>WOXC01012364.1:1200000-1800000 GCA_011680675.1 Gymnobelideus leadbeateri | reverse complement strand
CTGAGGACAAGGTGTATTTGATGTATGTCACTGTATCACCATTGCCTAAAATACTCCCTACCACATAGCAGGCATTTACTAAAAACAAATTGGTTGAATTGGATATCCTTCCAGTTTTTTCCCACAATTTTTCCCACTACTTTCCTACACTTAGTCTTCATTCCAGACAAACTAGATTTAAGATTTCTTGTTCCATCAATGTACTCCACATTTTTCAGCCTTTACATTTTTGCTTAAACTCTTCCCTTCTACCTGCAATGTCCTATCCTCTCATCCATTTTTACCTCTTGAAATTCTATCTATTCTTCAATTCCCGTGTCAAAGGATGCTTGCTTAATAAAAGAAGAAATCAGTCTCACCAACTAGATGTATTGCATTCCTCTTCTAGGAATCTGTATTTTGCCTGCATTTCAATTAGGGAGCTTAACAACTTTGACATGAAAATTGTCTTGAACCAATACTCAGTTTAATTTCAACCCTCATGCTACCAAATCAGCTGTTTCTTACCTAGAAACCAGAACAAATTATAAACCAAGTTCTATCAAAGAAAGAAAATCCAGTTGGTAGGGTGCCATTTACCCTTGGATCAGTGTCATATGAAGATGACACCAGTTGCTGAAAAGCCCGGTGGAGTCTTCCTAATTTCTCCCAAGTATCATAATTTCAGAAAATAATTTTATGAGAAAAATTGATATTTTTTCTATGCCATCCCTGACTACTCCATCAATATGTCTGCAACCATTATCCCAGGTATGGTACCTTCCAAGTGAACCTACTCTGAAGTAGAATTTGCAACTTCAAGCTATTCTTGAGATGAGAATGGACTTAATAGACTAAGCTTCTTCAAATATAGATCTGCATGGTTTTTTGCTCTTTTTAAAATAATCAACAATATGTTAAATATTGTCACAGCAAGCATCCCAGTGTCCCCAGGGCGGCTGCCAACACAGGTTCTTAGATCTGCTTTTCTAAAGGAAAGCAACTCAAAATGGGTTAACAATCTTGCTTTAATCAATCAAACATATATCGTTTACCTAGTTCAGGGGGAAAAGGTTAGCACCCCAAACTTCAGAATATAAAGAGGTTACAAGCAGAAGTTACAAGTCAGAGAAACATTTCAGCAGACAAGCTTCCAAACTGTCCAACCATTACATACATCCATACATAATCACAGTTACCAGAGAGGGAAGCATCAATATATCTGGGTTTTCAAAGCCGGGGTTGGGGGGGGGGGCTCTCAATGGCTGCCCAGAGTCTCATCTGGTCAAATCACACAATACTTCTCAAAGTGAGCCCCAAAACAAAGTCTCACATCAGGGATTATGTAGCCTTCTCCTGGGTCAGATAATGTAACAACCCTCTTGACCCACTGCCCACTCACAAAGCACCAAGGTGTGGGCTTCCTGAAAAACTCACCTCCCACCACAGGCTTACATTCCTATAACAAATATCCAAAAGCAAAATATAGAGGAATTCTTGGGATTGTATGGCCAGTAAAATGAATATGAAATATTATGCCTTCCTTACTTATGGTACCTTATCCAAAATTTCTGTTTGGAAGAATAGCTGCCAATTAGCATAGCCCCCTAATTATTGGAAATTTTAGGACATATCATTTAGAAAAATATATTCCTTTAGTATTCTTCAAATTTCATTTTCCAGTTTTTCCACTTTACAGGAGAGGAGACCAAGGTTCAGAAAAGTTAGGTCATTTTTGCCCAAAGTCACATAACTAGTCAGTGAAAGTTGTGGGACTCAGTATAGGTGTTTTGGTTCCAAACTCAGTGCCATTCCCCACCATTCCATACTCCTCCCTGCAGAATTCTGGAATAGTAAATAATTTGAGGCAGCATACTTCCATAGAAGGTCTTGCCCATAGCCTCCTCTTCCTCTTAACTATTTTTACTTCTTTTGCTTTCCCCACTACTTTTTCCCCAAAAGATGCTTGAAGAGAGGTAGATAGCAGACAGGACAGCTTAGATCACAGTCATTTATTGGTGTTTTAGGAGTCAGGTTGAGCTTGAGATAAGCAGCAGTATTGGAGAAGGGATCATAGGGGATGGGACATGCCATGCCTCAAGAACATGGGCATGAGCATTGTGGAGGGTAAGGCAACCATTGTCCTCAGATCCATCTTTACAGACTGTTCCTTGCCGTGCATCCCACTTGCACTTTGACTGGACTCAGTACCTCAGCAAGTTTTCTAAAAACCAAAGAAAAAATTTTAATAAAATAAAAATTTTAAATCTTCACAAAAAATTAATAATTAAAAAAGTTTTAGTTACTATTGACTTTATTTTTATTATTGACAAATAAACTTGGGAGTTTATTTCATATATAATACATATAGATATACATACATACATATACTCCTAGAAACATGTATTTCAGGCATTTGGGGGTCTTATAATTAGAATATCAGCTGATTATCATAACTCCCCCATCTGTTTCCAATTTCAGCTCTACCACTATCTGGCCTTGAGATCCTAGGCAAGACATTATTTCTCCGGGACTTAGTTTCCTCATCTGTAAATTAAGAGAACTGGGCTACATGGCTGCTCGTATCCTTTCTAGTATGATCTCCTGTATTAAACTGTCTGATTTAGAGTGGGAGCCTCCAGCTACACATGCAGAGGGGGCCCATTTTCAAACTTAGCTAAAGATAAACAAATGATTTAGCCCATCTCTTGCCTGGATAATCAGAAAGGAATAATGGCTTGAAAAAATGCTACATTTTTAAACTTTATTAATAAATGCCAGTTTACATAATGGTGCATACCTTTACCTCACAGTTTGGGACCTTGTAATTGTTAGCCAGACAATTGAGGTATTTTTAAATGCCTACTATGTGCCAAGTACTGTGCCATGTACTTGGCATACAAAAAGGAAATGGTACAATGTCTTCAAAGATCTTGTACTCTATCAGAGAAGATGACATGAGAATTTATTGGTAAATTTGGTGGGGACAGCACTGGCAGCTAGGAGTTATGGGAAAGGTCTTGGTAGAAAATTATATAAGCTGAGTTTTGAAGGAAATTAAGGATTCTAAGAAGTAAAGATGAAGAAGAAGTGTTTTCCAGGCATGAAGGACACAGACACAAGAGACAAGAGATAGTGTTTTATCTGAGGTAAAGGAAGAAGCCAGTGTTTGGACCACAAGATTAGAAACGCAGGTTCAAGTCAGGTTGAAAAATGTTTTAAATGCCAAAAAGAGGAGTTTGTTCATGACATGAGGTAATAAGCAGCCTTGGAGTCTGTTGAGTGGCTAAGTGAAATAGTCGTATTTAGCTGAAAATCACTTTCAGTTGGTGGAGGATAGATTGGAAAAGTGAAAGGCTTGAGGCAAGGAGATCAATGAAGAAGCTCTTGTGGTTGTCCAAGCAAGATGTAAAGAGGACCTGAATTAGGGAGGTGGCATGTGAACAGGGAAAATGGGGCAGATGTGATGGTATGTAGGTAGAAACAGAAAGATTTGGCAACTGAGTGGATATGTACAGTGAGGGAAAGTAAGGATTTGAAGATGACTCCAACACTATAAATCTGAGTGAGTATAAGGAATGGAGAATTCTAGAACAAGGGTAAATGGAGGGGGGGTGAATATGATTTGTGGACATGTTGAAGTTGGGATGCCTGTGGGCAATCCATTGGAAAATATTTAATGAGTAATTGGTGAGGCAGGATCAGAGAGGGCAAAAGAATGAATGAAGTTGGTGCTAAAGATCTGGGAATAATATCTTATGAAATAATATTTAAATACAATGAAAGAAGAAGATCTAAGACAGAGCCCCTCAGTATACCTACATGGAGAAAGAGATATAGATATGTAGATAGACAGAAAGACAGATAGATGAATGATAGATATAATAATAGATAGAGAGATGATAAATCAATATGAAGCTATACATATATATATATATATATATATATATATATATATATATATATATATATTGTTTGTTTGGAATAAGAAAATATCCATGGCAAAACTTCCTAATGGAAGGTCTGTGTATGGGAAGAAGGTATAACATTTGACAGATATATTATTATATTAACATCTAGAACAACAGAGAGAGAGTGGTGTAGTAAATAGAAAACTGGCTACAAAGCTAGGAAAACCTGATTTCAAGTACACACTCTAACACTTAATGGGTTGAGAGACCCTGAGTATATCACTTGACTTTTCAGTATTCTATGCACCTCTTTAAGTTCTAGAGAAGGTGCCTCCCTAGAGAAGGAGAATCTGTATAATGGAAGGAATTTCCTTCCTGGTAGTTTCTCATATTACTGAAATCATAGGCATTCCCTGTCTCTATGCTTAAAATGCAGACTAATTAGTCACAGGGCATGTTTTTACTTGAAAAAGAACTTTTGATCACTTAATACAATGGATAATTTAAAATGTGTTCATTAATTAACAGATCCCAGAATTAATTCACTTGTTGAGGGAGCCTAGAATATAAGAAAACTAAGAAAGGATGTTTTTAATGCCTTAAGTTGATACATAGATATGTCAACCCCTACTTAATAAAATTATAAATAAATTATAAAAGTTATTGGTAAATTAATATCTGCAATGAAATGCTTGCTGACATGTTGTCCCTTAGAAAATTGGATCTGGAACAACTAGTAAATCGATTGAAAGACTCAGAATCCAAAAAAAAAAAAAAAGATAATATACTATAAAAATGGGACTCCTTCTTGATCCACAGATAGACTCAATGAATTAATGTTAACCTCAATGATGTAAGTATTAACTTCATTATATGAAATTCATATTATCTTCATTCATAGTTTAGTTAGACCTATGGAATTTTCCCCAATATAATGTAGTTCTGATGATTTGTAATGAGCTCTTAGTAATTGGATACTATCCCCAAGGCAGATAAGTGTTGGAAATACAAAATACAGATCAGAGTAGGAGAAGTTCTAAATTTGTTGATAAAGTTTTCCATCTCCTTGTAGATGACACCTAACATCTCTTCCAGCTTTAAATCTAGGACCTGATGGACATTCACATGGTGATGGTTGTTCTTTATTCTCATAGGAGACCAAAATGACATCACTATGCTAAGAGTCAAGTTTCAGTGTGCCCAACTGTGGCTCATCAGACCAACAGGAGCTCAGAATGTTCTACCACATATTGCGCACAAATAGTCTGTGTAAACATTTGGAGTGGATTCTCTAAATTTATGCATCTTGTGTTCTTTTGAGTTATTTCAATTCTGCTTTGCTCTCAGAGCACAGCACCTTCTCTGATGTGGGCACTCCATGCTGAGCGGTCCTCTGACAGTGTCTCCTATGTCACACAATTCCAAAGTTCTTAAGACAGCTTGAGAGTATCCTTGTATGGCTTCTTCTGACCACCATGTGAATGTTTTCCCTGTGTGAGCTCTCCATAAAACAGTCTTTTTAGCAAGCATACTTTTTGCATTCAAACAATGTAGCCAGCCCATCAAAGTTATGCTCAAAGACAATTCAAATGGAAGCGATTCTGTTTCCTGGCGTGGTGCTGGTAGACTGTCGAGGTTTCACAGGAATACAACAATGAGGTCAGCACAGTAGCTTTGTAGACCTTCAGTTTGGTAATCAAATACTTCTTGTCTCTCATATTTTTCTTCAGAGACTCTGAAACACTGACTAGTTCTGGCAATGCATGTGTCAACCTCATTATCAATGTGCACATCCCCGGAAAGTACACTGCCAAGGTAAGTGAACTTATTCACAACATTCAAAAACTTCTCCATTTGCTGTAACCAATGGTTGGTGTGGTGGTGGCCGATGGAGCACCTGTGTTTTCTGGGTGGAAATTGTTAGGCCAAAATTAACACAAGCCCAGATAATCAATACATATTTCATTGCATCTCAGCTTCAGGAGCTGCACTAAGTGCACAATCATCTGCAAACAGAAAATCATGCATCAATACTCTATCCACTTCAATCTTGATTTGTAGCCTTTTCAAGCTGAAGAATTTACCATCAGTGTGGTAGCTGACCTTGATACTGTATTCATCCTCATTGAAAGCATTTGACAACATGACTGAAAACATTATTCTAAAAAGTATGGGAGCAGGCACAAAGACTTGTTTCACTCCATTGGTAACTGGGAAAGCATAAGAATATTGTCCATTATTCAAAACCTGGGCAAGCATGCTGTCATGAAATTGACACACAAGGCTGATGAACTTCTCTGGGCAACCAAATTTTGACATAATTTTCCATAAGGCCGCACAATTGCACATTGTACATACTAATTAATAAAGAAAGAAATCTATAGTGATTATTCTTTGCAGGGACATTCTTAATAATAGTAGATCAGTAACTAAGCCAATGTGCCATATGTTCCATTACAAAGACTACACAATTTATAGAGAGCACTAGCGGGTTTGCACGACTACAGTTTTCAAGAATAACATGAGGGGGCGGCTAGGTGGCGCAGTGAGTAAGAGCGCCGGCCTCGGAGGCGGGATGACCCGAGATCGAATCCAGCCTCAGAAAATGAGCACCCATGCATAAATAATGACTAGCCGTGTAACCTTGAGCAAGTTACTTAACCCCAATTGCTTTAAAAAAAAAAAGAAAAAGAATAACATGAACTAACATTTTAATTCCTGTAACAAAGAACAAATATTTAATCCATAGGCAGCTTTCATACATATCCTAATTTTTCATGTCTTTTTGGTTTTCTTCTTCTCAACACACCTGGACTTCATTGCATAATACAGATGACACCATTTGATAGTTTTTCAGATAGTTTTAACAGAAGTTATTGTAGAAAATCATGACACAAAAAAAGTTCCAGCAACTCCCTCTGCAGTACCATGGAAAAGAAACAGGTCAGTGAATGACCCAAAGTGAGCAAATATCTTAGGAATTACTAATACAAATATCTTAGGAATTGACTTTAAGAGATAGAAACTTACTGTTTTGAGTATATCATTGAGACTACAATACACAGAAAAGTATCTCTATCCCTTAGGTTTTTTTTCCATTTAAATTATTTCTTACAAATTTAGCTTCCTATAGTTATTCTATGCTATGTATAGATCTTATATTCACACAGATATAAAACATATACATGTAAAGAAAGACAGTTTGGTCTAGTGGTAAGAAGGCCAGCCCCAGAGTCAAAAACACCTGGGTTTGCATCACTATTATGCAATCAGTCATTTAATCTCTCATTGCTCAGAAGGAGCTTTCTAAATCTGTTCATTACAGACCATTTGCTGATCTTTGTTAATGGAGAGTTTCCACCAACTGGTAGTTTCCCAAATTCATGAAATAATAGGTCAAGAGCCACCACCCTTCCCCCTTAAAATATATATGAATATAAGCACACACACACACACATAGGTGTTGTATACAAATAACAAGTAATATGACAATTATAGATATGTATAAATGTATCTAAATTAATGTATAAAATCAACTGCAAATTAAGATGCTAAAATGTGTAAAAATTTAGATAGAAAAAAAGAAGACAGAAAAACATGTCCATTAGTCCCCCCCCAAAATACCTCATTTCTAAAGAATTCACACACATGTAATTTGTTCTTCATACTCCCATTTGAGAATACATTTTTCAATAAGCACATCTGGAAAAATCATACACTATTAAAATCATAATCATATTGTTCTTGAGTCTGATTCTATTCTGTCCCTATGGTACATAAAATAATTGATTGCCTAGCAAAATTTTATTAAGTATTGACTTTATGGATTCACTTTCTAGTAAATATATTTTTCAATCAACCTACTAGGAAGTTTCACTCAAATTATAAAAAGAAATTATTTTACCCAACCTACAAAAATGCTGCTACCATGTGAGAATCAGTCTCTTTCTGACGGTGTTCATTTCATATCTGAACACAGATATGCATGTGACATGAGTCATATCTTAAGACAAGTGTGCTAGAAATTATGAGGGTGGGTTTTCATATTTGGCTGATGAAGTCAGTTTTATGACCTTATACCCATGCATCATGGATAAATACATACATATGTAACTATTGTCCTCTGAATTTGACATTTTAATTTGTACATAGTTTTATTAATTAAACATTAAATCTAATTGCTAGGATCTTTTTCTTGTTGTTAATCACGATTTTCTATAGGTCTTCTAAATCATCTAAAATAGTTTTATTCTTCTTTTCTCATCACTCACATTTCTAAATATCTTACTCTGACCTCCCTCTTCCTCATAATGAAGAAAAAAAGAAAACAGTTTAATAATACCAATTGACATAACAACCAAGCCTGACATTATAAGCAGTCCGTGATGTGCTGGTAAATGTTTAACAACCAGCTCTCCATAAAAGAAAATGTAGGTAGAATGTACCTTTAAGTTTAATCTACATTATTAACATTTCCTCCATTACTTTCTCAAGTCTAGAACAACTAACAAAACAATAAATCAAGACCTGACTTGTAATGTTTACCTATTTCTAAGGCATCAATACTCACAATGAAAATTTATCCATAGGCTTTTTTTACCTGTCTCTAACACACTCCTATGAGTGTTCCACATCTAGAGGCCCCAAACTCTGGGAAGTAAGGTGGATAGAGCATTGGTCTTGGAGTCAGGAAGCCCAAAGTGCAAATCCTGCTTAACACATTTACTATCTGCATGATCCTGGAAAGTCACTTAAAACTTTCCCAGGGGGCAGCTAGGTGGCGCAGTGAGCAGAGCGTCGGCCCTGGAGTCAGAACGACCTGAGTTCGGATCCGGCCTCAGACACACAAACAAAAACCTAGCTGTGTGACCTTGGGCAAGTTACTTAACCCCAATTGCCCTCCAAAAAGCAAAAACAAAAAACAAAAAACTTTCTCAGGCTCAGTTTCCTCATCTGTAAAATGGGGCTGCTAAGAGTTTGACTGAGAATATCAAATGAAATAGCATATGTAAATTGCTTTATAAACTTTAAAGTGACATATAAATGCTATTACTGAACACAGTCTCAGATCGCTTCTCTCCAGCCAAGCTTAGACATTATCATTTCACTGTTCTCATTTTTGATGTTACTCTTTCCATTTACATTGTTCTAGTAATGGTGCTTGTTTTCCTATTTCTACTAATTACTTTCACTTAATGACTTAACATACACACATATAAATACATATGTTCATCCATAGACTTTATTTTTAAAACACAATTCACTTCATCAAGGATTTATTGTTACCACTATCGATAGAATGATAAAATTAAAAGAGTCTCTTCCCTAAAGCAACTTCTATTCTATTGAGAAAAGGGGGACATAATTGTCTTCACATATCTTAAGGGCTGTCATATAGAAGATGACTTCCATGTGGCTATGGGCCAAAAAATTACACTGATAGAAGGTTAGAGAAGAGAAAATTGGAGTTGATTAAGGCAGTACTTCTTGCCAGTTAAGAGCTGTTTTAAAATGAAATCAATTGCCTCATAAGCTACTAAGTTCCCTGTCATTAGAAATATTCAAGCCAAAGGTTGGATGAACCCTGGAACACAGCAGAAAGTATTGAGTTCACCTCCTTTCTAACACTGATGTTCTATAAGTCTCTGATTCTATGAAATTCAGTGGTCAAAAAGCATCATTCTTTTTTCTTCATAGGAAAATAAAATATGCTTAAAATGTAGTAGGAAAAGGTGCTAAATTTACTAAAATTGAATTCTATGGTTAGCTATAAAATAACAAGGAAACAATTATTTCACTACATCTAGAAAATGGGAAAAATGTAAAAAATCCATTTTTGTTCAACTTCATTACACAAATTATTAAACAACTTAGCTAATTTTTATGTAGCTTTTAGGGAAAAAGCATTGCTTTCAATATTCTTATTTCTAATCTACAATTCCCAAGCAGGAAAAAATATCAAACAGAACAGAAAACAATGAAGAATGAATATGTCTTGACTAGGCAAGGAGAGCAAATGTTTGCTAGTGTAAGTGGTTTCTAAGATATTTTGGTTTATCTACCATAGCAATTGTTTTGTAACTGTTAAATTTCTTAATCTGTGTCAATAAGTGTTCCTTCATTGATTTCTCATTTTTCAGTGTCTATAGATCATTTGTATAGATCAGATGAAAGTTGTTTTAATTGCATTCCATATATTTTCCATTTTTATCTTTTCTTCTACTCTCAAGTTAATTTTGAGCTTTAAAATAATGTCAATTATATGTCAGTTATCAGTTAACTCACTTAGGAATGAGTCATTTCATTCTTTGTTACATTGTTATATGTTCTCCATGCCCAGCCTCTCCCAACTATTTTCTCAAAGATAGGATTTATTATAGATAAGCTTCTCTATGGTCTAATAAGTTAATTATCTTATTTCTTCCTCCAGAAACATATCTTCCAATATATTTTTTTCACTATCCTCCCCATGCCCATTTTTACATTAAAGCAATCCATTATGAACATTAATTTGAAATGTTTTATTGTGTTCTTCAGAGAAGTTCCCTAATCCTCCATTCTTTAAAACAGATATTGACACTTATATTATCCTTATTTTCATGGTGATATTTTTGAAAATGTTTATCATGGACACTCAAATATAAGATAAATACACCCTGGAATTATGACTTTTGGCCTCTGAATGCATGATAAAAGTCAATTCTATTAAATTATTTATTTGCTTCTCCAAGGAGAACCTGCAACCATCCCTTCATTTAACTGGCATATCTTTTTGTGTCCTGATTTCATTTATAGTGACAATATTAATATGATTTAATTCTTCTAGTCATATATGGTCTCAGTTACTGGACAAAGTCCTTAAATTTAGAATACCAAGGAGTAGCTATGTTCATAAGTTATCAAAAACTGTGTAATTCTCAACCTTACTCTCATTGAATTTAGCTTAGGGAGGGAATGACATACACACTAAATAGGGTATATCACCCAATAGGAGAGTAGAGTGGAAGGGAATGAGAGGGGGGATGATGGAAGGGAGGGAAGGTTGTTGGGGAGGGAAGTTGGAAGCACACACTTTTGAAAAGGGAGAGAATCAATGTATGAATAGAACAAGTGCTGGTCAGGATAGGACAGAGGGAAATATAGTCAGTCTTTCACAATATATCCATTATGGAAATGTTTTGCATAGTACAACATATGTTGAATTGCCTATCTTCCCAGTAAGGGTGGGTGATTAGGGAGGAAGGGAAAGAATGTGGAATTCAAAGTGTTAAAATCAAATGGGTAAAAATATTGTTGTTATTATTATTATTACATGCAACTGGGAAATAAGATATACAGGCACTGGGGTATAGAGATCCATCTTGCCCTACTGGAAAGTCAAGGGGGGGTGGGGTGGGGGAAGATATAGGAGAGAGTAGATTGGGGTAAGGAGTATACAGTGGGATCACTGTTTTGGGGTGGTGGGTAGGGGAAAGACAGGGAGAAAATTTGTAACTCAAAATCTTGTGGAAATGAATGAAGTAAACTAAAAAGAAATATAAAATTTAATTTTAAAAAATAGTGTAATTCTTAGTACCCATCATCCCATTTTCTTATTCTCTATATATTGATGGGGGGAAGGGTTTACATCCTGTCTTTTTTACTGAATTTACTGTTTCATTCATTTTAGTTGAAGCTCTATAGTTCCCCAAGTCAACGGTTATATCACCTACAAAAGTGAGGACTTATGTTTCCACTTTGCTTACTACTACATGTTCTTTTTCATACATAGCTACTATAACTAGAATTTCTTAAACTATAAAAAAATTGTATTAGTGACAATGGGCATTCTTTCTTTACATAGGTCTTACCAGAAAGACCATTAGGGCGGTTTTCCATTACAGATACTGATAGCTCTTGGCTTTAGATAGATCATATTTACCATGAGAGACATTGTGGCATAAACAGCCAGCCTCAGAGACAGACCAAGATTCTGGTTCCACCTCTGACATAACCTCTCTAAATGACTGTGGGTGCCTCTCATGTGGTAACCTTTCATGGCTCAAGTGTACTCAATAAAGCTATAACTTGCAAAGAAAGTGTTGATCAGCATAGACAAAGGGAACTGCCTTACCCAATAGTTCCTTATACCAATGAAATCACTGGTCTAGCCCATGTCCCTATCCCTATTATTTACCATACTGAGGAAAGGCCCTTATATCCCTATACTTTTTAATGGTTTTTAATATAAATATTTCGTCAAAAGCTTTTTTCTGCCTCTATATAACAAAAGTTTTTTTTAATGAATAGGGTCAATTACGTTGATAATTTTCCTAATATTAAACCAACCCTATGTTCTTTGGTACAAAACACATATAATCAAAATTTAGAGTCATTTAATGTCATATTTTATTCTCTTATTCTCTGCTAATAGTTTGTTCACATTTTGTACCGGCAAGCACCCCAACATCCCCAGGGTGGCTGCCAACACAGGTTCTTAGATCTGCTTTTCTAAAGGAAAGCAACTCAGAATGGGTTAACAAGCATACTTTAATCAATCAAACATATATTGTTTACGTAGTTCAGGGGGAAAAGGTCAGCACACTGAACTTCAGAGTATACAGACAGAATTTACAAGACAAAGAAACAAACAGATCAAGCAGACAGGCTTACAAACTGTCCGACCATTACATTTATACCAAATCACAGTTACCAGAGAGGGAAGCATCAACATCTGGGTTTTCAAAGCCAGGGGGCTCTCAACAGCTGCCCAGAGTTTCATCTGGTCAAATCACACAACACTTCTCAAAGTGAGCCCCAAAGCAAAGCATCAGGGATTATATAGCCTTCTCTTGGGTCAGAGAATGTAACAGCCCTCTTGACCCACTGCCCAATCACACAGCATCAAGGTGTTGGCATTCCTGAAAACCAAGCCTCCTGCCACAGGCTCCATGTGACCACATTCAGCCTATTAGGGGGCAGAGTATATTTTCAAATCAAGGTTCTCAGAGTCTCTTAAGCCTATGAAAGGGCCTAAGGGCAGGGAAGATCTTTAAATTTGCATTTCCATTAACATTTTTGCATCAATTTTTTCTCTGCTTTATATGTCTCTAAGTTTAATTATAAAAATCATATTTGTTTCACAGAAGGAATTTGGTAGGATTCCTTCTTTCTCTTTTTTTGTTAGATTGTACAAAGGATAGAGCACAAGACCTGAAGTCCAAAAGGACTAAATTCAAAGCTGGTCTCAGACATTTAAAAGCTGTGTGACCCTGGACAAGTTACTTAACTACTATTTGCTTCAGTTTCATCAATAAAATTGGTATGAAACACACTTTTGAAAAGAGACAGGGTCAATGTCTCCCAGGGTTGTTGTGAGGATAAAATAAAATAACACAAGAAGTACTTTGCAACTTTAAAGCATTATATAAATTAATACTAGAATCAATTGTTCTTTAAATATGATTGGATTCATGTGCAAATTGGTTTGCTCCATTTCCTTTGCTTCTCCCTCCTAATTGAGAATTAACTTATTATATCAGTTCTCTGTTTCTTGTTCTGTTAATCTGAGTGTTTTATATTTTAAAATGTATTTATCAATTTCATTTTGATTTTCAGTTTTGTTTGTATAGAACTGGAGGAGATTTCTAATAACTTCCTTTACTTCATCTTCATTTGTGAATACTTTTTCCACTTTGATTTTGGCAATTTTATTTTTATCTCTTTTTAAAAAAAACAAATAGTCGAGTGAAATGAATAGAACACTGAGTTCAAATCTGACGTCAGACCCTTAACACGCACACACACACAAAAATACTAACCGTGTGACCTTGGGCAAGTCATTTAGCCCCAATTGCCCTCCAAAAAGCAAAAAAACAAAAACAAAACACTCAATGATTTGTGTATTTTTTCCTTTTTCTAAAAATAGTTTTTAGTTTTAATAATCAATTTAATGATGTTGCTTATATCTTCTCTGATTATCAGAATTTTTATTTTGTATTTGGTTAGGGGGATTCAAATTATCCCTCATCTAGATTTTTTTTTTAATTTAGTATCCAATTCACTGTTCTGTTGTTTCTCTTTAGAAATATAAATTTCCCCCCTAAAGAGCAAAAAATAAATAAATTTAAAAATATAGAAATATGTTTAGAAATATAAATTTTCTCAGAAACATGCATACTTTTTTGATTCTCCTTAAATAATCTCCAGAAATTTACCTTAGTTAATTTTTTTCATTCCATTCAGATCTTTAAATACATTTTTGTTGATCTCTCTTTTTTTACTTTTATAGGCTTGAAAGGGGCCTGTTGAGGTCCCCAACTTTTATAGTATTGCAATTTACTGATCCCTGTAACTCAATTAATTTTTCCTTTAAGGGTTTTGATACTATACCATTTAGTACCTTTACGCTAAAAATAATGATATCATTTCATTATCTAGAGTATATTTAAGTATAATGTTATTACCCTGCTGATCTCTTTTACCAAGTCAATTTTGACTATTACCCGCCTAAGGCAAAGATTGCCACCTCTGCTTTTTGGAATTTGCTTGAGCCATAACAAATTCTGATGCAGTCCACACTTAACTCTGTAAATTTGTGATTCAAGTATGTTTCTTGTAAACACACACACACACACACACACACACACACACACACACACACACATTGCTGGATTCTGCTTTCCACTTTATTTTGTTATCCTCCGTTTTATGGGTGACTTCATTCTATTCTTGTTCATGGTTATGATTGCTAATTATGTACTTCCCTCCTTCATATATCTCCTTTAACTTTCTCTTTCTTTTCTCCTTATCCACCCACTTGTAAAGAAGCAGGGCATGATGAAAAAGAAGGAATGTGATCAGCACTAATGAGCTCTAACTTAAGAGGCCTGTTATTTCTTTGTACCCTGTTCTCTTCACCTAGCTCAGATTCCAACCATTCATTCTTAAGCACTCTCACTTTTATGACATGCACTCTGAAGTCGATCTTTGTTTTGGTCATGACTATCTGTTTTCAACTGGACCCTCTCTCCTAATTGGACTCTCTCTCTTAACTGGACCCTCTCCCCATTCCTGCCTATTTCCCTATGTAGTTTAATGTATTTCTACACCAACACTGTGTATGTGTTCAATTACTCTTTGTGTGGTTCTGTTAAAAGTGAGGGTCCTGAGTTCCCTTTTCCTCCTAACCTTTCCTCTATGTTTGTATATTCTTCATCATGCACCTTAACTATGAGAACAAGTTCTAACTTTTTCTTTCTTTTCTTAAAACCAACAAAACAGAACACATTCAGGCTCCATGTGTGTCTTCAATTCTCTCTGTGGCTCTAAGAGTCCATGGGATTCGGGAGACACATGGTTCTATCCCCTAATATTAAACTGCTAGCATTTCATCATCATCATCATTTAGCACCTTATGATTGCTCTTGTATTCTGTGTTTGCATTTCAAAGATTCTATCCAGTTCT
This sequence comes from Gymnobelideus leadbeateri, assembly GCA_011680675.1. NCBI lineage: Eukaryota > Metazoa > Chordata > Mammalia > Diprotodontia > Petauridae > Gymnobelideus > Gymnobelideus leadbeateri. The sequence goes on along the minus strand of WOXC01012364.1, from coordinate 1,784,664 downwards.
GGTGTTTTTGTCAGGAACTTGAAAGTCTTCTATTCTATTAAAAATTCATTTTTCACTTGTTATATTGAGATAGTGATGATAAGCTTTTTCTTAATTGTAAGTCTTTCTCTTTTGCATATAGTGACACTAACTTCCATGCTGTCTTCCAACATGGTACTCTATTTCCTGATGCCAATATTCCTCAACATTTTCATTGGCTGTCCTCCACACCCAGAATGCTCTCCATCTTCCTCTCTGCCTCCTAGCTTCCCTGGACTCTTTAAAATCTCAGCTAAATTCCTACCATCTGCAAAAAGCCTTTTCTGGTTCTCCTTAATTTTAATACCTTCTTTTTGGGGAATATCTCCAATATGTATCTTGTTTTTATAGAGTTGTTTCCATGCTTCCTGTCTTTGAAGACAGAGACTGTTTTATGCCTTTCTTTATATCTTTAATGCTTAGCATAGAGAACCAAAACAGTGGGTACTTAATAATTGCTTGTTTCTTTCACTTTATACTTCTTGTAGCATAGCAGCTGTATGATTGTGAAGATGATTCAAGAATGTTTGAATTTTTCTTCTAGGACAGTATTTTTCCTTTGATCTAGAAGTACTAGATCTTGGTTATGACATTTTTTAGTGTTTCCAATTTGGGATTTCTTTCAGGAAGTCACGAGTAGATTCTCCCAAGTTTTGTTTTGCCCTGTGGTTTGGGGCATTTTTCTGATTTCTTAAAATATAGTATCTAGATTTTTTTTAGTTTGCTCATGATTTCGTTAGTCTAATGATTTTTAAAGCTTTCCCTTCTACTTGTTTTCCAGGAAAACGGTTGTTTTGTGGGGTTTTTTTTTTTTGTAATAGATACCTTACATTTTCTCTCATGTTTTGACTTTGTTTCAATACTTTTATATCATGTAATCATTGAATTTTATTTGTTATGTTCTATTTTTCAGGGAGTGCACTGCTGGATAAGACTTTCCATCATGACTTTGTCTCCTGCTATGGCCCTGAATGTTCCAGGGCATGGAATTCTTCAGCCTGTATCCCTGGACCTTGTGGGAATTGGATCTGTTCCCAAAGGCCCAGAGCTAAGATCCTACAGACTTTAGTCTCAGATTCCTGGTACTTGCAGTGGTTTCTGCCATCCCAAGAACATCTCCACTCAGAGTGTCTGCAAGGGCCTCTCAGAACATTTCATCTTTCACACCTCAGGACATGAATCAAAGACACTTTGGTAATATTAATTCTTACCTTGACATAGATGTCTTTAGGCAGAGAACTTTTCTCATTTTCCTGGTTGGTGACATCATCACCATCACAGGTCTTTTGTTTCTCATTTTCTTTTTTGTTGAGTATGGCAAAGCTCTTGACTCTGAACCCTTGACAGCAGCCTGTCTTGACTTCACACTGACTCTCTTGCCTTTTGATTTAAGAGGTCAGTAGAGAGCCCCTGCCACATAAGTCGATAGAATTGCTCCCAGGGTGGTAAGGGTGCCCCTCCACCATGATTTAAAGATGCTAGAATGGATGACATTATAGGACTTCCCATCATAGCATGCTGTTCCCAAAGAGTCTTCTTTCTATGAAGTATTTGGCAATTATGATCAGTGAGGGATATAAGCAGAAACCAAAACCAATTCTTATCAGGAAGATTTAAAAAAGCAATATCAGATGAAGACAGGCATAACATGGGCATGAAGCAATTGTTTCTCAATCAATTTTTATTTCAATGATATAATAATATTTACAATTCTAGAGTTATTTTAATTTTACAGGATTATAATATTATAACCACAAGGGATTACTACAGATCAAGCTCGTCAGAAAACTGAAGTGAAGTGTGTCACTCAGCTCCACTGGAATGTTGGACATAGCAATGGACCTTGGGCCTTCCTGACTCATCTACAGCTCTGAACAATGATACATCTTGTTAGGCCTCTCATACAAGTTACTTTTCAGAGCCTTGCTATCTTCAGCCACAAAAAATGTATCTTTGCTTAATTTAACTACCTTATAATAGGGAAATTATGAGGTTAAAATAAGCTAATATCTGGGAAATGAGTTTGAAAAAAATGAAAAGCTCTCTACAACTAAAAACAGTAAAATAACAATTCTGTTCATTAGTGTATATGATTAGTAAAAGTTGCTGTAATTTCAATAGCAATGGGAGAAAGGTCAGTCTGAATTAAAGAAGTAGCCTTGGTGGTGAAATACCTTTAAAGAAGTAATTTTGTTACTTCCCAAAATAGACAATAATTTAAACTAAGTTAACAATGAGTTGGCCAGTAGATCTTGAGGCTTTAATGAATAAATCAGAACGATTTGCATATAGAGGACTTATCTATAAAACAGTACTTTTAAAATGCTTGGAAATGGGGTAACCTCTTAACTGGATTGAACAATGGCCTGACATTTAAACTGGACGGAGAAGTGACATACTGGGGAAAGTCTCTCTGAGTCTCAGTTTCTCCAACTGCCTCCTGGCTTTAACACGAGTATCTGCCACAAGGTGGGTCCTCAGGCAAGGACTTCAAACAGTCTAATCTAAGGACTTTTAGATTAATCTTAATTAATTTTAACTTAATAGACCTCTCTCCATCTACTTAAACCTTGTTTAAATTTATTCCTCAATAGTTATCATATTTCCCACCCCCTTTTAATTCCCATCTACCAGTGATTCTTAACCTTCTGCTTCACCCATTCCATATCCGTGCCTTCTCATCCACCTCAGTCCTGTACCCTCCCAAGGCCCTGCTTCGGATCTGTCAACCTTCCCCTGTGACCTCTGGAATGTTTGCTCCATAAGTCACAAACTGCTCTTCATCTTACATATTTCTTCTTTACATCTTTCATCTTTTGTTACTCACCCAAACCTGCTGATGACACTACCTCCTCTCTTATTGCTAATTCACTGATCATGGTAGTGGTGTCACAATACTCCTTGCCTCCTTATTCTATTACTGATCATGCCTTGCCAAACCCCAACCCTGGATTGTCCCATCATTTGCTTCCTTTAGTCCTATTCATGTGTTGCTGAATGCAGTCAAAAGAAATCAGGAACTTGTGCTGATTGGCATCTACTCTCCACTGGGTCTTCACTGCAGCAAGGCAATCATTCTACTTACTCTACCCTGTTCACTTTCTAATTTTCCATGACTTCTTTCTTCTCTCTTCAAGCTTCACTCGGCTTCTCTCCTCCTCCAACCTTTCAGCTAAGGACCAGCCTAAGATGAATAAGTGGCTCTTTAAATGAACCCCTTGATCCCATTCCATCCCACTTCTTTAGTAGATTGCCCCTTCTTGTATCACCATTCTCACTCATTTTCAACTTCTCCCTACCTGCTGGATGCTTCCTTGCTACCTATAAATATGCACATGTCTCCCTTATCCTTAAAAATATCCTCATTGGATCCTACCATCTCCACCAGCTCTCTCTTCTTCCTTTTGTGCCTAAACTACTTGAGGAAGTCGATACACTCACTCCTTCTACACTTCTTTTCTTACTCTCTTAAGCCTGTCTTCTGACCTCATCTGCTCTCTCCAAAGGTTCCGATGATCAAGTCTCAATGGCCAGATCTAATGGCCTTTTCTCAATGCTCACCCTTCTTCACCTTTCCATACAATTCAACACTATGGATCAACCTCCTGGATATTCTCTCTCTCCTAAATTTTCACAACAGTGCTCTATCCTGATTGTCTTCTTATCTTGCCAATTCTTCTCAGTCTCCTTTCTTGTTTGTTTTGTCTTTTGTCTTTTTGAGACTAGGTCTTTCTATCTAGTCCAGGCTGGAAGTAGAGAGACCGCTCACAGCCTCAAACCTGCTGTTGTTCAGCACAGAAGCTTGTTCTACACTACTGACCTGGAGCCAATCTACCCTTCTTTCAGCACTCCTGTGAACCATACTCCTTACCCCTGCTCCTGGGGGCTCACCATATTTGTGCTAGACTTAGTGTAGGCATGCTATTCACTTTAGCCCATTGTAGCACAGAACACCTAAACTTAAGTGATCCACCAACCTCAGTCTCCCATAGTAATAGGCATGACAGGCATGCACCAGCCTATATATAACTTTTTTCCTAGTTCTTCATCCACATCACACCCACTAACAGTGGGTGCTTCTCAAGGCTCTGTCTTAAACCTTCTAATCTCCTTACCAACTCATCAGCTCCTAAGGGTTCAATTAGTGTCTCTATTCAATCAACTCCTAGAACTAAATATACAGTCTTAGTATCCCTCCAGTATTCCAGTCTCACATCTCTAAGTACATTTTAGACATCTCAAACTGGACACCCTGTGGCCATCTGAAATTCCACATGTTCAGAACAGGACTCATGATTTTTCCCTCCAATCCGTCTTCTCTTCCCAAACCCCCTATTGGAAGGTATCACCACCCTTGCAGCCTTAAAGTCAGTGACCTTAGTGTCATTCTAACCCCTTGCTCTTACCCCATTCCCTACAATGCCTTTTGCATATATCCCCTTCTCTATACTCAGCTCAAATTGCTCCTTCCACAGGAGCAATATCTCTTCTGCCTTCCTCCTCTCCTGCATGTCCTCCACCCACAGCTAGTAGCCTGCTCCATGATATGACTCTCCATCTGCTCTGTATGTATCTTCTGTGCATCTAACATTGATGCTAACTAGTTTTCCTTTAGTTCAATCATGTACTTCATTTATGTTATACTTACTTATTTCAACTCCTTTTCCTAGATATTTTCTCTTTAAAGTAGAATGAAAGAGAAGGAGCTGGTAAGTACAACAAGACTGAACCAAAGGAAAACTAGTTCACTTTCCAAACCCTCTAGATAAGAAAAAGAAAAAGAACGAGACAGAAATGATGAGACAGAGCACTGTACCTGAAACTCCTCCAATCCAGAAATAAAATCCACTTCATCCAAACAGCCTGATTAGTGGCAAATAAGAAATTCGAGGGAGGGAAGGATCAAAGTGTTTGAACCAGCATGGCGGGAAGAACACTCCTGACAAATTGTTAGAAGTGAAGAATGGGAGATTGGTTTTGAGATAAAAATATTTAATGAGTTCATTTTTGACTGTTTACAAGTGCTTGAACTGGTTTGAACTGGTTGAAGTGATAATTGGATAGCCAAATGCATACATCCAAAAAGCAGCTGGACATCTAAGATTTTGCATATGGATGAGCACAGAAGGGATATTTAAAGTAATGAAGCTAAATGAATAATACTTCCCCCTCTCCCTTCCCCAAAAAGTACTGAGATAAGATTAAGTCCCAGACTTGGAGGAAAACCTATAGCTAGATGAGAAAAGAAAGACGTATCAAAGAGAAAAATTGTAAGAAGGAGATGGAGAAGTAAAGGGGGAATACACATAATACAGTGTAGCTGAATGAAATTTATCAAATGTTCATTCAATATATGGTATGTTACATATTGAAGATACAAATTTGAGAGAATGACAGTCACTATCTTTAAGGAGTTCCCAGTTTAATAAAACTATATATGCACAGACTATAATAACAAAATAGATAAACAGAAATAACTAATAGACATTAGACTATGATACAGGACATAAGATACTTATGTAAATACATATCTGACTCATTAGAGCAAAGGTCATAATCAACAGCAAGTTAGAAAGAATAAAGATTCATGAACTACATGCAATTGCATTCAAAAAGTAATTCGTACTGAAATATTAGAAGTAGGTAAAGATACTATTTCTAGTTAATACCACTTATTAAAGAAGTTTAAAAAACAGAAAACATCCATGCTAACAAGGAGGCCATAGGATCCTCAAAGCTGAAACACACAATCTCCTTGCCCAGGGGAAAGACATGACGGTCAAGGACAAAACTAGTTTACAGCAGAGTTTATTAAGTAGGGAAGTGATATGGACAGATCTACAGTAGTTCAGGAAGATCACTCAGGCAGCTAAGGGAAGAGTTAATTGGGTGGAGGGCTGTGAGAAAAGGAGACAAATTAGAAGGTTATTTCAATAACCCAAGAGGAGATAAGAATCTGAGGTAATGTACATGAAAGATCTTGTGAACATAGAAACGACAACATTTAGCAATGGATTGGATATGTGTAATGAGAGCAGAGTCTAAGTTATATGTCTGAGTAAATGGAAGGATGATAGCTCCAGGAAATATTAAAATTCTCAGAGGAAAGTCTTCAGCCCTGATATAGATCCTCTGTGGAGGACTGAAGAGAGGGCATGAATAAGAATCACACAGATTGAGAAGCCATGGATAGGTCACAATCAGTACCATTAAAGAGATTTCCCACTTCAGTGAAATCAATGAACATTGGAGCCCTGAAGAATTTGGAAAAGGCCAAAGACGGGCATGAGTGGTCCAAGGAGAGAATGGTTGGTTCCAGTTGGTGAACCAGAAAAAGCTTCAAAGGAGGTAGACCTTGAAGAAAGGTAAGACTTTCAAAAGGCAGTGATACAAGGCAAGTCCCTTCTAGGCCCTGAAGGCCCGACACACAAATGCAAAGGCAGCAGATGGCCATAGGAAGAGAGTTTCCAAAAGAAAGAGTTGATCAACATTGCTAAAAGCAGCTTTAAAAAATCAAGTATAATAAGGATGGAATAAAACATACTAGATTTAGTACTAAAGAGATCGTGTGTAGCCTTTAAGGATGTAGTTTCAGTAGTGTGGTGGGGATGGATGCCAGCTGGTCAGGACTGAGGAAGTAAATAGAGAGAAAATTAGGGAAATGAATATTAATTAGTCATTTGAAAAAACTAGCTATAAAGAGAAACAGGAACAGGACAGCATCTAGAGGAAGCAAGAAAGTCTAATGAAATTTTTTTCAGAGTATGGGAAGTCTATAAATGTTTGAAGGCAAAGGAGAGGAGCCTACGCCTCCTTGGGTAGTCCATTCCAATTTAGAACAGTTCTCATTATTAAGGAGTGTGTTCCAGACCCTAAAGTTCCCTCTTTGAAACTCCCTCCCAATGTTCCTGGGTCTGTAGAACCTTGGCCAAATCATGTAATTATCCTGGGCCTTAGTTTCTTCATTTATAAAACAGAGACTACTACCTCACAGGGTTGCTAATCAAATGAGATAATGTAATGAGGTCCATATATAGAAAGTACTTCACAAACCTTTAACTCTATATAAATGGGAGCTTTTATCATCTTGGGTGGTAATAAGGCCGGTAATAAAAACAGGTAACCATGGAGGTTAGCTTATATACAGAGCACAGTTCACTCTACTGGGGGCTAATAAATTGAATGAAATAAGAGAGTTTGAAGGATTGGAAGCTTTTGAAAGCCAGGGATTCATTTTTTTTCTGCTATACACTATGTCAGAGGGGAGGGAAATGAGAGGTGGATTATTTTATTACCCATGATAAATCTTGCTTCCAAATTTTTACTGACATTGTTACCTACTCTGCTTAATTAAATATAAATTAATAAACAGGCTCTCTCCAGAAGCCAGAAGATGAAACCTTTTAAGAGCAAACACTTAATTATCTCCCCACCACAGGGAAGGTATGAATTAGTAAGTTTCGAGAGAGAAACCGGCTCTTCTTAATGCTGATGCTTGGCATCAATCATAGAGCTGCTGTTCTTTATTCACAACATGCACAGGGACTAGAGGAGTAGCTGAACAGGAGCAGGGAGAGGAAAGGAAAGTGACAAAACTTCCCAGGTTCTCTAGCTTCACATCTTTGGCTTCCCACTCCCTGCTCCCTTTTCCCCCAATACAGACACCATTTTTTTGAAGGATCAAAATTTTCCACAATGTCTAACAATCCACATATATGAATATATACAAATGTATATGAATATATGAAATATTATATGAATATAAATATATACAAATATAAATATGAAAATTCATTCCCAAATTCAATAAAAATTATTTCAATACCCCCCACCACAATTTTCAATTATCTGCATTGCCATTCTCAACCAGTCATATAGGTGATCTAGACAGATAGATAGATAGACAGACAGACAGACAGATAGATGGATAGATGAATAGATATAGAGATATATGTCTCTATAGACATATATGTCTATATATGGAGAGAAGGAGAGAGAGAGAGAGAGAGAGAAAGTTTTCTATCATCCGAAGCACTTTTGTATTGTCTTTGTAGAGAATGTCTATCCTGGTACCAGAATCTCCTTCCCTAGGCTGTGAATAGAGAGATGACCATCCTATACCCATAGCTGGTCCAGGCTGGCTATTAATGAATTCTCAACAGAAAGAAATTTTAACCAGAGAGAGAGCTAACAGGGATCTCAGAGGCCCCTGAGTCCAACATCTCCATTTTATATATGAGGAAACTGAGGATACTGAAACTAAGGGCAATCATAGGACCATAGAGCTAAAAATGATGCCAGAGACCATATAATTCAACCCATTCATTTTACAGATGGGGAAACTGAGACCCACAGAGATGAAATGATTTGTTCAGAGAGACACAAGGAGAAATGGCTGAGTCAGGATTCAGACCCAAGTTCCTCTTTTCCCAAATGCAACACTCCTTCCACTGCATTATGCTGTTTCCAGTGCTGGGCACAGAAGTACTCACTTAATAAGACATTTACTACCTTTATTGTGGAACCAAAGTGCGTCATGGGAATGCTACCTCATTCCCAGCAATTGTCAAGCAGGTAACCTGAATGGTTTTGCTTTGTAATTTCCCAGTTAATAAACCTTAAGTAATAAGGGTACTTTTTTTTTTTTGAGAACAGTTGGGATTAAGTGACTTGCCCAAGATCACACCACTAGTAAGTGTTAAGTGTCTGAGGCCAGATCCAAACTCAGGTCCTCCTGACTCCAGGGTTGGTGCTCTATTCACCGCACCACCTAGCCGCTCCTATAAGGGTATTTTCTAACACAGTGCCTTGCATGTAGTAAGTGCCTAACAATGGTTTGTTTCCTCCCTTTACCACAAATGTAATAATGACAACTTGAGCACACTTTCCCCTGTTTAGAAGCCTGGTATTGTCATTAAAATGCTAAGAGTAAAGGACTGTGCAAAATCGAATATCTTTCTAGAATAACAAGCGCATAAAGGAGAACAGAGCCACGTGGCTACTGATGAAGCCTTCACTTCTGCTTGTAATTTACAATCAGAAGCAACCGGGATTTCTGAGAGATTCCTTCAATGAAAAAAACAGGAAAGAAAAGAGTCAGCACCTTTCCAAGGGCTGGAAACAAGTCCTCTTAGGGGCAGGAATGGGAGGGGGGACACAAAATTATTCATAACTCTAATAAATGTTTTGTTTTCTGATAAAACTGAATTTACAGACAATTACTAAAGGTTGAATTGCTTGGCTAAAAATGGACTAAAGAGACTGAAAGTCAAGATTGGCCTATGAAGCTAGAAACTGATTGTTCTTTCCCACCTCCCCCCTGCCTTAACTCTAATCAAGTGTGAATGGACTCCCCTCAACCAAGGCTACCTCCAGCACGAAGCCTCTCCTGCTTCCCCCAACTGCCTGTGCCTTCCCTCCCAAACTACCTTGTATGAAACCACTTTGTATTTCTTTGTATTGATTCTTTTTAGAGCCATACATACTTAAAGACACATTTTGTCTCCCTATTAAAATACAAGTCATTTCATTTTATCTCTGTATCCCCTGAGCTTAGCACAGAGATTGGCACATAGTGGGTGTTCAATAAATGTATATTGATTGTGCTAAGTGTTGGAAATACATATAAAGAAGAAAGGCAATCTGGGTTCTTAAGCAGCTCACATTCTAATAGGAGGAGGAGGTGCTTTGCCGTTGCAGGGTAAATGGAAAGGGCCAGCAATCCATAGGCTTCAGTGCCAAAGCAGAAAGTAAATTATTGTTTCTAATGTGAAGCCACTGGATAGCATCAAGGACTTCAGTGCTAAGAACTTTCCTTTTTGTGTCTTCAGTTGTTTAGAGGGAAGCCCCTGCAGAGGAAGTTTTCAATTCATTTCTTCAGTAGGATTTTTTTCTTACATGAAAACAATAGGGATTAGGCTAGAAGCAGGAGCAGAATCAGGGAGTAGGAGAGCAGACTGCTTCTATCCTCAGGGTTCTTGGGCTTCCCTGTCCATTGGTAGTAGCTGGTGTGTAGTTAGAGTTGGTGATGTGGGGATGGCTGTCTCTCCTGTATGATGGCTTCTATCATTGGACTGAAATCAGGATACAGAGAATGAAAGGATAGGCATGCTTGCTCTGCTATCCCCAGGGCTTAACTACCCATCTGCCTCAAGCCCAAGGCTACTTCAGATGTGTTCACTGAGCAAGGTGACAGACAGCACATTGCTAGCACCATAGAATATTACACACATTCTATTAGGAAAATAGGGTTTGATTAAATGTGGATTCCTAATGATATAATCTCCATGAATGCAGGGCCCATTTCACTTTTGTCCTTGTGTTCCCACTACCTAGCACAGTACCTGTCACATAGCAGACAAGTAATAAATGCTTGTAGAATTGACTGGATTTGAAACAGTCCAACCTCTTCGTAATTTTTATAAAAAGCTCTCATTCTTAGGGACTGCTTTCATCTTCATTTCCATTTTTTAAAAATAGTTTGATCTATTTTTTGCAACAAGAATGTTACAGATACAGTGCCCTAGTTCACCTCTGTGTCAACTTGACCTCACTCCATGCTTTATTGGGCAAGCTTAGACTTCTTCCCAATTGATCAGATTTCTATGATGCCTGCCCTTTGAAGACTACAGAGCACTGACATGGCCTAATCCAACTTCAAGAACAGCTTTGATAGCCCCCCTCTTGGGAAAGGTAGATGAAAGCTGGATCTGGCGTGATTAAGAGGTTTATGGGATTTATCCACCAATATGAAATCTCAGAAGCTGGGGCCTCCACTAATTGTTTTCGACCCTAGGTCCCCAAACAATGACTCTTCATTATTGAGCGATCTTAAAGTATAAGATGAACGTTGCCTACCTTTCGATTGTACCACTGGGTATTACATAGAGCTTCTGAGATCAGTGCAGACTTTTTGTTTGCTTTTTTTGTTCTGAGGACAAAGGCTCAGATTCTAATTTCCAAAGCTGCACCTGTCGAAGGAGTTCAATTGGCAAGGCTATTTTCAAAAAGGGCTCAACAAAGCATCCTCTCTCTTTCTCTTTGATTTTAAATGGAATGGCATATTTTGCTATTAGTTACATTTATCACTGCTTTATAGGTTTGTGTTTGAAAGGACATAATTTCAGATGCCATCTATACTCCTCTGAGCCTAGGTCAACATCCCCATTGACCAGGTCATCAACGCTTATTGCACTGACATATCATGTGCTCCTAACTGCTATGCCTATAATTTGGATAAATTGTCATGCTGCTAACAGTGCTGCCTGGGTTAAAAATTCATAGTCTGAACAGTTGGGTGCAGTGAACTGAGTCAGAAGCTTTTACATTCAATGACATTTGATCAAAAATGGAATGTTGGGGTTTTTTTTTAAGTATTGGGGGCCGTAAGGTGGCACTGTGGACAGAGCACCAGGCCTGGAGTCAGGAGGACCTGAGTTCAAATCCAGTCTCAGGAATGTGACACTTACTAGCTGTGTGACCCTGGACAAGGCACTTAACCCCAATTGCCTTGCAATAAATGAATTAATGAATGAATGGTGAATAAATAAATAATAAAAAGTATCAATATAAGAGGACCCCACATTTAAGTAAAATGAGAAATTCAAATCAAAATGTAAAGAAATTACCTAACTCCTAGTTGTAATTACTACTTAACCTCCCCCTATTTTATCTAGTTGGCCCCAAATCATGCTTTATATGAATCCACCCTATTTTTTGTTTCTGGTTATTCATATTGTAATCTGTCCTACTGCTGTAGCTTTCTACCTCCCTACTCCCCATTCCATGATAGATCTAGTCATGAGGAAAAATTGTATGTGTTTGTCACCTTCCTTCCTTCTTAGCATCATGACATATCTATCTATAATTTTTTTAATAGCTGTTGTCCCTAGTCTTCTAACAAAAGTCCTAAGATCCATACAATCACTGAATCACAAATTGAAAGGGAAACCAGAGGCCATCTAGCCCAACCCTTACTGAAAAAGACTCTCCATTATAATATACCTGACAAGTGATCTTTGCTTGGAGCCCTCCAATAAAGGGAAACCCACTTCCTTCCAAGGCAGCCCAATCTACCTTGAAACAGCACTAATCTGTTTTGAACTTAATTTTATCACCCAACCTATTAACTGTCCTCCTCAGCTCCCTGTGTTGCAAATTTGATAAACACGGCCACTTCAGAGGATTATAATCAGTCAATGAACATTTATTAAACTCTGCTATGTGTCTAGCCCTTTGCTAAGCACTGGGTCATAGAGCTAGACAAATAAAGAAACTGAAGCCCAAGAAAATAGAGCACATTGCCCAGAGTTACACAATAGCAAGTGACAAGTGGAATTTGAACCTGGGTCTTCTCATTGACAAAGATTGAATTGAACACCCACCAAAGAATTATGTAACACTCCACTTTCCTTCCAGTTGGACATTAATCAATTACTATTTTTTGTATCTGTTTGTCCAACAATTTTCAAATCCACTCTATTATCATCCAATAAATTGACAACATTTATTAAGTTTATTCTATTCCAGACACTGGGCTAAGATCTGGGGATACAAAGGAGAAGAACAAACATTCTAGCCACATTTCTTCATCTTGTCCCAAGAATCAAATGTAGAAATAACATGGGCTCCTTCCACTTTGCTATGCTGCCTGCTCATAAGGAAGAACTTCACCATCAGGATGATGTGTTTCTATAGGGTGTTATGAACTCTCTAACCTGAAGAGACCTTCAATAAGAGAGAAAATTATCAGCCTCCTACAGTTACTCATTCATCCTCCTGAAGGCTAAGACTGAACCACCTGATACTTGGACATCACTTTTCTAGCCCCATGATGCACCAAGCAAAAGCTGAAGGCAATCTCTAGATCCTTAGTTTAGTCACTAATACAAAACTTAAGACAATATGGATGTTGGCTTGGAAAATTCCTCTATTTGAATGAATAAAATGCCTACTCTCTAAATAATGAAGTCTAGAAACATGTCCGAAATGAAATTCCCAAATAAGAAATGAGAAAGTCTATTGATAGAAACTAAAAATAACACCTTCCAAAGAAATCTCACTTAGCTATAATTTATTTTACATTTTAAGTGTCTAAAAAGGGAAGTTTTAATATCCCCCTTTCAAAAGTACTTGTGGTCATGTCCTGCTGCTACATTGCCTTTATTCTCCTTCAATTTTTATTTAAAGAAAAACACCTTAAGTCACTGTGGCTGGATGGAACTGATCAAGCCCTGCCTCTTACAGGCAAAAGCAGATTGAATGGAAGAGAAAGGAGGACAAAGGGAAGTCAAAAAGAGCAAGAGCTGATCAGATAGACAACCACTGTGACCCATTTCAGAGGCCACTAAACATTCTGCTTGTTTTTCCTCTATCAGCTATGCAAGAAAACTGACGGCATTATTTCCAGACTGGTCATAAAATGGCTGCTGAATCCTAATAATCTCTCCATAGAAGAGGAAAGTACCATAGCCAATCCAAAATACTGCCGTACTCCCAAAGTGCCCATGGTATCATTGATGAGGTTATTCCCTCCATTGATACACATCACAACACCTCTGCCTGTGTCCTTCCCAGGGGCTCCTTTCCATGTGAAGGGTCTCCCTCCAATTCCCTTGACATCATGCCACATATCTGACCATCCCTTGCCTGTGTATTACCTTAAATCCTCCTCTGGGCCTCCTTTGTGCACAGTGGGAATTTTCCTCCAATTTCCTTGACATTGTATCAAATATGCATCCATCACTTGCCCATTCCTCTCCTATATCCTCCATCAGGGCTCCTTCACAGGTGGTGGGAGCCTTTCTCTAAATCCCTTATCTGTCCCTAGCTCTCATTATGACACTGGTCAGTGACAAATTTCTCAGATGACATCTTTCAGAGCACTTCTCCTCCATAATTCTTTGTGAAGTGCAATAGGCTGGGCAGACCCATGGGCCTCTCCCTTGCCCCTTGGATAAGCCATTATATTTATTACAATAAATAATACTCCATGACAAGCAGACTGGGAGAGGAAGTGGGAGAGAGTGAGGATTGTATCCTGTCCTGGGACTTCATCATTGTGGGAAGCTCCCTGGTTGTGAAACTCCCTCTACCAAAGCAAACCAGCATCCGTTCTGCAATTTAATAATCTTAAAAATAACTTAATAATCTTAGGGAATTGCTTATGGAATTGACAGATTAAGTGACTTACTCTGAGTCACACAGACAGTATGTACCAGAGTTGAGACTCAGATTCAGGTCTTCTGATTCCAACACCAACTCACTATGCACTATATCACACTGCCTTTCTACTGAAAGACGAAAATTGGCAGAACTGGGACAGATAGGTGGCACAGTGGATAGAGGGAATGACCTGGAGTAAGGAAGAGCCAAATTCAAATCTGACCTCAGACATTTTCTATCCTGTGTGACCATTCAGCTTCTGTCTGCCTCAGTTTCCTCAACTGTAAAACAGAGATAATAATCATGCCTATTTCTCAGGATTCTTGTGAGAATTAAATGACAATAACTATAATGTACTTAGTACAATGCCTGGCACATAGTAAGTACCATATGAATTTAGCTATTAATATTAATGTCAGCTAAAGGAGTTGGGTCTGTTTAGCCCAGAAATGAGAAAACTCACAGGTGACCTGATAGCTATCTGAAGAGCTGTTGTATAGAGAAGGAATTGGGTTTGGTCTGTTTCATTCAAGAGGTAAGAATGGACTGTGGAAGAAGCATGGAGGAAAAGTTAGATTTTATGACTGGAAAAACTCCCTAACAATTAGATCTATGGGATTCTTAGAAACATAGTGGGTCCCCATCCCCTTCCCCTTGACTGCCCACCAAGGTCTTGCAGCCAAAACTGTATGAATGCATGTCAAGTATGTCATAACAAGGTACCATTCATGTATGGATTCGTCTAGATGGCCACTGGGATCCCTTCCAGCTCTCAATTCTGTGATTTTGTTGTTTTAAAAAATGGGTCTTTGTTTCGAGGAGAAGTTCAGGCTCATTATAACAAAGCAAAACAAAACTAAACCCCTATACCATTTTCCAGACATCCAAGCTGCTGCGCTCCTCCTGTTTCCTTTCTATCATCTGTTTTCATGGTCTATCAAAGATGGCTATGGCTTATGGGTTGTTCATCCAACTACATCTTATAGTCTAATCAATAGGCATGTTCTTTCCACTTAGTTTTTTCTATGGGGATTATTGGATCAAATTCATTTTAGTGATCACAGATGACATTTAGGAGGCTCTGCAGCTCCAGACATCTCAAAGAACTCACCATTTCCAGGGAATCTCTCTTTGATGGGACACTAGTGACACTAGACACCTCCATGACAGTAACAAATATGTTAGGTGAACATATGTGCTGTGAGAGTTCTCTTCGTAACTTGCATGATTTTGGTATATGCATGGAAGACACCATATTGGTGGAGTCTTCAAGGAACTGGTTTTCTCTATCAAATGAAAAACTTTTAAATGGAACAAAAAACAGGCCACAGTGAGGTCTCATATTCTCTATACCTTACAAGTGTCTACATGATTGTAAAAATACTACTTACTACAGAATATCAGCTGTTAAGAACTGCCTTTTTCAGGGTGGCTAGGTGGCACAGTGAATAGAACACCAGCCCTGATGTCAGGAGGACCTGAGTTCAAATCTGGCCTCAGACATTTAACAGACACACCAAAAACTAGCCATGTGACCTTGGGCAAGTCACTTAACCCCAATTGCCCTACCTTCCCCCCTCCAATAAAAAAAAAAAGAACTGGCTTTTTCCTTCTTTGGAAGTAAAAGAAAAACCTTTTCCCAGGATGGTATGTGTGCATGTACATGAGGGTACATGTAATTGTATGTAGCTATGGGGGGAGGGGCGGTGTGAGTTTGTGGGTATGGTGTGGGTGTATGGTATTTAGATTATTCTCATTTAAACTTTGAAAAGATCTGGCCTCCCAAAAATTACCTTACAATTCAAACTCCCATTATACTTATTGTTTGTTGCTTGTTGACTATAAATATAATTTGATGTGGTAAAGTGAGATGACACTTGATTATCTCCCAGCAAGACATTTACCATGCATATGTCAAAACTATAAAAAATTATTTGAGGGGTGGCTAGGTGGCACAGTGAGTAAGAACACCAGCCCCAGAGTCGGGAGGACCCGGGATCGGTTCTGGCCTCAGAAAATTAGCACCCACACATAAATAAATAACTAGCCATGTAACCTTGAGCAAGTTACTTAACCCCAATTGCTTTAAAAAAAATTTATTTGAGAGATATAACAGAGATAAACTCCTTATCATTAATATGAAGAGAGGCATAAAATAGTAAGATACCTGCTCACCGAAGGATTCATCATCATCATGAAGGAAATACAGGATAGAGTCCAAGTTGAAGATGTAGATGATGGATGATAAAAAATCTCCAGATACTCCTGTTTATACATTACATAGTGCTGATGGCATCAACCTTAAAACACTGCTGAATCTCCTCAATGAAATCTATAATCATTCTTAAGATGTTGCCTACCTATCCACAGAGAAAAAAAAATAAATGGATAAAAAAATGCATATTTTCTAACCTATGGTACGCAATCAATAGCACTCATCCATCTTGGGTTAGAAACTAGAAATAGACAATGATCTAGTCCCAGAATCTAAGAAAAAGGAGGGCCTTGGGGCAGCTAGGTGGCACAATAAGTAGAGCACTGGCCCTGGAGTCAGAAGGACTTGAGTTCAGATCTGGCCTCAGACACTTAACACACACAAACAAAAAAAGCCTAGCCTTGTGACCTTGGGCAAGTTACTTAACCCCAATTGCCCTCCAAAAAGCAAAAAAAAAAAAAAAAAAAAAGGAGGGCCTAAGTAAGGATTGTTTGGGGAAGTCACACATTTCTTTTAATGGCCAAAGACTTCTCCTTGAAAAAAGGCCCATATTTTAGCACTAATTTTCTTTTGTTGACCTTATATGACTATGTGTCCTAAAATATTTGTCTCCAAAGAATTAGAGAATCAACTAAAGTGTAATGGATACAATTCCTGAGTCACTGTCAATGATCTTTTAAATATTCTGGAAAATGAGAAAAGAATGAAGAGGGAAATGTCACACTTTTTTTAAAAAAGAGAATAAAATATTCTTCAAACTCATAGGTCTGTGAGCCTAAGATTTTGTCAAAAGCCTAAAACACATTGTATTGAAGAGATGGTTAATCACAACCTAGAAAGGGAAATAGTGAACATAAAGAGTCACCATGTGAGGAGAGGAAGTAAAACTCTTTGTGAGTATCTACAGTGCTCTCCTGATCAAGAGGGTAGTATCTAGCAAGGGGAGGGTAGCTTAGGATTTTAAATCCAGGGCTAGGAAGGTCCTTAGATACCACATTTAAAAAAATTTTTTTATAAAATTTTTTTGGTCTTTATTAATTTGTTTGTTTACTTTTAGTTTACAGGATTCAATTCCACAATGCCTTGAGTTTCAAATTTTCTCCCCCCCTCCCCTCCCCCCCCCATGATGGCTTACAATCAAATATAGGATCTGCATATAGTTTCACATTAGACATTAGTCAAGCTATAAAGACAAATTGTATCAGATGGAATGAAAAATGGGAAAGAGGAAACAAAGCCAAACAAGAAAAAGAAAAAGATCCAGTAGTTTGCTTCAATCTGGATTCAAACTCAGTTCTTTCTAGTTCTTCCTCTGGATATAGACATCTCTCTGCATCATGAGTCTTTTGGAGTTGACTTATAACCCTGCATTGCTGGGAAGAGTCCAGTCTATCAAAGTTGGTCATCACACAAACGTTGTGTCTGTAATTGTGTACAAATTTCTCCTGGTTCTACTCTTCTCACTCATCATAAGTTTGTATAAGCCTCTCCAGGTAAATATGAGTCTATCTACTCCTTGTTACTTATAGCACAATAGTATTCTATTACATTCATATACCACAACTTGTTTAGCCATTCCCCAATTGATGGGCATCCCCTTAATTTCTAATTCTTTGCCACCACAAAAAGAGCTGCTATAAATATTTTTGTATATATGGGTCTTCCTCCCACTTCTATGATCTCTTTGGGATACAACCCTAGAAGTGGTATTGCAGGGTCAAAGGATAATTTTCTTTATTTTTTTCTGGAGGGCAATTGGGGTTAAGTGTCTTGCCCAAGGTCATATGGCTAGTTACTGTGTTAAGTGTCTGAGGCTAGATTTGAACTCAGGTCCTCCTGACTCCAGGGCCAGTGCTCTATTCACTGCACCACCTAGCCGTCCCTAGATACCATCTTGTACAAACCCATGGACAACTTGTCCAAAATCATACAAGTAGTAAACTTCAAAGACGAAACTTGAAGTCAGGTCCTATGACTCCAGAGCCATTGTACCACACTGCCTTCCAAGTGGCATCTTCCCCAATAGTCCCCACCTTTCTTTTTGTACTCTGAATAAGCTTCATTTCATCAGTCGGCTAACTCAGACGTGGAGTCAGCACCACGGCCAGGGAAAACCAGGAATGAAAGAAATCTCATACAATGGTGACAAACTCAAATAGAAAACTAGATGGGGAGGTGCAAAGGAATGTCTCTAATCATTACACAAGACTTCCTGTGAGTCACATATTGATTTAAGTTTTAAAATTTTGCATTATCTATGTATTAATTTATTTAATTTATTTTGTTAAATATTTGTTAAATATAAGTAGAATTTTAATCTGGTTCTGGTCACATATTTCTAGACTGGAACAAAGAGCTCAGGAAACATTTTGACAATTGAGAACAGCTAATTTGTTCATAGAAGAGTTGCATTGTGCCATCATTTGGGTCATGCAAGAAAGGCATTTATCAGGAAGGTTTAGGGAAAGAACATGATACCTACAGTAATTTCATAGACTGGCTTCTACTATGGAGTTTGGCAGCCATCTTGTTACAGGCAGAGAGTGACTCAGATCCAAGTAAGGCTCTGGAGTACAAAAAGGGTATCATTACACTATTGGGGGTGGGGGTCCAGGGAGCTTCCCCTATTTAATCATTCCCCTGTGTGTCTCTCTTGGCAAGGAGTCCTTTGGGAAAGCAGTTATGGGAGGCATATAGGGGTGGAGCCAAGATGGCACAGTAAAGACAGGGACTCTTTTGAGCTTTCTCCCAAACCCTTCCAAATTCCATTAAAAAATTACTCTAAACAAATTCTGGAGCGGCAGAACCTACAAAAAGAAAGAGTGGAACAAATTTCCAGCCCAAGACAACCCGGAAAGTCGACAGGAAAAATCTGTTGCACTGGGCTGGGAGAGGAGCACAGACCAGAGCAAGCCACACCAGCATAAATGAGATACAAGTGAACTGGAGCAGGCCTCAGGGGACTAAATTTCAGGCAACTGAGGCAGTTTCCAGACTTCTCAAACCACACATGCTAAAGACAACTTAAAAGGTCAGAAGGAAAGGTCTGTTGGACCTTGGTAAGAGAGGAACATGTCGGACCCTGCTCCCAGGGTGTGACAGCAGCTGCTTCCTGAGCTTTCAGTCCACAGATGGTGGGGGGATCCTGCAGCTGGTCAGAGGAGGATTTCAGAGATCTCTTTGCTGGCTATGAGGCAGCATTCTCTTGCTTTACCTGTGCTTTGATCTGGGTTAGAGTCCTGAGAGGTGGTCCTGGGGCAAGTAGAAGCACTGGCATAGCAGAGTTTGTGGTAGCAGTACAGAGGGAACCCTCTCACAGTTCCAGGTCAGAAAACAATGCTTGTGGTCACTCACAGACCAGACCACAGGCCAGGAGAGGAGTAAACACATCTCCTTAGATCCACCTTGGAAGAACTGAAAATTTACAGGTCCCTAGAAGCATCTCTGAAAAGAGCTGCACAAAGCTCCTGAAGCTTGGGACAGTATACCCACCACACTGGAAGCAAAGCCCTACCTTAACAAAGAGTTAAAAGACAAATAATTAGCTGGGAAGATGAACAAGCAGAAGGAAAAAAAAAACTCAGACTACAGAGACTTATTCTGATGACAAGAAAGATCAAAACATTCACTCAGAAGAAGACAACAAAGTCAAAGCTCCTACATCTAAAATCTCTAAGAAAAATATGAACTGGTCACAGGTCATGGAAGAGCTCAAAAAGGATTTTGAAAATGAAGTAAGAAAAGTAGAGGAAAAATTGGGAAAAGAAATGTGTGATGCAAGAAAATAATGAAAAACAAGTCAACATCTTGCTAAAGGAGACCCCAAAAATACCACAGAAAATAACACCTTAAAAAAATAGACTAGGTCGTGGGGAGGCTAGGTGGTACAGTGAGTAGAGTGCTGGCCCTGGAGTCAGAAGGACCTGAGTTCGGATCTGGCCTCAGACACTTAACCCCAAACAAAAACCTAGCCATGTGACCTTGGGCAAGTTACTTAACCCCCATTGCCCTCCAAAAAGCAAAGAAAAAAATTAGACTAGACCAAATGGCAAAAGAGGTACAAAAAGGCAATGAGAAGAAGAATGCCTTAAAAAGCAGAATTGGCCAGATGGAAAAGAAGCTTCAAAGGCACATTGAAGAAAATAATTCCTTCAAAATTAGATTAGAGCAAATGGAAGCTAATGACTCTATTAGAAATCAAGAAATTATAAAACAAAACCAAAAAAAATAAAAATATTGAAGACAATGTGAAATATCTCATTGGAAAAACCACTGACATGGAAAATAGATCCAGGAGAGATAATTTTAAAAGTATTGAACTACCTGAAAGCCATGATCAAAAAAAGAACCTAGAAATCATCCTTCAAGAAATTATCAAATTAAACTGCTGCCATGATATTCTAGAAACAGACGGTAAAATTAAAAGAATTCAACAATGACCTCCAGAAAGAGATCTCAAAAGGAAAACTCCTAGGATTATTATAGCCAAACTCAGAGTTCCCAGGTCAAGAAGAAAATATTGTAAGCAGCCAGAAAGAAACAATTCAAGTATGGCAGAAATACAATCAGGATAACACAGGATTTAGCAGCTTCTACATTAAGGGATAAAAGGGCTTGGAATATGATATTCTGGAGGTCAAAGAGCTAGGATTAAAACCAAGAATCACCTACCCAGCAAAACTGAGTGTAATCAATGGTGGGAGGAGGGAATGATATTCAATTACACAGAGGAATTTAAAGCATTCTTGAGAAAAACAAGAGCTGAAGAGAAAATTTGACTTTCAAACACAAGACTTAAAGAATCATGAAAAGATAAACAGGAAAGAGAAATCATAAGGGACTTATTAAAGTTGAACTGTTTACATTCCTACATGGAAAGATGATATTTATAACTCAAGAGACCTTTCTCATTATTAGGGTAATTGGAGGGAATATATATAGACAGATGGCACAGGGTAAGTTGAATGTGAAGGGATGATATCTAAAAAATAAAATTATGGGGTGAGAGAAGAATGTACAGGGAGAAGGAGAAAAGGAGAGGTAGAATGGGGTAAATTGTTTCACATAAAAGAGGCAAGGAAAAGTTTTTATAATGGATGAAGAGAGGGGGAGGTGAGAGGAAATGAGTGAAACTTACTCTCATTGGATTTGGCTCAAGGAGGGAATAACATATACATTCAATTGGATATGGAAATCTGTCTTATCCTACAAGAAATTAGGGGGGGGGAGGTAATAAGAAGGGGAGGATGACAGAAGGAAAGGCAGACTGGGGGGAGTAATCAGAAGCAAACACTTTTGAGGAGGGACAGAGGCAAAGGAGGGAATAGAATAAATGGGGAATGGGATAAGATGGAGGGAAAGATAATCTTTCACAACATAACTATTATGGAACTGTTTGCATAACTATACATGTATGACCTATACCGAATTGCTTGCCTTCTCAAGGAGTGTGGGTGGAGAACAAGGAAGGGAAAGAATTTGGGACTCAAAAGTTTTCAAAACAAGTGTTAAAAATTGTTTTTACATGCAACTTGGAAATAAGATACACAAGCAATGTGGCATAGAAATCTATTTTACCCCACAGGAAAATAGAAGGGGAAGGGGACAAGAGAAGGGGTGTGATAGAAGGGATGGCAGATGGGGAGAAAGGGTTACCAGAATGCACACCAACTTGGGGGTGGGGGAGGGGAGAGATGGGGAAAAATTTGGAACTCAAAATCTTGTGGAAAGGAATGTTGAAAACTAAAAATAAATATCTTTTTTAAAAGGGAGTCATATATAGGAATTTATAGCTGTCCCCTTATCTTGTTTCCTGTGATTGGGGTTCCTTGGTACCTCTTCATTGGCTAATAGTCAGCTTTCTGCAGTGGATAGAGTGTTGGGCTTACAGTCAGAAAGACATGAGTTCAAATTGAACCTCAGACACTTCCTAGCTGTGTGACCCTGGGCAAATCACTTAACCTCCATCTACCCAAATTTCTCAACTATAAAATACGGATATAATAACACCTACCTCACAGGGTTGTTATGAAGACCAAATAAGATACTATTTGTAAAATGCTTTACTTATTGGTAAGGGGAGTAGTACATAGTATATGGAGTCGGCACATGGTAGGTGCTTAATAAATGCATGTTCCCTTCAATAAACCTATGTCATACTGAAGAGAAATCAATAATGACCTCTAACTGCTAGTTCTCTCTGAAATCATTGATTGTTCTCTTCAAATTGAAGTGTGATGATAAGGCCTCTTGGAACCAGCCTAGACTGAGATCAATTTAACAGTCATTTATCAAGTATTTGATAAACTATACAATGAGGATAATAACAGCACCCATCTTTGGGGGCTTGTTATGAAGATCAAATGATGTGATACTTGTAAAAAATACTTAGCGCATGTCTGGCATGTTGTAGATCATTCACAAATGCTTATTCCCTCCCCCCAATATATGCTACACACTGTGCCAGGCCTAGGGAGACAGTCCCTACCATAAATGGCTTTTTGGTCTACTGGAAGGAAATATGTGCATAGATACAGCAAGGTACAGTAGAATGAGGGCTAGATTGGGCGTCAAAGGGTCCAGGTTCAAATCCTGACTTTGCCACTTAGTACTTGTATAACCTTGAATGAGTTAGAATCTCTATGGCTCTGTTTTCTCACTATAAAATGAGAGGGTTAGAGTAGATGCTCTCCAAAGTTCCTTTTAGATTTAAATCTGTAATCCTATCAGTTGGGTACAAACCCGAAATCTGACCTGTTACTTACTACCTGGGTGATGTGGACAAGTCAGGGCCTCTTTGGTCCTGGATTTTCTCATCTGTAAAATGAGGTTAGACTAAATGAACAGATCTTCTAGGTCCAAAAATCAAAATCAAATTAAAAAAACTGGGTCAGGGGAGGGAGGAATCAAAAGTGGCTTCCTGGAGGAGGTAATAGTTGAGCTGCAAGAAACTAAGTATTCTACCAGGCCTCCAAGAGGACAGAGAATAATCCAGACTTGAAGGGAAACCTATGCAAAGATGTCCTCTTTGATACTGCATTTTTCTGAGTCTCTGTTCTATCAACCTCAAAGAATGTGTAAGTGTCCCAGGCAGGCCTTCCAGATCCTGATAATTACCTAGTGAGCCAACTCTCTAAAGCCAGGTAGAGCCAGGTGGAACAAATTAGAGAATTTGCTATCTCCACAAAAGGGGGTCATAAAAGGAGTCTGGATATCATGTAGGAATGTCTCCAACAAGTTGAGTAGTATATAAATCTTTTTAAGGCATGAGAAAACCTAATAGGTAGCCTGTCCCATAATCGGTGAGATCATAAAGGCCATATTAGTTTTGTCAGATTGAAATCCCTAAGGCCCAAGGACACTGTTTCATCTGGAATATGGGTTGTTGCGCTGGATTTATTTTTAAACTATCAGCATATGAAGAAGTGCTCTAAATCACTTTTGATTAGGGAAAGGCAAATTTAAACTCCTTTGAGGTACCACCTCACACATATCAGATTGGTTAATCCAACAAAAAAGGAAAATGACAAATGTTGGGAGAGGATGTGGAAAGATTGGGACACTAATATATGTTGGTGGAATTGTGAAATGATACAATCACTGCAGAAAGCAATTTGGAACTGTGTACAAAGGACAACTAAAATGCGCATACCACTACTAAGGTCTGTATCCCAAAGAGATCAAGAAAAAAGGAAAAGGACCTATATGTACAAAAATATATATAGCAGCCCTTTCTGTGGTGGCAAAATATTGGAAATTAAGGGGATTTTCATTAATTAGGGAATGGCAAACAAGCTGTGGTATATAAGTGTAATGGAATACTATTGTACAATAAGAAATGATGAACAGGCAGATTTCAGAAAAACCTGGAAAGACTTGTATGAACTGAAAAGTGAAAATGAGCAAAGTGAAATGAGTGGAACAAGGAGAATATTGTACATAGCATCAGCAACATTCTACAATGATCAACTATGAATGACTCAGCTTTTCTCAACCACACAATGATCGAAGACAAATACAAATGACATATGAAGAACTGATGGGCTCTAAATACAGATTGAGGCATTTTTTAAATTTATTCTTTTTTGTGAATTTTTCACTTCTGATCTGTTTCTTCTTTCACAACTGTGACTAATATGAATATATGTTTTACATGATAGCACATATATAACCTATATCAAACTGGCTAGGGGGCAGAGCCAAGATGGTGGAGTAAAAGCAGGAACCTGCTTCATTTCCTGCTCCAACCACCTCAAATACCTGTAAAAAATGACTCTAAACAAATTTTAGAGCTACAGAACCCACTAAGTGACAGAGAGAAACAAATCCCCCACTGAAGGCATCCTGGCAGGCAGACAGAAGGGTCTATCACATGGGGCTGGGAGCCAAGTAAAGTCCCACATGAGCTTCAAGGACCCAGACCTGGGGTAACCCCAACCACTGGCCCAGACTAGCCAGAGCAGACTTCAGGAGAGTGAATCAGCAGCAGCTGTAGAGGTCTCCAGACTTCTCAACCCATAAACACCAAAGAGAAAGTAAAAGGTCAGTGGGCAGCCCTGCTGATCCAGGGTGAGAGTAGAGTGAGGTCTGGCCCCTGCCCCAATGGTGAGAGGTACATGTGATGGGGAGGGGCACAGCTGTAGATGCTGCCATGTGACTGCCTCTAGAGGTCCTGGCCTGAAGATCATATGGGAAAAAGGAACCATTCATAGAGTAATCTCTCTTGCTTTGACCCGCTTGAATCTGCGTCATAGTTTTGGGTAATGGTCCTGGGGTGAGGAATGCTAGTGTGCCAGAACTTGTGGTGTCTGTAGAGAGGGAGCCCTCCTCATAGTTCTGACAATACCTCTGGCAGCAGTTTTGTAAAGCCCAGCAATTTGGGACATGGCTCTCTCTACTATGGAAGCAGAGTTCAACCATGGCAAAGAGCTCAAAAGTCAAATAATTTGTTGGCAAGATGAACAAACAGAAGAAGCACAAACTATAAGAATCCGTTTTTGGAGACAAAGAGGATCAAAACATGGAACCAGAAGAAGACAACAAAGTCAAAACGCCTGTATCGAAAGCTTCCAAGAAAAATATGAATTGGTTGTAGGCCACAGAGGAGCTCAAGAAGGATTTTTAAAATCAAGTAAGAGAAGTGGAGGAAAAATTGGGAAGAGAAATGAGAATGATGCAAGAAAATCATGAAAAACAAGTCAACAGCCTGCCTGGAGAAAATAACAACTTTAAAAACAGACTAACTCAAATGGCAAAAGAGGCCCAAAAAGCCAATGAGGAAAAGAATGCCTTAAAATGCCAAATTTGCCAGATGGAAAAAGAATCTCAAAAACTCACTGAAGAGAATCATTCCTTCAGAATTCGATTGGAGCAAATAGAAGCTAATGACTTTATGAGAAATTAAGATACTATTAAACAGATCCAAACAAATGAAAAAATAGAAGGCAATGTGAAATATCCCATTGGAAAAACCACTGACCTGGAAAATAGATCCAGGAGAGATCATTTAAAAATTATTGGACTATCTGAAAGCCATGATCAAAAAAAGAACCTAGAAATCATTCTTCAAGAAATTCTCAAGGAAAATTGCCTTGATATTTTAGAACCAGTGGGCAAAGTAGAAATTGAAAGAATTCCCTGATTGCCTCTTGAAAAAGATTCCAGGAGTGGCTAGGTGGTGCAGTGAATAGAGTGCCAGCCCTGGAGTCAGAAGGACTTAAGTTCAGATCCAGCCTTAGACACTTAACACACACAAATAAAAACCTAGCCATGTGACCCTGGACAAGTTACTTAACCCCAATTAGCCTCCAAAAAAGAAAAAGAAAAAAAAATTCCAAAAAGAAAATTCCTAGGAATATTATAGCCAAATTCCAGAGTTCCCAGTTCAAGGAGAAAGTATTACAAGCAGTCAGGAAGAAACAATTTGAGTATTGTGGAAACACAATCAGGATAACATAAGACCTAGCAGCTTCTACATTAAGGGATCACAGGTCTTGGAATATGATATTCCAGAGGTCAAAGGAGCTGGGATTAAAACCAAGAATCACCTACCCAGCAAAATTGAGTATAATGTTTCAGGGGAAAACATGGTCATTCAATGAAATAAAGGACTTTCAAGCATTCTTGATGAAAACACCAGAGCTGGACAAAAAATCTGACTTTCAAATACAAGAAGCAAGAGAAGCATTACAAGGTAAACAGGAAAAAGAAATCATAAGGAACTTATAAAAGTTGAATTATTTACATTCTTACATGGTAAAACAATAATTGTAACTCATGAGACTTTTCTCAGTATGAGAATAGTTGAAGGGAATATACATACACACACACATACACATATATACATATATATATATATATATAAATGTATGTAGAGGAGGGTGTATGTGTGCATAAATATATATGTGAATGTGTCCATATGTGTGTACATGTATACATAGAGGGCACAGGATCCATTGAATATGAAGGGATGATATCTAAAAAATAAAATTAAGAGGTGAGAGAGGAATATATTGGGGAAGGAGAAAGGGAGAAATAGAATAGGGTAAATTATCTCATATAAAAGAGGCAAGAGAAAACGGTTACAATGAAGGGGAAGATCAGGAATGTGAAAGGGAATGGGTCAACCTTACTCTCATCAAATTTGGCTTAAGGAGGGAATAATATACACACTCAATTGGGTACCTTACCCTACAGGAAAGTGGGGGGAGGAGGATAAGAGGGGAGATGATAGCAGGGAGGACAGATTGGGGAAGAGGGTAGTTAGAAGCAAACACTTTTGAAAAGGGACAGGGTCAAAGTAGAAACAGAATAAGTGGGGGGTCGGATAGGATGGAGGGAAATATTATTACTATGGAAACATTTTGTGTAACTACACATGTACAACCTATATTGAATTGCTTGTCTTCCCACTGAGGTGGGTAAGGAGGGAAGAAGGGAAAGAATCTGGAAATCAAAGTTTTAAAAAACGAATGTTAAAAAATTCTTTTTTTTTTTATACATGCAACTGAGAAATAAGATATACTGGCACTGGGGTATAGAAATCCATCTTGCCCAAGTAGGAAGTTGGGGGGGAGGATGGGGAAGGATATAAGAGAAAATAGATTTGGGGAAGGGGTATTCAGTAGGCTCACTATTTTGGGGTGGGGCATAAGGGAAAGACGGGAAGAAAATTTGTAACTCAAAATCTTGTAGAAATGAATATTGAAAACTAAAAATAAATAAAGAAATAGAGAAAAAATTGCCTATCATTTTTGGAAGAGGGGAGGGGAGGAAAGGAGAAAAATGTAGAACTCAAAATCTAGTAAAAATCAATACTAAAAATTTTCTTCACATGTAATTTTTTTTTTTTTTTGCCTTTTGGAGGGCAATTGGGGTTAAGTAACTTGCCCAAGGTCACACGGCTAGGTTTTTTTTTTGTTTGTGTGTGCATTAAGTGTCTGAGGCCAGATCCGAGCTCAGGTCCTTCTGACTCCAGGGCTGACACTCTACTGACTACGCCACCTAGCCGCCCCTTCACATGTAATTTTAAACTGTAAAAAACAAAATAAAATAAAACACTCAATTGAAGTTGTCGCCAGCTAGGCAGTACAGCAGATAGAGTTCTGACTCATCTTCTTGAGTTCACATCTGGTCTCACTTACTAGTTGTGTGACCTTGGGCAAGTCACTTAACCCTGTTTGCCTCAGTTTCCTCATTTATAAAAAGAGCTGCAGAATCAAATGTATCTTTGCCAAGAAAACTCAAAATAGGATCATGTAGAGACAGACAACCGAGCAGCAACAAAAAACACTCTGAGGTGGAATTCAGAATGTTGATCCCTGGAACAAATTCAGTTGGGAATAAGGGAGTATGGTAGACATAGGAGGAAACATACTACTGTTGAGGAAGCAATTGGCGGGAAGGAGCAGGGCTGGACTGGAGAAGGCTCACCTGGAATGCAGGAAAATATCAGGATCCCATCTCTGTTGGCACAGTCTGACATGAGGTCACAATGTTATATAAACTCCTGGGGATGGTAGCCCAAAGCTGGAGGTGGCACCAACATGACAGATGAGCAAGAGATGGTGGATGGCAGAATAATGGCCTATAAAAGATAGGATGGATGCCCTGGATGTCAGTTTCCTAGGGAAAATGCCCAATCACCACAACCTTAATTCCAATTCTGCTTGCAGGTGATAATTTCCATCTTGAAAGGTAGATGGTTAATGCCAGAACTTCTGTTGTTCCACCCTAATATGTTGGCCCTGAAATTTGGACATATATACCTTACAGAATCAATAGGAAAACTGCTAGATCCAAAGACTGGAACATGGAGTTATGAGTAGGAAGATTAATCATTTGTCTTGATGATAGAACTTATAGCCCTGGAGGTTATTAGTTCAGTGTTTTGTTAGTTCATCTGAGAGGCCACTGGACTTGGGAATTGTTGGCACTGGAAAGGAGGGCTTAAACCTCCATGGCACCAAACAGTACAGATTAGAAATTGAAAACACACTAGGGATACTGATCTGAATTCACATGGGAGACTATGTAGCTCAGATACCTTCCTGAGGGCAATGTAAACAATGCTCTGATAGGAAAAGAGGGAGCCATCTTGATTTATGACCACCAGAATGAAAGCAGCAGGTCCAGGACAAAATACAGTGTCATGAATGTACAAGAAAAAAAACATAGTAGGCCTACCAGCTGGTAGATGCCCTGTTCGGTATAGGACTGAACATACCAATTAGTATCATCTCATGAACACAGTTTGAAAAGCCATTCAGTGCCCCCATGGGCTGCCTTGAAGAATGTGCCATGACCGGAAGTCTGTGGAGCTGCTATACCCCAGGCATGCCATTTCTCATCAAGCCTCCTTGGGAGTGGGATGCTATCACAAGGAGTAGAGGTGGGTGCCTGGGAGCTTCCAAATACCTGCTGGGCCCTCTGGGGGCTTGAAAGGAGACCACTGGGATGTGGAGATGTCCTTAGCCTGGGGCTGGAGAGTAAGTCCTTGCAGGTTTGCTTATGATGACACTTCTGCTCCAGTCATGCCTCACTGCGGTGGTGCTATGGACAGCCTACACTCCTGACTTCTCTAACAGTCTTGGCTCTCTTCTTTCGGTATCCCAGGTATACAAATGGCCAAGAAGTCAAAGTGGCTGAAGGAGAACACTCATTGTATCTGCTACTCACAGGATCACATAGGCTTAGAGCCAAAAGGGAAATCAGAAAACACATAGCCCCACTCCTCCATTTTACAGAGGAGTTAACGGAGGCCCACAGAAGTTAAGTGACTTGCTTCATGATTAAACAGTGATAGGAGTGAGATTTGAACCCCTACCTTCTGACTCCAAACCCAATGCTATTCCCATTGTTCATTCCATGCTGCTCCTTTGGCCATCCTGAAGTTCCCAAGCATGAGCCTAACCACTATTCCATCTGGATCAGGAAGACAGGTTGCTCAGTTTTGGTAGCTTTGGGGTACTCAGGAATACCCCAGGCTTTGTAATCCATCCTTATCGCTAAGTGGTTAATATCCCTTGGGGCTCTGAAAATGCTAGCACAGGTGTGGAAGGAAACTGACATAAATACCTTGATGATAAGATATTTCAAGGAGCATTTTCCTCTTGTCTTTGTATCCCTATCCTCTAGCACAGTCTTGGGAGAACTTAAGACTACTCAAGTTGACCTAGAGAATGACTTGGAAGCTGTCAAGGATCCCTGAGTGAGGGGGTAATAGCCAACACACCCTAGCACAGCTGCAGAGGTCAAGGGCCATGTCTGGCTGACCACTAAGAACCGCAACACAAAGAGACCATTTCAGAAGTTGGCCAACTCTGGGCCATAAAGCATTCCTAGCTGTACAAGGAATTAGCCCTATGAATAATCATTTAGAATGACCCAAGTGGTTCTGCATCCACCTTACTGTTCCGTTGGTCCCTGTTGTCACAGTACTCTAAAAACTCTATGGTTTATCCTACATTCACCCCTTCTAATCATCATGGATTCCCCTTTTCTCTTCTCTCCCTTTTTTCTCAAACCCCCTCCCTTCCCTTTCCTTCACTTTTTCTCTTCTCTATGGAGAGAAGTCTCCATACATATCAGTCATTGTGTCTGTGTAATGGCAATGTAATTTGAATTTGAAGACCCCTTTTTGTATTGGCAAGTAAGCAGGTACTTAGCACTTAGTAATTGATCAAGCCTCTGTTGGGAAACAGAAGGCATGAACTCCTGTCTTCTGTTACTCTCTTAACTAGTTGGAAGGGGTTGGCTGAAACAGGAAGTAGCTAATGCTGTGTATATGTAAGGAAAAGCCCCAGAGAGGAAGGTTCAGAATTTCTTGGGATGAGTATCTGGAGGCAGAGTAGCTACAGAAGAGAAATGAGAATCCAGAACTGAGTCAGAATGTCCTGAGAATTTGTGTTGGTGGAGCTTCTTCTGAAGAGGAGCCCAGGAGCCAAGAAACCCAGGAACCCCTCCACCCAGGCTGGATAAGGTGATTCTGATTTTTTGAATGTGCTGCAGAAGACTGAGGAAGCATGACTGGGATGCAGGGACTTTGTCTGTTTGTGTCTTGGTTGAGCCTTGAATTCCTGGGAACAGAAATTGTGAAGGATTTGAGATGGACCGGACCCTGTGAACTTCAATGCAGAGCAGGACCTACCCAGAGAGCTGGACAAGGAACTGGGAGCTGTCTGCCATTGAACCCAGGTGACAGTCTGGTGAATCCAGGTAGAATCTGGGACCATGGAAGGAGATCCAGGGAATCTGAGAACCCACCCCAAGTCAAGACCTAGAAGACCTCTCCTTGGGTACTAAGTAATGATGAAATTATAATTTACTAGTAACCTAGGGGTGGAGGGTTTGTGTTGGATACTTAGTAATTAATTGCTGAATAAGTGACTGAGTTAATAAAGTGTGCCCCACGAATGGAAGACTTTGACTATTGTACTTTGAGATGATCTTTGTTCAAAACTTTGTGGCCACTAGGGTAGAAATTATGTGGCCATTTTAATGATAAGCTGTTGTGAATACTATATTGTGGTTTTCTGTGATAAGTTGTAATATTGTGAATGTTGTACCCTAATATTGTGAATGTTGTACCCAATTTGCTTTAATTTGTTATGAAATAAATAGAGTGTTCACGATACCGTGTAATCAGAACCTTTAAAGCTGTTCACAGTAGCAATCTTCTGGAAAGCTGCTTGTGTCAGCTATTACATTACAGTCAGCTATTTATACTTTTTGATTTTTTTCTTACTACAAAGGAAAATTCAATTCCTGGGATGACTGGAGGATAAATACCTGGAAATTTATTTCAGTATAAGAACAAAAGAAATCAATAAAATTAAGCATATTTAAATAAATGGGGGAGGGAGGAGTAAACTAAATACCAAAGTACATTAGAAATGTTTGAGCACTCTTCCAAACATTTATTATTCTTTAAATATATGACTTTCATAGATCTCTAATTATCTTTGTTACCATGAGTTTAGTATAGTTATATAGAATCCTAATTGTCTTTAAATAGCCTCAAATTCATCTAAAAGTTAATTGTAAGAAAATTATTTAACCACATCAACTAAAAACTACATAATATGATTTACAAAAATAAGTCATGCCAATATAGTTCATTTTTCCCTATATAGTAAAAAGTAACATTTTTATTCACCTCCACCATAGATAAAGGGCAACATTATAACAGGAATCAACAAAGCTTGACTATAATTACTTTGGAACCTCAATATTAATTTTCCAAAAACAAGCTAAACCTTGAAGAAAAGCATAGGAAAATCAGAAACCAATCAGGGTTCCAAGTAGCACTATTCATACCCATCTACCATCAAGAAGATGGCTTTAAGACATAGAACAGCACTATTCATACCCATTTACCATCAGGAAGATGGCTTTAAGACAGAACAACATCCATTCGGGAAATCCTGCAAAAAGGAGATTACAAATCGAGTCAAATAATAACATATCAGAAAATTTCTTAAAATGATAACATCTATGTTAGATATATTGAAACTCCATTTAAGACATTCTTCAAGAGACAAGTGACTTGACTCTTTATGAACTTTTCACAGGTGGATTTTCCCTGTTCTCCAGTCCATTTGCCCAGCTGGCTGAAGTGGTTTCTTCCTCCTGTGAGGAAGAAAGATAGATGACCCCGTAATTCTTTATTGTATCTTAATACTTAAGTTCCATACTAACAGCTTTGGCTATGACTTCATTTAGACTGTTAATCAAAATGTTAGACCCTGACCTTTGATTCAGTTGCAAACTTCATACTGCTTATGTCTGTGTCTGTGTTGGATATACAACTGTTGCTCAGGAGAGCAGAACTGAACAGCTGGGAGACATCTCAACTCATAGCAAAGTAAGGGTGCCTATATATGTTACCATCTTCTATATACTTTATACATGGATGTATGTCTGTATGCCCTCGTACATATATATTAGAGATATTCTCCGGGTAGTTTGTAGAGGAATGTCATGTTCTGGGTCAGGCTTCTGAGCAGCCTCAGGTGGCCTGGAGAACACCAAAAGATTGAGCTCCAATGACTCTGTGTCAGAAGGTCGAGAAATGGTACAGCCTTGATGAGTACTTTCTAAGTATTCCTATTGCTGAGGCATTTTGTGTCCAAAGTCAAAAGTCAGCTTACACACCCACCAGCATTATGGAAGCCCTTTCCCCCAACTCTTAGAGAGCATGACTAAGTTTATATGGGGACAGCATGTTAGATGACATCTCAGTTCAAAGCACAGTGAGGGTGTCCTATATATGTATTTCACAGAGACTACATTCTTAGTTAACTATTGTATACTATCTACAGTCCAGGAACAGAAGGAACAGACCTCAGGCTTCTTTAAATATCTAGCCACATAGTATTTTAATAGATGCAAATAGGTAGTCTTTATTGTTAACAGGTTGGGGAGAGGAGGAGAGGTGTACCAGAAATTGGGGATTTCTTCTGATACTATCAATGATCTATTAACAATTTAAAATGGAATTTGCAGTTGTCTTCCAATGCCCAAAGGGTATCCACACTGAGTAGTAACGATGTTGTCTGTCCATTCTCAAAGAGAACCATGACATCAGGGAGGTGATGCCATGACATGCAAGTGAATTGGACTTAAGTAAGGGAGGGCTGTGCAAAGTCACCAGCCTCTTTCTCCTCTGGAGCTATCTGGGTCCAGTGACAAGATACAAATAAGTACAACTGAAGGTCGCCCTAGATACAGTGGGGGAGCTTGGCCTTTTTAAGCTAAGGTCTTTAAGAGGTCTAAGGCAATGCCCATTCAGTGATTAAGGCTAGGTAAAAAATGAGGCAAAGAATTAGAAAGAAAAGGGGGAGGGAAGGGGAGGGAAGAAAAGGGAAGGGAAAGGAAGGGGAGGGGAGGGGAGACCCTGAGAGTTTCTGGCCAAAACTGAAACAACTGCTATTTACATTCACTCCAAGGCAATCAGGGCCCAAACTAGTAGGGCTAGTCCTGGGACCTATTGTTGACCAATAAATGAAAGCCAGAGTGACTGAGTTTCAGGTATTGCAATGGATAATAACAACAACACTGACAATGAAAAGAGCCCCCAACATGAAGATGGTATTTTGACTTTTGCAAAATATATATAAACTCGGGGGGGGGGGGGGTTGGAGTCAAGATGGTGGAGTAGAAACAGCACTTCCTTGGAGCTCCAACCCACACCACTTCAAAATGATGTAAAAGGGGGACTCTGAACGACCTCTGGAGCTCCAGAACCCACAAAATGAGACAGAGAAGCTAACCTCCCACTGAGGACAGTCTGGCAACCCGGCAAGGAATGGCCAGCACAGAGCTCTGGGAACCAAGCACAGGCCCGAGTGAGTCGAGGTTTTAGCCAGAGGGAGTCCAGACCAGCAGCTGGCTGGAGGGACCCCAGAACACCAGCAGCTGTGGCGTTTCCAGAATTGCCAATACATAGATACCACAGACAAAGTGAGAGATCAGTGCCCTATGGACTTTGGGACTGGTTGGGAGAATGTGTCAGCTTCTTCCCCTGGGGGTGAGAAGCCACTGAGGAGCTGGTGCAGCCTGCGCCATGTTGCTGCGTTGCAGCTTCAGTCCTTGGCCTGTGAACTGTAGGGAGATCCGGTGATCAGTCTGAGGGGTAAGCGCTCTTGCTTTACCCTTCTTGGATCTGCATTGCAGTCTGGGGTGGATGTCTTGGGGTGTGTGACCAGCTTGCCAGAGTGTGTGGAGGCTTCACAGAGGCCACCCAACTAATACCTCCAGAAGTTGAGAAAACCCCAACGTTTGGGACAGAAATTCCCCTGGCTGGGGGCAAATTCCTACAGGGAAAAACAATAACTGTAACTGATGAAACTTTTCTCAGTATGAAAATAGTTGAAGAAGAGTATATGGCAAATACATATGTGAATGTGTGTATATGTTTTCAGGTACACATAGAGGGCACAGGTCAAATTTAATAGGAAGGGATGATACTTATAAGGTGAGGTTAAGAGATGAAAGAATAATGTGGTGAGGGGGAATGGGGAGAGACAATGGGGTGAACTGTCTCATGTACAGGAGGCAAGGGAAGGTGGTTGCAGGGGAGGGGAGGAACAGGAAGGCAAAAAGGCAAAACCTTATTCTCACTGAATTTGGACCAGGGAGAGAATGACATGCATACTAAATAGGGTGTCCCACCCTACAGGAGAGTGGGGGGGAAAGGGGATGGGGGAAGGTGGTGGAGGGGAGGGCGGGCCATGGGAGAGGGAAGTTGGAAGCACCCACTTTTGAAAAGGGACAGGCTCAAGGTAGGGAGTGAACCAGGTAGAAGGTGGGATAGAAGGGAGGGTAATATAGTCAGTCTTTTACAATATATATACTATGGTAATGTTTTGCATAGTTACACATGCACAGCATATACTGAGTTGCTTATCTTCCTTTTAAAATAAAATTTAAAATATATATATATAAATACTATGATTAATACTATTTTGCATATAATTCAGAGATAAGATGTGCAGGCAATGGGGCTTGGGGATTCACTTTGCCCTACTGGAAAAGTCGAAGGGGGTATAGGAGAAAGGATGGGAGAGAGCAAATTGGTTGAGGGGATATCCTGTATGACTGTTATTCTGGGGTGGTGGGTAGGGGGAAAATGGGGAAAAAATTGTAACTCAAAATCTGACGGAAAGGAATGATGTAAACCAAAAGTTAATAAAGCATTTGGGGAAAAAAATGTGTATATATATATATATATATATATATATATATATATATATATATATATAAACTCTTTGGATCCTCACAACGCCTGGGAGGTATGAAACTGAGGCCAACAGGTTCAGTGACTTTCCCAGGTCTGATATATAACATTTATTGATAATATTCTTAACATATAACCAATATATAAACATAATGTTTTAATATGTTATACATACATATAAATGTCTATACATATGCATGTATGTATATGTGGAGTGTATGTGTGTGTGTGTGTGTGTGTGTGTGTGTGAAATGGCAAATAAACAACATATGCAAAACCATAATTGACCAGGAGAAAGAGGGCCAGACTGACTTGGGTAATTACCTGGTGCTTTTAGTGGCCTCCCCCTCCAAGCTTCTCCCTACAACAAAGACTCATCTTTGACCTTTCTCCTGTCCTGCTGATGGCACATGCCTGTGAACACATGTAGGAGACCACTACAGTCTCCAAAGAACTGAAGCTGCCCATCAGCCAAGGGGCAATCGAGAAGCTCACAGAGGGGATGACATTACAAACTCCACTGGAAGAGTGAGGTTAATGAAGTCATGAGAAATCTAGAAAAATGGAAGGGGACAGAGATGAGCAGGAGACAAGGAGAGCATACTTGTCCCACTGGTGCATCTATAAAAGTCATAATGGTAGCAAATATCCATAAAATGCTTTAAATTCTGCAAAGGGCTATACATAAAGCAAGGGCACATGAGAAGGGCCTCAGCTTTTTTGGGCAGTGCCCGGTGGTGTGAATTTGGGAGAGGACATAGATCTGAATCAACACAGCATGGGCTAGCATGAATGGCTAGAAGGAATAGACACAGTTGAGATGGCCCTTAGTTGCATTAGGCCTTGGACACGGAACAATGATGTAACATCAACAGAGAAGCAAGGCACTGATAACCTTTGCTAGGGGAATTTCCCACAACCCTGGGAGGTAGGTGCTATTATTCTCCATTTTACTGATAAGGAAACTGAGTCTGAGAACGGTTAAGTAGCTTACACAAATAGTTATGGGTCTAAGGCAGGATTTGAAACTGGGTCTTCCTGACTCCAATCCCAACACTCTCTACACTGTGCCTCATGGAGAAAAATCCTAGAGAACAAGAGCAAGCACACAAGGAATTAGCCTTGACAAAGACAGCCACATCTCTCCCCCCAGAGACTGGAAGGAAAGAGGAAGGTTTAGAGGAGAAGAGGGGTACAAGCGAGTGCTTTTCTTTCCCTGTCCAATCTGCTCCCACTCAGCCGGAATTTCTCCTTGTAGTGTTTCTTTTTCTCTCTCAGAAGAGAGGATCTGGAACTTGGAGTGTACCTTTTCAGCACAGTGGCCATTTTACAGATGAGGAAACTGAGGTTCAGAGGAGCCAAAATGACTTGTTCCCCAGCTAATGTCTCTCTGTGTCTGCTTCTGTCTGTGTTTTTCTCCGTCTCCTCCCTCTCCCACAACTTTAAGTGCCTCTCCCTCTTAAGTAATCCTAATCTGAGGCTCAGGACGTTTCTTTCAGTGTTTCGTTGTCTTTATTACAGGCCGGTTTTTGTATTTCCTAATTGAATTTAGACAAATGAAAAGACAATTTTGTAATTCTCTAAAAAAAAAAAAAACCCTAAATAACTCTTGGAGGTGTCATGAATGGGGGTGCCACTCACCAGCCTGGAATCCTTCAAACAGAACCCCGGAAGGGGCAGGCCTGTGGAACATTCCTTCCACTCCTCCTTTCCCTCCATCACACACCCAGACACACTCCAGGGAACACCACCCCAGTCATACCGCAAACTCAGCCCTGGGCGGGGCACTCTAGCACAAACAGCAGCACCCCTAGAAGGCCACACCTGCCCTCTCTTCCCTTGGGCCACATCCGGGAAACGAGAGCGGTCTCCCGCCTCTGCTCCCCCTTTCCCCTAGGAAGAACGGGGAGGCTCTAGTAAGTTTGGCAGACTGGGGGTGGGGGGGGGAAGGAGCGGGTAAACATACATCCACACTCGCAGAGACAGCCTGCTTCAGCTTCTCTCCTTGTCCCTCATTTTCCTTAGGAAGTGGGTCATGAGTTCAGAAACCCGGGTTCTAAAGGGAATGTGGGAGTGAGGGTAGATGTCCAGGCTAAGAAGCAGCGGGGTCGGAAATCTGGGGTCGAATATGGCTTCTGCCAGTGACCATCTAGCCGGCTAACAGTGTGACTGTGGACAAGTCACTTTCACTTCCAAGCCCCAGCCCTCTCCAAAAAGAAGCCAATTCTAGGGTGACACGAACACAGCAGCGGTGCGGGGCGCTCCTACATCCATCACCTTTTCCCCCATGCCTTAAGGAAAGCACCCGGGAGGAGGGAGAGTTGTCCCAGGTCGTTCTACAACTAACCCGCCAGGGTGGAAGAGGGGGGAAAGACCGTCATACCCTGCCCCCCTTCCTCCCAAACCCCAGAGGTTCCCGATCTCCTCTACCGCCCTGGTCCCTCCACATCCAGCCCTGGCGCCCCTCTTCTCCAGCCCCGGGCTAGGTCCCCCGTCGACTGGGGCTCAGTCGACTGAGGTGTGAGTTTCTTGCTCCCGACTGCACCACCGCAGCCTCCTTTGGATAGGTTGGGATAGAATGGGAATGGGAATCCCTGAGAACTAAGATAGCCAGAGAATAGAGTTAGAGCCGAACAGAACCGGCCAACCACTTCATTTTACAGCTAGGAAAAGTGGAGACTCAGCTAAATTACTTGCCAGAGATCATCCAAGGGGCAGAAGTGAGACTCTTGAGACAGCGTCTCAAACTCCAGAGCTCTCTAGACCAGAGAAAGGGCTCCTTTCCTCTCCAGGGAAGATGCTAGAACTCCGGCCTATTAAACAAGCTTTAAGTGAAGATGAAGCGGAGCCCCAGGCACCCACAGAAACCACGCCCACTTCTGCCCCTCCAAGAAGGCTTAAGGAAGTGGTCCATTGAGTCTTGGGGAAAAAAAGGGAAGGAAACAGAATCCCCTCTCTATGGGATAGGCAGGCCTAGGCAGAGAGGAAATGAGCTCTTTTCTCTGGAATTGGCAAATAACAGAAAGCAAAATTGATTGGGAGAGCAGCATTTTTATTCTACTGCTGGATCTTTAGAGCTTATGAATTTATAGGAAAAAGATGCCCAGGCATCCATGTTTTTCTAATCCAAAAGACTTGGTGATTTAATTACTTGGGGACTCAACTCTAGATTCTTGACAAGTGGTTTGGGGCTATTAAATTAACACCGAATGCTCCTGACCATCTCATTGGTAGAGTTGTATACAAAGAATGAGTATATGAGTCATTTAAAAATCACTAAATGAAAGGAAAGGTCAATAAGCAGACTGAAAAACATAATTAGATTGGGGATGAGAACTAGACCTGAGATTTCAGTGGTTTAGAACTTTCAGTAGGGGAAATTCCTCTAACAATGCAATGTTATTCAGCACTTTCTCTGTGATTTGTGGTCTTGAAAAGGGGTCTGGGACAGAAAGATTGAGTGACTTGTCCAGATCATATAGCAAGTATGTATCAAGAGATGAACCTTGAACAGATCCTTCTGTGAGGCTGGCTCTCTGTGCACTAGAGGCATCTCTTTGGATTCACTGCTTTCATAAAATGTCTTAATGCTATGCTATTTGAACTTTATTTCATAGTTTTTCATATAGTTTCTCTTCCCCAGTAGGAAAAAAGAATGCTCCATAATGTAGTACTTTTTTCAGTTTATCAAGTTTTTGTATACAAAACTTTATGAACTAAATATAAACTGCAGATTCAGCTTTGGCCATTTCACATTTATTTGGGAAATTCTCTCAATTTTTTTTTTCTTTTTTGGAGGGGGGAAGGCTGGGCAATTGGGGTTAAGTGACTTGTCCAGTCACACAGCTAGTAAGTGTTATGCATCTGAGGCCACATTTGAACGGAGGTCCTCCAAGGGCAGTGCTCTATTCACTGAGCTTCCTAGCCACTCCAAAATTACACTATATTTAAAGTATTATCACTTAATAATCTTGTGTTTGCATTAAAATAAGTTAATGAAGTATTTCATAATAATAGTGTGGCCTTACTCAACTGAATAAAAAAATGAAAAAGTTGATACGTTTTAAGATTTCCAAATGAATTCCACTTTAAAACGAATGTTTTAAAGACAAGATAATCTTCCAAAAACATTTTTAGTCACATGCTGACAAATTAACAAAATTCTCCATCATACATAACACTTCACCATGTGATAGATGCTAAGTAGTATTAAGGTCTTCAAACTAAAGAGTTAGGACTTGGTCAAAAATTATTTCATGCCATGACTATTAAAACTCCAAATACTATCACCCTTTCATATCCATCAGAAGGGGCAATGATAGATTTTAGTTAGTGGAAGGGAACACGTACAATACCTCAGAATATCACCCATCCAGGACACCATCGCCTTAGTCAACTTTTCTTCTTCATCTGGAGAGAACTTAGTTCCTCAAAAACTCCCATAGAATTGGAAAGTAAAACTCAGCAACTGAACGTTTTTCCTGTCTTTAACTTACAGGTCACCTATGTGTGACTGAAACACATAAAGCCTCATAGAGGCATTGGGTTCATCAGTGTAGAAGGAGAAGGGGACTCCAAGGTCACCACTTTACAAATGAGGAAACTATAGCCCAGAGAAGAAACAGCAAGTGGTAGGTGCAGGATTGGAAGCCAGGTCCCCTGAACCCCAATCTAGCCTTCTTTCTGCTACAGCAAAACTCTTTAAAGCCGGGAATGAAATATTTTAATTTCTCAAGCATCTTCTCCAACATTCATTGCTCTCTGTTCTCTACTTTCTTTCTTGGCCACTCCATGTGGTATTCTATGAGGATGAAAGCTGAGTGATCAGAGGAGAAGTAAAGAACCTGGGCTACTGTCTAATAAGTAATTCCCTGTGTCCTACCCACCTTGAGGTCCTCTAGCATCGATCCAGTGAGATAATGGGTGCCAAGTTAAGAACCTGAAGGAAGAGGTATGGCTTCTAGGATCAAGACAGCCAGAAACAACTCCTACTTACTGTGTTTGGGAACATGCAGATAAGAGAGACAAAGGGACCCAAAAAAAAAAAAAAAAACAAGAGCAAGCCAATGGAAGATACTGAAGCCAAGATCGTCTTTTGAGGGCAGGGAAGGATGTGACCAGACTTGCAAGCAAGTGCAAAAATACTCTGAATAGATTATTCATTTTAAGGGTTATTATTCCTAGCAAAGGAAGAGACCTTTGATTAGGAGAAATGATCACCATATGTTGTACCTAATTTTAAGTAAAAAGCAAGGCAAGATGGATTGCCATTTTTTTTAAGTTTGTACTTAATCGGGACTGTATGATGATTATACTGCATAGACAACATGGTTTTAAATGTTAGAAGGTACTTGCAAAGCTCCTCAGGACTCACTCCCATACCATACCAGTTAAGGAGTAAAAAAACAAAAGCAATACAGCAAAATTCTAGGGGCCCTCTGTGAGATCTTAGTGAAAAACCAAGTTAAGAGTAAAATACTCATCATCCACTTGGAGTCCTCTTGTGATCATTACTGGCAGATCTTAACTGGCTCAAAGGTTTAGTGTTACACTATGGACATTGTGCTGGGCTTTCAGGGAAGGCCCTCCCACCCACCACCCACCCAGTTCAAATTCTACCAGAGACTATACTAAATTTGGGATTTGTCTTCTTTAATGAAGGGAGTTCCAACACTAAATGAAAGAAAGACCCTTGATGTGCATTACTGACAAACCTGGATCACTGGTGAGTGTCCTTAGTTCATCAAAATCTTAGGCCATCAACAGATTTTTTTTACAAAGACCAATTAGTTTCACTGCAGTGATGTTTTAATTTCATATTTAACACAGCATATATTTAAAAATGATATTTGAAGGAATAAAGCATATATAAGAAATTATTTTTTAAAAAGAAATTATTACTAGTGGATCATACTAGTGAGGTTAAAGACATTAGAAATTTTTTAAGCCAATCATATTTTCAACAAGAATAGGTTTTATTATAAGAAACTTAAATGACATCAAGTAAAAATGCAAAATTGTGCAATTATGGCAAAATGTTTAAAAATTCCACACATTTCCCCCACCCCATCCCGCCCCCCCCTCCCCGGACTACAGTACTTCTTACTACATACCTGAGCACTGAACATTGAACGCCATTTAAACTGCCTTAAACAGTGAATTTGATGCTTTACAGACCACATCCACCTAGTCTCATGCACCACTGCAATCAGTTTGAGACTTCAATCTGACATCAGCCGTGTACCATAACAAATGATGATGGAAAACAGATTCCAACTTCACTTTCCTGTAAAGTCTTAGTTCACATTTTCTAAATATATCGGAAGATGCTGTATAAATAATCTTTCAACGCGGCCTTTACTTTTAATTCTATAGTGCTTATGGTACCTTTTACCAATTTTCTCCCCACACTATGAAAATTTACCTGAAAAATCTAACTAAAGAGCAAAACCCATCACCAATCCAACTTTAAGGCCTTCTTTTGAAAGCTTTTACAAGTGGCAAAAGGTCCCAGCTAGATTATTGTTTAGACAAAGAATTATGCACACCTAAGATTCAACAGATTTCATTCCCATGGCAAGTTACAGGCTTTAGCTTCTGAATATGCTGTCACCTCCGATAGTACCCTCAGCATAAATGGAAACAACAACAACAACAAAAGTTGTATTTTAGTGCAGATCAACAAAATAAACTTACTGTAGAATTAACTACAGCATGTTGTACTCCTGTACAAGCATACAATCAGTCAATTGCTAAATCAAATTTTCTAGGTCATGTTTTCAAGTAATATGCTGAAAATCTTGTTCTACTAAATAAATAGAGATTGTCAAAAAAGCAGCAGGAAATCTAAATAGGCAAACAAGCTTTTAAAACAAAAAACTAACATTTAACACTTTGCAAGGATAGTTTTTGCAGACTAATGCAACACTGTAAGGAAGGAAGGGTGCTTCAAAAAGCTTGCAGATAGAGTCCTACTGAAAATTACACAATTTACACAAAGAATAAGAAAAACTGGGGAAGGGGGATGGGAAATGAACATTTTAACTGACTGACCTGTACTTCAAAGAAAAAAAAATTTATATATATATATATATGGATAGCGACAAAACATCACTGTAACAAACACCAAGAAAGCACATGTCTCGCTCTCTAGGACTCCACTCTAAAATGTAACTTTAAACGCCATCAACCTTAAAAATCTGCTTCAGAAAATTCCCACTACTTATACATCTATCTCTCTCCATGAAGCAGTTTGGTAAGTTTCTGGAAAATGAGGTATGTGATGCAAGGAGGCAATGTTAAAAAATTTTTGTTTCACAGTATCACTTTAAAATTTGTGCAATATTTAAATAAGAACTATGTCAGTTTGCTTTCTTTAAAGAAGATAAAAATTGCTCATGTAATAAGGACAGATTCTGGATTATACTTAACTGCTATTGTCAACTTGTCTAAAGACTATAAAAAATAAGTTACTTATCCAAATATCTGCCTTATTTAAGTATTACAAATGAACTGTTCTTCACTTGAATGTACTTAGATTAGTGCTAGAAATTTGTCAAATATAAAGAATGACACTTGGAATCTAAAGATGCAGTTATGTTATGACTGATTTAAAAAATGAGATATCAAACTCTTCACTTTTTCCCCCTTTTCAAAGCCCCTTCAACCAAGCAGAGGCTGACCCTAGGAAAAGGATCTAGTTTTCATAAATTTGATGTTAAATATACAAAAACAGGAAAAAAAAAACCTCAAGTTAAAAATTTTTAAGTTCACCATGTCTCTCCCTTAAAAAAAAAACTATCAAAAATAAGGCCAATTCTCACATCTTTTACGGAGAACAGACACAACATTTTTACAATGTTAGGATGAATAGAAATGGAGGAATAAGGACAAGCCAAATGTCAGTACTAAGTAGTTTTGGAACCAACTTCATGGAAAAAAGACAAAAACAAAAACTATAAAGCTCTCAATTTTCCAAAAATAAGAATGAGAGAAATTGAAATCAACAAATGGCCATATTCTGCTACCATTTTAAATGCAGAATCCCACTCAAATCAAGAGGTCTTACAGATGATATACTCTGGTCATAAAACCAGCAGACCACTTTTAAAGACAAGCACAGTCAGGCAAGGTATATCACCTGGCCACACGAAAATGGAAGTATACTAGCACCAGCCGCCTTTGGGTTTAAAAGCCCTTTACCAGATTATTATCTTTGTCTTCCCCAAACAAGACGAGTGTTAGCACTTGAAAACATTTTGCTGCCAGAAAACTGTTAACTTCTACCGTTAAGCTGACTTAAATTCCACATAGGAAATGCCAATTACCCAAAACAGCTATTTTTTTTTTGAGATTAATATTTTCTCAAAACTTATTGTAACAGCTGAACATATAACAAACACCTCAGTATACTTGAA
The DNA here is from genome assembly GCA_011680675.1 of Gymnobelideus leadbeateri. Taxonomy (NCBI): domain Eukaryota; kingdom Metazoa; phylum Chordata; class Mammalia; order Diprotodontia; family Petauridae; genus Gymnobelideus; species Gymnobelideus leadbeateri. Next base: position 1,740,614 of record WOXC01012364.1, on the reverse strand, counting down.
ATAGCATACATAAAAATGTATAAATATTAAGAATCAGGACCTAATGGAGTGTTCTTCTATGTTGGTTAAGTCACAGCTAAAGTAAAGACCTAGTGATATTGCCTCAAATTTTTACCCGTATTTAAAAGAAGTCACTTCGAACCAGTCTGGACATCCATACCCAGTAATGCTACCCAAGCTTCTGCAGTAGTGCATAGTTATCTTGGTTCTTCAGACGTCTTAGTTGCTTTTAATCACAGAAACCCTCTAGAATGACATGATTAAATTTATATCAGAAAAAATGCTGATAATTGCACTTGTCACCATCCCCTTGCTGAACTGAAAACATCCCAAGTATGAGAGCAAATCCCTCCCCACACTGCAGTCTTTAAGAGCACCCATCCCCATGAACACAACTCTTTCAGCTTCCATTAAATACTGACAGAATGCCTTCCTTTTACTGTAGGACATGTCATCTCAAGTATCAGTTACTACTCAAATCCTAAGGCCTGTTTCCCATTAAAGTACTTTCTGAAGACATTGTGGATACAGTTTAGCAACGGCACATTCAAAATGACGACCAAGATCCCAGAGGCGATCTGGAGTCTCATACACCTTCTTCCACTGGTCAGTCCCCTCATCATACTGGTAAAGTGAATTTTTTCTGCTGGTCCTGAAGACATGCTCTTCCACAGTCACTTGAGTTGCTCGGACGAACAAGTGGAGCTTATTATTGAGAAGCACAAGTTTCAGATATGGATTTATAGACTGATCACATGGAAAATCTTTCTTGCAAGTCCATTTGTTTAGCTCAATATCATAGGCCTCCACGGTAAACATACGCTGATGATTTCCACAGGTTCCAGCTATGTAGTAGATAGAGTCATTATATACAGCTGCTAAGCCCTGGGTTCTAGGCACAGTCATAGGTGTTAAAAAGCCCCAGTAGTCCTTCTGAGGATCATAGCAGAGGAAAGATTCTCCTAAAAAGCAAAAAGAATACAGATTTTTTTTTTTAATGTTTTGGTTACTGGAGTTGTCTTACAGTGAAGATAACATTTGGAAACTATTTCACGATCTTCAAAATTAAACATAGAATCATTTGTAGATTGTAAATTACCTTGTAACATATAGATGACTAGTCATAAGATGACTCAAACTATACAGCACATTATTATTTCAAATGTTAAACTTCTTTATGATACGCTACACAGGAACATAAGAGTTGTTTCACTGTAGCAGAATTTGGTTTTAAGATCACATTACTAGTATTAAGGTACCCCCTCAAGGGAAAGTTAAAAGGTCATGAGTATAATACTTTCACTCCCATTATCATTCCAGAATCCAGAGATTGTGTTAAACTATTATTTTGGGTAGGAAGTTTGGGATTTTAGGTGTTTTCTGTGATTGAGATATCCTTAAGTTCAAAAGGTTTAAGAAATAATTCCTGCTTACCATGCAAACAACATGTTACATCGACAGAAATTATAGGAAGCTGTTGACAGTACAGGGATGTTAATTGTAGGAAACTCAGTTAACCAGCTTAAAACGGGATTAGTACTATAGGAAATTTACCAGTATATAGAAATAGCTTTATTTTAAATAAAATTCAGCATGTATTATAGCAGCATTTTTTTAACTTAAAAAAAACCCTAAAACATATGAAATGGTACCTACAGGTGGTCAGAGAGGTGCACTTGGGCAAACTAGGCTGACAATTCTACTGCGCTAAAATAATTGAAAAACAAAAGATGGGAAAAATAATGAGATATTTCTTCACTAAAATAGATAAAGCTGCTGTAGATAGTAATATTGGGCAGTTTTCACCCTGGCAAAATAAAGGCCAGACTGAAAACTAGACAGATCACTTGCCAAAGTGGAAACGCCCATTTGAATTCATCAGGTGAAGGTGTGTAGGGAAAAAAAAAAAAAAATATATATATATATATATATGTATGTATGTATGTACATACAGATACATATTTTTTTTATATTTATAGCATATACTATACCTCATAAATAAACCCAACAATCATCTCTTACTAAGAGATCAACAATCATTATATACTACCTGCAACTTAAGACTACTTATAGTTAACTTTCTTGCATAACCTTTGGGAATTGATGGGTCACATGACTGGTTTTTTTCTTTTTTTATGTTATCAATTACACAGGAATCAATTCAGCCATCCTTTACGTTTAAGAAGTGTTATAAAACACATATGCATAAAATACAAGCCAAAGCTTCTCTTGATCATGGATGAAAATAACTGTTAGCATGCTAAAGACTCATCAATCTGGTCTAAAAAATATTTTTATATAGTGTTCAGTTAAACTCTATTATACACAATGAAACGTGTTTTTTAAAGTGATTATTCCAGATGAAATAAGTGCTAGACAATAGACTGGCACTTCATTCAAAACGCACTTTTTTTTCCAAGCTTTTCAATAGATATTGTTCTAATCAGAGGTTTACAATGACTGAGTGACTCTTCCTGAGCAGGAAGAGGTGTAGCGCCCTTTCCAAAGCCCAGCAAATCACTTGACACCTACCCTGTAGAACAAAGATGTTTTCTTTATACTCCACAGCACCGTGGAACTCCATTGCTACAGGCATTGGGCTAACAGCTGTCCAACAGTTATCTCTGCTGTCATAACACTCCACAGATTTTAGGGGGTTCCTCCCATCACCTTCATAAACACGCCCACCTATTGCATAGAGTTTCCCACAGCAATGAACCAGTTTACAGCCTATTCTGGCTCGAAGTAAAGGAGCTTTGGGGAGCCATCTATTTGTAGCATGATCATACATCCAGAAATCACTCTCTGCCTTGTGGTCAATGGAGACTTCACTGCTACTCGGCCTGTAGCCTCCTGCGATGTAAATGTCATTATCTGGGGACACAAGAATTCCCACCTCTCTCAGGTCATTTGGTGGTTTGCATAGTTTGAACACTCTCCCTGTGACTATATCAAGACAAGGCACTGTTTGCTTCTTTCCTGAGTGTTTGTGGGCAGCATCAAAACATATGATCATTTCTGATGCAGTCATCCCAAGCCTCTGGGTATAGCCATTGGCACTACATGGCCCCTTCTGGACAATGGCCTCGGCAAACATGGGAGGAATCTTCTCAACAAAGGTGTCTTCCATCAGAGGCATGCGGATGCACTTGGCAAATATTTCTGGAAGATGTGCTTCCCTTCCCTCTCTTTCATGTTCAAACCACCTGATGATACTGTCATAGACATGTTCCTCTTTGTCAACATTTAAGTCATCACTGTCTAATATACTGATGAGTTGATCTTTCCTCAAGTGGAGAAACTCCTGTTCTTTGGTGACACACAGAAACTTCTTACGAATGTACTCTTGTGATCTGTCTTTTAGCTCCTGATGACCATAGTGATCAGCAAAGATAAAAACCCCAATAGAGTTTTGTGGATCCAAATGACTTATCATATAATTAGCACACTGGTCCTGTATGGAAGGGATCTGGAAGATGCTCGCTGCAGTGAACAAAGCTTGGACATTGGCCTCAGTGAGTACGACTCTGGAGGTATATGCATAGTTCAATACTAAATTCATTGACTCGGCTTCAACGCCGACTATACGCACTTCTTTCTGCGTACTCTCGGTAAGGCCGCTAGTGAACATTGATCTGATGAGAGGGGGGAAAAAGCAATTAGAATGGCATTTGGGTATTACAATGTCGCTGTAACAGGTAGGAAAGTACATAGTAAACAAATTGCACATATATTTGAAAAATCTGCTAATATGCTTTCCTAAAATTCTAAATGAAGGGCAGAAAGATTTACAATCCTCAATTCAATCTTTGAATGGAACTGGCACTAAAAAAAAAAGAAAGCAAACCTTCTCTTCAGAGGTGCAAGTCTTAAAAACAGCATAATTTTGAGAACAGATCAATAAACAAATATCACTATTTGCACACACCAATAAATTCCAGATTTGGGGAGGTTATCTGGTCCCAACTACTTAGTACAGATATATGGGCAAAGACTCATCATGCAGCTGTGTTCAAGACATAATTGCTAGGCATCCTGATTATCTTCTTAAACTTGTATTGTGATAATAAAATGGCCAGATACATAAAGATATTATTATTATATTTCATATTATACTATAAACTTCACAGTGGCCTGCAAACAAATCCATCAACTTTTTATAAAGTTCATGCATAAGACCTAAATCAATGGAAATCCAATGTCATTAAAATTTCAGTTGTTTACAATATATCTTAAAATAACTACATATTTTCTTAGGTATATATGTAATCTGCAGGACAGATGTCAAATTTACATAATGAGGAAAACTAAGTAGGATTATGAGATACAGTAAACTGAATGTTCTCTAGTTAAAAGAGAAACTAAGTCATCTAAAAAAAATACTTGTCCTTCAAAAATCTATATTAGTTATATCCTAATCCCTATATCCTATCTCTGAAAATTAATTATCCTATGATATTTCCCTACATATTGTAAATAAAAATTATGTGATTACTTCAGGAACACTTGGACATTTTGAAACCTTAGTTTTAAAATTTCATTATTTTCTCCTGTTGAGAAAGTGCTATATTTCCCATAAATTTCTCTTGGGGAAAAAAAAATCTGGAAATAAAGTATCTATTATGGGAAAATAGCTCAACCCTTCATACTTCTAAAATAAGTTTAACTACCTCAGCCTTTTGAGAGGGATACATATTTTAAATTCATAAATTCTACCCATAATAGACAATGGTATGGTTTTTAAAATAAGGTTAAAGGGTTGCCATAATATTCTTGGCCAGGGAATTAGCCTGGATCCTGCTTTTCTTAAACATAAGTCATCTATAAAAGTTATGCGTTAAAGCTTTCTCTTTCTAGGTATACTGCTAAGTGTAAGGATAAAAGTCAAAGGAGATTTCATTTAATAATAGAGTCAGAAAATCACTTTTAAAACCTCTAGGTACTATATAATGTATTATAGAAACTGAGCATCTGTCATTTTTTTTAAAAGGGAAGAAGAAAAAAGTCCTTAAGAAGAAAACAAAGCATTCCTTGAATGGCAATATTTCCATTCTTTTTTAAGGAATGGATATTTACCAATTTCATAAACTTCCCTGAAACAGTTGGAATTTTAAAATTCATGTTTTGTAACAAATGAATATGGAGGCACATACCATGCACAAGAATGCTCCTAGAAATTACAGCACTAAATGTTTAAGATGTAATTTCTATATAGTTTTTTCTTTTATTACACAGATTTTTATGGTTTCTTAAGAAAAGCTAAAATATTTATGTTCCCATGTATTCACAGGTTGAAGCTGTTTTTTGTTTCCACATCTAAGAGCTACAAGTGCCCAATAGCTATAGAGAAAACAACTAAAAAGAAAGGCACCAAATATCAGAAATTATTAACTACCTCTGAATAGCATTATCCAATATTGCCATTATGAAAACTTCTAATAACTTGGATAAGGGGCTAGACAGGTCATAAGTGAGTGTAAGAGGCCTGGTCCTTTCTCACAACTTATTTTAGCTAAAATAACCTTAAATAAGCTATCAGTAATGAAACTGCTTACTCATTTGGATAGCCACCATCATGTGACTTGCTATTAGTTATGAAAAGTCAACATAACTACAAAACATCACCAACCACAAGTTTTTTGCTACTAAATACAACTTACTAGTAAAACAAGACATAAAAATTATATAGCATGAATTTCCATACCCCAAATGAAGAGAAATATTACCCACAAGAAAGTCACGTATATAAAAACTTCTACCAGGAATCCAACTAAAATTAGTTTCCTAAATTTTGTTCTCAGTTACTTCCTTTTAAATCACATTATCTTACAGTTGGAATAATATCAACTTACCTTCTTGAATATTTAAAGAAAATCTTATGACATATTCCTTTAATTTGATTTTTCTTTGCTCAATCTCCAAATTCATTTAAATAACAGAGTATCATTTAAACTCTTACAATTTTGGGTACAAAAGACCAAAACTTTTCACATTTCCAGGTTCTAGTGTTTCTACTGCTCAATAGTAACAAATGGTTAGAATCTTTCAAAGTAGAACATAATTTCTATAGTCAGACTGACACCTTTACTCTTGCTATAGTTCTCTGGAAGAACAAGTAGAGTTTGTCTAAGCGAAATTCATACCTAATTCCCAAATGAACATTAACATTCCCCAATTTTGTACAGTAGATGCTGTTATATCTCAATGTCACTTGGTCCCCTCTGAGTTCTAGTCTCAGTTCTGTCACTAACCTCAGCTATAAAATCAAGGTTCTGAACTGGATTATCTCTAAGGTCTGGGGCAGTGGAAAGAACATTGGTTGTACAGTTAGACAACCTAGGTTCAAAACCAGCTTGATGTGACACTGAGCAGTTCTGCTCCCTAGGCCTCAGTCTCATTTATCTGTAAAATAAGGGAGTTGAACTAGAGAGGACAGTCAACAAGCATTAAATGCCTACTAGTGTCAGGCACACAGTAGGGCAAGTCTGAGGTTCAGGTCTTTACTCCTATGATTCCTTTCAATGGGCAAGTTCTATCCCATTCAGTGATTTCAGCTTATAGCTGCTGGTAGGTCAGCTTACCAGTTGCTGATACATACATCCATCTATCCAGTCTTTAGCTACTTTGTCACAGGATTTTGAGAAACACTATATTTTAAGAAAAAATACAAACTTGCCCCTCACAAAAATAGGAACCTCTAGATTAGGGATGGGGAACCTGTGGCCTAAGCACCTAGAAGGTCACATGGGGCCTTGAGACGGAAGGCTCCTCACCCTTCAAGATTAGTAAATGGGTAACTTCTTTAAAAAAAAATCACTATAAAAGTATGCACCAAAACAAAGTAAATAAAAAAGCAGGAACTGTCTTGGAGTCTGACATTTTTCTGAGTTATAAAATCTCCTTCAACCCAAAACTCTGAATTCTTTGGAATGTTACAAGTTTCAGAAAATGCCCAAAATTTTTTAAAGAAAAAGTACAGAGTAATCCTCAGAGGCACAGATTTACAACAACCAAATTGGAAACTGTTCTGAGCGCCCCCGAGCATCAAGAGTTACAAGCAACTTTAATCATCTTTCTCTCTTTTTTAATGGCCCTTGGGAGGGGGCATAGGTAACATAAGGCCGGATCGTGCCCCACAGGCTGACTGGCTGCGTGACCTTGGGCTTCACCTCACTTCACCTCTGTGGTCAGCAGGGCCGGCCTCTCCCTGCCGGGCCCCGGCCGCAGACCTTCTGCCCGGAGGTGCCGGGGTCGGACCTGGCGGCCCGGTTCCCAAAGGGCCCAAAGCTCCCCCGGGAAGGCGGGTCCGCTCTGGCCCGGCCAGTCCCGAGCTCGGCACTCAGCGGGGGCTCGGCTCTCTGGGCACCGGGGTAAACTGAGGCAGGCGGGGTACCTGAAGTAGGGGCTGATGGCCGCCAGCACGTTGCGGTGGCACGAGAAGGTCTTCCCATGGTCCACCTCCACCACGATGTCGGTCAGCTGGCCCTCGTCGTACATGGTCTTCAGCTGCTGGAGGATGCTGCACGCGTGGGCGGCGTCCATGGGCCCCGGCCCGGCCACGGGGGGCGCGGGCGGGGTGCCGTTCGGCGGCGGACACTTACTCGCATCTGCTGGAGAAAGAGCAGCACAAGCCCCGGGTTCCGCGCGCGCCAAGCCCACGCCCGTCCCGGGGCGCGGCCCCGACGGGCCACGGACCCTTGAGGCGGCGGGGTGAGGTGGGGGCGGGGCGAGGGAAGGGCGCGACGCGGACGCGCGGGGCTCCCGCGGGCGGACGGCCCAGCTTCAGCTGCCGTCGGGGCCCACGGGAGCCGCGGGGGAGGGAGGGAGAGAGTGAGAAGGGGAGGCCCGTGCCCACCGCCACGCCCGCCCGGGACCCACCAACCGCCGCCCCGGCCGCCCACCCCGCGCTCCCGGGCCGCGGCAGCACCCACCTCCCGTCGCGGCCATGTCTCGGAGGGGCCCCGGCTCGAGCAGAGTGAGGAGAAGAGAGAAAATGTCATTTCGTTTCCCCTGCTCCCCCCGGTTCCGGCTCGTCAGAGAGCACCGCGGCCAATGGGAGGCCGCGAACCCCGGGCCCCGCCTTCGAGCTCAGCGCCTGGGGCTCTGATTGGCCGGAGCCCGCCGAGATGCCTGTCGGGAAATGTAGTCCGCTTCAGCCTGGCCCCGCGTGGTCACTGGGAGGTGGAGGCATCGCTGGTGGCGGCCGGACTGGGACTTAGGCATGGGGCCTGTCAGGGGGCGGGCCAGGTCGTCCTAGGGTTAGGGCGCCCTCGGTCACCCCGGCTCACCCCAAAGCTCCTCACCGTCCGATTTAGCGCGTTGGGGTCCGCGCGTCCCCTCCGATCCCCCCAGCTGCCCAATGGCAGGGCAGGTGTCACCCACTGGACCGACGAGGAAACTGAGGCTTAGGCCGGGACCACTCGGCCGGCGTGGAGGGGGTGGGGGTGGGGCTGGCCCCGAGTACGTGGGACGGAGGTGGAAGCGCCCCGAGGGCAATGTCTCGGGAGGCCGAGGCCGAGGCCGTGGGCGCAGCCGCCGAGCTCTGGCCAGCGGGGGGCGAGGGGGGAGTGCGGAATCTGGGGAACTTCCCCCTTCTCTGCTCACTGCTATCCCCAGTTTACCGAGGAGGAAGTCGAGGCTCACCGAGCTTGAGTGAGCTGCCCTGAAAGTGACGCTTAGAGATTCGAGGGACTAGCGACCTTTCCCGAAGCAGGACTTGAATCCAGTGCTCCGAGTCCAGGACAGCTTGGACTCGCCCCCTACCCAGGTTGCCCCAGCTGCCCTGTTCCTGGTGTGGAGGTTCCCTCCCGGACTCACTTCCCTCCATCCCAATCCCAGAGGGGATTTCTCCTCCCCTCTGACTTCCCGGGCCCCTTCCCTGCCACGCCCATCGCGGGGTCAGAAGCGGTACGGAGGGGGACCAGCCTCTGGGCCACTTCTTCCTAAGTCTCGGACCTAAGCCCGCATGCCACCAGCCCATCCCCACCCCCCTGCCACCTAGAAAAGGATCCGACGGCCTGATGCAGAGCTTTCCCAGCGTGCCTTCTGTAACAGCAAATGAAACTGACCTGGCTAGGTCATTCTCACCCAGTCACTCGCTCCGGGGACAACGGGAACTGGGTTCAGATTCTTAAATTTCCCCTGACCTTTAATGTTCTGAGCCATCAGGGCTGAGTCACATAGCCTGAGAAAAACCTCACCCTAATTTTTAGAGCATCTAAAACTAAATAGGAAGAAATTAAATTAGGGGTCCCACGGAAAACTGGGAGGAGGAGCCCCTTCGCTCTTTGTTGTTTGCACAGTGAATGCCTTCATTAGCAATCGTGGCGCCCTGCTTTCGGTCTGCTCCCCGGGCAGCCTGCAAGGGCCACCTTGATGTTTAGGAACGGGAGGGACTTTCACCTAAGACCCGGGACAAGCCTCGGCCTGCTGGACTGATGCGCATCACCCCCTCCCGTTCTACATTTAATTGCTTCGATTATTTCCAAAGATCTGTAATCTCGCCGAGGAATGCAAGTCACAACACATCCAGCCCTTCCCATCCTGTTCGGGTTTTGCCTCTGCACTTTGATACTTCATCCGAAGGGACTCTACCCACATTCTGCAGGGCGTTTTCAACACGTTTGTATTGACTATACTTCCCTCACAGGGTGGCGAGAGGATACATGTCATGAGTTTTGCGCATTTAAAAATGGATATAAATGTCAGCTCTTATTAGAGTTATCCCGTGTTTGGAGCAGGAAGTTCTTTTTTGTTCTTGGCATAAGTGAAATAAAGATATATAACATAAAATGTGTTCTATGTAGATAGTGTTACACTTTCAATCTGTATTATTTGTTTCTTTGCTTTCTTACTCAGCGTTATAAAATACAATTTATCATTATTAAGTATTTACTTAGCCCCTTCTAGGTACATGGCCTTGATTTATCTAACTACTGCTCCTAGTAAATCTACTTTTAAAAAATATTTCATAGACATAACAAGTCACATTTATATGGTGCTCTCCTCCCCAAAGCTCTGTGAGGTAGGGAACAAGTTTTTGCTGATTTTTTTTAACCCATCATGCAGTCCATTGCTAGAGGAAACTAAAATGCAGACCAGCACCCACTTATGCAACTTCACTGCCGGCTTAAGAGTTAACATCCTCCAGGGGTGAAGTGACTTTCCCAGGGTCATATAGACACAGTGTCAGAAGCGGAATCTGAACAAAGGTCATCCTGATTGTGATTTTTTTTCTTCTCATGCTTAGTTTTACAGATGAGAAAAGAGAGACAGAGTTAAGTGACTTGCCCAGGGTCATAGAGCTAGTAAGTGTCTGAGGCCAAATTTGAACTCAGATCTTCCTTGATTTCAGATGCTATACTTCATCTACTTTTAATACCTAGCTGCCCTATGCCCATTTTACAGAGGAAACAGAGGTTCAGTGAGCTTATGTGACTTGTGCAAGTCATTCAACCAGTATGTTGGGATTCAAACCCAAGTCTCCTGACTCGAAGACCTCGTACTCTTTCCACTAAAAAACGTAACACTATCATTCTCTATTCCCCAAGTATCCTTGGGTTCCCAATCAAAATTACTAATGAAATTAAGGAAAATGAGGGGGAAATCCAATTTTATTCATTCTATTTTTAATTTTTTTGAAGTCAGTTCTAAAACTAAATGTGAGATTTGTCTTTTCCGTTAAAATCCTCTACTTATTGACAAAAGGACTTGGGTGATATTCATCTATTAATTTCAGAAAAGATTCTGTATTCTCTCTCCCCTGGTGATGGGGGATGGGGGGAGAGGTACTAGAACTTGTAAAAGCAAGCCTAAAGCAGGAATCAAAAAGAGTAGGAGATAATATTTACTGCATTGCTAATTACCATGACACCCTTTTAATAGGGCTAAAAGCGGATGAGATGATCATATATCACTCATCATTAGAACTATATAGTTTTTAATCAAAAACAGGAAGATAATAAAATTTAACCAACAAACAACTGTTTGTTCTCTGTGACCTTTAAGGCAACAAAGAAGGTCCTGTTCCATTGTCGACACTAAATAATACTAGGCAGCCAGCTTCGGTTGGAGGGCAGTTCCAGCCAATGAGTTGTAAAGGCAGGCAGCAAAAGTCAACCAGGTTTTATTTTAATTAATAAATAGTTATAAAGTACTGGTCACTAAAGTACTTTCCCCAAAAATTTACATTTTAGAAAGAAGCCAGATGAAATTTTAAAAATTGGGAAAGTCAAGAAAATTCAGGAGGGACATGGTATCACGGAAGTCATTGACTGGAGTCAGAGGTTATGAGATCAAACACCTCCTCTGATACTTAACTACCAGTGCTTAGTAGGAGCTTGTTGATAAATGCTGGTCGACTTGAATGACACTACCTGTGGGGCCTTGGACTAGTTATTTAATTGCTCTGGGTCTCAGTTTCCTTATCTGTAAAATGACTATGTATTCTCAGGCCCCTTGAAGTTCTCCGATCCTATAAAAAAGTAAATGGTATGTATGTATGTATGTATGTATATATGTATTTATCTATATATCTAAAGGCATGGATATGCCAATACATCAAGGATTTATAATTTCATTGATGAAACAGCTCTTCCACCAAAAAAGATCACAACCCTTCTATAGAAGATTAGCATGGTCAGCAAGCATTGATATCTTCCTTAATTTTCAAAGATTCAAAGAATCACCCCCCACAAAGGTTCCGCTATATCTAGATTCACACACATGAAATGGGCAGAGTCTATCCTTTAGAGAGGGATCTTCATACTACCACCCTCAGCTCTGAAACCCAAGGCAGGGAAGTGGGAGGGGAGGGAGAGGGAGGGGAAGGGAACACTGAAGTTTTAGCTTTTGTTTAAAGTCTCCCCCAAATAGAAAGAAATAGAAAGGTACTCTATGTTCAATGTAAATCAAGTATAGAACAGCTAAATAGCTGTCCTCCACATAAAAGAAATACTTAACATAAGAGATTCACAAATGCATACTAACAAAGACTTAATCAGCAAGTCAAATCAAGAAGCTGCTATTAAGTGTTCACTACATCCCTAGGCTCTGAGGATACAGGAAAGGCAAAAATAGTCCCTGACCTCAAGTAGCTTACCATCTAATTAATGAAAGAGACAACATAAAATAACTACAAACAAGAAACATACAGGATGTCTTGGAGATAACCAACAGAGGGAAGGCAATAGCATTAGGGGGGATGGGGATAGGCTTCTTGCAGAAGGTGGGATTTGAGCTGAGATTTAAAAGAAGCCAGGAAGCAGAGAAATGCACCATCAAGAGAAAAAACACAAACATGTGGAAAAGTGTTCCAAATCACTAATAATAAGAGAAATGCAAATTAAAACAGCTCCAAGGTTCTGCCTCATGTATCTCTGTTTGGCAAAGATGACCAAAATGGAAAATTACAATTGTTGGAAGGAGTGTGGGCAGGTAGGTATACTGCTCCACGGGTAGAGTGGTGAATTGATTCAACTGTTCTAGGAAGCAATTTAGAACTAAACCTCAAAAATCACTAAACTATGCAGTCCCTTTGACTGGAAAAGACCCATAAGTACAAAAATATTCCTAGCACTATTTATTGTAACAGACCTAGACAACTAAAGAGGTTTTCATCAACTGGGGAGTAGCCAAATAAATTATGGTATATTGATATAATGGAATATTATTGCATTATAAAAAATGGTAGGGACAACTAGGTGAGGAATTAGATAGAGTGCAGGAATCTATTCAGGAAGACTCACCTTCCTGAATTCAAATGTGGCCTCAGATACTTCCTAGTTGTGTGACCCTGGACAAGTCACTTAACCCTGTTTGCCTCAGTTTCCTCATTTGTCGAATGAGCTAGAGAAGGAAATTGTGAGCCATTCCTATATCTTTGCCAAGAAAACCTCAATTAGGGTCACAAATAATCAGACAAAGTGAAAAATTACTGAACAACAAGAAGATAAATGGTAAAAGGGATAAATTCAGAGAAACCTGGGAAGATTTTACCAAACTAATGCTGAGTGGTGCAGATTCAGAAAAAATAATTTATATAATATGACTAGCTTAATGATTTGTAACCATTGTTACAAATTTGTACTGTATTTGTTACAAAATTTGTACTGTCGTTAGTGTGACAATACTGGTTTAGAGTATTGAAAAATTGGGTTCCAACCTGGTGTTGGCATTGATGAGTTTGCATCAAGATTATCTTTCTTCTGGGCAATTGGAATGAATTTGCATAAGGAAATAGCAAAATGAGACAGGTAATGACTGAGCTCACTTATAAAGAAATGTTTCATCTTCCAAACTTCAAATCTCTTCTTCCAAGAATACGCTGTCAGACATGATGATCACTTACCGAGTGGGATCCTTACAATAATATTGTTTGGATCACAGCAGAAGCAATGGCAGTAGTATTTGAAGAGACTCAGCCTTTGCATACAAATTTATCTGATGGAGAATTTGCCAATGGTAGAATGTGCCCAAATGGCCAGAAACATCTAAATTATGATTCAAGAAGAATCTGGGGTGCCCAAAGTAGCTGGTCCATGGGGAGGATTGCATGTGATGGAATCCCTCCCCAGTGAAGTCCATGGTGCCTCTTTGATATCAATTAATGTGATTAAAGGCCAAAGTTATAGCTGGAAGAATGCCGAAACCTCATATTGAAGAGTAATTGAAGAGCTCCAAGGTGAGCCAGGAATGAATCTGGATCATTGTTGGGGAAATAAGTGTGAATTAGACAAAAAGGAGCTCAGTGACAATTTCATCACAATCAAGTTGAGAAATTTAAGAAGGTCAAAGCTGAGCGGAAAAATAGCCAGTGAACAGAGTCTAACTGCATGGGCTGCCATTAGAGAAAGAAGTATCACAAATCCTGTGACAGATATAGCTCTGGCAAGATATACATTTGGGGAAATAAAAGATGCAATTTAAGAAAAGGCATTTGGTGAACAGGAATCTAGCGATTGATAGGCCATTGACTGCGAGGAATTTTGAGACAATGAAGAAATATGCCTTGCTATCCACAGGGCCAGGGAGTTCCCAGAATGTGAAGGGCATAGATCTAATCGTTTTGTAGGAAAAATGAGACAAGAGGAAGAAAAGTTCTTGCTATAAGTTTGACTGATCTTGGTTTTGATTTGCATAGAGGTTTTCTTTTTCAGACTTGTCCACAAGGCATTTTAGTAGGCTCTGGATTCAGATGTCCATGGGATAAATGTGAGGACACTGACTGTAAGTTATAAAACCCTCATTCTTGAGCTCATGGTCAAATTGTCCACCCTAAGGCAGCTAGATATTCCTATCAAATGGAGGACCAAGAGAACATTGTGTACAGTAACAGCAATATTGTTTTAAGAATGACTGAATGATTAAGTCATTTTGACTATTATAAATAACAAATTAACTATAAAGGACCTATGAAGAAATACACTATATGCATCCAGTGAGAGAATTGATAAATAGAAGTATGTGTAGAATGATTTTATGTATACACACACACACACACACACACACATTTGTGTCTAATGGCAACCATCTCTAGGCTGGGGGGGAGGAGGAGGGAAGAAATAACATTTATATATATTTAAAAGGAATAGCAAGTTGTACATAATAGATTGCAGTTTCATGTGCAATCAGCTTTTATAAATATCTTAAATAAAGCATGTTATAGAAATGCTTGTTTTATTTAATAGATTAAAAAATTAAATTTAAAGACATGTGAAGGGGCAGCTAGGTGGCAAAGTAAATAGAGCAACAGCCCTGGAGTCAGGAGGACCTGAGTAAAAATTTGGCCTCAGACACTTAACACTTACTAGCCCTGTGAATCCAGGCAAGTCACTTAACCCCAGTAGCCCTGCCTTTCCCTCTCCAAAAAGCAACAAACAAAACAAAAGAAATGTGAAGGATCCTACCACTGTGGGATACATAGCACTGTTGTTTCCAACATATTTAGTTCTGGAACTCAGATTCTAATAGCTATAGTTCAGATGCTCAATAATAATGAGAAATGCATAGAAAAGAAGCCACAACCTTTGGAATAGCACTTTCTTTTGTCTTAATGTGCTGTCTAATCTCTGTTATCAACTCTTACTGAAGAGGAAAAGATACACCTACAAATTAACTACACTGTATGTTGCCTTGTATGTTTTCTGAGAAAGTTTGAAATGCAGACATGATATTTGTGAAAATTGTATAGTATTACAAATATCTATCTATATATCCCTATATCTATATACATTAATGTCTATATATCTATATCTGTCCTACATTTAACTAAATTTCACCTTAAATGAGAACATATGTTAGTTTTCTCCCCCTCCAAAATAATTTATACCTTATGATGCTGCCAAAATTTTAGATAACTAAAATTATCTTTAAATTGTTCTTTGTTGGGGCAGCTAGGTGGCACAGCCCTAGAGGACCTGAGTTCAAATCCTGCTTCAGGCACTTAACATAAAACTAGCCATGTGACCTTGGGCAAGTTACTTAACCCCAATTGCCCTACCTTCCCCTCTCAAAAAAAAAAAAAAAAAGTAAATTGTTCTTTGTTTTGAGCCACTCTTTCTTGTTAATCTTTGTGCTTTCAAAAGGGCGTGGGGGGGAGAACCATGGGAGTTAAGTATGCTTAATGACATGATTTTTTTCCTCATCCCAGAATGGTGAAGGGTTTTGAGTCCATGCCATATGAGTACTGGAGCTGTTCAGGCTTGTGAAGAGAAGATGTCATAATAGTTGTCTAAGCAACTGAAGGGCTGTCCTGTTGAAAAGGATGTAGACTTTTTCTGCTTGGCCCCAGTGTACAGAATCAGGAGCAATGAGAGGATCTGAAGAAGCAAATTTCGTCTTAATGTTAGGAAAAGTTCACTAACAATTGGGAAAACCCAGGGGGCATATGAACACTCTGCCTTGGGGATTAGTAGATGTCCCTCATGTGGGCTTTTTGAACAGAGACTGGATAACCACCTACTGGGTATATTGTCATGGGGATTTTTTTCCCTCCTGTATTTTGGCTAAGATGGCTGCTTGGGTCTCTTCCAACTCTGAATAAAATACTCCATGATTTTCTGTGAGGGAGAACTGCTATACCAGCAGTATAGAAGTTCTCTCTACCAGCATAGATCATAACATTTCAATGACCTAAAAGGTAAGTCCTAGAAAGTTAATATAGAAGCCAAGGGAGTTTCCCAGGGTCACAAAGCCTGTAAATATCAGAGGTGAGATTTAAACACAGGTTTTCCTAACTCTATGCCCAGCACATTCTGCACTAGACCAGGCTGCCTCTATAAGCTCAGTGCTTAACTGATTACCAATCTCTTTTTAGAAATGAGTACACTGGAGTTCAAAGAGTGACCAGCCCAAGGTCACACAGCTGGTAAATTTCAGAGGCCAAATTTGAACCTAGGTCTTCCTGTCTCCAAATCAAGTATTCTATCCTCTATCTTGGAGACCAGAAGTGATTGACACCTCACTACTCCTTAAGGCAATACATCTCTCTACTAACCGTTCCATCTCTGAGGTCTATACAATCATTTAAACCATGCTTTCTCTAGACTTTTCACTGCCATCTACTGCCCTCTTCCTACTTATTCAATAATTTTAGTACTTGAGTTGTTTACTTTGTCTCTAAATTATCTCCTACCATCACTTGGCGGGACTTTAGTATTCATGTGAATGATCCCTCTAACTCCAACACACACATCTTCAACCCCTTCACCTTCAGTGAGCTCCTTTTCCACCCCACTTCAGCCAACCACAACATGTCATTTCTATATGTTATATCTCAGCATCTTACTGGAACTGTACCATCTTCATGATTCCAAATTTTGAAATTACTCCCCATTATCCCAACCTCCCATAGACCTATTTCTCCTGTTCCCTCATTTTCATAATCTTCCTTTTCACCCCCATCATTATCTCTGACCTCCTGGTTATTTCCTTTTCTCTTCAACTGTCTTCCCCATTTTAACTTCACAGGCCTCCATACTTAGCCTTGACCTTATGGTCTGCATTTTAAATAATTCACCAGTTGCCACCCTATAATCCCTGGCCTCCATGACTCTCTGCCATTCTCAATAAACAGCCTCAACCTTGGGAAGCCCTCAACAAATGATTTCTTTGCTCATGCTACGCATCAGCTGGATGCCAGGAGAAAGTCATGAAATGGAGCTGTGCCATGTTAGGCAGTAAGGAGGACCTCTTAAGGAGTACCTCAGGACCTTGGGAAGCGCCCCAAGGAAAGGCCTTGCCTCACATGGACAGCCTACAAATGGGACAGAAAACTTGGCACCTGAATGCAGTTCTGGCCCTCCAAAGTTGCCCTTCACAAATACTCTTTGCCTTCCTCATAGTAAATCAATGACCATCACTCTTCAGAATATGTAACACGTGGCCAACTTAGCAATATAGACCAATATCTCAAAGCCTCAGAGACACAGAAAGCCTCTGGTCAGTCAGCTCACATTTTTGACTACTTACTCAGACCATAAAGCTTTTCCTAGGAAGAAGCTGCCAGCATCAGCCACCATGCTGAACTTCCTGCTATCAGCAAGCTTGGGTTGCTTGTGTAGTCAAGAAGGCAGGGTTTGAATCCTAATTTTAGTTCTTACTGGCCATGCAGGCATGGCAAATTCATTCACTTCCTCTATATTTAAACTTCTTCATCTATAAAATGGAGCAAATAATAATTATAATTATAGTAGAGCAGCAGCAGCAGCCAGGAACATTTTTATAGCATCTTAAGGTTTGCAAAGTCCTTTACAACTATGACCTCATTTGATCCTTACAACCTTGGAGGTAGGTCTCATTCTTACTCCCATTTTTCAGAGGATGAAAGTAGGTCAACGCTGGGTAAGTGATGTGCCCAGGGCCACACAGTTAGTAACTGTGTCTGAGTCCAACTTAGGTCTTCTGATTCCTGGCCCAGCACTCTCTCCACTGTACACCTTGCTTTCTTTACAAGGTCATTCTGAGACTCTAATGAGGTCATATGTGCAAAGCATTTTGTAAACTTTTAGAAGTTAGTGGACTTCTTGATCAATCTATAAATCAATTAACAACCATGTAGTAAGTGAGTCCTATAAACCAGGCTTTATGGCAGACACTGGATCAGAAAGAGAGAATAGAGACAGTTCATCACCAATCCTTCATGACTAGTGGCAGTGCATTCTGACAGTGGTTCATTAGCATCACCTTTGCATGTGAGAGTCAACACATCATTTTTCCACCCAGATCAGGCTTGGTTATTCCAAACATTTTTCCCATACCATGTTTTCTTTAAGGAGAATCTTTAAATTATAATTTTTAAAGATGAAATATTTTATTCCTGGATATTTTCTATCCTGAGTCCAAACCTAGGCAGTTCAATTCTGTTAGTACAAGTTATTACTACATACACTGACAGGGAAGGTAGAAAAACAAGTATAACTACTATTCAAAACAAACAAAATTTAGTAGACAGCATGAATAGATTTAAGAAAAGCTCAACTTTACAGGATAAATATTTGCATGGCACTCATTTTCTCTGGGACTTTATGATTAGTCAGTAAAGACAATCTCAATATGAACTTAGAAGAGGCCTTCTGACCTCAACTTAGTAGTGATAACCCATCAAAAGTGCTCTCTCTGTATTTATACCACAAGATGAAGGCCCCTGAGAGCCCTGAGGGCTAACCATGATGATCAATTAGCTACTGCCACCAGACATTTAAAGAAGGCTCGATGCTCCATTTATTTGTTCCAGGAAACACAAATGTGTCTGTGCTTATAAATGAATGTTCTGGCTTTCTCTGTCTGTCTGTCTGTCTCTGTCTGTCTTTCTGTCTGTCTCTGTCTGTCTCTGTCTTTCTGTCTCTCTCTGCCTTTCTATCTCTGTCTGTCTTCTCTCTCTCTGTCTCTTTCTCTGTCTCTGTCTCTGTCTCTGTCTCTGTCTCTCTCTCTCTCTCTGTCTCTCTCTCTGTCTCTCTCTCTCTGTGTCTCTCTCTCTCCGTCTCTGTCTCTCTTTTTCTATCTCTCTCTCTTTCCCTCTCTCTCTTTCTTTCTCTCTTCTCTCCCTCTGTTTCCTCCTCCCTCTCCATTCCTATCCTCCTAATTATAAGCTCTCCCTTTTTTTTCCCCTCTGTAGTGTTGACTTAGTGTGTTATTGGGTCCAGTTCTGCATTTTGATCCATAGGCTGATGATTCAGAAATAGCCTCTACTCCAGGTACTACATCTGAGGTTCAGAAGCCAGACATTCAGTAAGCCTGATTATCTCTCAGGCTTGTGGCTCAAACTAGAGAATAAAACTCTCCTCCTGGGAAATAATGTTAAACCCCAATTCTAAGCTAGCTGATGTCGGAGGATCGAGATTTCCCCAGTAGAGCCCACACAGAGCTCCTTGCCTTTCAATAGAAAAGCCTCCACCTGCCTATCTTGTTCTGCTTTCCTTTTTTTCTCCTTAGATCTATCACCCTGATAGTTGTCTTATTAGCTGACATTAGTACAGCTGTGTTTTAACCCCTCCTTCTTGGTCACTTATCATCTGGCCTCCTGATTCTTACTATAATGGGAGTTTGTTCTTAAAGAAATGCTCCTCTGTCTACAGTTCTGACTCACAGCTCTCTTACATAAAGCTTATTGTGTAGGGTCAATATCCAATTATGTAATATCATTTCTTCCACTGAGATAAAAACCATTATTAATCAAGTTGCAAATACATTTGGTGTGCTGCCTGCTTTGGGACAAAAGTTTAAATTTGAAGGTTTGGAAAAAGTTCAGTGGTTACCTAATGCTCTCCTGCTCCATAAAAAAAAAAATAAATTCACCAAGTCTTTATTTTCAAATAAAAGTATCGTGTGTCCACATATGCAGTGGGAGAATATGGAACCTTGACTGAAATCATTCCCTTGCTTCAGTACTTTGGGGATCTGTGATTCCATAAGTTTTGGTGTCCCCACCACCAAAGTAGATTACAACCTTTTACAGTATGGTAGAAGGTCTTTCAGGGTGGTTGCCCAAAAATTTATCACTGTGAATAATTTGGTGACATGACTCTGAAACTGGGTAGGTAGATTTTTGAATGACAGACATAAAATTTATCCCTGGGCCTATATCAGAAGCCCTTCTGGTTTACTAGGAGAGGCCAGACCTTCTGTTTTGCTAGGATGGCTCTGAATTCACGGTGACATCCATATCACAATCAGGCACCACTGTCAGACTTTATTGGAAAGCTCACTTGACCATATCTGTTTATATACAGTAAATGTTTTTAGGTTTAATAATTAGGTTTAAGTCCAGTAAATATTTTGGGTTTAATTATTAGGTTTAAAAGCAGTATAATTTTTTATATAAATATGTGTATATATGCATAATAAATATTTCTAGGAG
The DNA here is from genome assembly GCA_011680675.1 of Gymnobelideus leadbeateri. NCBI lineage: Eukaryota > Metazoa > Chordata > Mammalia > Diprotodontia > Petauridae > Gymnobelideus > Gymnobelideus leadbeateri. Next base: position 1,720,258 of record WOXC01012364.1, on the reverse strand, counting down.
AGATGTTCCCATTCAGCATCTTTGTAGATAAGAAAGGCCAATTAAAAAAGAATGAAAATCACATAAGGACCTATCCTAAAATCATAGAATCTTGGAGTTGGAAAGGAATGTAGAGGTTACCTAGCTTTACCTAACACTCCATGTAGGAAATCCCCAATCATTCAGTCCTTTAGTTTAATGAAACATTTATTAATCTGGGTTTAAGGTATGATCTGTATGTGATCTTATTCATATAAGCTCCTAGAGAGCAGAGACCACGTTTTTGCTTTCTTTGTAACCCCAGTCTTTCTTTTGTTTAGTTTAGTTTTGTTTTTTTTCATTTGAGAGAGGGGAAGATAGGGCAACTGGAGTTAAGTGACCTGACCAAGCCAGTGACCTGGCTAGTTTTTGTGTTAAGTGTCTGAGGTCAGATTTGACTCAGGTCCTCCTGACTCCAGGGCTGGTGCTCTATTCGCTGCACCACCTAGTCACCCCAAAGGGAGGATCCATATTTTCTTTTTTAAATGTTTAAATTTTTTTTTGCTTTTTGGAGGGGGGAAGGCAGGACAGTTGGGGTTAAGTGACTTGCCCAAGATCACACAGCTAGTAAGTGTTAAGTGTCTAAGGCTGAATTTGAACCCCAGTCTTTCTTACAGTGCCTGGCATGCACTACATTCTTAATAAATGCTCATGGATATAAGAGAGAGCAGATTGGGGGAAGGAGTATGCAATAGGATCGCTATTTTGGGGTGGGTGTAGGGGAAAGACGGGGAGAAAATTTGTAACTCAAAATATTGTGGAAATGAATGTTGAAAACTGAAAATAAACAAATTAAACAAAAAGAAATAAAAAAATTTAAAAATGCTCATGGATTGACTGGCAGAGGCAGAATAAGTGAGAAAAGAGTTTCTTTCACCCATCCTTTCTGACAGCCTTACTCTCTTATTTCATTTACATAGTAAAACAGAGTAGAAACCAATTGGATTTCAGGGTTGGCATATAAAAACCTTGAGTAATTCAGGATCCTCTCCCCCCAACATCAATCATCTTATATCATGTACTTGAATCACTCGGAAATTTGTCTCAACTTTCCGCTTTGCAATCAGAGTAGACATAGGTTATGGCATTACTTGGATTTGGAATGGACCCCAACAGGCATGGTTGGATATGAGATTGCCTTGGTCTATTGTCTGCATGGATTCCATAGTATTAATGGATGCACGAGTGAGTCAATTCTGGTGCACCACAGTGGGTGGGTTGGTGAACCAAATTAATCAATACAACTGACTAAGACGGGCGTGTTTCTGTCTTTCTGAACTCTCTGGGTTGGGTCACGGATACAAAGAGCTTGTCTCTCAAACCAATTTTTTCTGGGGAGCTTGTTCTTATTCCCTAAAGCTCAAGCTTACTTAGTACATAGAATTTTAGTGGTAGAACCAGAGTAAACACATAATAATAATTTTAACTAATGCTCAGCATTAAGCTCTTCTAACAAATCCAATTGAGCTTCTCAATGCTTGATCTTGGCTCTAAAATTAAGCAACAGTGTTTTATTCTGTACATAGGAAATGGGAAGAAAAAATTACTTTAGTAATGAAATTCATCCTTTGATCTATTCTTACACATACATGTATGCACACACATGCATACTCCTTTAAAATAGAGATACAAGATTGAATTCATTTAAAGCAAATACTGTTAATGTTATAGGGAAAAAATGCTTATACCCTTCTCTAACCAGAGTAGATGTGCATTAAAGCTAAGTCATCATTTTTTAAAAGTAGCAAACAATTGAGATGAGACACTTGAGATTAAAATATTTCACAACCATAACTAGGACAATGTGAAGACAGTACAATTGGGAGTATATAAAATGAGAAATAAGGCTGTTGCCCCCCTGCAAAAGATTTTCTTCTGGTGTATTTTCGTCATGTGTCCATGAATGATAAATAAGGTGTGAAATTATTACAGATCTACCTAATACCTGATGCCATTTGAATTCTTATCAATCTATCAGCTAAAATGTTAAGTAGTCAAATCAATAGTGTCTCTTTAAGCAAGAATAAGAATGAAATCTATTGCTTCTGAAATCCTTGGCTATCTCCCTATTCTCCTCCCTAGCCCATAAAGTTCTTATAACATTATATTAAAACTATCTGTTTTATTTTCTGGTCTAAATGAAATATCAGTAAATTTGGAATGTATTTTATGCCTTTAGTAGCGATAACAAAATTAGCATTTATATAGTGCTTAAAGGTTTGGAAAGCACTTTAAATACATTCTCTCATTTCATCTGGACAATAATGCAGTGAGGCAGATGGCATTACTATCTCCGTTTGACAGATAGGGAAAATGAGGCTCAGAAGGATTAAGTGACTTGTCCACGGTCACACAACGAGTTGGAGGGATCTGAGCTCAGGTGTTTCTTGACTCTAACTCGAAGTGCAACTAGGTGGTACAGTGGATGGAGCTTCAGACCTGGAGTCAGGGAGACCTGAGTTCAAATTTGGCTGCAGATACTTACTATGTGACCCTGGGAAGTTCACTTAACCTCTGTCTTACGACTGTTTCTTCAACTGAAAATAAAAAGGGTGAAAACTAATAGCAGACAGCTCTGGAGCTGTGGTGAAGATAAACGAAGATGCTGTTTGTGAAGTGCTTAGCACAGTCTCTGCACATCGTAGATACTTAACAAAGGCTTCTTTCCTTTTTCTTTTCACTGCATCATGGGTAAATGTAGTGTTGGGAGCTGGAGGAGACAAGATGGGTTGGGTAAAGGGGGTAAAGGACTGGCTATGAGGAGAGGAATGCTTAGGTTTCAGTACTGGGCTCCTGTGTGTGCTCTCTGTCTCTGTCTCTGTCTCTGTCTCTGTCTCTGTCTCTCTCTCTCTCTCTCTGTCTCTCTGTTTCTGTCTCTCTCTCTGTCTCTCTCTCTATCTCTGTCTCTCTCTGTCTTTGTCTCTCTGTCTCTCTCTGTCTCTTTCTCCATGTCTCTCTCCCTGTCTCTCTGTCTCTGTCTCTCTGTCTCTCTCTCCCTGTCTCTCTGTCTCTGTCTCTCTCTCTGTCTCTCCCTGTCTCTCTGTCTCTGTCTCTGTCTGTGTCTGTCTCTCTCTCCCTGTCTCTGTCTCTGTTTCTGTCTCTCTGTATCTGTTTCTCTGTCTCTTTCTCCATCTCTCTGTGTATTGTGACCATGGATAAATCTCTCTTGCCTCATCCCCACCCCTAACTAAATTTTTAAGGACATGAGTGGTACGGTGGATAAAAGCAACTGGTTCTAGATTCAGAGGCCCTGGGTTCCTATTCTATCTCTAAAACTTGCTCTCTGTGAGAATGTGTGAAAGTTTATTACCAGCCTGGGTTTCAGTTTCTTCCTCTGCAGAATAAGGAAGGGGCTCAAATTAGACACCTCTGACATCCCTTTGAGCTCTAGGCTGATTTTACACTGGGATTATTCTAGTAATATATGAAGCCACAGGTCTGGATTTTCCCCATGCTCTTCCCTTCCTTTCCCCCTTCCTCAAGAAATAAAGAAAAGAGGAAAAAAAGGCAAAAGAGAGAGAGAGTGAGAGAGAGAGAGAGAGGGAGGGAGGGAGAAAAGTAGAAAAATAAAGAAAGGAAGGAAGGAAGGAAGGAAGGAAGGAAAAAAGAAAAGAAAAAATGAATTCTGTTCACTTATAGAAGGCAGAATTTGAGCTGAGCCTTGGAGGGAGGCAGAGATGAGGAGGATGGGTTTTCCAGGCATGGAGGACAGCCAGTGAAAAAGGCATAGAGCTGTGAGATGTGACTTGTTCAAGGAATAGCTAGTAGGCCAGTGTTGCTGAGTATGGGGAGGGAAGGAAAAGCTAAGAAGTATAGAAAGGTGGGAAGAGGCCAGCTTGTGAAGGACTTTGAACACCAAATAGAGGAGTTTATATCTGCTCCTGGAGGCAATAGGGAAGGAATCACTGGAGTTGAGTAAGTAAGGGAATGACATGGTTGGACCTGAACTTTAGGAAAATCACTTTTGTGGATGAATGGAGGGTGGACTGGACTAGGGAGAGACTTGAGGCTGACTGTTCTCCACTAGGCAATTGCAGTAATCTACCTGAGGGACCTGAAACAGGGTCATGGTCATGCAAGAAGAGAGAAAGGGACATATGAGAGAGATATTGTAAGGGTAGAAATAACTAGCCTTGACAACACACTGGATCCATAAGGTGAATTTGAGTGAAGACCTGAGGATGATGCTGAGATTGTGTGGCTAATGACTGAAGGAATGATGGTACCCTCAAAACTAAGAATAAAGAAGGGAAGAAGGGGAGATTTGAAAGGATGTGTTTAGTTTGAGATGCCAATAAAATATTCAGTTGGAAATGTCCAAAAGGCAATTAGAGATGTAAAACTTGAGCACAGGAGAATACGCACACACAGAGATATGTATAATTTATATATCCCCACACATATATATGTCATATATCCCAAATGGAGGGGTATATATACATATTACTAAGTGATGTATATTTATAAAGTGCTAGATACTTTATAAATATTATCTCATTTTTTTCCTCACAACAATGCTAGATACTATTATTATCACCATTTTCCAGTTGCAGAAACTGAGGCTGAAGAGGCTAAGTGAATTACCCAAGGTCATATATATAGCTGGTAGAATCTGAAGTTACATTTGAACTCGGGTCTTCCTGACTTCAGGTCTGAATCAATCTCTCTCTCTCTCTTTCTCTGTCTCATGGTTATATATACATATATATATATATATATATGTATGTAAATAAATTATGCATACATATGTTCCCAGTTAATCTCTATATCTCTATTTATCTAGGAATCATCTTCAGAGAGATGATAACTGAATCCATGGGAATTGATAACATTAGTAAATAAGAGAGTAGAGGGAGAAGAGAGCCTAGGATAACCTTGGGGAACACCCAGGTTTAGTGGGTTTGATCTGGATATAGATTCAGCAAAGAAAACAGGAAAGACAAAAAAATCTTCCAGCAGAACAAGAACAGTTAGGTGTGAGGGGAACCAAGAGAGAGTAATGTCATAAAAAACCAAGAGAGGAGAGAGTTTCTGGAAGGACAGGGTGATCAACAGTATTAAGGGCTACCGAAGGTCAAGGAAGATGAAGATTAAGGAAGAAGATGTGAATTCAAGTCACTTTGGACATATACTAATTATGTGACTCCCAGCAAGCCAGTTAATCTCTGACTACCTCTGATCAACTAACACACATTTTTTTTTTTTTGGTTTTGTACATGGCCTTTATTTTGTTTGACTATGCATATTTGTTAGAAGTGTTTTGTTTTTCCTTTTTTGTTTTTTTTTTCCCAGTGGGAGGGGACAGAGCTAAGAGGGAAAGAAAATAAATGTTTGTTAATTGGGGAAAATAAATATAAATAAATATAAAATAAAATTTAATTAATAAAAAATGAGAGCACTTGTCAAAATGTATTGGAGGAGGGAGTTTCCTCACTGGCACTTGCCTACCTGTTTGAAATTACCAATCTGGACCCCTCCCTCCAGAAAAACATAAGTAAAAAGGGTGATAGATAAATGTTTTGAGCATCTAAAAACATTGTTACCATTAAGTCATCTATCTCCAAATGTTATTTATCATAGTGAAGACTTAAATGGTTAATTTCCTGAGTCTCATCTGTAAAATGGACAAATAATATCTATTCTATGTGCTTTACACATGGTGTTATGGGACTCAGATGAGATTTTTGTATAAAACACTTTAATGACTTTAAAAGCATTATATCAGTTAGTTAATATAACCTTCAGAGTAAAATAAAACAAATATAAATTAAAAGAACAACAATAGCAACAACAAAACCACAAACAGAAAATTTTGGAGCTAATCTCTACTCTAATTTGATTATTTAATGGTAGCTTGGCTTATAGTATAGAACTATATTACTGTAATATACAAAATATCAGATGGTACTTTTTTAGGGGGTGAAAAAGTGCTCAGTTTCACCATCTCCTTTTGAATGTGAATCAAGCTGAACAAAAAGTCTCCCAGCAAAAGAAAACAACATGGAAGACATCAAGGAGGTTGTGTCTATGGTCCGAGAAGGATAAATATATGAGAATGTCATTTGCTAAAAGGTAAGAGTCACAGGTATTCTCCTTTCCTTTCATTTTATATAGCTCTGGTCAATTTCACAGCCGCTACAAGTCCTGAACGGGGAAATTGGAAAACTGCAGAATCCATTTGCAGAAGTGAGGTTCTATTTTCTTTTACACCTCTTTCATCAGAGTTGCTATCACTCTTGTGTTGTGTGGTATTATTATCGACAGGAGCCAGGGACTGCTGATGATTGCAAAAAAGAAGCTGACAGTCTTCTTTAGATGTGGAAACAGAATACAAGGGGCCATAGCTTCATCTTTCAAATATGCTTCTTTAATAGTCTATCTATCCTTCATTGTAGCTAGTTTTTAAATATAAAAGCTGCATCCCATCCTGGTTTTCCACAACTGTGTTGTGATCTTCATCAATTTTGACCATTAAGTTTTATGGTAATAAATAAAGTACTAAAACTTTGTCTAATTTGAACATATGTACATACCTTCCTGTCTACATCTCTCTCTCTCTTTCTCTCTCTCTCTCTCTCTCTCTCTCTCTCTCTCTCTCTCTCTCTCATCTATTATTTATTTACATTTTATTATGTAGGGGAAAAAACAATGGAAAGAATATCATTGAAGAACTATTTCAATGGTAAAGCAGATGGGCTGGTCAAGAAGCACAACTTGGCAGTAATTACTGGCTTTCCAAATACTTTATTGGTATTCAATGTCAAGATATCCAGAGGAAAGCCTTGTTGAGCACATTGGGTGGATCCCTGTGTATAATATTAGGAGCACATGGCAAGCCACAGAATCACCAAATCACAGCATTTTAAGAGTTGAACTAGGGGAGGATAGGTGGTGCAGTGAGTAGAGCACTGGCCCTGGAGACAGAAGGACCTGAGTTCAGATCCACTTAACACACACACACACACACACACACACACACACACACACACACACACAAAAACCTAGCCGTGTGACCTTGGGCAAGTTACTTAACCCCAAGTGCCCTCCAAAAAGCAAAAAAAAAAAAAAAAAGAGTTGAACTAGATGGGTAAGTACAGAGGCATTTTGATCTACATTACTGAAATCTACTTTTTGATAGCTCTGTTAGGAAGGTTGGCTCAAATATGAGCCCTCCATTTGGCATTTCAAGCCATTCACAAACTGACCTCAGCTTACATTTTCTGAACTATTATTCATTACTTCTCTTCATATATCCTATGGATTGGCCAAAATAGCCTTTTCACTGTTCCTCCTGTATTATGTTCTGTCTCCTGTCTCCTTGTCTTTGCATTGACCACCCTTTATGACCAGAACGAATTTCTTCTTTCTCTCCACATACAGAACCCCCAGTTTTCTTTAGAGCTCAGCTCTACTACGACCTGCCTTTCACACAGGATAAGATCACAGACCTAAAGCTGAAAGAGACCCCCCCGAATATGACTGATGTACCCCTCTCATTTTACAAATGAGCTTAAGAGAGTTTCCCGTGATCACAGATAAGCATTGGTGGCAACATTTGAACCCTGGTCTTCTCAAAACCTTTTCTATTCTCCCTTCTTCTGGGGCCTAGTGTTGTACCCTCTCCCTCAAAAGGAGAAAAAAATCCCTTTGATTTATATTGTATACATTTAACAGGGGCCATCCCACAGATGACATACCAGAATGCCCCTGGCAATTTCCTGAGGCAGGTGTGGCTCAGTGCTGAATGATGGGTTCTTGGAAGTGATGAAGCCAGGCCTTATTGGCCACTGATCAGGAAGAGCCTCTGATTCAGTGTACTTTTTTTTTTTTTAAATAAATGAATGTTTTTATTTTCAGTTTTCAACATTCACTTCCATAAGTTTTAAATTTTCTCCACCTCTCTCCTCCCCCCTGTCCAAGATGTCATGCAATCCAATACAGCGTCTACATATACATTTTTATTAAACATATTTTCACATTAATCATGTTACATAGAAGCATTAGGATGAATGGGCGGAACAATGAGAAAGAAAAAGCAAAACAAAGTGAAATGATTCAGTGTACTTTAAAAAGAGTGTGGCTCTATCCTCTGTCTCTTCATATTCCTCATTTGTGGAGCAAAGTCATGATCCTTTGAGCCTCTCTCTACAGTGGTAAATAAGGGGGCTGGTGTCCTTTACCTCTCCCTGACACTGCAGTGGGTATAAGCCAATGCCATCTGGAGATCATTTACTGCTCAGACAAGCTTGAGCCTGGGTCACAGGCTGCCTTTCCTGAGTCTACGTGACCAAGAAGTAATCTTGAGATCATCGTTTCCCGTCTCAGAGTTCTTCTTCGAATTCCAGAGATCTTGAGGTCCTGGGTCCTCAGTTGGAGGCAGCTGCACTTCCGGTGGAGCCCCTGTAACTAATTCAGCACTTCTTGAAGAAGATGACCACCAAGAGGAAGACAAGGCTAACACTGTGAATGGGTTGGCTGGACAATATGGATGTAGAGGGATTTGTTTAGACCAATAACGTCAAACTCAAATAGAAAGGGATCCCTTGGGCTGCATGTTGTCTTAGAAAGCCACAAATTCATATTATCTATGTTGGACTTCTATTGATTTTGTTAAATATTTCCCAATTGCATTTTAGTATGGTTCAGATAGTACTTGGGAGGTTTTACAATTTCACCTTGGAATGAAATGTCTAGCTTAACATTTCTGATTTAGACCCTTCAGAGCCAAGGTAGAATGTGGAATGCTTGGCAATCTCCCCAAATACTTTATATTTTGATGGCCTTAAGTCTCAGACTGTAAATTTGTTATAATTTGAACAAATGTCAGGGCTTTCCATAGATCAGTAAAATGAGAATGCACACACACCTATTCATATATATATATATCTCCATATATACATTTTTTCTTTCTGTTTACATGCATGTAAACCTGTGAACACCTGAGAATAATATTTTTAAATGAATAAAAAAACAACCATAAGATTACAAAGGAGGTCAAAGATTATTGAAAATAAATATATAATTTGTTCCCATCCAAGTTCTGGGGTCTCCTGACATCTGTTCCCAGACTACTTGGAAGTCAAGAAACAAACATGTAAGGGAAAGGTGGCTGGGGAAGGGTGTTTTGGTCTGGTAAATTACAGGGATAAGTGGCACCTTAGGGGAGTGGGTTGACACACCCTTTCCAGAAGCAATGGCAGAGTGGATTTGATTATGGCTCCGGAATTAGAAAGGATATGTTTGTAGCATCTGGTAAGGAGTGATATGAATCATGCCTGGAGCTGGTACTATATATCTAGAAGAAGCAAAAGGTGGTACTAACCACAAAGTATGATACTGGGCCCTATGGGCAAAAGATCCAGAGATGTCTTCTGGGGGAGCGGGGAAAAGTGGACTATGGCACGGCCCTCAAGAGCCTAGGGGTTACCTCCATGCTACAATAAGGCATTCGTGTGCTGCCATGAGGATGAAAAGAAATAAATACTATGTGTGAAAGCACTTTGTGAATTATGGAGTGCTCAACAAATATATGGCCTTGTTATGAGTTATCTCCCTTGTCATTGGCTGTATGACCATGATCTGGTCACTGGGCCACTGCGGATCTCTAGCACCTCATCTGGAATTGGGAGATAATCATTCCTGCCCTGCCTGAATGTAGAAAGTTGTACCAAATGGCATCCTAAGGTCCCTCCCAGCACTAAGATCTATGATTCCCTTTAGACATCCTGATGCTATGAAAACAACCCCAGGAATTATTATTGGATTATGCCCAGGGTCACATGTGATTGAGTTTAGGTCAAATCTTTCATTATAGTCTTCTATTTCAGTGTCTGATAAACGTTGGTTTTTCGAATTGGAAACATAGTCCCCTTGTTACCGGGGTGAATTGAGATAGAAAGGGCATTTAGGTGGAAGCAGACAACCGTTCTGTAGTAATATCCTCCCTGACGTCAAGAAGAGGGCTACATGTAGGTTTTAACTTGGTTATCCTCTCCCACCAGGTTTCTCAGTGGTTTTGGTCTCTATAACAACCCCAACACAGGTCTTTATCATCTCCCTCCTCCTGGCTTTAGCAGGGACTATGTGGCTCTTTGAAACTGCTTCAATTTTCAGACAGACACTTTTTAATAAATGTTTTGGTATAGAGATCCTTGTAGGAGTTCATTTTCTCCATCTATTTCTAATAAATCATCTTCTGGCCCAATATTAAAGACTGCTGGGTCTAGGGCAAGGGTACCATTTCCACTCCATTTCCCCTAAGGGTCAAATCCATGCCTACAGTTCAGTCTTGGCTTCTAACGAGAGGCTTGCCTCCTTATTTTACTAGTGACAGGAGACAAATTTACTTATAGCTTAGGATCTGACTCAGGACTACAGTTTCTCCCCAAAAAATGAAAAAGGAAAAATCATAGCATTAATTAATTATTAATGGAAGAGACCACAGAGACCATCAGTTCCAACCTCATTTTACCAATAAGAAAACTGAGGCTCAGGGATATCAGATAACTTTCTTGGGAATCAAACTACTTGTCAGGATCTAAGGAGGATTTGAAATCAAGTTCTTCTAGCTCCAAGTACAAAGGATCATTCACTACTCCATTCTTCAGGAATGGGGCAGGCATTTATTTCCTACACACAAGAGAAATGCTCAAAGATTTTCAGACAGAACAACTTAAAACTTATAATTACTGCTAAAATCGCTATGAGGGACTAGTAGTTGGACCCCCATCTGAACATAAAGCAGATTGTAGTTATTTCAAATCAGCTCAGCACTGTCTCCTTTAAAGTCCATGTCATCTGGAAGGTCAGGCCAGGGCTTGGGCCCATCCTCTCCTGGATGATCACCTTCTCCAAGCAATTTTTCAGGCCTCCTGCCCTTGCTTAGCCAACTCTGGATAAAATGATTCTTTTAACCTCACAAAGTCACTTCTAAGGTCAGCCATGTTTATCTCTATAGAGACACTTGTTCACTTGAGAGTAGGAAAGGATCACCACAAAATAAGTAGCCCAATACCCTTACAACCTAGTTCATCTTCAGCAAGTTATTTGCCCTCCCTAGGCTTCAGTTTCTTCATCTGTAAAATGAGAGAGCTAGATGAGATAAATCAACGAGAATAGGTGATTATGATCCAATTCAACTCACCAGGCCTTTCCCTCCCTCTCCCCCACCATCCCTCATACCAATCCAAAAAGGAAACTGATCACTTTCAGAGAATACAAAATATCTCAGAGACATAAAAAGCTTCTGACCATCCTGAAGGCAAAAGGGAATTTCTGGAAGTCTTATTTTTGCATGAGACTTTAAACCAGTCTGAAAGGGATTGGCTCACTTTTGGCCAATTCATTGTGGATAACAGGAAAGTCAGCAGTGTTTATCTACTTCAGAAACCCAAGGACTACTTTAAATTTTAATCAAATTCCTTTCCGCTCTTGTGAGTTTCCAAGGGATATTATGGATACAGTCCTGGACCTGGAGTCAACCCAAATGGATTGATGTCCAGACTCAATCATTGGAAGAATCCCAGAGAACATCTAATTCAATTTGTTGCACCTGAACAAGAATCCTGTCTCTATAATCAATCAGTCAACAAGCATTTATCAAGCACTTAATATCTGTCAGGCACTGTGCTAAGTACTGGGGATGCAAGGAAAGGCAAAAACATGATCCCAGCTCTCAAGGAGATTAATTAACAACTATGTATGGGATAAATTGGAGATAATGATTAAGGGGAAGACAGCAGCATTGAGAGACTGAGAAAGGCTTCTCTACAACAATTCTGAAAGATGAGGTGAGTATCCAGTCAGATGTGCCCAACAAGTTACAGTGGGTGGTCTCGACCAATGAGGAGGAACACATTACTTCCCATGGCAGACCATTCTATTTTGGGGTAGCTCTAATCATTAGAAAGTATACCCTTCCGTTACATTCTCTCTGAATGGGGCGGCTAGGTGGTGCAGTGTATAGAGAACCATTGTTGCTGTTGTCTTCATCAGGATCTCTCAAAATCACAACGGGGCCTCCAAGACTGGGGCATGCCCATCTTGGGATAGATACTCATTCACCTAAGAGCAGGACAGAACCAAAAAAAGAAGAAACCCCCAACCCAAGCTCAGGCTGACCAAGACAGGATGTGGGTTTTAAATGCCATGGGTTTATTATTATATGATGATATCTTGGATGGGAGGTAGAAGAGTAGAAAAGATAGTTGATATGAAAACAAAAACTATTGATGATAATTTAAAAAAAGAAAGGAAGATTATGAGGAACTCATAAATACATGGCAAGGTTTGTATGAATTAATGCAGAATGAGGAAAGCAGAACCAAAATAATATATGCAATGCATACAACAGCACAAGTGAAAAGATTACTAAAATAAATAAACCATGAAAAATTGAAAATCCAATAGTAGTCCAAAGAAAAACTTAATCCATCAATCAACAACAATGTCTTTATTAAGCACCTACTATGTGCCAGGGCTACAGATACAAAGCAAGATAGTGCCTACCTTTAAGTAGCTTATATTCCCCTAGGGAAGGGGGTAGGGAGTTTATTTAAATAGATAGTGAAATATACCTAAGGGGTGGAACGAAGGGGGAAACTCTTTAGGCAAAATGGTACAAATATTGCATATTGTTTCACTGTCACAAAGGAAATTTCAGCTCTTAGGGTGTCTAAGGTGGGGAGTATATGCAGACATTCTCTTGTATCAACAAAAGGCATCAATAAGCAGCTTTCTGCTTATTTGTTAAACAAGAGATGATGAGCTGAATGTAGCTATGACCACATGACAGTTGGTATTTAGGGAAGTGAGAGTTGTATGTGGGGTGTTCAAGGAAGCTGAGCACTTCTGGTGTGAGGGCTTGCTGAGCCCTTCTCAGGGCTGCTCGTTCACCTTTGGTGCCCACCTTTCACCCAACTCTTATCTGTGGCTCCAAGACACTGTAGCATGTTCATCAGCCATACCCCACTTTCAGCAGATGGACTAAACCAAGTTGAGGGTAACCAAAGGTCATTTGTGTGTTAGTGGAGGTGTCTACCCTCAGCATGTGAAGACTTTTCCTAGTGGAAAAGGCAGATGAGAACAATTTGTTCCAAGAGCCATGAAGATGGTTGAAGTGAATGCCGTGGAATGCTCAGGGCTTGGTGAGAGCAAGGCCATCCACTGCATCTTGGGCCATCGACAGTCATCTTGACTTTTATCTTGCCACTGGACTTCAATGACTCTGGAAGAGGGTGAGGTTAACAATTTTGTGCAACTCTGCTTCATTTAAATCCAATTCATTCATGAGGTAAGACATCACCAGTCCTCATCAAAAATGAAGGAGAAGCAACAACAGTGTGTGTGTGGGGGAGCCTTCTTGAATATTTTTCTGTCACATAAACCAAGGCATACCTTGATATCTAAAAAAAAAACAAAAACCCAGCAGAGAGACAGAGTTTTGCCTTTCCAACACGAGTTTGGTAACATAAATCATGTAAACTACAATTAGGGTTTGAAATAATTGTATTTGGCTCAAGGCAGTTTCCCCTCTAAATGAACCAATTGGTTTTCATGTGTTGGTCAGACTAACAGAAGCTTTCCTTGAGGCTAGCTAACAGGAGGATAAGGAGCACGTTATCTATGTGAGCCTCAGAAAGCCCCAGTGGGAAGGAGAGAAAGCAACTGTGGAAGTTACCCTTCTCTGCCATCTAGTGATGCTCGCAATGAAAGGTCAAGTCCTTTTTGTTGTCGAGATTATTTTTCTGTGATGTGGACAAGTTCCCTACCCTGCCTTTGTCACCTTTGTTACATGAAATAGATCAGAGGTTTATTATCGATTCCAAGCTGATTTTCCTTCAAATTTTTTTATTTGCTTATCTGTTTTTTATGTATTATTTTATACTTTATTTATTATGCTTGTGATTCCATCCCTGCCCTTGCCCTAAGAGCATAAGCTCTTTGAGGACAGAGACTATTTTCATTGTTTTGTTTTGTTTTTGCTTTTTGGAGGGAGGTGGGCAGGGTAATTTGTGTTAAGTGACTTGCCCAAGGTCACAAGGCTAGTAAGTGTTAAGTGCCTGAGGCCGGATTTGAACTCAGGTCCTCCTAACTCCTGGACTGACTCTATTCATGGTGCCGCATAGCTGCCCTAACTATTTTCATTGCTGTAGTAGCTTGTAACTCCCATAGTGCTTGGAAGTATTAGTCAATGGATAAATGCTTGTTGGAGCAAATTGAATAAATTGAAAATTTTCTTTGCAGCCTCAGATATCTTGTAACATTAAAATAAGATCCCTGATTTGCAGTTCTAATATATTTGTATGACATTTCTTAGATGTTTATTTCACTTTCTAATTTTAATACTATTCTTTAGATAATACAATGCACTTTACTCTGTTTTTGTTATCTTACTCTCATTTGTGGACCCTATCACTTGGCATTTCAGATATAGAAAACTAGTATGACTCTCCTGTGCTTGAAAGCAGTGCTGCTTTGGGAGAATTCAAGTTACTGAATTTAAACTCCACAGGAATGCATTACCTTTGGTCTTCCAAAACAGGTAGCCAATCAATCAAGTCTTCAATATTACAAGGCAGACTGCTACTTGATATTTCATTTTATGTAAAATTAAGAGATTAGATCACTTGGTTTCTAAGATTCCTTCCAATTCTATATGGTATAAATCTTCTAAGTATTGATGTTCCATAACTCTCCCAACATTAAAGATTATATAGGGAAATTGGTATAGTAGCACCCACCACACGGGGTAGTTGTGCAGATCAAATAAGATAACACATAAAGCATTTTGCCAACCTTAAAATGCTGTAGAAATGCCAATGATGACGATGATGGTGGTGATGATGATGATGTTCAGTCATGTTCCACTCTTCATGACCCTATTTGGTGTTTTCTTGGCAAACTTTGATATTTCCTTCTCCTGCTCATTTTATAGATAAGGATACTGAGGCAGATAGGATGAAGTGACTTGCCCAGGGTCACACAATTAATGCGTGTCTGAGGTCAGATTTGAATTCAGGAAGATGAGTCTTCTTGACTTCAGGCCTGGAACTCTATCCATTGGACCACCTAGCTACCCCTGATAATGATGCTGCCTAGGGAAAAAGATTGTGCTTTATGGCAGAACAGATGAAAGACATCTACCAAATAAATCCCAGATTCCTTGGCCTGGGATCCAAGGCCTTCACAATCCCAGATCCAACCCACCTTCCAATCTTTCCTTCTAAATTCCCCTGGGTCATTTGTGCTCCCATTCCATGGGCCTACTCAAAATACCTGCCTCCAAGCCTTTGCTAACCCACTGACCATTTCGACCTATTGAAATTTAACTTGTTCTTTAAGACTCAGCTTAGAGATTGCCTCCTCTCCCCAGTTATGCCCAGTCTCCTAACTAGGCATTATCCTAATTCTCCAGGATCCAAGACTGTTACTCTATTAAGTTCCTATCATGCTCCACTTAGCATTAGCACTCTTTGTGTTTTTTTGAAAGTGAGGATCATGCTTAATTGATCTTTATGCTAGCCCTTTATTGCCAGGGGGACCTGATAAAAAGTGTGGATTTTTTTACTCAGCTGGCCAAAGGGTTAAAAATCCTATTTTCAGGGAAGAAAACAAGCATTTATCAAGAGCCTACTATGCGCCAGACACTATACTAAGTGCTTTACAATATTATCTTATTTAATCCTCACAGCAACCATGAGAGGCAGGTGAGATCTATTATTAATCCCCATTTTGCAGTTGAGGAAACTGAGGCAGATAGAGATTAATTGATTGCCCCAGGTCAAACAGCCAATAAGTGTCTAAGGTCAGATTTTAACTCAGATCTTCCAAGACTAGAACTTTATCCACTGCATTATGTATATGTCTCTAAACTAAGGGATTATGGGGGAATATTTTAGCCCCCAGAACCAGGCCAGCAACCAGCATATTGCAAGCAAAGGACATTACTACACCAAAGTAAATATAATCTTGAGGAATTGGAACCTTGATTGATTTCCTGGTCCACTTTAGGAATGATCTGACTGTATAGATTTTGCTGTTTCCCTGGGAAGTGGTGAATTTATCCCTTCTACTCCTCCATCCCCTCCTCTCTTTCCTCATGCTGCCATTTCCCCTTTATCCTGTTCTTTTAAAATCTTGCTTAGTTACTCTCTGTACTTTTATAATGGATTTTGGTTCTAGGAGAAGATAGCTGATTTTTACTGTATTCTGAGTGAATGCTCCTGTCTAACCACACTAGGGGGAAGGACAAAGGGAATCCCTTGGATCAATAGCCCTAGACTTAAACTATATTGAAGGGCTCTCTCTGTCTCTGTCTCTCTTTCTCTCTGTCTCTCTGTCTCTCTGTCTTTCTGTGGAGACACAAAGAGGGACTTCATTTGTATTCCACCAAAGGCCTGGTAAAATGCTTTACATATAATAGGTACTCAATAATTATTTATTGAATAAATTAATGAATGTACAATACACATTCTTAACTATAAGATTTCTCAGATTTCAGTCACTATCAAGCCATCTTGGTTACCCTATGCAGTAGCTTAGATTATATTAATTTTTTAAATGAGGGAAGGATTGCATTAGAAACATTCATCCTATTTATACAAATATTAGGCTATATAGAGTCTTTGCAACCTCCCCCCTTTTTTCCCACCGTTTTGCTAGAATTACTGAAAATTCAAAGGGCAACACAGGACTGATGGACATTTTGGAATTTTCCTTGTTTCTTGGGTTGCCGTGCACTTAACAAGACTGGGCGTTGGAAAGTAGATACAGCCTATTTCTTGGACCGTACTCGATCCAGAAAACAAGGCTGTCTCCAAGGACATTGGATGGACCTTCTATAGAGGACATTTGAGAGAATATGGATGAGAGTAGAGTGTCACAGAATGGGCAGACATGGACAGGCTAGGATCTGTGTGGTTGGAGGGCACAGCCATGTTGTGAAGCTCACATATCCGTTTTAGTTTTTGAGTCTCTGTAGAAAGTGCTCAGTTCCATCACATTTCATGCCTTCATCAGGGAGAACATTAAATTTATTTCATGTCTGCAATAATACATAGCTGTCCTGCCTTAGAGTGTTTACCATTTAGTTGTCCAAGGAGTAACACAATCTTCTAAAAAACAGAGGAGAAGGACACCATTCATCATAGGTTAAGGTGGGGTAGAAGATCATTAGGGGAAGTTGCCCTTGAAAGGAAAATTAATTTTATCCCACTGAGCACAGTGGGCATTGCATCAGAATAGAGCAGAGACTCACAGGAGGCAATTAATGGGGCAGATATCAGAGTGCCTTTCCTGATTACCCCATACTGTACAGTGGATTTGGCCTTGCTGTGACAGGCTGGTTGAAACAAGAACCCTGATGAGCTATGGCTCGGCAAGAAGTGCCACCTCTTAGCAGTGGGAGCAACTTTATTGAAACCATCTGTTGTTCTGGGCAAGGGGAAAGGAGGAGGGAAGCTCCCCCCAAAAGTGCTTAACCTTCATACTTTAGGCAACTAAAACAAAATCACACACAAATGCTTCCCGGGAACTTAATCTTCCAATCATAGCCCCCAGAGTTCCTATTAAGCCCCCACAGGCACATGCAGCTTTATGGATGGCTCAGGCAGGTGATGTTAGTTCTCAGGAATCTTATTACAGTAATGTGATATTTACCAATAAAATTTCCCAAGTATCTTCATGAAACTTAATTGCAAATAAACTTACAAATTGGAGGTGAACTGGGTAAGAGTAAGCAGCCTACAGATTACTCCTGTGTACTTGTTATCTTTGTAGATGTGTAAAAAAAGAAAGAATGGTCAGGCTGAGAATTTCTCTTCTTTGATATTGATTCATCTTCATTATAAATCTCTGTAGATGTTGGGATTTTTTAATATTTTATCATCAGTCTTATTGCAGGCTAGGTAGACCAAGGCCCTTCTTTCACAGAGAAAAGGGAGAGAGACAGGTAGGCAAAAAAAGCTTGAATGATTGATGAATTCATCCCTGGCTCTGAAGGAATCTTACCAACCCTTGTGTTTATCCTTATCTGACCTAGTCCTGATTGGTTGTACATTCCTGGGGCCTGTTAAAGGCTCTAAATCCCTTCATCTATGTCTAGTTAAGACTCGGGAACATTTTAAGCATCTTGAGCCATTTCAAATCAACCTATATTCTGGGTAGAGGCAGTTTCTTCGGTAATGTTTTATGTGTAACTTCATTTCCCAGAAACATGTCTCTTTGTGTTTTTTGTATGAATGAGTACTCCAACCATGATTTAAATGTTGCTACTAATATACACTATAGTCAGAAAAGTGGTAGGTGGGAGATGAAGAAGCCACAAATTCTGGGAGAACATAGAGTGAAAGTAGATCAGAGGACAATGGAAAGATATATTGTCAGTAATGACTTGCAGACAAAAAAAATGGAATTTAAAAAATAAAAGTTGTCAAGGACATATATGGCTGGAAAATAAGATGAGCCAGTCAGGTAACAAGAAAGGTAGAAAACAGATGAAGAATCCAAGTGTAGCGCTGGTATTGATGCAGTTGTCTACAAACCAGTCTTGTAAATCCTCTCTAAAGGAGTTACAGAAAGACATGGAAATGTATTGCAGAGATTGAAAGGGTAGAGATGGGCTCCGATCCACTTTTGGAGAATGTATACACTTTGTTTCATGTTGATGAGTGATAACTTTTCAAAATATCCTAGGATAAGTTTGGCACCACTTTCCTGTCTGCCCCTTCTTCCACAGAATGGAGCAGTAGACATTGACCAGGTGGTGGGGCAAGAGAGGAAATGCACAGCAATAAGTGATGAAATCTGGCAGAAGGGCAAAAGGTATCCACTGACTGAAGGTTAGAGGGCCCCTAAGGCAGAATGGCAGCAGGTTTCCTTTTCTTGGGACTGGTCAGGGAATCCATCCCCTCCTCTCTCCCAATGATGAGATTATCACAATGAACAGTTGGAGATCCCTGCCAAGGAGGGCCACTGAAGAGAAAAACAATGGCTAACAGGAGGCCCAATTTGTGCCATATTCTATATTTGTCTCTAACACTTTGAAAATATTGTGGTCCAGACTCCTCGGGCTTCATCTAAGGACCTGCCCTATTGGATAGGTCAATTGAACATCACCTGTTAAGTGTGATCATCAGGCTCAGGAAAGTCCCCATGGGACCTGAGCAAACTGAACACCTAGAAAGCCTCAATTTAGAGGACCCTATATACTGTCTCTGACACTTTCTAGCTGTATGATCCTGGGCAAGTCACTTAACTTCTGTTTGCCTCAATCCACTGGAAAGGGAAATAGGAAGCCACTCTTGTATCTTTGCCAGAAAACCCTCCCTGGAGAGCATTGACATGCTATGGTCCAAGGGGTCATGAAGAGTCAGATATGAATGAACAATTTAATGACGATATACTGTCTGGGTATTTGGAGAAACTGCAGGGGTCAAATTCCTGTTTGATTATGTATGGCTTACTGTTTTTAGTGATTCTGTGCCAAAAGCTAAGTGTCATTATACACAGCTAAGCATGTGTTGCCTATTCCTAAGGGAAGATGATTCCACTATGAGAAGGCATATGACCAGGGCCCACTCACCAAAATATAATAAGGTCATGGAGGAGACAGAGTCTTGAAAGCTGACTGGAGGCTCAGAGCAAATTCTGATTTGGTAAATTCATACTAATCCATACTCTACATAGCCATGGGCACGGCCACCCAAAAGAGAGGCAGTTGGGGCAGTGACACCGATCTACTTTCTGAGACCCAGAAAGAACTTTTCACTTCAATAGCTCTTTTCCTCAGTGGGGGCCAAGCATCTGGATGACCAGAAGAGAAACCTAAATCTTGCTGACTATGCTTGGGCTGGTGGCCAATTAGTGGTTAAGTAAGATCTTACTTTGTTTTAAAAACTGTGTTGGTTTATCATTTCAATAAGTTGTTTTGTTTTGTTTTGTTTTTTATTAAAGACTACAGATATGATCATATCATGGATGTTTTTGCTTCCCATGAACACCTCTGATAAAATAACCAAATAAGCCATAAAAGAAATCAATGTGGTACATTGGCTTAATTTAAAACATTACATGAATGTTCTGGGTGCCCATATTTATCTCTCAGATTAACAACCATAGACTCCATTTGATTTCTTTACTTCTTAAAATTCATCTCTAAAGCTGATAGGCTCATTTGGGTAGAGCATGGTTCTAATAGGAAGAAATCACTGATTGAATCTGTATCTAAGTTTACTTTGTTTCATGAGCAAAGTCATAACCCTCTCTTTCTTGCCTCCTATATTAGAAGAAGCAGTTCCAATTCTTGTTAAAGTTAATCCATCATTCTATGCTCTTGACTCTATATAGCCTTTAAGACCTTTACTCAGAAATTAACCTTTTTGACTTTCATCTTCATTATCTTCTCACTAATTTTCCCCTATTTGCATACAGATATACTCAGTCTGCTTCAATCCTAAAACTAAAAAATGAAAAAGACTCCCTCAATCTTTCCATCCCATCCAGTTACCACACTATTGTCTTGTCTACCTTTCATGACTAAACTTCTCTAAAAACTATCTTATTCTCAATGCTTCAAACTTTTCATCACCCATTCTTTCCTTGGTTGTTTACAATTTGTCTTCTGTCCCTTCTACTCATAAGAAATTGCTATTTCAAATGTCATGAATCATATCCTAAAGGCCAAATCCCATATTTTTTTTTAGTTATCATCTTCTTTGCCCTCTCCATTACAATGAATTCTATTGACTATCCTTTTGAAATATTCTCTCTTGCCTTAGGTTAGATAACACCATATTCTCCTAGTTCTTTAGCTAACTCTTCTGTATCCTTTGATATCTATCTATCTATCCATCCATTCATCTACCTATCTATCTATCTATCCACCTATTTATCTATCTGTATATGTCTCTGTGTGTGTATTTTTCTCCAAAGGTTTTAATCTTTGACCTCTTCCTTTTCCTTCCCTTTCTTTCTCTTTCCTTCCTTTCCCTTTCTTTCCCTCTTCTCTTCCTTTCTTTTCTTTCAACTTAAAGGAAGTCAGGCAATCCAGGACGTGGAGATGAGGAAGAAGACACATCCAATCACAGGGGATAGCCAGTGAAAATGCTGTTCATATAGAGAAAAAGAACTATAGAGTCTGAATGCAGATTGAACGATATTTGCTTTATTTTTTGTTTGTTTGTTTTTTCCTTTCTTGTGGTTTCTCCCTTTGGGTCTAATTCTTCTTTAAATATTAAAGGCCATCTTGGGGTGGGAGGGAGGGGAGAAATGGGGAGAAAATTTGGAACTCATAATCTTATGAAAGTGAATGTTGGAAACCAAAAAAGAAAAAAAAGAAAGAAAGGAAGGAAGGAAGGAAGGAAGGAAGGAAGAAAGAAAGAGAGAGAACAGAAAAGAAAAGAAAATGCTGAGAACTGAGAGTTGGAGTATCTTTCCTGAAGACTAGCAAGGAGGCCATTGTCACTGGATCACAGAGTATATGATGAGGTTTAAGATGTAAGATGTTTAAGACTGGAAATGTATGAGGGGCCAGGTCATGGAGGGCTTTGAACACCAAACAGGATTCTTGAGTTTGGGAAAGGGAGCTGAAAGGAGAAGTGAGGGTCAAATTAGGGCCATAGGATGCTGCCTGGGGAGCAAAGGCTGGTTCTGTCCCATGGTATAGGTGAGGGGACTTGCAAAGAGCAGGACTCAGGTTCTGGTCCTTCTGAGTTTTCCCTCACCCAGGTCATCATTTGGGTGATGTTTGGTACCATTTTTAATGTCGACAAACATCTGGGTCATATGAAAGTCTTATGAATTCTGTGTTCACTGTGTGATTTCTCAGTTTTCTTTCATTCACCAGCTACAAGTTTCTGGTTCCTTAGAATATGGTCTGTCAGTACCGAGGTTTCTTTTTTCTCTTTTCAACTCAAGGACTTTGCAAGGGTAACTCGACTTCAAGTGATGATTCCCTTACAATCCTGGGATCAAACACCACAGGTTGAGAGATCATCTAATGAAATGCCTTGCTTTTACAGAAGAAGAAACTGCAGGCTAGAGAGAAGTGACCTACTCAACATCACATAGATCATTGTGGCAGGACTGGGATTTGAGTCCAGGCCTTCTCACTTCAATCTGTGATGAATCAAAACCCCAAGAGACAGTTTCTGGATAATTAATAATTAAGCTAGCTAATAATCAATATATTGATGATCAGTGGTTTCTCTTGGTAACCAAAGATGCCAAGGGAGACCCTGATATGCCTTGAATCCCCCCTGAAAGGAACTCCTTTAACAACCTAATACTGATAGGCATTTAATGAAGTAGGGGTTGGAGAGGCAGGGGGAGCTAAACACCTTACACTCCTCCTGCTGAGAACTTGGCATGGTCATGAGACTCAGCAGCCTCCAGAAATCTGGTTTTGTCTGGACCTCTTCAGCTGGTTTTGTCCTTCATGAGCTGGGTCACCCTAAACTCTAAGGGAAGAGATCAAGCCCAGGGTTTCCTTCTTTCACACTAAGGGATCACCAAGACTGGATCCTGTTGATGCTCTAAACAGAAACTAAGTCTCCTAGTTTGTGGGGTCCTGCCCAAAAATGATGAGCAAGTGTCTTGAGGAAGAGAAGCAATCTCATCAATCAGCCATGCATTTTAGAGACTGACTGACCTTAATAGGAGTTGGACCTTTATGGAAAATAGGAGAAAAAAAGGTATGTCACAACAACTAATTAGTAATTAAGATAATCATATATTAATTTTTTGTAGGGGGGAAGGCAAGGCAATTGGGGTTAAGTGACTTGCCCAAGGTTACACAACTAGTAAATGTGTCAAATGTCTGAGGCCATATTTGAATTCAGGTCCTTCTGACTCCAGGGCTGGCGCTCTATTCACTGCACCACTATAATATTAATTTCTCTCAAAATCAAGCACTCTTACCACCATACCACATGGCAGCATGGACTATTGACCCACCTTTCTAGAGTTTGTGCCCTACCAGAAATCATGGAAGTTGCCAAGAGACCTCATAGCAGCATGATAGTGGATGATCACTTTCTTTAAGCAACAGAAAAGGCAGTTTACAGAATCTAAATGGAAAAATCTCAGCGTTTGAAGGGATTTCAGTGACCATCTTGACCAAGCCCTATCTGACAAGAATTACTTCAGTGCCATACGTGACAAGTAGTCATCCAGCCTTCACTGGAAGACCTCCAATGATGGTGGTCCTCAGCCCTCCCAAGGCAGACCAGTTTGCTTTCATCAAAAAGTGTTTCTTGACCTCCAGATGCCATTTTCCGCTTTCTACCTTCCAGTCAGCACTTCTACTTCGACCCTCTAGGTCCAAACAGAATAAATCAACTCTCCCTGCCATCTGACAGCCCTCCAAGGACTTGCAAACAGCTCACATATTCCACCAAAGTCTTTTCTTTGCCAAATCAACCACCCCTAATCCCTTCAACTGGTCCTTGTGTGGCATGGTCTCTCCACATCTTAATTACCCTCTTTCATCTTTGTTAATATTGTGGGCAAGAAATAATTTTACTTCCTGTTTTTAAAAAACAAAATATAAATCACTATGGAAAAACTTTACATAAAGACTGACTGCTGAAAATTAAATTTCCTTTGACTATATTAAAGGCAAAATTCTTTAGGCAGTTAGGTGGCACAATGGAGAGAGTGCTGAGCCTAGAGTCAGGAAGACCTGAGTTCAAATCCAGCCTCAGATACTTACGAGTTGTGTGACCATGGGCAAGTCACCTATTCTCTGCCCACCTCAGTTTCCTCATCTGTAAAATAAAAGGATAATAGCATCTACTTCACAAGGTTGATATTACAAAATTTGTAAAACACTTAGCACAGTGCCATAGTAGACATTTAATAAATACTTCTTCTCTTTCCTTTCTCTCCCCAACATTAATGGGCAAAAAAACAATAATATTTTTTTAAAAACCACTACTAAGGAGCGGCTAGGTGGTGCAATGAGTAGAGCGCTGGCCCTGGAGTCAGAGTTCGGATCCAGCCTCAGACACACACAAACAAAAACCTAGCCATGTGACCTTGGGCAAGTTACTTAACCCCAATTGCCCTCCAAAAATAAATAAATAAATAAATGAAACCCACTACTAATGATACCTATATTCCATGATGCTTTCTTAGTCCCAAGATCATAATAACTATAATTCTATACACTTGAAGGACATATCCCTTCAAAGAAATAAACCATGTGCATGTTTTCTGTGATTCTCAGTGTGGGAGCTTTGTTTTTGTTTTTTGTGGGTTTTTTTTAATATAAGAATCTACTTGTCCCTAAGACAGTAGAAAGAAAAGTGTTCCTTTTTCTTTATGTTTGCCACTCTAAGAAAATTGGATGGTACAGGATAGAAGCTTAATAAAATTCAATCATTTTTAGCTCTTAAAGTAGGATGCTGCATCATTTAGCAATAAAAAAATATAGATCTGCAATTTGTTTTTAAATGCAATTTTTAGTGTTCAGCTTTTTAAATACTATCATAGAAAAGTGTTTCTCAGTGCATATTTTTACTCTGAATTTGATGTGAATGAGAAGCATGAATAACTTAGAGAAAGTTGGCTTCCCACTATCAAAACTTGCTTATTTTTTGACAGGAAACTTTTGTTGACGAAATAGATTGGATTCAGGAGTTTGCTATGCATATGAGTTTATGTGAATAAAGAAAGGATCTGGGGATTTTGTTAGTATAAGGAGTTCCTGGTGAGGGCACTATCTTTACCAATCCAGATCATAACCTATATAGGTCTTTGAGGATAAATATTAAGGATTAAGTTGCCAAAGGCAGACATAGCAAAGGCCACACAGCTGCCAGAAGCAGGATTTGAATCCAAACTCCAAGTCCAGCCTTCAACCCACTCCACCATATTATCTCTAAATATGAAGTTGGTATGTGGAATTTTGTTTTTCCTCTTTGGTTCCTCCTTTGAAGAATTGAGCCATCAAAGTAACTTATCCCCTTTTTTAGTGGGGGAAAAAGCGATTAGGAGACAATGTGAACCTGTAGAATCTGTTAGGGAGTCATTTAGCCTTTCTTAATTTCATATTCCATCCTTTCAGATGATTTAAGTAGAAAGCAGATGTCTTCCCAAAATACATTTACTAACTGGCGATTATTTTGTTAGCATTCCCATAAGAACTGCAATCATTTTTATAGCCTGTTATGAAAAATCAGCAGATAAAAGGGGGTACTCTCCTTCTGAAATGCCCTTGTTTTAAAATCTCTGCACATACTATAAGCTGCCTCATGGTCAGAAACTTTGCTTTATATGAAAGGTTTACACTTTCTTTAAGAGCAAGGATAAAAAACTCTTTCTCATCCTTTTATTTATTCCAAGATCATCCTCCCTTTGTTTAATAAGCTGTGAGGCTTAGATGCTTTGAAAGAAGGAATCTGTTTTGTATTAAGTGGCTCCTAAGATGAAAAATGTTGAAATATAGGGGATAAATAGAAGCAAGATTTATATGTACCACATGTTGTTTGGGTACAAGTATTGTTACAGATAATTAAAAGATTTTCATAAAAAGATCTAATGTTGTAGGCAAGTTATTCCTTTGCTCAACAATGAACCACTGTCCTTTGGGTTGGGACATCTTACAACAAAGGGAACACTAGGTAATTGAATTGAACTAGTGGTTCCAGGGGTGGGGAACCTGTGAGGCTGCATTTGGCCCTCTAGGTCCTCAAGTACAGTCCTTTGACTGAATCCAAACTTCACAGAACAAATTCCCTTAATAAAAGGATTTGTTCTTTAAAACTTGGATTTAGTCACAAGACCACACCCAAGGACTTAGAAGGCCACATGTCACCTGAGGCCGCAGTTTCCCCATCTCCTAGATTATTCACCTGTGCTTCACCTGTGAAGAGTACACTTTCAAATCAAGGAAGGTTCTCAGAGTCACTTAAGTCAATCAAAGTCTCTTAAGCCAATCAAAGGACCTAGGGGCAGGGAAGATCTTCAAATCTGCATTTCCATTACAACAGCTAGGTGGCACATTGGATACAGTATTGGCTCTCAAGTCAAGAAGACTGATTTTCATGAGTTCAAATCCAGCTTTAGATAGTTACTAGCTGTGTGACCCTGGGCAAATAACAACCCCGTTTGCTTCAGTTTACACATCTGTAAAATGAGCTGGAGAAGGAAATGACAAACTACTCCAGTATCTTTACCAAGAAAACCCCAAATGGGTGCATGATGAGTTGGACAGGACTGAAATGGCTAATAGCAACAACAACAAATATGCAAGTGAAAAGATGGGAAAAGATACATAAGATGCTGTTAAGGTAGAATCAGTGCTATCTGACAACTATTTAATATGGGGGCAGGGAGTAGGGAGTGAGAAGGAAGAATCAAAGGCGACTCCAAGCACATGTACATGGTCGACTCAAAGGACTGTGGTTCCCTCAAAAGAAAAAGAAAAGATTAGAGGAAGAACATATTGTGAGGAAACTTAGGAATTTCATTTTGGACCCATTGATTTGAGATCCCAATAAGACATCACGGTAGAGATGGCTACAGAGTGTTCAGTAACGTGTGATTAGAACGCAGGACAGAGATTGGATATTGATATCTGGGAATCATATGCATAGAAATGACACTTGGGCCCATAGACGCTGTTATGATCACATTGAAAGAGGATATAGAGAGAGAGGGGGAAAAGGCAGGTTCAGGACCAAATAGGGGACAGTCACAGTTATGGAGTGAGTGGGATATAGAGGATGATCCAGCAAAGGAGACTGAAAAGGAACATTTAGACAAAAGCAGCATCACAAAAGCCAAGGGGAGAGACTATCCAAGAGAGCCAGTGGTCACCCGAGTCTAAAGCTATAGAAAAGTCAAGTGGAATGAGATCTGAGAAAAAGCCACTAGATTGAGCCATCAATGGATCTTAAAGAGATCTTAAAGAGTTTAGGCAAGTGGTGGGATCCAAAACCACACTATAAGAACCTTAGAAATTCGAGGCAAATGAGGAAACACAAATAATGAATGAATGGGTGGGAGGCTAAGCCATTATACAAAACATAGATTTTATCAATCCCCTTTACTTTCAACTTTTTTTTTGTTTGTTTATTTTTTTATATAAATTTTTATTTCCAAATTCTCTCCCTCCCTCTCATCCTTCCCCCAGCCTTTTAGGAGGCAAGCAATATGATAGCAATCATACATGTAAAATCACACAAAACATATTTGCATATTAGCCATGTTGCAAAAAATAATAATAAAAATAAAAAATTTTAAAAAGTGAAAACATGTTTTGATTTGCACTCAGAGTTCATCTGTTCTCTGGAGGCCGATAGCTGTTTTCCCCATGGATCCTTTGGAATTTACTTGGATAACTCTTTCTTGATCAGAGTAATTAAACCTTTCACTTTCAGGCACAATTAGAATATTGCTGTTACTGTGTACAATGTTCTCCTGGTTCTGTTCACTTCACTTTGCATCATGACATATAAGTTATCCCTAATTTTTCTGAAATTATCCTACATGTCGTTTCTTATAGCATAATAGTGTTCCAACTCAATCATATACCACAATTTGTTCAGCCATTCTCCAACTGCTGGGGATCCCCTCAGTTTCCAATTCTTTGCCACCATAAAATGAGTTGCTCTAAATATTTTTGTTCATGTAGGTCCTTTTTCTTTTTCTTTGATATTGTTAAGATACAAACCTAATAGTGGTATTACTGGTTCAAAAGGTATGCACCTTTATAGCTTTATTATTCCCTTTTTTAGTTCCATGTTTATTTACTTTCAGTTTTATTGATCTCTCTTTTTATTTCCAGGATTTCCATTTGGTTAATGGGGGATTTTAAATTTGCTGGGGGGGGTTTCAATTGCATACTCAATTCACTGATCTGCTCTTTCTCTCTTTTATTGATATATGCATTTAGAGATATAAATTTCCCCCTAAATACTACTCTGGCTGCATCCCACAAATTTTGGCATGTTGTCTCATTGTTGTCATCTCTTTAATGAAATTATTGATTTACTGATTGTTCCTATACTTTGTTCTTTGATCCACTCATTCTTTAGGATTATATTATTTAATTTCCAATTAATTTTTAATCTATGCTTTAATGGCCCTTTATTGTATGTAATTTTTTATTGAATTATGACCTGAAAAATATACTTAATAGTTCTGCAATTCTGTATTTGTTTATGAAATTTCTAGGCCTTAACACATGGTCATTTTTTTGGTGAAGGTGTCATATTCAGCAGAAAAAAAATGGCATGTTCTTTTCTATTGTCATTCCATTTTCCCTATCAGTCTATCACATATAACTTTTCTAAAATTCTGTTCATTTTTTTTAACTTATTATTTAATTGTTAGATTTATCTATCTCTGAGAGGGGAAAGTTGACACCCCCCCCAATAGTATAATTTTACTATCTACTTTCTTCTATAACTCATTTAACTTTTTCTTTAAAAATTTGGATGCTATGCTATTTGGTGCATATATATTTAGTATTAATATCATTTCAGTAACTTTGGTGTCTTTTAGCAAGATGTATTTTTCCTGCTTACATCTTTTAATTAGGTTTACTTTTGCTTTGTCTAAGATCATGATTGCTACCCCTACCTTTTTTACTTCAGTTGAAGCATAATAGATTCTACTTCAGCCTCTTATTTTAACTCTATGTGTATCTTTCTGTTTCAGGTGTGTTTCTTGTAAACAACAGATTGTTTGATTCTAGTTTCTAATGCATTCTACATTTCATAGAAAAGAAGATACCATTTTTTTTTCTGCTGAATATGGCACCTTCACACACACACACAAAATGACCATGTAGTAAGGCCTAAAAATTTCATAAACAAATACAGAATTACAGAACTATATAGAACTATAATCACTTTCAACTTCTAATAATGAGATAAGTATCTTTAATATTTTCTTCTTAGTTCTACAAGAAGCATAATCCTTAGCAAAAAGAAAAAAGTAAATAATAAAAGAAAATGGAGCTTTAAAGGTCTGGAAAGAAATATTTATTTCTCTACATTTGGTATGAACAGTGTAAAAACAGCCCAGATACGAATATCTACAACATTCATAAAAGCAATTCTTCATATTTTTCAAAAGAATAAAAACCTCATAGTACAATTAAATCATAATATGGGTAGCAGAGATAGTTATCAAATAGGTCCATTTTTATTAGCTTCTTTTTGTTTTTTTCAATCACTGCTGCTAATGCAAGAGATAAAAATATTGAAACATCTATGTGATTTCACTTCATGTTGATAATCAAAGTTTCAAATTTTCATGTCATATTAAATCTTCAAAACTTTAACTTTCTCTTGTAGCCTCTTAGTTTCCCCAACTTTTCACAAGTGATATTTTATAGCAGACCAAAGTCTTACATTCACATACAAACGATTGAAAAGCATAGAGAATACAAAACCCCACTGTGCTCATTGTTTGCTGACCGTAATGCTCCATAATTATTATTATGAGAGGTGTTAGTTTGTCTCATTTTGCTTTGAAAGTCCTTAGAGATGAGTAAGGAAATAGTACTTAATACAGATGGACAAGAAGCATCTGGCGTAAAGATAGCTGTTGATAAATCCCAGCCCTTCAGTGTTTCCATGTTGATTACATAACAAAGAGCTCTTATAGATTCAGAGAAGATAGACATATTCATTACATGACCACCTCCTCTTCTAGGGTCCTGATTCATTTTCAAAATACTTTCTGTATTTAGTTCCTTGAGAAGGGATTTGTTTATATATACACATAGCAAAATTTTGGAAATGTATCTTGTTGCCTAAATAAAAAGTCCTATTTTTTATTCACACTGATATGGAAAAACTCCAAGAGTGAATAATGAAATTTTTTTTATTCCAATGTTGCTGAATTAGTACATGAAAATTAAATGAGGAAAAAAGGATGTTTGATGTGAAAAATCTCAACCCCTTAATAAAGAATAGTTCCAAGTAGACAGGGAGAACATAGTACCCCTTCTCTCCTACTTTTTCCTGGCTTGTTCACTTTCTGAATCTTGACAAGATGAGCCTTTGTTTCCTTGAACTTTGAAATCTTATGGGAAGAGGGAGGGACTTGTGCTTACTAACTTGGAAATCTTTTCTCTAGAGCCTTCCCAGTTCCCCTTCACCTTCAACACTTCCCTTTGTCTTTCCTTTCCCTGGGTGGTTTCATCTTCCCCTTCCTGCTTTCAGTTTTATCTTCATTGATCTCCCCCTTCTTTATTGATCTTCTCTTTCATTAAAAGTGAAGTATTTTGGGGTGATAAAGATAATTAAGTGTTGAAAGCAAAAGTCATTGATTTAGCTCTGGGAGACAGATAAAGACAGGAGCCAGAAGCTTAACCTTCTTTGAACTCCATGACCCCAATTCTACTAGTGAGTAAATTTCTCACTGGGTATAAATAGTTCATCTTTTACAGGTCAAAGAGCTCTTTATAGGTAACAAGTAACCAATTAGTATTCTAACTTTTCCTAATAAATAAAGTTAGAAAAAGTTAGAATACTAACCCCAAATTATAAGGAAGTAATTTAGGGTGTTTTAGTTTGGGGCATTTTGGTTTGTTTTAGACTGTCCATATTTTATGTAAGTTCAAGGTAAAGCCTCAATTCTTTATGGAAAATCTTGTTCATTTTCATTACTGAAATATTTTACTACTTACATGTAAAATCATTTTAATTATTTATGATAAGGTCACTTCCTCAAACACAATAGCAATTGTGGTGATGTTCTATTAAATACATTAATCTCATGTAATTATATTACATTTAAATAGTAGTGTCCCATTTAAATAGTATTTTGAAAGTTTAAAAATTTTAATTTTGTATTTAAATTTTGTTATAAACATAATAATACCCAACATTTATATAGTTTCTTAAGGTTTCTAAAATATTTTACTCGAATTATCTCATTCAACCTTTGCAGTCAGTCATTGGTTGAAGAACTATAGGCATTATTATACCCTTTTGTTGTTGTTGTTATCCAGAAGGAGAAACTGAGTCTTGGAGAAGTTAGTTGACTACATCAAACAGCTAATAGTTCTTAAAGATAAGTTTAGAATTTAGGGATTATTGACTCCAAGTCCATCAATCTATATCCACCACATTACACTGTAAAGACAAATAACTGTATTTTTGTTTAGTTATTTTTGGTCATGTCTGACTTTTCATGGCCCCTTTTGGGGTTCTCTTGGCAAAAACACTGGAGTGGTTTGCCACTTCCTTCTCCAGCTCATTTTACAGATGAGGAAACTGAGGCAAACAGGGTTAAACGACTTGTCCAGGGTCACACAGCTGGTAAGTGTCTGAAGCTGGATTTGAACCCAAGTTTTTCTGACTCTGGGCCTTGCACTCTTTCCACAATGCCACCTAGCTGCCCCAAAAATAATCAGACAAGTATACAATAAAGTCTTATATAAAATGTTTAGCATCAGAGTAAAATCAAAGGCATTTATAAGCAACATTAAAAAAAAATTTGCTAAAGTGCTTTTCAAAAATTGGTCTGAAGTTCCACTATATATTTTTTTCTTTAAACAAATGCTTTATTAACTTCTGTTTTACATCATACATTCCCACCAGATTTTGAGTTACAATCATTTTCCCCCTGTTATTCCCCTACCCAACCTCCCAGAATAGCAGTCCCACAAAATATCACTTCCTCCCATCTGCTCTCTCCCATACCTTCTCCCATACCCCCTTAGACTTTTCCATTAGAGGAAGGTGAGTCTTTGTGTCCCAATGCCTGCACATCTTATCTCCTTATTACAAGCAAAAGAGTATTAATAATAGTATTTATATATATTTGAAACATTTAATGTTAAGACCTCGAATTTCAGATCCATTTCCTTCCTCCCTTGTCACCCATTCCCTCTGGGGAGATAAGTAATTCAGTATATGTTGTACATGTCTAGCTATGCAAAACATTATCATAGTAGATATATTGTACAAGGCTGCTTATAATTCCCTCCCACTCATCCCACCCCCCACCTGGTCCAGTCCCTACATGATCCTGTCCCTCTTCTATAGTGGGTACTTCCAACCTCCCCTCCCCACAAGGATGACCTCCCATCCATCATCCCTCCTCTCATCCCCCTTCCCCCTATTCTGCTGCAGGTTAAGATATCCCATTTAGTATGTATGTCATTCTCTCCTTGAACCAAATTCAATGTGAATGTGGTTTTGCCTTTTTAGCCTTCCTTATTCTCCCCCTCCTTTGCAACCACTTCCCCTTGCTTCTTCTACATGGGATAGTTTACCCTACCCTGTCTCTCCCCATCTCCTCTTGCCACTTTCCTCTCTCACCTCATAATTTCATCCCTCGAGTATTCTCCCTTCCCAACAAATTCAACCTATGCCCTCTATTCATGTATAACTGTAACCATATACACACACATTCACATATATATTCATATGACCACACACCCTTCTTCCATTATTTTCATAGTGAGAAAGCTATCATCAGTCACAGTTATTGCTTTTCCATATAGGAATGTAAATAGTTCAACTTTAATAAGTTCCTTTGGATTTCTTTTCCCTGATTACCTTCTCAGGCATCTCTTCCTTCTTGTGTCTGGATGGGCTTGGCTAGGCTCCTGCTCTGTGCGCACTGCCAGGTCCCAGACTGCTGCACTGGTCCTTCCTGTAGGGCTGCTGGGCTGTCCTCAGCTCGAGTTTAGCTTCTCTGTGTCGTTCTGTGGATGCTGGGGCTCCAGAAGTTGTTCAGAGTCCCCTTTTACATAGTTTGGGGGGAATCTGGGGGCAGAGTGGCTTGGACGAGCTGTTTCTACTCCGCCATCTTGGCTCCGCTCCACTATATTTAGCTTTGCTTTCTGTTTTTTTTTTTTTCTGTTTTGCTTTTTTTTAAATAATGCTCTGCTGATCTGTTTATCACTTCACATAAATCCTTTGACTAACCTTAGTATTTCTTATGCTTATTATTTTTATAGTATCATCATATCCTATTATGTTAACAAAGCACAGTTTATGTCCAACAGTTATTGTGACTGCCAGCAGAGTGCTGAGCTTTGAGTTACAAAGGCATTAGCTCTGCCACCAGCTAGCCATATGACCCTGGACAAGTCACTTAACATCGCTGAGTCTGGGCTTGAATAATGTCATAGACAGGACTATATCTGTCCCCTGCCAGTACAAGGATGGGGATGATTGACTCAATTGCTCCTGCCCCTTACACTTAAAAAATTGTAGATGATCCATATAATTTATGTCCATACAGCATGTCCATTGTTAGACATATAGGTTATGTCCAGGTTTTTTTTTTTAAGTTTCTATTAAAAATAAGGAAATTAATATTTTTGTGCAGCTATGATTCTTCTCACACATATAGGTCCTTTCATTCTTTTTAATATTGCTCAAGCTGAAGTTCTAATAATGGAAATTTTGGCTCATAAGATATGATCAAGCCTCTTGATTCTCATTATATATATTGCAATTTTGTTTTCTAACATACTTGTACCAATTTTCAGTGCTACTAAAAACGTGCCTATTTTCCCCATAGCCCCATGAATTTTGAAGTATAACAATGATAAAAATAATAACTACCACTTATAACATTTGCAAAGTACTATAATCTCATCTGACCCTCAAAACAACTCTATGAGATAGATGGTGTTATTGTGGATTATTATTTATTACATTGTTTGGAAAATGTTTTCATTATTATACTCTTAAAATATAACTGAGATTGTTTGAACCCAGAATGTCAAGATGGCCTCAGTAACTCTCCAGTTATATTGGAGATGGACACAAGGAATTTGGGATTTCCCCAGGTCCTGGACCCACACAAAACCTTCTAGTATACATACATACATACACTCATATGCATCACAATCTACCTTGCTTTCAATTTACCTTCTCAACAAAAGTATTTAAGAGTGTACCTGTGGTTCCTGTGTGAGAACCCTCATCTAAATCCTATATAATGTAAACCCTCCACCCACACAAGAGCTTTCCAGCTCCCTCTCTTCTCTCAAATGACCTAATAAATTTCTTCTATAATAATAAATATTTCTTCTATAATAATAAATAATTCTAAAATTATTTCAAATTTTCTTTCTCATAAGCATTATTACCCCCATTGTACAGAAGAGGAAACTGAGACTGAGAAAGACAAGTGACTTATCCAGGTCATAAATCTACTAAGTATCTAATACAGATTTGATCTCATGTCTTCCTTCTCCATGCCCAATATTCTTTCCTACTATGACATCTGCTAATTTTTACTATTCTAGTGGGTGTGAGGTGGTATGTTGTTGTCTTGATTTTCATTTTTGCTGATTATTAGGCAATTTGAGCATCCTTTCATACAATAATTAATTTGTTTCCTTCTTCAAATTTTGTTGGTTCACGTCCTTATAGATTATAAACATCTTTGAAATACTTATTAGAACTATTTTATCCAAACTATTTCCTTTTATAAAAATTTTGGAGTAATAAAACCCATTGATTGTGTGTCCAAAATTCCTACCAATTGTTTAAATGACAAAAGAAAAATCTTCCTTTCCATAGTTGGGATGAATATATTATTCCTTTTTTTCTAAGTATTTTTTGACATGTTAGTACATTGTTTTTGGATGTTGGTATATTTGGAATACTAGTATACTCAGCACATTTTGCTTTGTTAATTGCTAATTGTTAATTAACATTGTTAATTTTGCATTTTGTTCATTCATCCTATCAAAAGCAAACACTTTCTTATTTATTAAACCAAACTTAGTAAAAACCACCCTAAACAAAGGTCAGTGTATAATAATTTTAAAAATTGAAGGAACTTTAAAGGCCATTTAATATAATGCCTTAATTTTACAGATAATGAAACTGAGGCCCAGAAAGGTTAAATAGTATATCTAAAAGAAGTAAGGGACAATTGGGATTTGAATCCACATCCACTGATTCCAGTCCCAGGACTTTTCCCACTGTACCATGCTGCCCTGGGGGGAGGGGAAAGGAGGAATACAACAGGGCATATCGGTGATATAAAATGAAAGATACCAATGAAATGTATTTTTAAGTACAAAGTTTAATAACTGTGTAGGTTTATTTAGCTCCTTCTTCCCTCTTGAAGTTAGGAGCTAATCTTTGCTTTGAGATTATCCTTTCCCGATCCAATTTCCTTTCCCTTTTTCTTCTTTTCCTCTGAAATATTTGGTTTTATTCAACACAATATTTTTAGGATTGTCACATTTTATTAATAGCTGGTTGATCTTGATTTGAGAAATAAAAATTATTATAACTATTTAAGTCTTTTTGACTTGGAGACTTTACTGGTGTTCAGATTTTCTTGAAGTATACATATCTCTCTTCCAATTTTTCAGAGTCTGTGTTCTTCTATACAAATGTACATCTCTTGCCTTTAAATGGTATACTGAGTTTTATTGAGTAAATAATCCCAGTTTATTTTTCTTAATTTTGTATAGGTTATATTCCAATTTTTCTGATTATCTATTTTCTTACTTGAGAAGTTTCCTGTGATCCTGATTTCTTGGTGATTAATTTTTATTTTCTGTCAGCATGGAGTATTTTCCCCCTCATTGTTATAATGCTGGAGTTTAATCAAAATATGTCTAGAAGTGTTTGGTCTTATGCTATCCCTTGTCAGGGTCCAGTGGATCCTTTGTGTATCATCTCTTGCTTTTTGAGAATTCTAAAAAATTATGTTGACATTTCCTGTGCCATTTTAAAATAGTTTTTGTTTTTCTAAATTTTTTTGAGATGTCAATAATCCTAAAACTGCTGAAATCTTGACTTGTCTGCCAGGTTTAGAATGTGATTCTAATTCTAATGTGATTTCTAATTCTTTGGATAATTCAGTGACTTTTCTGAGACTGTATATCCTTCAGTCCATCTGTTAATCTGCTACAGTCAGTCACTTATTGATTCTTTTATTTCCTTTAGGTAATCTATTTTATTCTATATTTAAAGCATCTTTTAATTTTAGTTTGAATTGTCCCTTAAATACGAGTTTCTGTAGCATCATCTTTTATTTGGTCTTGCAATGTTCTTATCATTGTTAATTTTCTTTAATTTCTTTAAACATGTCATTTGTTCATTAGAACATATCCTGAGAGGGGGCGGATAGGTGGCGCAATGAGTAGAGCATCGGCCCTGGAGTCAGAAGGACCTGAGTTCGGATCTGACCTCAGACACTTAACGCACACACAAACAAAAACCTAGCCGTGTGACCTTGGGCAAGTTACTTAACTCCAATTGCCCTCCAAAAAAAAAAAGCAAAAAAAAAAAAAAGAAGATATCCTGAGAATCTCAGGGTAACTTTCATGATTTCTCTTTCTATTTGCCTTGTATCTAGCACTTGAATTTTTCCAAAAGCTCTATTTTATTTTTGATCATATGAGCATTTTTCTTCAATTTGCTTATGTTCTATTTTGTTTGACTTTTATGGAAAAATCATAAAACTAGTCTTTATGGTACAGTTGCTGAACCAGAAATGCAGGTAGAAAAATAACTTTGCTATCAATTATGTATCTTTTTTATTTTAATTATGCAAATAATTTAAAGACTTAAAAATTACATATCAAATTCTGATGCAATTATACTATACACATAGCTTTTGAAGGAGAATATGAATTATTTAGTATCATCATGTAGTGGATAGCATGCTAGATTTGGAGTCAGGAAAAACTGAGTTCTCCCACCCCTGGCCTTACTACATATATAAGTGGTACTTACTATGCCATGAGTAAGTCACTTCAACTCGAAGCCTCAGTCTCCTCATCTGTAAAAGGGACTAATAATAACTAACTCACTTTCAGGTGACTGAAAGGAGGCTTTCTCAAGGAGGCTGAAATAATATGATATCCAAATTCATCAGATAATCAACAAGCATTTATTAAATGCCTACTATGTGCCAGGCACTATGAATTTTGTGAAAATCTTAAAGCATTATGTAAATAGAGAGATACTGACTGTACCTGTGATTTTCACTGACATGGGGAGCTCCCAAGTGAGGAAATTCATTCTATAACTTTTGTTTGGCATCTTGTCCACAACTTATACCAAAATCTGTCCATGAGTATAGAAATTTGTAAACTACTGTGGTTTTTGCCTCTCTTCGAAAATCAACATTGTCTCTCATCCACCTTAGCT
This sequence comes from Gymnobelideus leadbeateri, assembly GCA_011680675.1. Lineage (NCBI taxonomy): Eukaryota > Metazoa > Chordata > Mammalia > Diprotodontia > Petauridae > Gymnobelideus > Gymnobelideus leadbeateri. The sequence continues at coordinate 1,683,137 of WOXC01012364.1, read as the reverse complement.
TTGTTGTGACTCCTGCTTAACCTTTTATCAATTTAACAAATGCTTATTAATGACCCATTTTGTGCAAAGCATTTTGCTAAGTACTGGGGATACAGAGGAAATAATTAATCAGTCCCTGATCTTAAGCAGTTTACATTTTCTTGGAGAATATGTATTTTCCTCCTCCATGTCGTTACTTGCATTGGCTACTTCAGCACCCCGAAAAGAAATAAACCAAAGACTAAATGAAAACAATTTCTGCCTTCCTATATTATGATTTTTGTTAAATACCAAAGTTAGCCATTTATCTAAAATAAAATGCTTACTTTTATTTACTTACTTACTTTGATTTTCCAAGGGAATTACATTGACTCTTTATCATTCTAGTTGATAAATAAATATAATTAAATACACCCCTATGGAAAACCTCTTTCTCTGATCAGCAAAAAAAAATTATGTGTCATTAACAAAGAATGAGTTGAAGTCAATATTGTAATTATTAATCACAGGGACCAGATGAGTAGGGACAAAACTGGGAAATTTTCTGAGGTATGTGGAAACTATTTGCAAATTCATTAGTGATTAAAATTGACAATCCATCAGCATAAATAACACACAAATCCTTATATTGAGCTTCAATAAAGCAACATTTTAGAGGATAAAAGAGAAATCTTTTTTGTATCTTACATTTTGGAATTCTTTGCCATGACATATTTCTTTCGACAGAGAAGGAATAATGAATTAATGTGACTCCAAATTCAGTGCTGAGCCAAGCTGAGTTAGAGTGGCCTAAGGACAGGGATCCACAAAAAAAAAAAAAAAAAAGGGTTGGAAAAACTAATTATGACACAGGAAGGCTGAAATTCTCTAACAAATATAGAGCACTGGAGCACAAAAGCTTTGCTATCACTTTCACAGCATGTCAATAATGGTAGCAGTAGACTGCTTCACTTTTGGCCATTGGAGCTAAGAGAATGATCACTGATGAAGAAAAGCTTTCTGGAAAACTTTGGGGAAAACAGATTCAAATGAAAAGATGACATGTGACCATTTCATATAGAAACATATCTTAAAGTGCTTAACAGGGACAGAGCAAGGGATCATTCAGAAGTAGCTTTTGGTTGGGGGAGGCAGTTTGAGATTGTGGATAGAATGTCAGAAGACAGGAAGAGCTGAGTTCAATTTCTGCCTAAGACACTTCCCACTTTATGGATACTGGACAAATCATTTAACTTTACTCAGCTTCAATTCTTCATCTTTAAAATGGGGATAATTATGCCTGTAATATTTACCTCATGGGTTGTCATATGGATCAAATGAGTTAATATATGTAAAGAATTTTGAAAACCTTAAAGTAATATGTACATTTTCCATGTCAGCTGTTATTTATGGGTTTGATTGTTTTATATGTTGGTAAATTATGTTTTTTGTCATTTTTATTTGTTTGTTTATAAGCCTGGCTCCCAGAAAGAAGAGCCTTTATCATAATCCATAGTAGGTAATAAAGTAGCTAGGTGGCACAGTGGATAAAGTGCCAAGCCTGGGGTCAGGAAGATGACTTTTGGGGTTCAAATCTGACCTCAGATATTTGCAAGCTGTGTGACCCTGGGCAAGGCATTGCACCATGTTTGCCTCAGTTTCCTCATCTGTAAAATGAGCTGGAGAATGAAATGACAGATCGATCATTCCAGTATCTTTGGCAAAAAACAAAACAAAAAAAAAAACTGAGAGCCCAAAAGGGTCATAAAGAGTTGACACTATTGGGAAATAACTGGACAACAACAACAAAAAGTAGATGGTCTATTTCATATTTTCCAAACATAAAAAGAAAAGGTTTTATTTTTAAATTCCTCCATGACTGGGAACTGTGCATGGTGAGAGGAAGGAAACCCAGAGAGGCATTTTAAAAATCGTTCTGTTGGGGGGAGATCTCAACAACTCTTCTCCCAGAATTTCTAATCTCTTAAAACTTTTATTTTTCTTCTTTTTCTTTTCAAAAAAAATGTATTTTACTTTGATTTTCATTAACATTAAGACCCATTTTAGGGTGTGCCCAGGGACCACAAATAAAATGGTGGAGGGAAATCTTGTCTGTGTGTTGTCATTTTTAAACAGATTATATCCTCTAGGCAGCTGGGATGATAGATTCTTTCTGGCAAATAAGTTTCTGCAGGCTCTGACTCCAGTAATGTTTATCAGCTGGTGTGATAATGAGTCAATTTCTATGTAAATATAATCAGTATTTGATGGTTGGGAGGAAACTTGTAAGATGAAATGATTTCCGTGGTCCCTTGATTAACCTACTTTATATACCCATCCACAGTACCTCCATGACTGGCACCTTTGGAAACAAGATGGAAATTCCTCCCAAAGAAGGAAAATTCCATACTACCATCAACACAGACACCACTGTGTCCCTCCTCCCATGCACATACCTGGTCCTCATAGACTAAAATAAATGGGGGGAGGGGAGGCAGTTCTATTGTCTCTAGATATCATTGGGTGATAGGTTTAGAGCTAGAAGAAGGCTCAGAGGTCATCAGATCATGAAATCACTGATTTAATGGTACCTCAGCAAACATTTAGTCCAATCCACTAATTTTAAAGATAAGGAAACTGAGGCCAAGGTTGGTTAAGAGACTTGACCAATGTTATAGAGGCAGGATGCAGCTTCAGCAGGATCTGAACTCAGGTCCTTTGACTAGACAGCCAGTGTCCCTTCCCCCCACCAAAAAAGAAGGAAAGAAAAGAAGTAACTAGCTTTAACAAGTATTAACTGCCTGTCCCGAGAAGCTCAAGACAGTGATCCTGTATAAATCTATATTTTGATACCTATATTCAATATTAATAATGGGTGACAAGGTATTATACTATAATGGACATGCAATCACAAATTCAGGACGTGCAACTCTAATGAGTACAAAATAAGGCAATTGTGGGAATGCATATTTTGTCTTAGCATAAGCTCTTTTGAAAATTAAGGTTCATTATCTTGATCCCAGAAAACAAAAGATGAAACATATTTTCCTTTTTCTCATTAGAGGGGTGGGAGACTACGTGCGCAGAATGCTACATATGCTGTAAGCTGCTTTATCAGTGGGATTTGCTTCTTCTTTGTTACAAGAGAGGATTCAGTTGGAGCAAAAGTGGAGGTTAGTACATTGGGAAATGACTTTGATGTAAAGAACAAAAGGATTTACTAGAACATTTAAAAAAAATAAAATGAGATACATTTAGGAGAAAAAGCCTTGGATATGGGATCAAGAATCATGGACTCCAGGGGTGGCAGAGCCAAGATGGTAGAGTAAGAGCAGGGACTTGCTTGAGCTCTCCCCAAACCCCTACAAATGCCTTTAAAAAATGACTTTAAACAAATTCTAGAGCTGTGGAACCCACAAAATGATGGAGTGAAACAAATCTCCAGTCCAAGACAAACTGGAAGGTTGACAGGAAGTGTCTATCACACCAGGTTGGTAGCGGAGCAGAGTCCAACATGGGCCTTGCCAGCATAGAAAGGGCTGGAGCAGACCTCAAGGTTCTGAGTCACTGGCAACTGTGACTTTTGGGGCTCACAAATGCCAAAGACAGTATAGAAGATCAATGGGAAAACTCTGTCGGACCTGGGTGAGAGAGGAATGTGGTGCAGCAGCAGTGGTGGCAGCAGCTGCTTCTGGAGTTCCCCGCCTACAGATTGTGTGGAGATTGAGTGGCTGATCAGAGGGGAATTGCAGGGCTTTCTTCACTGGAGCAGAGGCAGGATTCTATTGCTTTGCCCTGCTTGGATCTGGGTTGCAATCCTCGGTGGTGGTCCTGGGATGAAGAGGAGCACTGGTGTGGCAGAGCTTGTGGCTGTGGTCAAGCAGAACCCTCCTCACAATTCCAAGATAGAAAAGAATGCTTATGATTACTCCTTTGATCATACCAACTTGGAAGAGCTGAAAATTTACAGGACCTTAGAAGTATTTCTGAAAACAGCCACATAAAACCCTTGAAGTTTGGGACAGTACACTCCCTCTCATCCCCATCCCCATCCCCACTGGAAGCAGAATACTACCTTGACAAAGAGAAAGTCAAGTTTTTGGCTGGGAAAATGAGCAAACAGCATGAAAAAACTCAGACTATAGAATCTTACTTTGGTGACAAATAAGATCAAAACATTCAACCAGAAGACAACAAAGTCAAAGCTCCTACATCAAAAGCCTCCAAGAAAAATACGAATTGGTTGCACGCCATGGAAGAGCTCAGAAAGTATTTTGAAAATCAAGGAATCGAGGTAGAGGAAAAATTGGAAAGAGAAATGGGAGTGATGCAAGAAAATCATGAAAAAATGAGTCAATAGCTTCTTGAAGGAGACCCCCCAAAAATACTGAAGAAACAAAAAATAAGTTAAACCAAATGACAAAAGAGGTCCAATAAGCCAATGAGGACAAGAATGCCTTAAAAGCAGATTTGGCCAAATGTAAAAGGAGGTCCAAAAGCTCATGGAAGAAAATGCTTCCTTCAAAATCAAAATAACTCCTTCAAAATGGAGCAAATGGAAGTTAATGACATTATGAGAAATCAAGAAATTATAAAACAGAAGCAAAAGAATGAAAATATAGAAGACATCATGAAATATCTCATTGGAAAAACCACTGACCTTGAAAATAGATCCAGGGGAGATGATTTTAAAATTCTAGGAATACCTAAAAATCATGATTAAAAAAAAGAGCCTAGATACTGTATTTCAAGATATTATCAAGGGAAACTGCCCAGATATTCTAGAACCAGAGGGTAAAATAGAAATTGAAAAAATCCACCAATCACCTCTTGAAAGACATCCCAAAAGGCAAACTCCTAGGAATATTGTAGCCAAATTCCACAATTAGTGGGTCAAGGAGAAAATATTGCAAGCAGCCAGAAAGAAATAATTCAAGTATGGTGGAAACACAATCAAGATAGCACAGGATTTAGCAGCTTCTACAGTATGGGATTGGAGGGCTTGGAACTTGATATTCTGGAGGACAAGGAAGCTAGGATTAAAACCAAGAATCACCTACCCAGCAAAACTGAATATAATACTTCAGGGGGAAAATGGATATTCAATGAAATAGATGACTTTCAAGCATTCTTAATGAAAAGACCAGAGCTGAATAGAAATTCAACTTTCAAACATAAGACTCAAGAGAAGCATGAAAAGGCAAACAGAAAAGAGAAGTCATAAGAGACTTATTAAAGTTGAATGATTTACATTCTTACACAAAGATAATATTTGTAACTCAAGAGACCTTTCTTAGTATTAGGGAGTTGGAAGGAATATATATATGATCGAACCTTACTCTCATTGGATTTGGCTTAAGGAGGGAATAACATACACATTCAATTGGGTATCTTACCCTACAGGAAAGTAGGGGGGAAGGGGATCAGGGGGGTTATAGGAGGTAAGGCAGATTGGGGGAGGGGGTAGTCAGAAGCATAGCTACACATGTATTATCTATATTGAATTGCTTCCTGTCTCAATGAGGGTGAGTGGAGAGGGAAGAAGAGAGAGAATTTGGAACTCAAAAGTTTTAAAAACAAAAACAAAAAATAAAAATAAATAAATAAATAATTTTAAAAAAATGTTTTAAAAACAAATGTTAAAAATGGTTTTTACATCCAACTGGGAAATAAGATATATAGACAATAGGGTACAGAAATCTATCTTGCCCTACAAGAAAGTTAAGGGGTAAGTGGATAAGACTAAGGTGGGGTAATGGAAGGGCAGACCAAAGGAAGGGGTAATCGGAATGCATGCCATCTCAGGGTAGGGGGGGAGGGAGGGAAGAGATGGGGAGATGGGAGGGGATCAGGGGGGTTATAGGAGGTAAGGCAGATTGGGGGAGGGGGTAGTCAGAAGCATAGCTACACATGTATTATCTATATTGAATTGCTTCCTGTCTCAATGAGGGTGAGTGGAGAGGGAAGATGGGAGATGGGAGATGGGGAGAAAATTTGGGGAGGGAAGAGATGGGGAGAAAATTTGGAACTCAAAATCTTGTGGAAATGAATGTTGAAAACTAAAAGTAAATAAAGTAATAATAATTTTTAAAAGAGTCCTGTACTCCAGACCAGTTTGAACTCTTATCTAATTTCCATGAGGAAACTCAAATTCCTCTTTTGTAAATGGGAATAATGACACTTCTTCAGGCTTGTCAAGAAGAAAACACTTTGTAAACCTTCAAGCATTCTGTGTTTTAATTATTTTATGAGTTTTGTAATGAATTGTGTTGGCACCTGTGTAGAGAATGAGTCTGTATAGGAATATCCAGAAAGAATGTCATTGTTTAAGGGGAAGCCAATGACTGAATGACTTCAGCCCAGATTTTCCCAGTTAGAACAATTGGCAGAAGAAGAGTCTCATTAGGACTAACCAAAGGTGTTCACAATTTCATTAAAGGCAAAGATGGAATGGGAAGTTAAATGAAACTCCACTGTGCCGGCCATCTTCCATGAATCCAATGAAGGAAGTCCCAGGGAAATCTGCTTTTCTCCAAAGAAATTTAGCTTATTTTCAATGAAATAAAACCTCATAACAAAAGCATCAATTGTATTAAGGAATCACCTAATAGTAAATATATTTGAGTGAAGGCAAAATGGTGTCATGGATTGTATACTGGACTTGGAACAGAAAGACCCGGGTTCAAGTTTCACTTCTATTATTAACTAGTTGTGTGTCCTATAACATGAAATGTAACCTCTAAGTCTACATTTTCTTATGTCTAAGAGGAGGCTGGTGACTCCTGATATTGCTTCCAACCCTCTGATTAGACTTCCATTTGGCCTCAATGAATTATTTATTTTTATTATATTATATAGGATATGTGATTATTATATGATTATAATAATTTATTATTAAAAACAAACTTGTTTTCTTAATCCATGTGTGTGTGGTGTGATATGTGACACAGGACAAAATTGTGGATTTTTTTATGATCTTGCCTAAGATCTGAAAAATCAGGCATAACTCAATTACCACTTCCTCCAGGAAGGCTTTCCTCATTTTCACAGACAGAGGGGTCTCTTCTTCATTAGATATCATAGCACATGACATTTGAGTTAATTGACTCATAGTCAACTCTTCATTATATTCACCTGCACAGTTATTTAGTATCCTTACTAGTCTGTAAGTTCACGGAGGCCAGGAAACCTTGCATTATTTATGCTTTTATTCCCCTCTGGATTTTAGCACAGCATAATACATAGCAAGTGCTTAATACATTTTTTTGTTAACTAAATGAATGAGTGATCAGAGTAAATTAGAAGGTCTTGAACTGACATATTATTAAAGGCCTCTTTTTTTTTCATCAATTACTTCAATACAACAGTATCTCCAAGACAGAGATTCTTAGCCTTTTTTTTGTCTCATGTTCCCCTTTAGCAGTCTGGTGATGTCTATGAATCCCATTCCCAGAATCATATTTTTAAATGCATAAAATAAAATATTATTAAAGGCCTCTTTTTTTTTCATCAATTACTTCAATATAACAGTATCTCCAAGACAGAGATTCTTAGCCTTTTTTTTGTCTCATGTTCCCCTTTAGCAGTCTGGTGATGTCTATGAATCCCATTCCCAGAATCATATTTTTAAATGCATAAAATAAAATACAAAGGAAACCAATTACATTGAAATCCAGTTATCACAATTAAAATAAAAAGGTCACAAACCTCAGGTTAAGAGGGAATGAGCCAAAAGTTTTTTAAGTTTTAAAAAATTATTTATCATGTAATTGGGGGAAATATATATGTGTGTGTATATACATATATACACACAAATATAGATAGATAGATAGATAGATAGATAGATAGATAGATAGATAGATAGATAGATAGACAGATAGACAGATAGATGGACGGACGGGCAGGCAGATGGGTGGATGGATGGATGGACAGGTGGGCAGGCAGACTGATGGACAGACAGACAGACAGATAGACAGACAGGTGGATAGATAGATAGAATGATAGATAGGCAGATGGACAGACAGGCAGAAAGACAGACAGACAGACAGATAGATAGATATAGGATTGCTTACTATCTCAGGGAGGGGGGAAGGGAAAGAGGAAGAGAGAGGTAAAATTTAGAACTCAAAACTTAAAACAAATCTTTTAAAAATTTGTTTTAAGATGTAATTGGGGAAAAATTAAAATATATTATTAAAAACTTTTTTTTAAATATGGACTAAGAATTTATTAAGCACCTTCTATGTGTCAGCCACTTTGCTAAGCATTTTACAAATATCTCAATTGAACATTATATCCACCCTGTGAAGTAGGTACTTTGTTATCCCCATTTTACAGATGAAGAAACCAAGGTAGACAGAGGTTAAATTAATTGCCCAGGGTCATGCAGCTCCTAAGTTTCTGTGGTCAAATTTGAACTGATTTTCCTGATTCTGGGTCCAGAGTTCTCTGATCTTTCATTTCAGTGGTGAATATAACCCTCTTGGACCTCCCACGGTGCTTTCTTTTGCATCACTCTATTGCATTTAACATGTGTAAACTGCATTTCTTTTGATCTGTATATTTCTGGTCCCCTCTTCTGGACCTTCTTTTTGCTTCCTCTTGCCCCTGCTTCTTCTGTTTTTGTTTTGTTTTTTTGTTTGTTTGTTTGTTTGTTTTGCTTTTTGGAGGGCAATTGGGGTTAAGTAACTTGCCCAAGGTCACACAGCTAGGTTTTTGTTTTGTGTGTGCGTTAAGTGTCTGAGGCTGGATCTGAACTCAGGTCCTTCTGACTCCAGGGCCGACACTCTACTCACTGCGCCACCTAGCCGCCCCGCCTGCTTCTTTTGTATAAACACACACACACAAGCATATATACACACACACATATATCTATAAACACACACACATATATAGATATAGACGTACATATGTTAAGCATGTCTCTTATACCCAAGGATAGTCTCTTACCTGAGCCTGGCATTTCCCAAGCATTGAGGATAGGCAGGAATTGGATGGGAGTGGGGAGGTGAGTGTGGGGGAGTGAGGAAAGGAGGAAAGTCAGAGGAGTATAATGTTTCAAGAGAGAGAAGAACACAGGAAGATTGGCTTTGTGGGTATGGGCACAGTTAGCAGCAGTAAGGGGGATAGGGAATGGAAATAAAGATATTGGAGCAGAAGGCTATGGAGTCGACAGCTATGTGGTGCAGTGGATAGAAAACCAGGCCTGCGGTCAGGAAGACCTGATTTCAAATCTGGCCTCAGACACTTACTAGCTGTGTGACCCTGGGCAAGTCACCTAACTCTGTTTGCCTCAGTTTCCTCATCTGTAAACTGAGCTGGAGAAGGAATGACAAAGCCATTCTAGTATCTCTGCCAAGAAGACCCCAAATGGGTTTATGAAGAGTTGGACATGACTGAAATGACTCAAGAAAAAAAAAAACATTGTGAGGATCATAGGAGATAATTTATGTTTGTAAAGTACTTAACACATAGCAGATGTTTAGTAAGTAAATGCTTGTTCCTTGAATGTCTATCCTATTCAGTAAACATTACAATTACAGAAAAGTGCCTGATTTTAAGACCTTTATAATATATCCCTTTTACTTTAAATGTCAGCAATATCACAAATATCTACAGAACTATCATTAAGTCCATTCACTGGGGAAGGTAGCAAAATACTTGGGGATTATTAATATGTCAAAATGAATAGGAAATATGGAGGCAGGAGTCATTCAGTCCAGTGCCTTAAAATGGGATTCAAACAAAAGATCAGTTGAAGAAATTCAAGATGTTTAATCTGAGGAAAGGAAGACTTGTGAGTGGATATGATCATTATCTTCAAGTTTTTTGAAGGGCTATCACATGGGAAAGGGGCTAGACATGTTCTATTTGGTCCCAAATGGAAGAAATAGAGGCAATGAGTGGGAGCTGTAAAGAGGCAAACTTAGGGTAGATGAAAGAATAAAGAGATAGCAAACTTTTCTGCTAGCTAATATATAATACCAAAACAAGGGGATTTTTCTTCTGATATATATAATGAAAGACAGAATGGAGGTTAAGTAGATGGAAAATAGTAATATTGACTTTTCTACTTACCTTTTATTCTGGCTCAAATTCATTGGAATATTAAGCCACAGAAAGTCTTGGGAATTTCTAACCCTAAGTTAGATAATTGTCTGAAACCAAGGACTATGATCTTAGCCACAAATATAGTTAAAAAGAAAATAATTAATTTTAATTTGGGGTCATTCTACCTGACTCAATTTCTGAGTGGAGTCTAGCTAGGGCAAAAGAAATATAGGATCATAGCATCACAGATATAGTTTTGCTGGAACATTTGATACTGCAGGATGTAGAGTATCATCAAAGTTTTCCAGAGGTGGCTGACACATTTATTTTATAATAACCAATGCTAAAAATGCTGCTTCATATAAATACATTAGTGCAAAATGGTAGAAATGTGTTTAGGGCCATTTTAGAAATGGTTAGAAATCCTGTCCTAATCCAAAGCCAAAATTCATTTAACAATTTTTTTTAGAATACTCAAGTTTTGGGGGCAGCTAGGTGGTGCAGTGAGTAGAGCATCGACCCTGGAGTCAGAAGGACCTGAGTTCAGATCCGACCTCAGACACTTAACACACACACACACACACACACAAAACCTAGCCGTGTGACCTTGGGCAAGTTACTTAACCCCAACTGGCCCTCCAAAAAGCAAAAAAAAATACTCAAGTTTTAAACCTGTGTTACTTGATACCTCAGCAAATTCTCCTTGAAATTTTTTTTGTCTTTTTTTGGGGGGAGTGGGGGAAGGCAGGGCAATTGGGGTTAAGTGACTTGCCCAAGGTCACATAGCTAGTGTGTCACGTCTCTGAGGCTGGATTTGAACTCAGGTCCCCCTGACTCCAGGGCCAGTGCTCTATTCACTGCACCACCTAGCTGCCCCCTTCTTGAACTTTTAAAGGCAGATGACTGATGTTTTTTTTTTTATTTCAATTGAGTATGGTTTATGAACCCAACTTAGCTTTTTAGAATCAAAATTTGAAGGGAAGTTATTTCTGAAATGGTGTCTCTAGACACTTCAGATGATAAATTATAACTCTTACAATTAAAACTTTGGGAAGGTTATTTTCAATTATAAAATCATTTGCAGCTGTAAACATTTCTAAAGAACCATTTTCCACCCTATTCTTCTATATGTTAATTATTCTAGTAAAACTTTCAATTTTATCTTCTAACATAAATATGTTACAGTTTTTTTCCTTGAAATGACATACTTCAATTCATTAAATCATTGAGTTCTTCAAAAATATCCAACAAATATCACAGTTATGACTTTTCCATAAGTCATTATGGAAAAAATTAACAAAATTGGATTCCTGCTGAGTCAAAAATATAACCTCATCTTTTGATTTCAATAAACTGTTTAAACTTCACCCTCTCGAGAGCCACCTTACCTCTTCATTAGTGTTGAATCTGAGCCAAGGTATTTCTGGCAGCATTTGTTGGTGTTGTGTGGCATGACAGTATGTGCAGTGCAAAGTGTGCATGTTATGTGTTCAGAACCAAGGTTATAGTGAAATCTCATAATGCAGCATGAGCAAGCACAGCCAGAAACACCTCAGATTCATTATGTGTTTGATTTTGAATTAATTTTTGGTGGTTGCATGTTCAGAAACCTTTCATTGTTAACAAATTTTTCATACCCCCCCCCCCCACATTCAGTTATATAACCCCATATGGGCTCACTACCCACAGTTTAAGAAGCACTGATATAGATAACTTATAGATAGATAGAAACATAGAGATAGATATGGATATAGATACAGATAATATTGACATAGATATTAATATGTAATATCTAGATATAGATATTGATATATAATATTGATATAGATATGAATATAGAGATATAGATATAGACATAGAAATAAATATGGATGAAATAGACATAGACATAGACATAGAAATAAATATATAGATGATATAGATAGATGTGAATGTAAAGATAGATGTAGAGATAGATAGGTAGATAGATATGGAGGTAGATACAGATATAGAAAGGTATAGACATAGAGATAATATAGATACAGATATAAATAAAACTCCCAGAAGGGAAAATTCCTTCTACACATGCATGTAGGCACCTCCTCTGCAACCTAGAGTCTTAGGGAGTTGCCTTGTGTGTGGGAAGATTGAGTGACTTGCCCAGAGCCATATTTCCAGAGTGTATGTCAGAGAGAGGTAGTATATAAAAAAATCAATATGCTGAAACTTCTTGGGGAGAGTGTTGAGGGAAGCAGGGCAACAACAAAGTTGGAGGGGGCAGAAAAGACTGGATATAGGAGGTAGAACTTTAGCTGGGTCTTAAAGGAAACTAGGGATTCTGAAAGGCAAAGGTGAGAAAGAACTCCAGGCAAGGAGTACAGCCAGCACAAAATCCTGGAGATGGGAAACTGAGTGTTCTGTATGAGGAAGAATAAGAAAGCTAGTTTGGTTGGACCATACAGTACACGAAGGGGAATAATATGTAATTATAAGACTAAAAAGGTAGTTTGAAGAAGGTTTTTGTTGTTGTTGTTGTTGTTTTATTTTGTTTTTCTTTTTTTAGGTAAACACATCAGTGGAACTGTGGTATTCAATAGATGCAGCCCCACAGAGTACATGGAAAGTGTCCAGGGTACAACATGAAGACAAACTTCCTAGAAATCAGAACTTTTTACAAGTGGAATTGGCTCCCTTGGGAAGTACAGTGGTACATGGTTTTAGAAGTGGAATAGACCATAGAGGTCACGCATACATCCATCCGTCCATCCATCCATCCATCCATCCATCCATCCATCCATCCATCCTATTCCATAAATAAGGAAAATGAGGCTCTGAGAAGTTGTCACAAAGCCAAAGTCACACATGTATTAAGTGGGAGAAGCAGTATTGAACCTGGGCCTTCTGACTCCAAAGTCAATGGTTTTTAACATGGTACCATTGATTATCTTAGCAAACAATGTGGGATCAATGAAAGACAAGCAGTAAGAGGATGGAAGGACTGGAATCTGAGAACTTTGACACTAATCTCACATCTTCCCCCACTAGTTGTGACTTTTCCTTCATTGTAGGTTTTCACATGGAGGCTGGATGATCATTTATTAGATTCACTGTTGTTGGAATTATCTTTATGCCAATGGGTTGAATTGGGATAGTCCCTTCTAATTTGGAGATATGATTTTGAAAATGTATGTAGAGTTGAACTGAAAGGTGAAAATGAGTGTTTGGAAAAATCTTCACTTATGCAAATCTAATAAGTAACTCAAACAAGTTATAATCCAAATCCCATCCTAAAATGATACCTGGCCTTCTCTGCATGCCAACAAATCCTTCTCTGCCTCTATTTGCCTCAGTTTCCTTATCAATGGTAATAATAATAGCCTCTATCTCCAATGGTCTCAGTAAGGATCAAATGAGATAATAACCACAAAGAGCTTAGCTTGGGCAGTGGCCGGTCCATAGATATGCTATAAATGTTAGCTATTATCATCTTTGTTCAGGTTTTCCCACCGACAGGATGGGAATCACTCCTCTCTAGCTAAACTTTGGGAGAATAAACTCATTCACTTTCTTTACTTCTGTGTCAGATGAGATGCATGCAAAGGATCCATCCAACTGCTCTCAGTTAAGCCCTGAATAGCTTCTAATTTCCAGACAAACCAAGGTTGTGTTCTTTTTTTAGATTCTGGCAGAAAATCTTTGCATGGCAGATGTGACAAGTCCTCTAGAAACCAAGGGCAGTCACCTGGGACTTTAGCAAGATGGCTGGTTGAAGGTTTTGTCCATGAAGAGTCCAGGGTGATAATGGTAAAGCCAATTTCAAACAAGTAATGTTATTAATTTTGAGGTTGGGCTCTTTCACCTTCGCACTGCTGACATTTATTCTCCATCAAGCTAAGCTAGAATCACAGCAAGTCACAAGACCAAAGCAGCTGATTGGAGTTAGTCAGTAAGTAATATTTGACGAGAAAATTAGGTGATAAAGGGACCCAAGAGAAAATAGAAAATAACTTTCCTTGGCTTTCCATTTATTCCTTCATTCACTGGAAAGTTACATGATGTAGGTAGGAGGCTTCAAAACTAACAAAAAAGATGCTTTTAAAACCTGCAGACATTGAATAAAATGGTTGCATTAGGCTTTGAAAGTTGGGAGGAACTGGAAAGCCAGGCAAAATAACCTTTGATTAGGGAAGTAACAAAAAAATGCTTATCTCCCAGGGTTATCCCAGAGACTTGAAAGGACCCTTGAAAACAACATGAATTATTCAGATTGCCTTTTAGACAAGTGTCTGATCTTAAACTCAGTGCAAATAAATTGATTTATATGTGCACTGTAGTGGGGGTGGGGGAGGGTGAATGGGGGGAAGACTTAAGCCTCCTCTAGCTCTCTTACTTTTGTTAGGAGTCACAAAATACCATTAATATCTGAGTCTAGGAGATATTTTGTATCTGTGAAAAGGAATAGATTTTGCAACCAATTTCGGACATGCATTAATTGTGTACCTACTGTGTACCTGGCACAACACTACAAGATGGAGTTACAAAGACAAGGTTGGATCAGGAATTGACCTCAGGCCTTATCTAATCCCCATCCACCTTCTTACCTGACTTATTTGAAGAAAGTGAAGCCCCGAAAAGTGAGAAATGCTAAGTGATTTAAGGTCACAAAGATAATTAGGTAGCATAATCAAGATGTGAACCTGGGTACCTTGAATCTAAATCTGCTAAACCCGCTGCCTGTCTGACATTAACAAGTACTTAGTAAATGCTCGTTGATTGGCACGGTCTTTGTAAGACTGGTACTAATGGGGTGATGTGACCTGAACATTTAATGATGGGGTGATGTGACCTGAACCTTTAATGATGGGGTGATGGGACCTGAACCTCTAATGATGGGGTGATGGGACCTGAATTCCTAAAAGGAAAGACCATGTCTCTGAAAGCAGTCCAGTCCCTGAATTTTCCCACACATTTTAGCAGCCCAGATCTCTGGTATCTCAGGCCTCTCTGCTCTCCCTTCTCCAGGCATCTGGTCCAGCTTACCTAGATGCTTTCACTATAGTCCTTTAACAGTGACTTTTGGCCCACCTCAGACCCCTTAATACTCCTTTCACAGTCCTCTCAACCCACTCCAGACTATTTAAGCCTTTTCACTTTTGCACCTGGCCCAGTTCCGGCTATTTACCACCCTTTAATCCCATCTATATCTTCTCCTGCCTTTATTTTTTGCATATAAATAACAATCTCACCCCCATCAAGTTACAGATTCATTAGGAATCTAGCAGGCTGTATTGGCATTACAATAAACCTTGCTACTTTGATGAAAAGAAGACTTGTGTGCTAGAGTTCTTTCCAGGCAGACTCATCCTGTACCCTGACATTTCAGGGTTCCCAGAAACCCTAAATTGTGTCATTGGGGTTCCCGGCAACCCCAAACCCCATCAGTACCAAAGCATTCAATCTCCCTGCCAGTAGGGCTGTCCATACCAGGGCTGCAGAGAACACCTTCCAGTTCACAGGATGATAGAATTAGAACCAAAGAAATCTTCAGAGCCATCTGGTCAATTAATCATCAGGCAATAACACATTTATTAAGCACATGCTGTGTGCCAGGCACTGTGCTAAGCACTGAGGATACAAAAAGAGGCAAAGAAACAGTCCCTACCCTCAAGGAGGTTATGGTCTAAAATTACAACATGCAAACCAATATATGCAATACAAGTCATATACAGAATAAATGAGAAATAGTTAACCTGAATTAACGAGAAGAGAGCCAATAGAACAAAAACTATGATCTTTCATAGGGCAAAGGGTTGCGATTGGAGTCCTCTGCTGCAGCAAGGGCTAGGGACTAGTCTTGTGCCCCAATGAGGGCACTGGACTCAGGATTCTCATGAAGTGTTTGGGCAGAAGGAGACAAGCTGCAGCACTATGGGTTTCGCTAGGTAAGTTGTTTTGTCTATTGAAAGTCCATAGAGAAAGCTTGGGAATCCCAGAGAGGAGGGTTTGAGACTTTTACAAAATAGTCAGAAGCTGGGAATTATTTTGTCTGGTCAGCCTCAGGACATTCTGTGTCTAGAAGGGTGGACGAGGTCTGCTTTGGTCATAGTCAGCAGAGACTGGAATTAAGTCCAACCATCCATCTCCTGTTTGCAAAGGAAGAGCCTGATGTTCTGGGAGGTTAAGGTCAGACAGGTCATAAGCATCAGAAAGAGGTATCGGAATTTAGCTCTTCTGCCTCTAGAGCTGGTGCTCCTTCTCTTGGATGTTGCATTTATTTGTCTTTGGTTTTTGCTAGGAGAGCCTTCATTAATTCCCCTCAATTCCAGTTCCTTGCCCCTGAGGATTATTTCAAATATATCCAGTAGAGAGTTTGTTTGTATAGAGTTGTTTGCATGTTGCATCCCCCACTAGACTGTGAGCTCCTTGAGGGCAGGGGTTGTCTTTTATTTGCATCCTGAGTGCTTAGCATAGTGCCATGTACACAGTAGACGCTTAATAAATGTTTATTGACTGACTGCTAAAGTTCATAGTGATATGGGCATCTAACCATTGCCCTAGGAATCAGGGTCAGATATAGGAATTTTATATTAATAAGACCCCCCCCCCAAGACAGGTATGGAGATTGTAATAATATAGAGAGAAGGGCACTATTTTTCTCCCTCTCTCTTGACATTACTGGCTCCACAAACAATCAGTACCAGTGATGGTTTTAATTGGCAATTACTCCATGCTGGCCAGGTAAGAAAATCATTGATTTTGAGCTAGAAGTGACCTTGGAGGTCTCACATAGGACATTTCACACACACACACACACACACACACACACACACACACACACACACACACACACACTTGCCATTTACAGATAAGGAAACTGAAGTTCCCTTCACTGATTCCACCCAAGTATATGGCCCCAAGCCTTTGTAGATGCTCTCCAAAGTATACTGTAGTCCAAAGATGTTTACTTAGAGTATCTAAGCTGTCTAGATCTGAGGATCCAGATGTCCCCAAATGGGACAACACCATTAAATTTTGACAACTCTAAGAGAAGACCACACAAGAAATTTTGGCTATCAACTTAAGGCAAAATACATAACCAACATTTTAATGGCACATTCAGTTTTAACCCCAGATTGGTCTTTCAGGGCTCAGCCTAAGCAAAATTACTACCCATTTGGCCTTAAGCACATCCACCTCCCAGTGATTCACTGTTCCCTCATCTGTAAATCGAGGTTATATTGGATATCTTCTGAAGCCTAGATCTAACTCTGTGATCTAAAGTAGCAAAATACACAAGCTTATTTCCATTCTGCCCTCTCCTGACCCTTCTCTTCCGTTTGTGGTGTCCAATGCTTTTCTCCCCACTCCTATTTACCATTAAAACATATCTGAGACAAATCATTTACACTTCCCTGTGAATTTAAGTCAATGTGTTACTTCTCTCACCTAGAGGTATTTACATTTCATAGGTGAAGGAATTTAGGATACCAGTGAGCAGGCTAGGGCTGTTCTCACCCCCTTAAATCTCACAACAAGGTGGCTGTTCCCACCACAATAAGATGACTGGGGTCTGGGCTGTATGAACAGTGAGGAGCTAGCTCAGAAAGGTTTTGTGACAACTGATTGGTTATATGGGGTGAAAGGAAGAGAGGAGTCAAGGACAACATTAAGGTGTATCCAGAGGAATGGGGCACTATCAACAGAAACAGGGAAGTTCAGGAGAGGGTTGGAGATGGGGAGGAAGCATGTTAATTTTGAGATGAATGTAGTACATCCAGTTTGAAATATCCACATGATCCAAGAATGGCCTTCAAGAAAGAAGACTGAAAGTAGTTATACTGATCTGGGAGCCCCATACACAGAGATGATAATTAAACCCATGGGATGATAATTAAACCTAAATGAAAGTGTATAAAAAGGAAAAAGAATGAAATCTTCTAGAACGTGAGGGAGATGGCCTTTTATTTCATGCATACACCATTTGGAGAAGGTAGAAGTGACAATGAAATTTTAAAAGTCCCAGTGCCCATGCAGAATGTAATCACTCCTTATGAGCATAAGAATCTGACATTGAATATAAAAAATTCAAGGACAGAGCATTCCAGTTGCTGAATTATACTCAACCAACAAATATTTCCTGAACAGGATTTGAGTTCAAGACATGTCCCTGGGCACACTGGTGAAGGCCATGTAGTTAAAGTGCCTTTGACTTGGGAGTCAGAGAACTTTGGTGAGTCCTGCCTCAGACACTCCATGACCTAGGATAAGTCATTTAAATAATTGCTGAGACCCAGTTTCTTCCTCTGTAATATGATAGATGACCTTTGAGGTCGCTTTCTGCCTTAAAATCATCCTGTGAATGTCTTAAAAAAAAAAAAAAAGAAAGAAAGAAAATCCCTGCCTTGAGGTTCTTCTAATATAATTGGAACAACAGAACACAAACAAGAAAATTAAATAATACCATTCAGATCAATCAACAAATGTTTATTAAGCACATATTACATCCCAGAAGACACTAAGCTAAACATTCAATAAAGGCACTTGGATACACCAAGTACACTGAGAGTTCAGAGAAGGGAATTCTTTTCTTTCTTTGATTTGTATTCTCAGAGTTTAGCTCACCACCATAGGCACCGAATTAATGTTTATTGATTGATCAGTTAACTGAAGGAGAAGTCACTATAAGTTTGGAGTGATCAGTGAGGAACCATGGAGGAACCACACACCAGCTAAGCCTTAAGGTAAATTGAGAGAAGGGAGAGGGCAGGAATTCTAGGGTCCCCACCACCCCCACCCCTGCATCATCCATGTTCTTGGTGTATTTATGATTCAGTCATCTAACTTCCAGTTGTTTTCCTAATGATTTAAAACATGGGGAGGGGGAGAAGCCCTGATTTAGAAAAACAGTCATTTCAAGAAATAATGAATATTCAGAAAACATATGGTGCCTGGGCAGAGAGGCAAAGGACTCCAGTCCCCTCTTGATCATTTCTTCTAGTTCCTCTTTCTAAATGTCACTCTGCAAGATGCTAACAGAGTGCCAATGAGGATGGACAGAAACACTGGGCTCTTTGTCCTTTCACTATAAGACACATCTCTTTGCCTTTTGTTTCTTAGCCTGGACCTTGATATCCAATCAGTCATGGTCCTTCCTCTGCCCTCCTTATTTATGTTCCTACTTCTTCCCAACCAAATCATCAGGCCTGCTTATTATCATTTTTTCTTATAGAAGATGTCTTTCCTGGTTTGCCTCTAATTGCTTCTCTTGTGAATACCAAAGCTAACCACACAGTCCAAAGGGCCTGAGGCTTTTGTTTTGGGGAAGTAAGATGGTAATTGAGTGGATGGGGTGAGAGCTGGTAGCCTCTGTGTTGTTTTGTCAACAACAGTGCAGACCCTGAAGGCAGAGGAAGGAAGGGTGGGAATAAGCAGTTATTAAACTTGGGCACTGTGCTAAGCTTTTTACAAATATTATCTCATTTGATCTTCACAAAAATATTGAGATGTTGTATGATCTCCATTTTGCTGTTGAGTAAACTGAGTCAGACAGAGGTTAAGTGACTTGCCCAAGATTCACATAGCTAGTATCTGTGGCTAGATTTGAACTCAGGTCTTTCTGACTAGAGTCAGAAGTATTGAAAAGGAACTTCAGAGACAGGGAAGCATAGTGTTAAGGGTTGGTCTGGGAATTGGTTAAGACCAAAATTCAAATCCCACCTTGGGAACTAGCTGTGTCACCTGAGCCTTAACCTCTTAGGCCTGAGGTTCTTTGTAGTTTTAAATCTCAGATCTGTTTGTGATTTCATCCAGAGCATTTGATTGCTTTAAAGTAGATAAACCACAGGTAAGTCAGGTCTTCTGGAGGTTGTCCCAACATTTATCTTTGCTTCTTGAATTTGTCTCAAGTACAAGGCTTGGCATGGTGCTAAGCTCTGGGAATAAAAATAAAGGTAAAAATATGATCCCCCTTTCCCTCAAGGAGCTCCCATTCTAACAGGGGAGATACTGTACAAACAACTATATACATGCAAATGGGAGGGGATCTCAGAAGACAGTGTATATGAAGGGCAGGAAAGATCTCTTAAATCTTGTAAGATTTAAGCTAAGTCTAGAAGGTACAGACTTGGGCATCCTTGGTAAAGTGAGACATAGCATAGTGGTGAATAGAAAGCCAGTCTTAAAATGTCAGGAAGACATGGCTTCAAATCCTGCCATAGAATGGCTTTGTGACCATGGGCAAGTCCCATAAACAAGCAACTCTCTAAGATAATTATTTGCTGAACGTTTGTAGAAATGCATCAGTGAAGAGAATGTCCATGATGGGAGAGCCTAAATCTGAGGATGTCAGAGGTTCAGATCCCCACCCCTCCAGGAATAAAAATGCCTGGACATTAGGAGCTCTATCTGATTTCTGGATTTGGTTAGAAGCCACCAGGATGATTTTCAACATTTCCAGCCTCAGCTTGAATACAAAGTTTTATTTTCGAATTTTACTTTGCCTATTCTTGGGTCTGCTTAGGTATGAAATACTGTGACTAATAAGTGTCAATGGAAAGATGTTTTTCATGTTTATTTAGGCTCAGGTCACTAAATCTTTGGATGTTTTATACATACACAGACATGTGCATGTTAGGGCCCTTTAAGACTTTACCTGAACTCTGAGAACTCACGGAGAACTCAGGCAAATGACAGGCAACTCAGGCTGGGTTAGAGGCACCTTTGTGTGTGTTTCTGCCCCTGCCTTGAACCAACACAGGTTCAAGGATTACAGGGTATTGAGCACTAGCTGCTAACAGGGGAGCACTCCCCTCCCGTGAGGAGCCTGCTGCCGAGGCACATGGGGGAACAGAGTTGGGGGGAAAGGGGATAAAAGGAGGGAGGTGAAGTGAAAGGGGAGAAGAGAGAGAAGAGGGAATTATGAACGAGAAAGAGATTAAACGGCAAGATACATTATATTTTGGTGTCAGGACTCCTTTGTCTGTTTGGGAGGAGCAGGCTCCCCCGAGGGGTTCGTGGGGGTGAACCAGAGGTTGTACTGGGGTGACCAGAGTCATGGGGGCGATGGGAAAAGAACTCTCTGAGGGGTTTGTGGAGGCAACCCAGGTTGTAGTGGGGCGACCAGAATCATGGAAGCGATTGGAGAGTTGTAGAGGCGATTGGTGAGGTAAGTTTGGCATCAGCCCAGTAAGGCGGGATCCTTACATGTGCATACATGTAAGTATGTATATATACAAAATAGACACGCATGTGCATATGGACAGATGTATATATCACATATAAGACACTATGTCCATTCATATGCACACACGTATATGTCTCCATGTGCACCCCATGGGTGTATACATGTGTGTTTGGATATACATACATGCATATATGCACATGTATATGAATATGTTCATTGTCTTTTTCACTCATTGTCTTCCTAGCTCCAGTTTCCAGCAGGATGCCATGATCAGCAGATGGAGGAGTCATTTTTTTGTCATTTACAATTTCATCACCAGTTGGAAATTGTGGCTTAACATTCCCATCTTCATTAAAAAAAAAAATTTGCAGGTCATTTTCTTAACCACCTCATCCACCTTCCTCTCTGCCTTCATACTCTGTGCTTTTGTAGACAATTATCAGCACACTGAAGTTCCAAGAATAAACAATTAAATGTCCAAATTGGGTTGTTGATTAGGAGATCTCCAAAAGCCCTAGCTTCTCACTGGAGAAGAGCAGTGACTCACCTATTTGACTCACATAATTTTAATGTATTACTTGTCAATCAAATGTTTAATTTCTCCCATGCACCAAGAATAAGGTTTATTTTCCTTCTATTTTTGTTCTTTGTTTTCAACTTTCCTTGCTCGCTCTTAAAACTGAAAAGTTATTTGTGGTATCACTGTCAGCTTATCAGATACAAATTACCTACAGGAATGGATAAAGTCACCTTCAGGAAATCCCAAAGTATTCTAACACATTCTTTGCATTCACTGATGTCTGTCCTTCCATCCTAAGAAGACCATGACATAAGGAAGTTGATGTCATGACTTGCATTTGAGTGAGGCAGTGCTATGCAAAGTTACCAGCCTCACTCTCTGCTCTGGAGCCATCTGGATCTAGTGGCAAGATATAGACCAGAACTCACTGTAACCATGTGGTCAAAAAGTCAAAACCTCCCTTTAGCATCAGTTGGACAAACTATGCCCAACTCTTATACAATAAAGCTTCGGTGCAGCAAAAAGAGAGCTGAATTGGGGGTCCAAGGCACTGAGTTCTAATCCTGAATCTGTAATTAACTTACCTATTTGTCTTTGGTTACTTGACTTCTCTGAGACTCAGTTTCCTCATCTGTAAAATGAAAGTTAGTCTGTATGACTGCTCATGTCCCTTCTAGGCTTAGACCTATGATCCTACTTAAAGGTTAATCTGACCTTTTTGAATTAGGAATTTATATTGGACTAAGAGGTTATCTTACTAAGCACTTTTTCCCTCCATGTGGGGTTCCAAAGTTATGAATAATAATAATGGGTATTTCTCTGATTCCTTAAAGTCTAGAAATAATAAGAATTGATTTTCATATAGCACTTTAGTGTTTTACATATATTTGTTGTACCCCAATAAAGTGAGACAGAAGATCCCCGAGATTAAATTTAAAAAGTGGATTTTATTACCACGGGACTGTCAGGGTACATGCCCAAATCAGACAGTGCTTTGGCACAGACATTGTGCCAGTTTTATAGAGGTTCCATAGCCAGATTAAGGAAGCTGAAATTACAGTGATGTAAACTGAAACTACAGTGATATGGTCAGTATGCATTGGAATTCCCCACCCCCTGCCCCTGCCCAAAACCCTAGGCTGGAACTCCCGCCCACAGATCAATCAAGGGAAAGGTAAGGGTGGGGGTAGTGCTTGTTTATGGAACAATTAGGGGAGGGGAAGGTGGAGTTCTCTGTTTCACAAATCAATGATGGGAAGGGAGGGCTGAGTTGTCTGCCTTACAAATCAATGAAGGGAAGGGCAAAGTGGAGTTGTGTCCAGCACATTTTCTTATTTGAACCTCAAAATGAGCCTGTGAGGTAGGTATTAGAGGTATTCTTATCACCATTTTACTGGAGGACTTTTAGAGTTTATGTGACTTACTCAGGGTCACACAATCAGTAAAGAGCAGAAGAAGGCATTCTACTCAGTTGTCATTCTTAACACTCTGCACAGCTTCTCAAAAGCACATATGTTCGGAGTCTAAAATAAATCAGGTTGATAGACCTCTAAAATAATTAGAAAGTAGAATATTAAGAATTTCCCAAAGTTGCTTCCCCGCCCCCCCCATCCACCCATTCCCCTGTCATTCCCTCCTGTTTCCCATCCCTTCTCTCCATCTGTTCTTTGAACTCTGCTTCTTGTTCCCAAAAAGGCATTTCCAGAAGGCTTTGAATGTCTACCGTGCGTACCCAGAAGTATGGGGAGGAAAAAGATCTCTGTTGTAGGAGCTTGTTAATGTGCAAACTGTCGGCTTGTTGCTTATTCATTTTAAGTTCCTGAAGGGAAGGTGTTAGAAGTTGTCTTTAAAATGTTTCTTTTTTTTTTTAATCTCAAATGAAACAGTGAAACAGTGCTGTGTTTGAGGCCTCTATCATTCTCCTTATTTTAAATTTTTTTTAATTGACAAAAACCGCCTTCCATTCCTCTTCCCATGCTTATTAGAGTGAATTGAACAGAACCAGGAAAACAACATTTACAAAAACAACACTCTTTAACAAATGACTTTGAGAGACTCTACAACTCCAATTCCAGAAGACTGATGATAAAACAGGCTACCCAGCTCCCAGCAATCTGACACACTGGCTTGGTTAGACGAGGTCAATAAGAGAATTTCATTTGTGTGGTTATGTATAGTTGTTATATGGGATTCGTCTTTCCTCCTCTCGTTTTTATTCACTACTGCTAAAGGCGTTGGATCTGTGTCAGTAAGGGGACAAACCAACTACTGTGCAACAGAATACAGTGCATTGAACCAATTCAGTTAAATGTTACAAACAGTCATCAATGGCCTATAATGATATAGGTAGTGTGATATAGTGGGTGTATAATATACATATACACATATACATAGACATATATACATACATGTGTAGATAGATAGATAGACAGATAGATAGATAGACATGGATTTGGTGTCAGAGGCCCTGGGTTCTAGTTCCACCTGACATAAAATGCTTATGTATTTTCAGTTCTTTGGGCCACTCTAAGTCATACAAAAGGTACTGACCCACATTAAGAGAGGGAGTTTCCTCACCTAGAAATTCCCTATAATAATGAAAGCATTGGTTCAGTCCCTATCCCTATGCTTTCTGCTGCACAAGACACAAGAGTGAGGTAGAAATCCATAATTGAGAGTAGAAGGAATTTAAGACAGAGGAGGAGACATGGCTGTTGAGTGATGATGGCAGAGGGAAGATCTGAAAGTGGTGGAGGGGAGTGTGGAGTATGTCAGCTCCTGCTGGCTTTGGGTACCAGGAGGGATGAATGAAAGAGCAACCAACCTGGAGAGTAGGATGGGGCAGTGGTCTTCATCTTTGACTAGACGTTAGCATGAGGGCAGAATGCTGATGGCTGTTTCTTCCTTTAAAAACAACAATCTTCTATGCTATGGGGTGGAGTGGGGCTTGGGGGATGGACAGAGCTATAATTAGCAATGCTTGTGGTCTCATCAAGCAGCACTAAACCCATTCTTAATTCAGGGACTCTGCAATGGCTAAGGAGGAGGAGAATCTGGGAGGCTGCAAACTTGCTCCAGGGAAAGTTTCCACTGGCGAGAAAGCAGAGAAGGGTAGCCTGGGAAGTCATTCGTCTGGGGTGTAGCCTCGAGAATGGAAGCTAGATTTAGTCATTTCTAGGCTGCAGGTACTTTTTATACCTTAGAGCAAAGCTCCAGTCACCCTACCTGAGTTATGACTCTAAGGATGGGGAGAGGGAGCCTTAAGACTCACAATATAACATTTCTTACTAACATATAAGTCAAGTTGTATTGTTCTTTAATTGCTTCATATATCTAAACAACAGGATTATCCACTACCCAGAGGAGGGACTGTATCTTCTTCCCCACCATAGTGGTAGACAGGTACTTCAAAAATACCCTCTTGACTCTAGCTGTTGACTCAAAGATTCCTCTTCTTTGATTTGGAACCATAGAGAGAAATCACTTTCTTAATTTTCCTTAAAGATTGAAGAGAGTAGCAAAGGGGCACCTTATTCATTTCTTTCTTTTTTAGCTTTGTTGTTTTTTTAAAATTCCATTCTGAACTTAAGAAATAAAACAAGCATTTCTATAACATAGTAGAATAGATCTTTTTTGAAAAAGATGATTGCACATGAAACTATAAATCTACTATGTACAACTTGCTACTCTTTTTAAATACATAATCAAGTTATATAGCTTTCTTTTTTTCCCTGTTTTTCTTTCCTCTCCTCTCCACCCTAAAGATAGCTACCATTAGACACAGATGTGTATATAAGTAAAACAATTCTATACATACTTCTATTTATCAGTTCTTTATCTAGATGTAGATAATGTCTTTCTTTATAGGTCCTTTGTAGCTAATTTGGTTATTCATAATAGTCAAATTCACTTAATCACTAAAAGTTGTTCTTAAAACAATATTGTGGTTACTGTGTACAACATTCTCTTGGTTCTATTCATTTTGATCATTATTTTCTGCAAGTCTATCAATGTTTTTCTAAAATCATCAAGTTCATAATTTCTTATAGCACAGTGAAATTCCATCACAATCATCCACCATAGCTTGTTCAACCATTCCCTAGCTGCTGGGCATCCCTGCAATTTCCAATTCTTTGCCACCACAAAGAGAGCTGCTATCGATATTTTAGAACATACAGATTCTTTACCTTTTTCCTTAATCATCTTTGGAAATGGATCTGATAGTGGTATTCCTGGGTCAAAGGGTGTAGGAAATTCAATAATTTTTTTGGTATAATTCCAGATTGCTCTCCAAAATAGTTGGATCAGGTAGCTGTGAACTCTTCCACCCAGCGTGCACCTGCCTCTCCCCGCTGCTTCCAGGTGCACCACCCCCTCTCTTCTCTTAAGAGTTTAAACTTTCCACTTCAAAGTTCACCATGGATGATGATATTGCTTCTCTCATTGTTGACAATGGCTCTGGAATGTGCAAAGCTGGCTTTGCAGGAGATGATGCCCTTCGGGCTGTCTTTCCTTCCATTGTTGGGCACCCCAGACATCAGGGTGTGATGGTTGGTATGGGACAGGAAGACAGCTATGTGGGGGATGAGGCCCAGAGCAAGAGAGGTATCCTGACCCTGAAATGTCCCATTGAACATGGTATTGTCACTAACTTGGATGACATGGAGAAGATCTGGCATCATACTTTCTATAATGAGTTCTGTGTGGCCCCTGAAGAGCACCCTATGCTGCTCACAGAAGTTCCCCTGAACCCCAAAGCCAATAGAGAAAAGATAACTCAGATTATGCTTGAGACCTTCAATATCCCAGCCATGTATGTTGCCATCCAGGCTGTGCTGTCCCTGTATGCCTCTGGTCATACCACTGGTATTGTGATGGATTCTGGTGATGGTGTGACCCACATTGTGCCCATTTATGAAGGTTATGCCCCTCCCCATGCCATCCTCTATCTGGATCTGGCTGGCCATGATCTGACGGACTACCTCATGAAGATCCTGACCAAGAGAGAGTACGGTTTCACCACCACAGCTGAGAGGGAAATTAAGGAGAAGTTGTGTTATGTCGCCCTAGACTTTGAGTAGGAGATGGCCCCTGCTGCATCCAGCTCCTCCTTGGAAAAGAGCTATGAGCTCCTGGATGCTCACATTATCACCATTGGCAACAAGAGGTTCCAGTGCCAGAAGCACTCTTCCAACCATCTTTCTTAGGTATGGAATCCTGTGGAATCCACAAAACTACCTTCAACTCAATCATGAAGTGTGATGTTGACATCCTTAAGGACCTGTATGCCAACACCGTGTTGTCAGGTGGTGCCAACACCGTGTTGTGGCATTGCTGACAGGATGCAGAAGGAGATTACAGCCCTAGCTCCCAGCACAATGAAAATCAAGATCATTGCCCCACCTGAGTGCAGATACTCTGTCTGGATTGGAGGCTCCATCCTGGCATCTCTTTCCACCTTCCAGCAGATGTGGATCAGCAAGCAGGAGTATGGTGAATCTGGGCCCTCCATTGTCTACCGCAAATGCTTCTAAATGGAGTCTTTGTGGTTTTTTCCTTTTTTTGTCAAAGGGTGTGACATGATGACATGATAATTGCCCCCAAAAAAAGACGAGATTGGCAAGGTTTTATTTGTTTCTGTGTTTTGTTTTGGTTTGGTTTGGTTTTGGCGCTTGCCTCAGGATTTCAAACCTGGAAGGGTGAAGGTGATGAGCCGTCTAAGTACGTTGGAGGCAAACATTCCCACAGTTCTACAGTGCAGTCTTCAGGACTCTGATTGTACATTTGTTTTTTTTTTGTTTGTTTGTTTTTAGTAGTCATTCCAAATACTGCATAATGCATTGTTACAGCTACAAGCCTCTGTGAAGGCTGTCAAAGGATCGATGTAACAAAGATCCCGATGGGGAGGGGGAAGAGGGGAAAGTACTACTATTGCTTTAAATGTAAATTATGTAATCCTTAAAAAAAAACTTTTTGTATCTTCCGCCTTAAAAAAAAAAATAGTTGGATCAGGTCACAATTCCACCAACAGTGAATTGGCACCCCATTTTTTCCACATCTCCTCTAACATTTGTTGCTTTCCCCTTCTAGCTTGTTAGCCAGTCTGGTAGGTATAAAATTATAATTCAGTATTGTTTTGATTTGCATTTCTCTAATCAATAATGATTTAGAGCATTTTTTCATATGATTATACATTGTTTTGATTTCTTCACTAGAAAACTACCTGTTTATAATCTTTGTCCATTTTTCAGTTGGGAATAACCTATATTCTTATAGATTGACAGGGTTTGAGACAAGAGACCTTTATCTGAGAAATGTCTATAAATTTCCCCCCCAATTTTCTGCATTCTTTCTGATCTTGGCTACATTTGTTTTATTTGTATAAAACCTTTTAAATTTAATGTAATTTAAATTACCCACTTTATACCTCACATCACTCTCTATCTCCTATTTATTCATAAATTGTTCACTTAACCATGAGTCTGATAGGTAATATGTTTCATGATCTTCAAATTTTCTTGTAATATCTTGGTCAAGTATCCATTTTGACCTTATCTTAGCAAATGGTGTAAGATATTGATCCATGCCCAATTTATGCCAGACTGCTTTCCATCTTTCCCAACAATTCTTATGATGAATTCTTATCCCCCAAACTTATGTCTTTACATTTGTCAAATACAAGGCTATGGTAGTCATTTGTTACTTACTGCAAATTTTATGTCTACTCTGCTCCATTGATCTACCTTTCTATTTCTTAGCCAGTACCAGTTGGTTTTAATAATTGCTGTTTTATAATATAATTTAAGATCTGGTAAATGTCCTTCTTTCACATTTTTATTAGTTCCTTTAATATTCTTGACCTTTTGTTCTTCCAAATAAATCCTGCTATTAATTTTTTTCTAATTTAGTAAAATAAATTTTTGGTAATTTAATTGGGATGACATTGAATATATAAATTAGCTTAGATAAAATTGTTATTTTTATTACCTGTCTAACCATTTATACCTCTCTAACCATGAACAATTAATATTTTTCTAATCACTTAAGTCTGATTTTATTTTTATGAAGCTTTTTTAAAAATATAATTTTGTTTATATAGTTTCTGAACTTATTTTGGCAAGTGTCTTATATTGTCTTGAATCAATTTTATATTATTTTACATTTTTTATACCCAGGTATTTGTATCAAGAATGCAATATTCACAATGCCTACAGTAACTATAAATATGCTAATATTACTATTAATCACAAAATATAACAGGATCTCTACATGGAGGACAAACCTAGAACATTTATTCAAATACCAGAAAACTGAATCCCCAAACCAGAAAGTTAAAGTCATCACAATAGCTACGGAGTTGACACATGTAGTTAATGCAGTAAACACCCACATTCTTAAGCCTTCAAAACAGAACAAGCCATCTCAGGCAAAGATCCTCCTCTCTTCACTCACAGCAACTGCTCAGCATACACATAGCTTACTCCCAGAAGCTCCAGCCCCTTGAAGTTCCAGTCCCTGGTCCCCAACAGTCCTCAGCAGGAGGACTTAGCAGAAATTCTGGCTGGCAAAAAAAAAAAAAAAAAAGGAGTTCTCACTGATACCTACTGCTTCCAGTCACCACACTGGCTCCAGCTCCACTCCAGCTTCTTCCTGCCCCATCCCTTCCTGCTATGTCAGCAAGCTCAATGAACATGGAAGATCTTCTGATCCCATAACCATTACAGAATTTTATATTGTCTGAATCATTTTAAATGATGTATCTCTTACTATCTCTTCTTGCGGGTTTTTGTTTATGATATATTAGAATGCTAATGATTTATGTTGATTTACTTTATATCCTGTGACTTTGCTAAAATTATTAATTTTTTCAACTAACATTTTAGTTGAGTATTTGGGATTTTCAAAGTATATTATGTCTTCTGCAAAGAGAAATAGTTGTATTACTTCATTCCCTGATTTCTTCTATTTCTTTACTTACTGCAAATACTGGGATTTCCAATACAATTTAAATAATTGGTGACAGTGAGCATCCTTGTTTCACACCTGATCTTACTTGGTAGGCTTCTAGTTTATAACTTTTATAAATATTGCTTGCTGATAGTTTTAAATAAATGCCTTTTATCAATTTGAGAGGGAAAATCCATTTATATTCATACTTTCAAGTATTTTTAATAGAACTGAGTGTTGTACTTTATCAAAAGCTTTTTCTGCATCCATGGATATAATCATATGATTTTTCTGCTCTTGTTGTTTATGTAATCAATTGTGCTACTAGCTTTCCTTATGTTAAACATCCCTGTACTCCTGGTATAAATCCCACTTGGTCATAATGTATAATCTTTGCAATATTTTGTTGTAAATTTTAGATAGTATTTTATTTAGGATTTTTGCAACCATATCCATTAATAATATTGGTCTATAATTTCTTTTTTGTTCTTCTTGGTTTAGGCATCGAATGAAAATCTAGGCAGTTTATATTCTTCCATTTTATCCAAATGTTTAAATTTATTGGCATATAATTGGGTAAAATAACTCTTTATAATTACTTTGATTTCATCTTCATTAGTGATATATTTACACTTTTCATTTTTAATACTAGGGATTTGGTTTCTTCTTTCTTTTCTAAATCATATTAACCAATGATTTATCTATTTTATTGTTTTTTCCATAAAACCCACTCCTAGTTTTATTTATTAATATAATAGGGTTTTTACACTCAATTTTATTAATTTCACTTTTAATTTTTAGGATTTCCAATTTAATGTTTCCAATTTTCTAGTTTTTTTAATTGCATATGTAGTTCATTGAGTGGCTCTTTTGCTATTTAATTGAAATAAGCATTTACAGGTAAAAATTTTCTTCTGATTACTGCTTTTGCTATATCCCATGGGTTTTGATATATTGTCTCTTTATTGTCATTCTCTTTAATGAAATTATTGTTTCTATGATTTGTTCTTTAACATACTCATTGATGACGTTGCTTAATCTCCAAGTAGTTTAAATCTATGTTTCTGTGATCCCTTACCAGATATAGTTTTTATTGCATTGTGATCTGAAATGAATTCTTTTAACT
Organism: Gymnobelideus leadbeateri; assembly: GCA_011680675.1. NCBI lineage: Eukaryota > Metazoa > Chordata > Mammalia > Diprotodontia > Petauridae > Gymnobelideus > Gymnobelideus leadbeateri. The sequence continues at coordinate 1,652,375 of WOXC01012364.1, read as the reverse complement.
ATAAAAATGTTATGCCCTAATATATATGGTCAATCTTTGTAAAAGTATCATGAACCACTGAGAAAAAGGTTTATTTTTTTCTATTCCCATTCAGTTCCCTTCAGATATCTATCACATATAGCTTATCTAAAATTCTATTCACTTCCTAGACTTCTTTCTTATTTCTTTTTTTGGTTAGATTTATCTGGCTCTGAGGTGGGGGAGATTAAAGTCCCCAATATTATAGTACTACTATCTATTTCTACCTATAATTAATTTAGTTTTTCTTTTAAAAATCTAGATGCTATAGTATTTGATGCATATAGAATTAGTATTGATATTGTTTCTTTGTCTATTGTACCTTTTATCAAAATTAAATTCATTTTAGCTTTAACATTATCTGAGATCATAATTGCTGCCCCTGCTTTTTTCTCATCAACTAACACATAATAAATTCTACTCCAGTCCTTTATTTTAATTCTCTGTGTATTTCTTATTTTAAAATGTGTTTTTTTGTAAACAACATAATGTCAGATTCTGATTTTTAATCCATTCTGCTATCCATTTTCATTTTATAGGTAAGTTCATCCCACTAACATTCAAAATTTTACTAAATTGGATATTCATTTTACATATAATTTTCACCACCATTGGTGAGTTCATTGGCTAACTCTGGGAAACTGAGGAAACAAAGACAGTCTTTAATAAAGTGTCTCTGTGCAACCACCATATAGTAAGGCTTTTAAATCAATTTAATGTGGCTTAATGAATTGGTACTGACCTTAGAAGGAGCACTAGAGAAGAAGATGTTAATTGTGGGACAAAATACTCACCCACAGGAGACCTGGGTAAGATTTGATTGAGTAAAACTCTGTTTTCTGAACACAGGTTATCTTTTCAAAAAGGCTATGGCTCTAGATTAAAATCTTAGCCAATACAACCTGCATAACCTCGAATAAATTACTTAGCTTCTCTGGGTCTTAGTTTCCTCTTCTGTAAAATAAGGGTGTTAGATTAAATGATGTCTGAAGTCTTTGAATATGGGCTTTGTAATGACTGTACTAACCTGTTAAATCTGTTGGAGATTCCCTTCTTTCAGCGGAACAGGACAATTTGGTTATACAACAACCAGTGGATAATCAGAAGGACTTCTGAGACTGAGAGCTGCTTGACATATCAGTGATCCTTTGTGAGTGAACTCTAACTGAATTTGGAGATGCTTGGAGCTGCCAGAAACCAGAGTCATCCTTGAACAGCTCAGAAACAGCCTTGAGCAGCAACTACTGACTAAGGCCTTGCTCAGGAATTTCTAAGCATTCTGCTCCCTGGCTTATTATATGTCTACAGATGTTTTCTCTCTTAACCCCCACTCCCCATCTGAAAGCCTCTAGAAACTATTAATGTCTCACCCTTTTCTACTCCCCTTTTGAGCAACTGAGGACTCTCTCTCTACCCTTTCTGCTTCCTTACAAGCTCTTCTCTTGTAAATTCCTCTCATACAATAAATGCTTTTATAATCTGTGATCAGAGCCTGAGATCTTTTGCTAACAGCTCCTTATCAGTTCTAAAGTTATGATTTTGGAGGAAAAGTCACTTGTCTTCTTCCCATTTTGTAACTCTGAAGGGCCTAACCTCATGCCCACATTGAGAAATTTGGACAGAGGTGTCAATCTGGGCTCTCACTTGAGAGATAATTAAGATTCTAGGAGAAATAGTGGGGTACAGTGGAAAAATGAGACATTTTGCATTTCAGGACCTATATTTTCACTTGTACTCTTTTCCTTCCTGTGTATCCTGGGGCAAATCACTTTATCTTCCTAGGTTTCAATTAGAGTGTTGGGATCCCCTTCAACTTAAAGTCCTGTCATCTTAAACATCCCATCCTCTTAACATTATATCTGGATCTGAACATTGGTATTCTGCAAATATTCTGTAATAAACTGTAGTAAACATCTATTGAGAGCTACTATGTGCAAGGCATCATGTTAAGTACCAGGCAAAGAGTAAGTTTTCATATTTGAAAAGAGTCAAATTAAGTACCTCCCCAAACAAGCTATAACTAAGAATGAGACCTAAATTCCAGAGTGTTCTACTCCAGAAAAGTAGTGTTTTCAATCAAGATCCTGTGGACAATGAGAACAAACACTGCACTGAATATATTCCATGAGGAGAAAGTTGATCTATTCCAGTTCTTTTCTCCTGCTTTCTCTTCTACCCTCTCTAATCCATCCTCCACACAGCTGCCTCTAGAATAAAATGTAGATTCCTCTGGCTGCGTCATTGTCAGTCCAAAATGGACTAGACTAAGGAGAAACAGGGAGTCCAATCAGAGAGTTAATGCTATAGTTTGGTCATCAAGTGGTGAGGCCTGCACTAAGGTGGCTACTTTCAGAAGAGAGAAGGGAAAGTATATGAGATTCCACAAAAGTAGAAACAACAGAACTTGACAAAATATTGGACGTGTAGGGTGGATGAAAGTGAGGAGCTGAGGATAACACCTAAGTTGAAAGCCTGGCTGATTAGTAGGTTTATTTCCTACCTTTGAGACCAACTTTCTATCTGCCTCACATTTCCCATTTTCCTAAAGTTAAGAGTGGTTGTTACTTATCCAAGAGAACAGAGCTAGTATGTGAGGTTGGATGTGAATGCAGGTCTTCTGATATTCCAATAGTCAATGCCAAAGTTATTGAATATTTGATTCACCATCACAAATCACACTGAGATTTAATAAATCATAATCAGATATTAGCACCAAGGGAACTTTGTCCCAAAAAAAGCAACTGTTAAAATGGTAGCTTGTAATCTCGAAATATATCTTATAATAGGTAGATACATAGAACCTCTGTAATAATATGGTGAAGAAACAGTGGCTGACTTTTTGTATCAATATATTTTTAATGTATCATCCATTTGTATTTCTATAAGGTTTTCAGGTTTGCAAAGTACTTTCTTCACCATAACAAGTATGGTTATATATATTTGATCAAAGAGGTAATTAAGGTTGTGAACGGTGATGCGATTTGTCCAGGGTCACACATTATTTTGAGATAATAAGATCTCAAAGTAGTCCTTAATCCTAGGACTCCTGACTCTAAGTTAACGCTCTTTCCACTGGGCCATATTGCCTCTGACTTACACTGATATATGTACATTGACAATTTCCCCTACATCTCCTACCAAAACATCTGGAAACTAAATAAATAGAATCAGGCAATTTTATATTTGGCCCATAATAATTTCACATCTGACCATATAGATTCTCTGAATTGTGTTTCCCAACTATAAGCTGACAGCTTTTGTTGTATTGGGATTACTTTGTATTACTCTATATTTGCCTATCTGTGTATACGATTCATTCTCCCAGTAGAATTCGAGCTCCCTGAGGTCAGAAATTTCTGTCTCTGTACCTGCATATTCAGCACAGAGCCCAGTACATAGTAAGTGCCTTATGAAAGTTGGTCAAATTGAAAACTTTTAATATTATATATTGCATATGGCATATGTCCTTGATCATTGCAATTCATTTTTCTAGAACACAAATTACCATTTCAACCAACTCCTTCCTAGTAGAAAGATCCAGTCATTAAAGAGCTTGTCCCACTTCTAACATCTTTTCTGGGCTTCAGGATATAAGTTAGGGAAATGCAATATGGTCTAATGGTTAGAAATATCTGTCCTCAAACCAAGAAGAATGGGGGCCAAGTCTATTCTCTGACATTCTTGATGTGTAACCTGAGGCAAACTATTTACCCTCTCAGTGCTCTAAGCAATTCTCTTAGGCTATATGTTGGAGCAGTAGGGACAACTTGCTTTGGTAAAGGGCACCCTCACCTGAGGGTTCCCTATGTCCATAAAATCACAAATTCAGTTCCTTACTCCATTGGTTTTTTAGTTACAGGTCATTCATTAGTACAGTTTTAGTTATTCTTTTGTATAAATATGTCATAAGTGAAAATAGAATTTCCCCTTAACCACATTTTCCCTTCTAGCATCAAAATCCATTGTTTATCCAACATCCATTTTATGTGTTTCTTACAGTTCAGTTTTGGTGGGGGTGGGTTATCCTATAGATATAGTATTCCAAACCTCTCTTTGTTCCCTTTAGGCTGGCCAGGCTTAAGCTTCACAGCCTTTAGGGTTACATTTATATTCAGAGATGTCAATGGTAAATAACTTTAACAGGATGGATCTCTTTAATCCTATCCTATAACTGAAAGTCATGTTCAGCTCCAGCTTCTCCCATCTCTAGAGAATCCAATTTCTCAAGGTTATGTGCCTGAAACTGAGAGGAAATTTCAAAGCCTAGAGTTCAAAGTTAAGTGTCAGATTCAAACAAATACCAAACAATCCAACCTAGAGCTGATTTGTGAGCCAATAAACACTAAGAAAATCCCTCTGGTGGGTGCTGGTATAATATCTATGATTGTGGCTTAGCAAAGTCAAATCTTTCTCTGAAGGGCTCAGGGGTTGTTAATTTTTTTTCCCAATAGTTTCCAGAGCATTTCACAATCTTCATAATAGAGGTAACCAGAACATGGCACAAAAAATTCATCTGCATATATTTTAGAAGAGCAAGCCTACAACTCAAGTAAATAAATTCAATTATGAATCCGATCTCTATTAGCTTAGAACAATAGGGTAAGAACAAAGTGACATCCTGCTGGCTAAAGTCACAAGCTAAGAAGTGATTGGTCAGGCACGATAAGGAAAGGCAAGTTCTTCTAAACTGTTTTAAGTATTCTACAAAATCAAAACAATCTAAAAGATGCTGGGAAAAAAAAAGATGAACTAAGTAGGAACTTTCTCAGGAAAATACTTATAATAGGGATCAATTTGGATGTGGCTGGTTGCCCCTGCTGGTTTCTTAGATATTGTGTAAGCTTAAGGTAACTTTGAAATCCTAGAATTCTACCTTCTTATTATTGTTTTCCTTTGTTTTTGAAGAGGACCAATGATATCATGGGGCAATGTCTTGACTTGGGAATTAATTTGGATTTAAGTAAAGCAGAGTTGCACAAAGTTATCAACCTCACTTTCTCTTCCAGTCAACAAAGTCCAGGGGCAAGATAAAAGTCAAGATGACTGATGATGACTCAAGATGCATTGGATGACCTTGCATCTTTGAGGTCTGAACAAGCTCTTAAGGGCTCCATAGCACCTCCTCCAGGCACCTTCATGGTCATTGGAAGAAATTGTTTTCATCTCCCCATTGCACAGGAGAGAGTCTTCACATGGTGCGGGTAGACATCCTCTCCCTCACTGATGGGTTTGAGGTCATTTGATTCCCCTCAACATGGCTTAGCCCATCTGATGAAATGGGTTTTCTGGTATGTAGCTGCTGCACATTCTAGCTTAAGGGATTTATAAAAATACCATGTTTCATTTGTCCCTTCACAGCATGTTTGATCAACAGTCTCAAATCCCCAAATTCTTCCCCGGGTTTTAAGAAACTTATTGGGAGCTTAATATTATGCAAAGTTCCTTTGATATCAATATGACGTAACTAGTAAAGTCAAGCCCTCTAACTGAGTCACATTTCTAAAAATAGGCCCCTCTAGAGTATTATGTTCAGTTCTGGGCACCACTTTTTAGGAAGGATATCGATAAGATAAAGAGTGTCCTGAAAAGTCCATCCCGGATGGTGACCTTCACATCATGGATAGATCCCCATCATAGCGATTCATGGGTAAATCAATTGAAGGAACTAGTAATGTTTGTCCAGAAGAGGACTAGACTGCCTAGGCTATTTAAAGAACTTACTTATGAAAGAAGGAGGATGTGGGAACAATTGGTAGAAGTTTTTAAACAGGGAAGGATAAAATTAAAAGGGGATCTGCAAAGAGACAAAAGGTGGAAAAAAATCCGGAAGAATTTTTATGACTATTTCTACCTTCCAGGACAGTGGACTCACCATTTTTTTTTCAAACATCAGAGTGTGCACAGAGCAGGTCTGTGCTGGAGGTGACACAATTTTGACTACATGAAGGGATTGAGTCTAAAGGTATTTGAAGGAGGGGGAAACTAACAAAGTCACGGAAACAAATCTCAGGTGTGGTTGCCCTCCAAAAAGTGTCTGAGAGAATATTATTAACTGCAGCCCATTTACCATCTTTCACATTATATAAAATTTTATGAGAATGATCTATATTTAGATTAAGGCCATGCTTGATGACAATATTAGGAGGGAACAGGCAGACTTTTACAAAGAATATTGCAAAGCAGAGTGCACCTTTGCCATCAAATAATTAACTAAAATGAAAAGACTATAAGATCTCCCCATGTGTAATATTTATTGTTTGTTGACTATAAAAAAGCATTAGATTCAGTAGAATAAATTGCTAGTCAAAAGCTCTCCTCCAACGAGGTTTCTCCAAGGTCTCAGAATTATTCAAGATTGCTTGAAAGGAACAAAAGAGATAAATTTGTGGGGGGACATGGACAAAAAACTCATTCAAGATGAGCATGTGTTAACAGGTTGTAATTTGCATTGTCAGAAGGAGTATCCATATTGATAAAATCATTTGCGTATTTCAGAATAAGGAAAAACCTTAACAATTAGAACAATCTGAAAATAGAAAAGACTGCTTAAGGAGGTGCCAGGTTATCCATCCCTTGCAGCAAGTAAAGGTGGGATGAGTCTTTGGAGAGTGAGAGAAAGAGAAAGAGGGGGAGAGAGAGAAAGAGAGAGAGAGGGGGGGGGAGGGAAAGAAGGAAGAAAAGCAAAGAACAGGAAAGAAGGAAGGAAAGAAATCAGAGAAGAAGAAGAAGAAGAAGAAGAAGAAGAAGAAGAAGAAGAAGAAGAAGAAGAAGGAGGAGGAGGAGGAGGAGGAGGAGGAGGAGGAGGAGGAGGAGAAGGAGAAGAAGGAGAAGGAGAAGAAGGAGAAGAAGGAGAAGGAGAAGAAGGAGAAGAAGGAGAAGGAGAAGAAGGAGAAGAAGGAGGAGGAGGAGAAGAAGAAGAAGAAGGAGAAGAAGGAGAAGGAGAAGAAGGAGAAGAAGGAGGAGGAGGAGGAGGAGAAGAAGAAGAAGAAGAAGAAGAAGAAGAAGAAGAAGAAGAAGAAGAAGAAGAAGAAGAAGAAGAAGAAGAAGAAGGAAGGAAGACACTTGAACTCTCTTAGAGCTCAAACCAGTTCATGAGCTGAATGTTAAATTTTCCCTGTGAGCATACGTACCTTGGAAATCCACAAATGCTTGATTTATTGTTATGTTGATTGTTTAGACTTTAAAAAGTGATGAAGAAAATCTTAATAATGTAGATTAAATATGGAAGTGTGTCATGGGTACTTTTTTTTTTCTTCTTCTGGAGAACCTGTAGTTAAACCTTACCTTAAAGCCTGCCACTTTCTGAGTTGGACTAGATGGCCTGACGCACTTAATACAACTCCCATACCTAGTAAGTATTTGACTGGGTCTTGACTGACTGATTGACTGAGGTTCTTTCAAATTCTGAATTTCTGTGATTCTGTCAATATAATCCACCCAACACTCTGTAGCTAAATCTGTATTTTTGATTCCTAGTACATAAGACTATTTGGGCCATACTAGCAAGTTAGGATTCAGGTTATCACTTGTCAGAGAGCTCTTCCAGGGAGGGATCAAGAGTTGAAGAGCATGGGAATCATCATTAAGGTAACGGTCAGATAGCACAATGGCTAGTTTGCTGGGCCTAGAATTAGGAAAACCTGAATTCAAATCCAGTCTCAGACTTACTAGCTATGTGGCCCTGAGCAAGTCACTTAACCCTGTTGGCCTAATTTCCCCATCTGGAAAATGAACAGGACAAGAAAATGGCAAATCACTCAACTATCTTTGCCAAGAAAACCCCAGATGGGATCCTGAAGAGTTGGACATCACAGAAACAATTGAACAACAACAAGCCTCCTTCCTAAGGAAGCAGGGAGGAATAAGAAGAAATTAGCTCCTAAAATTCCAGGAAGAGAAATGATCAACTGCTTCAGTGCCCCAGCTACGAGGAAGGCCAGTATTTCTCAAACCAGTCCAACTTCCTCACTGAAATAGAAAGGAAGGAAGAAAAACAGAACAGGGCCCTGTAGTAAAAGTAGGCCAAACCAGGAAATGAATTCTGAAGAGAACGGGAATGTTGTGTATACGTGTGAGTGTGTGTCTGTGTGCATGTGTGTTTGTGTACATAAAGGAGGCAGTGTGGGGTGCAGTAGCCATTAGTACTGGATTTGGATTCTTTGGAAGCAAATTCAAACCCCAGCTCCACCTCTTAATACTTTATAAAAGGACATAGGCAAGTCTTTTGATATTCCTTGGCCTCAGTTTCCGAATCAGTAAGAAGAATGTTGATGACCTCAAAGTTCCCTTCCAGTACTAAATCTACGTTTCCACTTTCAAACTTCCAAATATTCAACCAAATTAAATTATTTTAAAAGGTGTCGGGAAGAAATTCACACATGTAGGAACCGAATATATGAGTTATATAAAAACCTTATTCCTATAAAAGTAACAGGATGAACTGTTTCTTCTTTTAGGTTTTTTTTAATGCTCTTTTTCATGGGAAGGGTACTGCTGCCCTCTGGTGTTTGTGAAAACAGAGGCCTGTTAGAAAAGCTCTGTTCAGGCTTATAAAGGGAGAAATAACTCCAGCTGAAACATGTGTAAGTAATGCACCCAAAGGACAGCCAGGCTGTGACATTTGCCTGCCCAAAAAGCCTTAGGACTTCCAGGCCTTTCCTTCATCTCTGCTGCTAAACATACCTCCATATGTTATCGTCTCCCATTAGTCTGGGAGCTTCTCAAGTGAAGGGATCTTCTCGCTTTTCTATTTGTGTCCCCAGGGCTTAGTACTGTGCTTTGCATGGGGAAAGCACTTAATAAACACTTTTTCATTCATTCATATAAAATACAACTCCCTCTTGCCTTGAGAAAAACCAACCAGTTAACAAAAACACTTTCTTAGGGGGAAAATAACATAAGATTCCCCAAGCTGGAAGCTGGCCCTTTTAACCCAGCTGAATTCAAGCCAGCACATTTGTGAAGATGGTTAAAATTAGGGTGGAGGAGGATGGTTGCTTTTATGTTGTGCCCCAATACCCCAGTGGACCATGGATCCTCTTGATGCCATACAGTTAGCAGCCCATTCATAGTCACTCATTCTGGGCAGCTCCTATCCATTTCTTGAGACAAATTTACCAATGGGAATCCATCCAAGGTGGGCAGGGAAGTTTCCTCATGCTTCTTGATGTCAGAAGGACACCAGAGCAACAAGAAGACCATTTGTGAGTTTTTGTTGTGAAGTTCAGTCCTGTCCAACTCTTCATGATTCCATTTAATTTTTTTTTTTTTTTTAGCAGAGGTACTGGAGCGGTTTGCCATTTCCTTCTCTAGCTCATTTTAAAGATGAGGAAACTGAGGCAAACAGGGGGAAGTGGCTTGTCCAAGATCACACAGCTAGCAAGTGTCTGGGACCAGATTTGAAGTCAGGAAAGTGAGGCTTACTAAATCCAAGCCTGCTGCTCTCTCCACATTTCTGCCTTTAGTTATATCTCTCCAAATGCACAGCCCGTCTTTTTTGATCTTATGTTTCTCACTGGCTTCTCATTTGTAATTCATTTGTGGATGTGTTTGCAACCTGCTTCTAAATCGGTTTTAATTGTTTTTAAAAGGGGATGAGGGTTAAGCAACTCCCTAGGATGCAAATTTCAAGAAAATATTCTATGATCCATTCTGGCAAAATATCCTGAATAATGCAATCATGAAAGCTTCTATGTTTAGCTAGGATTGGACAGGTTGTAGAAAATATTTCCTTTCAACTCTTCCCTTTTTGATTACTTTATTAGACCCCTAATCAAGATGACCAAATGGCCCTGCAATTAACAGAGGAGCATAGGTCTAAAGTTGGAAGGAATTTCAGGTGCCATCTTGGCCAGATCCTTATTCTAGAGATGAAGAAAGTAGGGTCCCCTTTGGAGTGGGGGAGGTGGGAGATGCAAATTATTTGCCTGAGTTCACACAGTGACTAAGTCTAAGAGGCCACATTTGGACCCAGATCCTGATTCCAATCAGTATTATTTCTACTGTGTTCTTGTTGAGTCATTTCAGCTATATCTGACTCTTCATTTGTTGTCTTCTTGGCAGAGTTACTAGAGTAGAAAACTGAGGCAAACAGGGTTAAGTGACTTGCCCAGGGTAACACAGCTAATGTGATTTTAAGTGCTTTTAAGCTTTATAAAATTACAAAATATAACTATAAAGTAATGAGACTGAGGTTCAGATAAAACCAGACTGTTGGTATACAAAGGAGTGTTATCTCTTTAATTCCTCACCTTGGGTAGGGTAGGCATATTCATTTTCTGATGCTTCTACTATTGCTTGGACATCTTTTGGAATTCCTCTTTAGAAAATGACTATAGAACTAGTTTATGAGCCAACAACAAAGAATTCTATTTTTTTTTATTAGAAACAACAGCATTTCCCAGACGGATGAAAGCTCTCTATTTTCCCACTCGCAATTTAGAATAACTTTTGGTACCTTACAGATCAAATCACCTTCAAAGGAAGAAAATTCACCAGGCACTGAGGGTTTGAGTCCTACTTACTGCAGGAAGTAAAATAAAATAAATTTCCAAAGACATCTGTGAAATGTTTGGATCATGGAAGGCATCGTTGGAATAAGCCAAAAGCCTCCACAAACGTCTATTTTGAATTAGACCTAATTTGGGTGTATATTTTCTGAGATTTTTACATTTCTATTTTATTCACATAACTATACAATGACTGGTTTAACCTTACACACACACACACACACACACACACACACACACACACACAGAATTTCATTATCATGTACTCCAGGTTCCAGTTACTCTGTGGATTTCTAGCCACGCCAAAACAAACAACAAAAATCACATAACTCTTCAGCTGTTACCTCTTCACTACAAGAAGGGTAGTCAGTTTTGCTGCCTCTCTTTTAACTTTTAACTAAGAAAAAAAACACTGGAAGTGGGCTAAGGGGTAAATATGCTTTATGTTTAAAAAATAGGAATTGATTGAGCAGGCATTTTTTTTTACATTTTGGAAAATAGGTGCATATAATTCCTTTTATGGGTCTGTTTTATAAGATTTAATATATAGCTAAAATGCAGAACTTTATGAAGTAGTAATTGTAAAAACAATTGACAACATTGAAGGCTTGAGAAACATTTTTCATTCATTATCTCATTCGATCCTTCCAAAAGTTTTGTGAATAGAAACCCAGGTATTGCTACCCCCATTTTCCAGAAGAAGAGACTGAGGCTGTGAAGAGGCTGTGAAAGATTGAATGAGTTGCCTGTTTTCACGTGGGCAGGATTTGAACTCAGGCTTCCCTGACTGCAGGACCAGCTCACTAGCCTCGGTCCCATATATGCCATTTACCTAATTCAGAATGAGTTCATTATATGGTTCTAAGTGTTCACTGATGCAGACTCAGGTTCTTCCAGGATCCAGCCTTTAGGACCTGGTGGGAAGCTTGGCTGCTGCTCCAGGTGATCTGTACAGAAGCAGCATCTTCGACCTCATTAGCTGGGGTACCTGCTGATAGTTCTAGGTGTCCTCACACCCGGTTTCATTCCTTAAAAAAGTCATCAGCACACTAAGCAAAGCACTTGATCATTTGAGAGCCTGCCAGGGGACATTAACAGTATTAATTAGATGACCACGTCCAGATGTCTCAGGCAATTTCTATTGACCGTGACACCCCATGGCACCTTCTCACTGTCTTTGCTCCATAGAAAACATGAAAACAATTAGGCTCCATGATTAGATGGTTTGACATTCCATCTTGGATACTACTGACTTGGCACCTTTGTCGGGGCAGGGGTAGGATGGGAAGGGGTGGAAGGACTGCACTTCGAACATGAGAATCCTTCCTTCTTTCTGCTTTGCAAAACGTTAGCTCATAAATGGCTTTGCTCCTCAGCAGAGGAGCTCTTAATAAAGAAAGCTGGCCAGTTAAGCTCAATCCTTTACTAGAGCTCTACTTACCAGCTCTATACTCCAGACCCTTGATTAATTTCTCCCTGAGTGCCAAACCAGAAGAGTATTCCCAAACTTTTCTCAGCTTATCACCAACCCATGACCTTTCTGGTACACACCTGAGGAGTGTCAGAGATAGACATCGTAGCCAGATATGCTATAATGGGAATTCCTTTCATGTATGACTTGTTCTAGACAGTCACTGAGGTCACTTCCAACTTCCATTGTGCCAAATAGCCAATTCATCTCATACTCTCCCTGATGATTGTGGTCATTCTTGTTTAAATATCTCAAAGAATAAAGACTCCAAAAGTTTCCTCCTTGAGAATTTCTTGCTTCCGTAAATTAATCTTTTGACAAATGGGGACTACAGCAGTAAAAGCAAATACTACCGGTACTGAGGGACTTTTTCTGACCTTGTCTTTGGTTTCATTCCCAGACATCCCTTCTAATTTGTCTACCCAATAGCTGTTGGATATAAGACATAGAATTCAAATCTAGATGTCAACCTCAACTTCCACCTTCTTCCCACCTACCATACTGGTTCTCTTTCCTGAATTTGGCTCTCCTCTGCTTTCCTTACCGACTTCTTGTCTTCCTAATCCTCTAAATTGTATAATCCTCAAGGATCTACATGACTTCTTGTCTTCTTATTATGATCTCTCCAGAGAAGGTTTCACATCTTACCAAATCATCTCTAGGCAAATGACTTTACATGCAGCCTCCTCATTAATTCAGAGCTCTAGACCAATAGCAATACGTATGTCCTTGGTACTGTCATTGAGCCAATCTCCCTTCTCTTCATGATGGATGACTTACAGACTATCATTTAGAAGAGAGATTGGAGTAATTTTGTTTGGGCTCAGAGAACAGAAGTAGGAGTAATGGGTAGAGGCTACAAATAAGTAAATAGAAGCATGATGTGAGGAAAACTGGAAGAATTCGATCCATCCCAAAGTGCATCAAGCTGCCTCAGCAGGGGGCTGCTAACCTGTCACTTGACAATAATAACAACAGACTAGCTAACATTCATCAAGTGCTTTAAGGTTTGCAAAGCACTCAATATATAACATCTTGTTTAATCATCACAACAAGCCCATGAATTAGGGGTTATTATCTTCGGCATTGTACAGATGAGTAAACCAAAGGGAGATGTTAAGTGGCTTGCCCCAAGTCACAGAGAGCTAATAATTTACATAGGTCATGTGAGCAACAAAGGAGCAGATTAGACATTTTCTTCAATACTCACAAACCCTCCAAAACAGACATTATGCCCTAAAGGTAAGGCAGCTTCAGCTCTTTTGATGGTCTAGTAGGTGTTAAAAAAATTTTTTTTAATTGCCTCAAAGCCAGGAGCTGGTCCTCACTGACCCTGCTGGCATTTAGTACCCCTCTCTTCCCTCTCATGCTACCAGCAGCAAGGCTACCCTAGCAGACTAAGGACGGGTTTATATCAGAACCCATCTCCATACCACAGGTCCCTTGTCCTCTTTCTGGTGGTATGGAGAGCCCAGCTCTAGGCTGTAAAAATTTTCTTGTGCTTTGACAACCAGTTTGACCACAGCCCTTTAGGAGCAAAAGTCTACCAGGGCCTGTGACCAGGAAGCATAGGTGCCAGGGAAATCATCCTCTGTTGGTGCCAAGGAAAATAGGTTCTGAACTGCCAGTGCCAGGCCAGAGAACTAAGGAACAAAGGGAGTAGGATAGGTCACCTGGACAGGCACAGTGAGTGTGAAAAGCAGTGTAATACTACACCAAGTTTGAGAAAGGAGCATAGGATCCAGCTAGGGATGGTTCTGGTTACCTAAAAGTCACTTGGGGCAAAGATCTAGATATGTGAACCATGAAGTGCTCATCTTGGGAAAAGGTTGAGAGACTTTGAGATCCAATCCCTAAGGAAACCACAATCAGAAGGGAAGGTGTTAAAAAGTGAATGATAAGGAAAAGGGGGGGGGGGCGGGAATACAACTTCCCATTCAAAGACTTTAAGAAGAAAACTGAAACAGTGAAACACCAAAAAACAAAACAAAACAAAACAAAACCACAATAACAACCAGAGGAAATATGACCTCCAAATTTAGTACACAAGTTTAGGTAACTATCAATCAATACTTCAAAATTAAGGAAAATGATGGAACACTTGATGAGACAGTGAACTCTGGAATTTGAGAACAAAGAACCATAACACATTGTTCCTGAGTAGTTTAAAAGAGAAAAGAGAATTCTGAATAAAAAAAAAAGCAACTTATATTCTGCACAACAAAAACAGTGACCAGCATACAGAGCTAGTAAGTACCTCTTTGGGATTTAAACCCAGGCCTTACTAACTCTGAATAGCTAGGTGGTACAGTAGAAAGTGCCTGGCTTGGAGTCAGGAAGACTCATCTTCCTGAGTTCAAATCTGACCTCAGACTCTTACAAGTTGTGTGACCCAGAGCAAGTCACTTAACCCTGTGTTTGCCTCAGTTTCTTCATCTGTAAAATGAGCTGGAGAAGGAAATGGCAAACCACTCCAGTATCTCTGCTAAGAAAACCCCAAATGAGGTTACAAAGAGTTGTACATGACTGAAAAATAAATGAACAACAATAATTTCTACTTTTTAACTTTAAGGTCAAAACTTAGAGAGACACAATGATCCTTATTGGCCAGAAACTATGGTGCTATAAGATTGTGGCACCTGGGAGATAATACAGAGGAAAGACTTTCCACTCTTGAAACAGTGAGAAAGGTGACTAGAGGTCAACGTAGCTGGTAAAAGGTTCCCATCTTGAAGCAGAGATGGGTCAGAATCTGAAGAGGAAAGATTCAAAGGTACTAAGACGGCCAACTCTTGTGCATGCCAGGAGGCTGGTGAGTTGGTGAAGCTGATTTCCTTATCTTCACCACTTTCCTTTGTTTCTAGCTGGCAATCCTAAGAAAAGGAGCAGACGCTTCTCCCTCTATTTCTTTCCAATAAACCCCTGAAGAATGTGGTCAATATTTCCCCTGGATAACCCCCCAAAATTTAGGAGGAGAGCAGTTTAAGATAAAGCCAGCAGATGGTTGGTGGGAAATATCTCAAATAAGAATATTTGATATAGTTCTTTTTCACTTAATTTAAATAAACAATAAACATATCAAAGCATACCAAATCTCATCATCAGTAATTGTAATGAACAGTGAACTGAGATAGGAGAACCCAGATGACTGAGAGCTCATAAGCTAATTACAGACAGTGGTTTTAATGTTTTGAACAATATTCCATGTCCATAGCTAGGCTAATTTCAGACCCAGTAATCAGTGGGTTAATCCAAACGTTCAGGCAACATGAGTTTGCAATAGACATTTGGAGCGGGAGCAGCTTCAATGACCAGTAGGTATACTGCAGCCTTTTGGGAATGGCTATTTCCTGTAGATGCTATAGAGAAGGGAGTCGACTTTTTTTTTGTATTGTGGATCTTTCCACAGTAAGGGGAAGCCTAAAGACCCCTTCTCAGAATGAGGTTTTTAAATGAACCAAAAAAAAAAAAACCACATAGGATTGCAAAAGAAGCAAAAAGTTAGTGATAATAAAAATATATATCTTTCCAATCCAGGTTCATGGGTCCACTAAAATCAATCCACAGTACTGGGGGCTGGGGCGGTTGTCTAAGAGTGTCAGGTTCAGAAGTTCTGCTGCAGAGAGCAATTGACAGCACCTAGGCTGTTAGCTCAAGTAGAACACCATCTGGTGGGCAATTTAGACCTTGCACTCCCTTCCTGCTCAATAAATATAAGGATATAATGTTCTGAAGTATGAGGAAGCCTGACACCACGTGAGCAAAGGGCCCCACGTGGGGGCCAGTGGTACATGTCATAACAACATATATATCACCTTTCCAATTAAAACTTAGCTTTTCTCCTCTTCTGCTTCCCTCTTTTCCTCTCCTCTTTCTTCCTCTCCTCTCTCCTTTCTCTTTCTTTTTCTCTTCCTTTCCTTCCTTCTTTCTCTTTTTTCTTTCTTTCTCCCCTCTTTCCCCCTTCCTTCTTTCTTTTTTCTCTCCTTTTTTTCCTTCCTTCCTCTCTTCTTTCCTTCAACAGAATGCAACTGTAGATTTTATTCATGTAGGAAACCTCCAGTGTGAAACCACATTCCACCAATAAAAATCAACAGTTTATTTCTAAATTCTAGCCTGGGAGACTTGGTAGTAGTGAGAGGACAAGCCCAAGGTCACAGGGACAGTACACGTCAGAGGCAGGACTTGAGCTTCTGACTTCAAAGCAGAACTTTCTATGTACTGCACCATCCCAACTCTAAATAATGATTAAAAAAGGACAAACAAAAAGAAATATGATCCAAATGTTTACATTTCAGCTAGCTCAGCAATGTGTGACTACAGATAGAGATCTGTACTAATTAATACAATAATTTCCATTGGTTTCCTTACCTTAGCCTTCATAGAAAATCTGGGGGAGGAGACCCCTTTGTTTTGCTACTTAGAATATGCTTGCTTTTCCGTACTTATCAATATACAACAATTTCTGGAAATTAGGGATAGAATAAAGATAAGAATGATAAAATTTTATCACTTCCCTAATTATCATGTACCAGTAAATTGAATTTTAGCTCATAAGCCAATTTCAGGCTCAGCCCTCACCCTCCTAAAGCTAATTTAATGATTGCATTAAAAAATGAAGATGTATTCAAATTAAAATACCCAAAAGGTAGAAAGAGGAGGGAAGCAAGAAACTTTCCCTAGTTCTTGTGATGCATCAGTAATTTCTCCACCAGACAGCATTCTCTCTAACTGACCATGGCACTCAAAGATGAAATAGAAATTTCTATATCAAACAGGAACACAAAAGAGGGCTGACCTTTGATCAAATGCTCGTTTGTAGTTTTGACAAGGAAATTTGCATGAAAAAATGTGTGCTGGACACTTACATGAAAAGTTAAGTTCTAGCAATGTAAAAGAGGCAAGAGGTCAGACTTCTTTAATAGCCTGTCAGATAAAAGCTGGATTCTCTCTGCTGTGCTCTTGGGAAGTTTTTCCATCTGAAGAATGTTTTAAGCAGGACAAATGAAGCATTTGTTCAATGGAAATGGCATTCCATCTTTTCAAGTCAGAGTCTGAGCTAATAATGTTTTATCTCTCACATGAAAGAGTGGAAAAAAGAAACAACAAATAATAATAATAATAAAAATCCTCAGCAGTCAAAATTGCCTTCTATTAGATCTAAGCCCATCTCTAGAAAGCTAACTATCCATCTTTTCCATTCCTAGAACTATAAAATGTCATCAGGATGGAAATGACAGTCTTTAAATTGTATGTTTTAAAGGCTTTTTATATTAGATTAGTCATTTAGATTTTATGAATGTGTATGGAAATATGTATTCATAAAAACAGAGGAAACTGAATGATTTTTTTCTCTTGTCTAGAGCATCCATCTGCAGGTTAGATACTGTCCAAAGTAAAAATTCAAAATCTACAAACTCATAAAACAGAATTGATCATATAACATTATATATAATATATATAAATTATACATTATAATATTATATAATATAACTTTATGTTGTATTAATATATTGCAAAACATAAATTTTATAATGTGTATAATATATTATAACATAATATATAAATATACTATATAATACATAAACTATATGTTATATTATATAATACATAAATTATATATTATATAATATATAAACATACTATATCATATATAAATTATGTTATATCATACATAGTATATAAAACATATTATAATACATAATCAATTATGCTTTATTATCTTGTAGATTTTGAATATATAAAATCTTCTAAAGGTATTGGAGAGAGAGAGACAGAGACAGAGACAGAGTCCCAAAGATAAGGCATTCAGCAGTACACCCCATTGGAAGGTCAGTCTTCTGCGGAGAGTTTCCAGCTCTTACTTCTTGTTTACTTCTTAGGAAGTGAGGAAAACACTAAAATAGAAAACTGACAATTCAGCTGTTTCTGCTTTTACTCTGACGTTTGATAGGACCAGAGGATGACAGAATGAGAGCTGGGAGGAAAGGCAAAATCTGACTAATCCATTCCCATAGCAGTGAACATGACCCACCCTTCACCTGCTGCTCAAGACCTTTGTCTTATATTCTATAAAAAGGAGAAGAAAAGGAGGATGAATCTTCTGTCTTCAAGCATTCTTGAGTTCTCTGTCATTGACTGACTGAAGTGTGCACCGACATCAGACCAGTCAGTGACAGTGTAACAGACATCTTAAAATTAGTTCTTATTTAACCAGTAGTTGGCCACTAACCCAACATCTGAATTAGGGTCTGAGATGTATCAGGAAGAATTTAGAAACATCTAGGTCTACAAGACCCCAGATGCCTTACAGAAAAAATTCATGAGGGTAAAGTGGAAAAAGCCCTTCCTGCTACTGGGACCCATGCATGACCTTGGAGCCCACTCTCACCAGGGAGACCTTATATGAGTCTGTATAATCTGTTCTTACTGTATATTACATCAACAAATATTCCTTTCCAAAACTTAATTAGCTCTGACTGGTTAATTGATCATCAACTGGGGAACATACCAGAGGAGGGTTTGTAAACAACGTTAAAACCTTCAACCCTTTGAAGCTATCCCCTAGAAACTTAAGGGGAGAAATAGCTCCCCTCTGGGGACCCAACCTACCTTTACAAATAGGGGGGTGCTACTCTCATATGAATTCATTCAGGGTGTCATAAGCAGGTCCTGGAGAACGCATTACACAATGAGCACAATCATGTAAAAGCAAACAGAATTGACAGACCTCAGAACTTAAATCCATGCCACATCCCACAATGACTTCAGAGGAATGATGATGCACCTTGACTATTACCTCTCAGAAAAACAAAAAGGTGGTGGACTACAGGTGTGGAATGAGTCGTACATTTCAAGATTTTTTGTTTGATTTTGCTTGACTGTTACAAGGAAGGATTACTTACTTGTTTCAAGGAAGGATTCAATTGGAGAGATTGGGGAGTCTTTGGAAATTGACAGTTATGTAAAAAAAGAAGAGGATCAAGAGAATATTTGAGATAAGGATAAGAAATAGAGCAGAATTTCTGTTGTGTTAGGCTGACTTATTTTCTGATGCACAGTTGATTGCTTTAAGGAGGATGGAGAAATAGTAAGCCAGGTGAGACTTCATTATCCTGAAACTATTGAGAAAAAAAAACAGACAAATGAACTGCAACACAATTTGTGGATGCCAGAGCCAGACTCTTTCTCTGAGATGAGTGATTTAAGAAGACAAAGAATAAATTGGGTTGTGGCAGAGTAACCAGAGAGGGGTATAAGATTGGGTATTAGTTATGGTTGTAATATTCCAGCAATAGGTAATATTTTTTAGATGGAATCTCTCTATCTTGTCCAGGACAGAAGAACAAAAGCCACCTGTGGGTCCAATCCCAGTACTGGTTAACATTAAAATCTAACCTGCTCCATTTTTCCAACCTGGGTCCATTTGCTCCTCCCCAGGCAGCCTGGTGACCCTCTACTCTCTATAACATTGTTAGAATGAGTATGGATGCCCAGTTGGCTTCATTCCTATAGCAGCTTGGAACTCCTGAATCCAAGGCATCTACTGGCCTCCACCTCTCCAGCATCAAGGACCACAAGTATGTACTACCATACCTAGAAACAAGTAGCGTAATAGTAGAATATGACTATATTGAATAATATCGAAATGCCACGTGGGAGAGAAAATTGCTGAGTCCTTCAGGGCCACAAGTCTATGTCCAGCCTATATACTGCCCTTTGAAGTAATGTCAAGTTCTTTCACAATACAACAAACTGAGCCCAGGCTAAAGTGCTCATTTAACAGTTGCTGGTGTCAATTTGTTCTTGTGTGGCTTTCCCAATGTGGCTTAGCATCCTTCTGCTATGTGTTCTTCAAAGAGCTCATATCTTGACTTTGCTATAAACTGCCTGAAGTTTGGAGTGCAGATAATAGCAAAGACTGGGCAATGGGTAACCACAAGGTTCCCCACCTACTCACCCCCAATGAGTTGCATCCTTGACAACATCTTATAACCATCGTCTATTCTCTTGAGTATACCTATTTCTGAGACCAAAGGGTCACGACACTTTGGAACTCTTGGACCCTGATGTTAAGATCCCTTTGAATGTTCAATTTATTGCTACACAGTCCTTCTGATCAGTAGCTGGCTGGTGGCAGTTACTTATAATAAAGCCTTCACCCAGAGTGGCCAGGTACCCACTATGTTCCTAGGTCTCACAGCATTGTATCCACATAAGGGGACATAGTGGCCCCAATACCAGTGGTGCCTTTGGGTCCTCTCTGTGGGGTCTTTCCTATGTCTATATTTTAAGAAAGGTTATTTTGCATAGGGTAGGGAAACTTGATGTGAAATTAGCCCTGTAAGATGGATGGTCACTCAGTCCTATATCCTACACAACTCTAACCACATTATCATTTAATAAATCAATTAATCAATCAATAAAATTGATTAAGTGTAACGATTTGCCAGTCACTGTGCATATTTAGCTTGAATACATGGTCTCTCTGGCTTTCACTGTCTTATTACTGAGCAAGTTTGAGAGGATTCACAGAACACTCTAATTTCCAACTTTTACTTTAAATAAAGTTGTTTTGGTTTTTTTTCCCCATTACCTAGTTCCTATTTAACATCAGTCATACCAAGTTCATGTCCAGATGTGGCATCACTGCCAGATGAGTCATTGCCTCAATTTCTGCTGGTCTGGAGTCCCAAAGGCCTGTTATATTGAGTAGACTGTAGAACTTGGACTCTGGAATGCCAGGGTGCTGGTCAGAGGCTCCAATCACCTTTGCCTAATAGGGAAAAGAACAAACACAGAAGTTAAAGACCAAATCCCTTTCACAGGACCACATAACCTCAGAGGGGAGAGATTGCCGTGGTGTCTCTCCCGTATATTGTCTCTCACTGTATTCCATGAGTGAAAGTGTCATGGAATGAGATCGAGTCAAAAATTCACTTTCATGGCAAATATTTGTAGTGTAGCGGAAAGAATGCTCGATTCGCTGCAGCCCTGCATTGAAATCTCAGCTCTGGCACTTACTGCCTGGACAATCCTGGGCACACCATCTGGTCTCTTCAGGCCTTGTTCTGCTCGTTTGGTGACCTCTACGGTCACTTCCAGATCCTTAATTGATTATTTTCTTGGTCCAATGAAGGGAACAGACATTTATTATATCATCCATTGAAGGCTTTGCCAAATAAGACCTCTCACATCCAATTTCAAGGAGGTCCTTAAAACAATTGCTACTTAATTATTAATTACTAATTTACCTACTGTTTGATTGGACCAGAATTGATCATATCTTTCTAAAGCTCTATATTGCTTCTCAATAGCTAAAATGAAAAAAAAAATCTCCTAAATATCCATTCTTTCAATATCTAATTGTAGTTAATTTAATGTTATTGTTGTCATTGAGTCATTTCAGTAAGGTCTGACTCTTTTTTTTTTTTTTTTGGATTTTTGGAGGGCAGTTGGGATTAAGTGACTTGCCCAGTGTCACACGGCTAGTTTTTGTGTTAAGTGTCTGTGGCCAGGTTTGAACTCAGGTTCTCCTGACTGCAGGGCTGGTGCTCTATTCACTGTGCCACCTAGCTGCCCCAAGGGTCTGATTCTTCTTAACCCCATTTGGGGCTTCCTTGAGAATGGTACTAGATTGGTTTACCATTTCCTTTTCCAGCTCATTTTACAGATGAGGAACAGAGGCAAATAGTGACTTGCTCAGGGTACACAACTAGTAAGTATCTAAGGCTGGATCTGAACTTAGGTCTTCCTGACTCCAGGCGTGGTGCTCTAACCACTGGGAAACACAGCTGTCCATTTAATTTTTTTTTTTTTGCATTTTTGGAGGGCAATTGAGGTTAAGTAACTTGCCCAAGGTCACACGACTAAGTTTTTGTTTGTGTGTGCGTTAAGTGTCTGAGGTCAGATCCGAACTCAGGTCCTTCTGACGCTCTACTCACTGAGCCACCTAGCCGCCCCTGTCCATTTAATTTAAAGGCCCTCTATTAAATAGTGCAGAGCACGTCTGAGCCATCTTCCCCAATCAGAGGTAAATGCCAAAGAGCATCAGAACTAAAGGCTAAAGACATGTCTGATCAGACACAGGGCATGGAGAGATACATACGGTGATATCTGGGTGCTGCCATCCTTCATCAGGACAGCCAAAGCAGCTCCAATGTAATTTCCCTAATTTGGGGACCAGTTGGGTCCAGCATATGTTATAAACCCAATCCAATTTGCTTAACCCATATAGGCACAAGCTTGCATAAAGAAAATTATTAAGGAGCTATCCATCTCTATCCCAATAAACACACATAATTTGTATGAGCTTGTGCAAGGAATCGGTAAGGAGAAAGGAAATGCAGTGTTTTTTAGCGATAATTGATGCCTTTCCAACAGCTGAAGTAGCAAAATGCTTCCAGAGCCCACTACCAAGAAAGACAAGACAGTATTCTAACTTCTATGCAGAGTACACATTGCAATCCATGAGCGATAGGTTTTTTTGTCTCCATATATTGTTAAATATTGGAACATCTTAGTTGCTGTGTCTGTATTTATTACAGGTAAACCATTAGGTGTCTGCAAAAGTGATGAATTGTGGAAGTCATTGGGAAATTAATGTCTTTTGGGGAGAAATGATGTGCTGAACCACAGGCTAAAGCAAAATGAAGGAACTGGAAATAGCATGAATACTCAAAATGTTTGGGAGCTATTGCTAAAGAAAATGCCACAAAACAAAAATAAAGTATTTTGGAGTTTGCAAAATGTTTTATTAACATTGTCTCATAATGACCCTGTGAGGCAGGTATGGGGATGCAATGGAAAGAAATGTGTGTCTGGACATATTCTGCATATAGTAGCTCTACTACTTCCTTCCTGCATGACCATGAGGAAGTCCTTCAGCCTCCCTGGGGCTCAGTTTCCTCATCTGTAAAATGAGCAGGTTGGTCTAGGTGATCTGGGAGACCCCCTACCAGTTCTACATCTATGAACCTGTTTTATAGATAAGGAAATTAAGGCTCCCAGAGTCTGTTCCAGTGACTTGTCCACAGTCACACAGCTAGTGAGTATCCGATGTGGGATTTTAACTCTGCTTCCAGGTTTGTACTCAATCGACTATACCATTAATGCCTTTCAGAAAAAGTATCCTACTTAGACTAAATTTTAGGATAATAAATATGTATCAACTTTAGAGTTTGTCCAATAATTAACATCTTGGAAGAAGATTGCCCTGGAGTAGAAATAAACAAAGAATACTAAGTTTCATTGTCAAGAACTTCCTTCCTGACCCTCAGGAAGTAAAAGTTTCTTAGAAGAATGAGCCACTCAAGTTTTTTGGGTTTTTTTTTCCTAACCTCTTTGAAAGCAAAACAGAAAGTAGATGACCTGAATGACTTTGGGAAGGAAGAGTGAATAATAAACCAAGTCATGGCATCCAAAGTTACAAGAAAATAGGAGGCAGTCAGATCTTTTGAAGTGCATGGCAAAAATACAAGTAGGCTGACAGGGTTATAAAAATCAGGGTACCCTGAGCCCTTTTATTCCAGCTTCTTGTGGAAGTCTGCAAACAGCTGAAGTAGGAACCTGAGGAGATTTACAAACCAGCAAGTCTAGGTCAAGCTTCTGAAATGAAATAGCAATAATGCTAGTCCTTACATACATGCATGCACGTACACATGCACACACATAACACACATACACATGTGCATTGTGTACACATATACATTATACACATATATGCACCTACATGTTTGTATGGACATACACATATATACACATATACATATTTGCCTCTGTGTATATTGCTTATTTTTATTTGTAGGTTTGCATGCATTATGTATATGTATGTATGTATGTTGAAGGAAGTATCAGACTCACATGAGCTTTGATGCTGTTTTGCTAAGCCTAGCAATGGTAAATGGGTTAGAGGGCACCATCTGTGGTATGCCATGCCCTCAGCACAAGGGGTTAAGTAGCTCTGACACCAGCAGTTGCCCCTTTCTGTGGTTCTAACTTAAGATCTATTAGAGTACTCTAATTATAGAACAGAATGCTAATGCTTAAAAATCCAGCTGTTCAGGTTTTTAGAACGGAAGCTATTCAGATTGGAGCACAAGCGGCTCCTTATGTAAGCAAAGAACAAGGAGCTAAAGGCGGCTTCAAGTTAGGAAAAAGCATCTGCTGTAGAGAAAAGAGGAGCTTGTTGGTTATCTTGGATTCCACCCATCCATTTTCTGCCTGAACTTCCAGGACTCTACTCTCTGCTCCCTTGAGGGAATGGGTGCTGTGTTCACAAGTGGCCGTGTTGTTTAGTTAAAACTCTTGATAGTAAACAGCAGTGCAACCAATTGCACTTGCTTAGTAACCATTTACCCCTCTGCTTAAATGAGTCAGTGACCTCATTAATGAAAATGTCCTCTCCAGCGGTGAGGATCATAACTCATTCATGCCTATCCATCCAGATCTTCTGGTTCCAGGTTCATCATAGAATGTCCACCCAACATCATGGGAATTCTTCAGTTTCTCTTGATATCATAAGGATATCAGTGAAGAACACAAGCTGTAGCACTTGATCTCACCGAGTGACCAAGCACAGCAAATGATCATGGAATCATAGACCTAGGGCTGGAAGGAACCCTAAACTAACCCCTTCATTTTACCAAGGAAACCAAGGAAGCTGACACAGCATCACAAAGGTGGTAAATGATGCGATGGGGATTCGAACCCAGGCCTTGTAACTCCATACCCAATACACTTTCTACTACATCATGGAGGTTATAAACTAAATGCATGTTCAAAGATGGATCCATTTACATGTAAATCAATTCATTCTGGTGCATAATGTATCATAACTTTTCAGCAACTCTCCCTGTCTTCATCAGAATACCTTGGTTGTCCATTTTCTCCTCTTTAGTGGCTATATTGTGGCTTCTGTTTTTCTGCTTTTTCAATCTATATTATTCAATAAAGGTCCTTCCAGGTTTCTCTGTATTTGTCATATTTGTCAGGCACAATTGCATTATAGTATTCCATTGCATTAACATCCCACAGTCTAGCCATTATCATATTACAGGACATTGAAATTGCCTCCAGTTTTTTCATTTGTAATTTTTTTACAATTATATGTAATACTTCCATGAAAATCTTTGAATAGAACATTCCACTGACAATATTTCCATCAATTTCTCTGAATGACACATATGTAGACTCCATCTTTTTTGCCTCTGAAATCTGGGAACATGAAATTTTTATATGCTTTTAGTCAAGTGGATTTAGAAATAGTAACAGATTTATTTGCAAAATGGATTTTAAATATGGTGTAGCCCCCAGGGGACTTGCGCTTTGTAATTTAATATTTGGGCCTATTTGTAACCTTGATTACAAAATCATAGGTACTGGGCAGAAACCCAAGTAGGAACTTTGAATCCTACTCCAGGGCATTCCCATTATTTTTCTTCCTAAACCCTCCTCTGGCTCCTAACTTCCCTTTCTATAGAAAGGGAGAAAAGGAAGGAAAGAAGGAAGGAAGGAAGGAAGGAAGGAAGGAAGGAAGGAAGGAAGGAAGGAAGGAAGGAAGGAAGGAAGGAAGGAAGGAGGGAAGGAAGGAGGGAAGGAAGGAAGGAGGGAAGGAAGGAGGGAAGGAAGGAAGGAAGGAAGGAAGGAAGGAAGGAAGGAAGGAAGGAAGGAAGGAAGGAGAGGAGAGAAGACAAGTTCTCTTCAAGAACTGATGAGCAGAAAAGAAAAAGAAGCTGGCAGAGTGAAGACAGAAAGAAGGGGGAAGATTGCTTTGCAACATGCCCTTTCATTTATAAATGAATGAATGAAAAGCATTTATTAAGTACTTACTATGTTCCAGGCACCATGATAAATACTGGGGATAATAAATGCAAGCTAGCAAGACAGTCCTTGCCCTCAAAGAGCTTATAAAGGAGACACTTTATAGAGGAGCACCGGCCAGGGAAAACTGTCTTGGACATGAGTATTGGAGTCAAAAGGCAAATGATAGGTAGATCCTTTCCAGGAATAGAAGTGTTAATACAGTTACTATTCTCAGAAGCAACATTGGAAGGGGGACAGGGGCCAACGTATCTGACGATGATTGGGAAATGGAAGGTGGGTCAGAGACTGGCATAAGACATGGTGAATGCTCATGAATCAAATCCTGGGGCAACTGGATCACGTCAAACCAAAGAGCATTTATTAAGTACCTACTATGTTCCAGGGACTGTGCTAAGTGCTGGGGGTAGGAATAAAGGCAGTCCTCAGAGATCTCAGAGTCTAACATGGGAGACAATATGCAAACACCTTTGTACAAACAAGATATGTGTGTATATAAATATATGATTTATTAAAATATATTATATACATACATTGTATACATGTGTATATATGTATACATATGTGTATATTTACATATATTAAAGATAACCTCAGAGGGAAGATATTAAGCTTAAAGAGGGCTTAGAAAGGCTTGTGGGCTGTTAGCTGGGACTTGAAGGACACCACAGAATCCAGGAGGTGAAGAAAAGGAGGGAGACAATTCTAAACATGGGGACCAGTCAGTGACCATGCCCAGACTTGGGATACAGTGTTTCCTTGGGTGGAACAGCAAGGCCAGTGTCTCTGCATCCCAGAGCATGTGGAGGGAGTGAGACGTTAAGAAGATTGGAAAGATCAGAAGCAGCAGGTGATAGGGTTGGGGAGCTTGAATCCCAATTCCAAAGAGGAGGCTGGAGAACAGGCAGCAGAGCATGGGCATGACCAAGGACAAATCAATAAAACCCTTATTCAAAACAACCTTTGGCTCTAAGACTTTCCTCCTTTTCTTAAACTGATTAAACTGTTATTTTTCTGCTTGCATGTTGCATCTCCCAGTAGACTGTAATCTCTTTGAGGTCAGGGGCAAGTTTTAGATTTTACCCTTCTTCTCCCTCCCCCATTGCCTGACACATTTATTCAGTCATTTTTCAGTCATGTCCAACTTCTCATCACCCCATTTGGAGTTATTTGCCATTTCCTTCTCCAGCTCATTTTACAGATGAGGAAATTGAGGCAAATAGGGTGAAGCCATTTGCCCAGGGTCACACAGCTAGTAAGTGTCTGAGGTCAGATTTGAACTCAGGATGAGGAGTCTTCATGACTCCACACCTGGCCCTCTTTCCACTGCACTACCAAGCTGCCATTACATGCCTACCTCTCTGATGCCAAATTCATGTTTGTCAATTTTAACTTATTGAATTTCCACACCAATTGCTCACACGTATAAACAGAGAAGACTTTTATGTCCGTATGTGTCTAGGGTGGCAAAGATCCCTTGGTCTTGTGTTAGAGACACATGTCCTCCCAGAGCATGGCTGGTCCTTGTAACACACTGGTCATGATTTAGGGGGTTAGTTAGAAGACATCCGTGGCTATGAAGCCATTCACACAGCTGCTGTCTGTCCTTTATTTTGATCATGCTGGAGGGAGGGGGAAGGAGGCTGTTTGCTGCCTCCTCTGTCTGTTCTCTCCTGAGACAGCAGCCATGGTGGGCTCATACATGCCTCAGCATGGGTTTGGGAGTTTAGAGTTCTGATCTGTGTCATCAATATTAACTTCAGGCTCACTTTTAACCAAGCCCCTGGAGCAGACCTAAAAACAGAATGAATTGTGCCTATGGGTGGAATGCCGGACCAAACCCAAATACCATGTCTTGACTTAACCATGAAGAAAACAAAAGTTTGTTTTCCCCTAAAAGGAAAAAAGAGAAGAAGAAACCTTAATGAAACAGGTTCCCCTAGGAGGAAACCTGCATGGAACATCCTATTGAACCAGAGAAATGGAGCAAAAACTAACATCTCTCTAATGGCCCAACTGAACCTACACAGAGGCAATTGTGACCTGAATTGTAGAATCTGGACCTGGGAGGGATCTTGAAGCCAAATCATCTGGTCCCAAGTTTTCATTTCATAAATCAAGGTCCAACAAGGTGGAATAACAGACCTGAGGCCCAGGGAGTTAGGCAGATCTTAATGAGACAAAAAACAAGTCTCGGGGTTCAATACGATAAAGTGGGAAGGATGAAGGCTTGGATGAAGGAGGATCTGGAGGGGAATCCCTCAGCTCTTCTACTTATTACCCATGTGACCCTTTAGACAATGCTCTTCTGGATCTCCCCCAGTGGCAATGTCCTGTTGGGATTTCTTTGTGTATACTTCTCTGACCACAACATGATGTTCTACATACAGACAGACAGACACACTCACACACACACACACACACACATACACATACCAGTTGAATGTAAAGCCCTTGAAGGCAAGGGCTGTCTTTGGATCTGGCCCATAGTGGGTAGGCACTAGAATGCCTATTGAATTCAACGGAATTCAATGGAATTAGCCTTTTCAGGCTTTAAAGTCATCATTTCCTCGTCTATAAAATGACGCAGTTAGATTTACAATGGCCTCTGAAATCCCCACATTCTCCCATGCTCTAAGATGGTCTTGAAATTCTCTTCCAGGGCACTGGGTTTGGATCCAAGACCTAGAACTGCAGGGAACCTCAGAGGCAATCTAGTCCAAAGTCTTCATGCCCTGATGAGAAAAATGAGGTTCATTTATGCAGGTCGTTGTTGTTGGTTAGTCATTTTCCAGTCGTGTCTGAATGTTCATGACCCTTTCTGGGGTGTCTTAGTAAAAGATTCTGGAGAGCTTTGCCATTTTCTTCTCCAGCTCATTTTACAGATGAGAAAACTGAGGCCAGCAGGTGTAAGTGACTCACCCAGGGTCACAGAGCCAGTGAGTATCTGAGGCCAGATTTGAACTCATGAAGTTTAGTCTTCCTAACTCCAGGCCCATCACTCTATCTGCTAAACCCCCTCAATGTCGCTATTCTTGCAAGAAGTAAATCTAAGTATATAATTTATCACTCCAATTTCTCCTCATTGTCACGAAAAGTTTCTTCTGACTTTAATGCTTTTAAAGCAATCACTCAAACAAACATTGATTAAATGCCCAACACTGTTCAAAGTGCTCAGCTACCCAGACAAGAAGGTTCCACTCCTGCTCTCAGGGAGCTTACATTTTCACATGTTTGGGGAGCGAGGTTTTTTTTTTTTTATCTGGGAAAGAAGCACAATAAATTTAGGTCACTGAAGTATTATTTCCCTTTAATTGAATCAGAACATATAGATGATTATGAATTATTAATGTTATCAATAATTGTCGATGTTTAGATAATTAAAATATAACTATATGATAAATAAATAATTGTATGGTTCAAATTTTTGTTAAGAATAACAATTATGAAAAATAATAATGCAGGACCTGTCATTCCCAGAAGACAGTTGCCCCAAGGAAGAAATTAAAAGCAGATGTCACATTGAATTTGAGTCCACATTAGAGAGAGCTTATTGATGAAAGATAATGATACACAGAGGACCTGCTGGTATTAGGCCCCTGGAAGAGGGGAAAAAAAAATCGATCGATTGGTTTTGAAGGCTTTGGTGAAGCCATCCCTACCTATGTACGGTCATCCTTTAAAGCAATGTTGTCTAGGAAGGAGGGTGAGTTCCAGAGGGAATTTCTTTCTGAGAAAAGTCATTATGAATGATACATTATTATGGATATTGCAAAGGCTTATTATCTGAAACTCTTTAATTTCATCTGGCATAGTATCTCATTGCCAGCTTGGCTGAAAAATGGAAATCTGCCGCAACAGCTGTCACTGCTGCTGTTTGTTTCTGAAATATCAACACCTGGCGCCCCCAGTTGTGATCACAAAACAAGGCATTATTGCTTTGACAAAAAGGACGGAGCGTGACAATGGGAGACACACGTGACCTTGGCTGACAAATAGCTTGTGTCAGATTCCCTGGAGATCAATCTGCTTCAGGCCTGTTTGGGGGAGGCTCTGCATATGGGCCCCTGCCCAGCTGCAGCCTCTATGTGAATACAGCTTTTTTCTTTCCACTCAGAAAGATGTTGGCTGGGGTCAGAACACCTTGCGGTTCCTTTCTCCCAATGACAAGGCGTCGTCATTAGGGCTGTCTACTCCCCTCTGAAAGAAAACCTTCGGGGAGCACTGAGCCCATTACCTAAACCACAATCAGGAGGCATGTTGGGAGGCAAGCATATTTGCAG
Source organism: Gymnobelideus leadbeateri (assembly GCA_011680675.1). Taxonomy (NCBI): domain Eukaryota; kingdom Metazoa; phylum Chordata; class Mammalia; order Diprotodontia; family Petauridae; genus Gymnobelideus; species Gymnobelideus leadbeateri. The sequence continues at coordinate 1,622,277 of WOXC01012364.1, read as the reverse complement.
AAGATTTCAGCTGTGCAAGGTACAAACAGAATCCACAGGGGGAAAAAGAAGTTTAAAGGATGGTTAAGAGTGGAGGAGTTGACTTTTCCCCCTTGTTTTATTATTTATCCATCTGCAGTATGACCAAAAAAAAGCATGTTTTTTTTTTTTTTTTTGGAGGGGGGCGTTAAGACTAGGGTGCCCAATTTCACTGAGACTAGTAGCTCAGGGGCTACTCAGAGGCCCAATCTCACTACCTATGGTCATGGGGAGCTTTGGCCTGCTCTGTTTTTGTTTTGTTTTTTGCTTTTTGGGGGCAATGGGTTAAGCCAGGGTTAAGCAAGTGTTAAGCCACTTGCCAAAGTCACACTACTAGTTTTTGTGCTAAGTATCTGAGGTTGAATTTGAACTCAGGTCCTCCTGACTCCAGGGCCGGTGCTCTATTCACTGCGCCACCTAGCCGCCCCTCTCTGTTTTTGACTTGGTTCATTTTGTGCCTCCTTACGTCAAACAGGGGTTTGCCATATTGATGTTGAACTTAATGAAGACACTGGATAAGCATAGTCCACTGTAGCTCACAAGTCAGAGCTCAAGAGGTCTATTAACTTCCTAGCCTCCCCCATTAACTGAGATTACAGGAGTTAAGCCACTGAGCTTGGCAAAAGCACATTTAAATAGAATTGATTTCTCCTCCTGTGTTCTGTTAATGTCATGCACGTTTGACCCAATCAGCTCCACAGTCTTTCTCTCACCAATATCCCCAGCGTGCTCTCCCACCTTACTTCCACTTCTTAGAATTCCTAACCCCATTCAGCACTCAGCTCCAATGCCAACTCCTTCCTCAAAGCCTTCCTTGATTTTGCCTTCCCATTACCAATCCCCAACAGGAAGGAAAAAATGCCTTTTCTCCCTCAGGACCCTGAGGACTTGCATTCACTTATCATGTTCCATTTTATACTGCATTTGGTTGTCTATAGAGTGACACAGACACGCCCCACCGCACTCCCCCCATCCACACCATCAGATTCTGGCTCAGAGTCCCAATTGCCACTCGTGATTACCTCTTAAGTACTCAAGACACCAAGTACTGTGCCAATCACTCACCCCACATCTGGCAGGGCTTGTGATCATTGTCCCCAAATTACAGAATTTTTAAATGCTCTCCCTCCACATCTCCACTTTAGGCCAAGGTCCCCCTCTCCATTCTGGGCCATCACCAGTCATCTTGACCTATGTCTTGCTGCTAGACTCTGATGACTCTGAAGAAGAAAAGGAGGGTGATGACTTTGCATAGTCCTGCCTCACTTAAATCCAATTCCTTTGCAGGTCAAAACATCACTTTCTTGATGTCATTGGTCATTGGTATGAAGGGGACAACAACAAGCTCTTGCTTCCTTAAGACAGCTAAAATCCCACTTTCTGCAGAAGCATTTTCCAGGCTTTCCTCAATACCCATCTCTCTCCCCCAACCCACTCCCCACCAGGGCTTTCTCTCTGTTTTTAGCCTCCCACTTATCCTGTACATATCTCAAACGTTTACATCTTTACAATATGTCAAGGGAAGCTTACTTAGAGCAGGCATTCATTTTTTGCCTTTCCTTACACCTTCAGCACTTCAGTGCTTAACAAATGCTTTTTGATTGACTATTGACTCAGCATCAGGATGGGATGACTGATAAAGACCCAAAGGACAACTATCAGGTGAGCCATGAATCATGGAAGGTTTGAATATTTCATCCCTTTCAAGATTCCTATAAACATCCCATTCTAGAAAGGCATACTAACACTGTTGGTACAAATATGTGTTGGTCCAACTATTCTGGAAACCAAGTTGGCATTACATGAGTCAAATCACTGTACTGTTCTTACCCTTTGACCCAAATGTCCCACCACTGGGCATACAACCCAAAGGGACCAAAGACAGAAAGAAAGATCTCACAGGAAAAAAAAAGATTAAGGCTGCATTTATAGAATCATAGCAAAGCTGGAAGGGACCTTGGAGTTCATCTTATTTGGAGATAAGGAAACCAGTTCACTGAGAGAATATGTGGAGGTAGAGTCAGAATAAGGGTTTGAATACAAGTCCTCCTATTCCAAATCCAGAACTCTTTCCCCTTGCCATATAAATGGTCTCGTTTTACTCATAGCAGCACTCTTTGAAGTAGAAAAAAAAAATGGAAACAAAATGGGAATTTGTGAAAATGGTTGAACAGACTATGCACAGAAAAATAATAGAATATTATTGTTCCTTAAGAAATAAAAAATATGGGGGCGGGTAGGTGGTGCAGTGAGTAAGAATGCCAGCCCTTGGGCCCTCAAGTCAGGAGGACCAGGGATGGGTTCCGGCCTCAGTACTTAGCACCCACACATAAATAACTAGCCATGTAACCTTGAGCAAGTTACTTAACTCCAATTGCTTTCTAAAAAAAAAAAAGAAATAACAAATATGAAGACTTTACATTGAGCAGAGGCAAGAGAATATACATGCTAATGTATAAATATAAATAATATATAAATTAAATTATACATAAATAATACAATACCATACTATAAATATAATACAATAACATAAATACTATAAATAATAATGTAAACATAATATATTAAATATAAATAATATAAATAACACTAAAAAGAATTCAAATGATGAATTGTAATGCTCTAGAGAACTAAAAAGCCATACTAACCTCCTCCTAGTAGAGAATGGGGACTATGGACATGGAAAATTGCATATGTTGCTAAAGAAAGTTGGCAGACCGATTGATTTTCATTACATGTCTTGGTTGTTACTAGGAAAAGTTCAATTTGGCACTTGGTATGGTTCAGGGAAATGACTTTGGCATGACAAAAGAAGGCAACAATAAAATGATTTTTAAAATGGTTGCATTCTACCCCATTATCCCAGAAAGCTTTACTGTGTCCAATATTATTACAAAAATGAAACACCCATTTTGGAGAGCTAGCCTTATTAGTATAAGAACATGTGACTGTCAATAAGTGCAATACATCTGTGAAGATTTCCCTTGCTTGGTAACATTCTTTACCTGTTTCTGAAGGGTCTTGATCCTGTAAATGATGGGAAGGTTTGTCAAAGCCACCCTGATCTATATTGTGTTATAAGGGACCATCTCACAAAGAAGGCCCAGATCAAATGAAAGACTAACAAAACAAAAACACAACCTACCCCAACAATTAAAATGTAAGGGTTTCCAAAATGAGAATTGAAAAGCAGGGAGAAATGTTAGTAACCTAGAAGTAAGTATACAAGGACAGAGATGAGATGGTCAGGTAGACAAAGATGGCACCATCCATGGATGGATGCTTTGTTTCCAGGTCTCATAACACAGGCCTGGGAGATGCTTCTAGGAAGGCCAATTAAGCACAAGTGGATAGGGGAAAGAGGAGGAGAGAGAGGCCACAAGCAGTGGTAAACACAACCATGTCTCAACCTCATCAGGACTAGCTGACTGTAGAACATGGATCCTTTGGGGGTTGAGGGGCTTGTCATAATTACTGAATAAAAATGAAAAAGGAGGAATAAATGTGTTTATCATTTATCTTTCTATGATAAGCAGAGAACAGCTTCTCACTATGGTGAGGGAGGGATCAGTCCCTCAAGGCAGGGAAGGACTGATCATCCGACTTTTCTTGTTTACCTGCAGTCCTATGAACCAAACTCCCAGCATCCAAGACACAATCCATGGGAGGGCACAGGGATCCATCACATTCATGTTCCCTGGCATAGGTCCTCAGAATGGATGATACCAGCCTTTGGGGGGCATTGGAACAATGAGGGGGGGCACTAGTAACCTCAGGTGCGATTGTGGGATATTGAATAAAAATAAGGGGGTATTGGGATCAAGAGAAGAAAAATTTGAAACCCCATTCATATGCGTTTTAGCTGTTGTGTAACAGAGTTGTAGTGATTACATCATTTTCCAAATAAACATACAAAATGCAAGCTGGAACCCATCAGTGGTCAAATCTGCCTACAGTTATTAACAAGCAAATGCTGGGGAGATGAGCACGTCGTGCATTGTCAAGAAGTCCAGCATGCATCAGCAGGAATATGTGCCTGGAATGACCTGTTTACAGTATGATACTACATGGTTACATATGTAATATCGTGTCATCAAAATTTCAATGCAGGAAAAATTTACCACAAATTTACAATAAATTATTACATTCAAGGTGTGTCATTTAAAAAAATTTACATTTTTTGAAATTATGCAATTTTTTAAAAATTCCATTAATGGGTTAAAGAAAGTAGATTTCCAGGGGGACACTGAGTAATTTTTTTAAAGGGGACAGTAGACTAAATAAGTTTGGGAACTTCTGCTCTCAGGGCTCATAGTTCTTATAGAATGCACTTGCCTCCACTTAGGTCCATGCTCCCAGTGTCCATAGGATAAAAATTTTAGAATTGGGGGTGGCTAGGTGGCACAGTGAATAAAGCACAGGCCCTGGAGTCAAGAGCACCTGAGTTCAAATACAGCCTCAGAAACTTAACACAAAAACTAGCCGTGTGACCCTGGGCAAGTCACTTAACCCCAATTGCCCTCCAAAAACCAAAAAGCATAATTTTAGAATTGGAGGGAATACTAGGAGCCATCAAATCCACCACCTTCATTTTATACATGAGAAACTGGAGGAACAGAGTGGTTAAGTGACTTGCCTTGGGTCACTAAGTGTCTGAGGCAGCATTTGAACTCAGATCTGAGTTCTGACTGGGGTCTAAAGGGGATCCATAGGCTTCCCCAGACTGCCAACAAGATCCACAACATGCAACAAAAGTTAAGAATCCCTATTTAATAGTCTCAGGAAGGGAAGAATGTAATCAGTAACTCTAAGGAACCATGAGCTCTCTTTAATTTAGGCATGTGCCCAACTTAGCTTTTGTTGAGTCTAACAATTGGCCTGAAAGCTCCATGAGGGGAGAGTCTGTTTTGACTTTGTCTTTGTATTCTATGTCCAGACCAATGTTTTGAATTCAAGCATTCATCAATGCTTGTTTAATCTGGTAAATTTCAACTCTCATATTAATTTAAACTGATTTTGGGGTAGGAGGAAATATCTGGAAAGAGTTTCAGAAACCCAATAGGGACCTCTTTAGCATGTTACATTTTAGAAGATCTTTCCAAGTTCTCAGGATGTTTGGAAGAACTAAACTTTTTGTTTGTTTCCTGATCTCCTGTTGTATCTTGTAAATTTAACTGGAGATGAGATTAAACTGGCTCCTTCAATACTTAACCTACTGTCACTTGACTTAGATTCTCTGCCCAGCTCCAAGACCATTGACCACAGGGCTGGGAAATAATCTCATTTCATTGCAAAAGGGGTGAAGCTGAGAACAAGTACAAATAGGTTGAGGCTAATTTAGGGGAGGCCTGTGGTTCACATGGTTTTTGGAGTTCAGACCAGTAGAGATCAGAATGAGGAAACCTGGGGGGGAAATGAAAAGATAAATAAGTTTCAGAACATACAGGCTGGTGATTCCATATGACAGATAAATGGATTCTTTCTTTGCTCATCTTTTAAAATTAAATATCTTAACCTTGGAGTTACAACATTTGAATCCTGGCCAGAGAAATAATCTAGTAAGTTTCATGATGAATTTTGCTACAACACAGGGTTCCTTTGTGGATCTAAATTAATCTAAAACTCATTTATTAATAGCTAAGAATTAAATTACATTTGTTGCTGACCTCCTTGTTGTTGGTTCCTAACTAGATTTCCATTAAAAGACGGCTAAGCTATTTAATCATAATATTGACCTTTGGAGTTCTCTTCTTGAATAGTAATTATGCTTGCAGAGCCTAGGAAAGGTAGTGCCCACACCAGAACAAGTAAGATAACTACAACAGTCTTTACACAAGGAACAACAGTTCATAGAACCTAAGAGAGTATTTTCTTCTTTGACTCTTTGCAGCCTTGTTTGGGGTTTTCTTGGCAAATGTACTGGACTGGTTTGCCATTTCCTTCTCCAGCTCATTTTACAGATGAGGAAATTGAGGCAAACAGGGTTAAGTGACTTGCCCAGGGTCACACAGCTAGTGTCTAAGGACAGATTGAATTCATGAAGTTGAGTCTAGCTGCCACTAGAAAGCCTTATTTACTTCTTATTTCACATGTGAGGAAATGGAGGCCTGTAGAAAAGAATTCCCTAAGATCAAGGGCATAGTTATTTCTAGAGTCAGGATTCAAACAGAGGAGCTTTTGGCCTTGGAATCCAGGGCTCTTCTCTTCAGGCATTACTATGGCACCACCTAATTTGTATTTGAAAAAATATCTCCAATGCTCTGAAAGGAATAAGGTCTTAGATTATATTTGTTTATTTTCTGGTGTAGTGGATAGTGTATTGGACTTAGAATCAGGAAGACAGATTTGTGTTCTGTTTCCAACCTTTGACCATTTTAAACCTTATTTTCTTAATTTTTTTTTTTAAACCACTTGCCTTACAAGGTCTCACAAGTCTGTTATGGGGACCAAATTTGAAACTATATATAAAACAATTTGTTAATTTAAAGTGCTATAGAAATGTAAATTTTCATTGATTTCTAAAATATCTACATTAAGAAACTGAGAAAAACAGGTCCCCTTAATTCTTTAAGTGACTATAGAGGGATTTTGGGTTTGCTTACTTGTTTTATCAAGTTTACTAGGCAGGCAGGTCAGTTACCTAGAGTTCTGGTCTTAGAGTCAGGGAGGATAGGAGAGGATGCCGGAGCTACTCTCCACAGGTCACAGAATTCTTGACCTAACCTGAGGTCACAGCACCTTCCAACCACTACAATGTGCTGGCCCCAAATGGAACTGTGACCTCATTGGTATAATGGGGGAATTTTGCATGACAAAACTCCCTCCACTAATGCAGGTGGGAACCTGCTCTGTAATTCTGAGAGGCTATGTTTCTCCTGGAATCATTCCCTTAGTATGTGTCAAGGGTCCTGACCCTGAGGTTAGATCTATCCACTACTCCACACAGCCCTTTGGAGTCAGGAAGATAGGCTCAAATCCCACACCTGACACTTGTTAGCTGTGTGACTCTGACCAACTCCCTAATCCTCAATGAAACTGAGGGGATTTCCCTAGACTTGCCTACTTGGCCTTAGGAGTTTCCCACAAAACGTTCACGTATTTGCCACACATTCTGATTTAGGCCAAGAACCCACACGCTGGGCTCCTCTGTCCACGAGTCAGGATGCAGTTAAAAGTTAACCAATAGGAATCCTTTGTAAATCTCAAAAGCTCAGTCTCATCCAAGCCACCCTGTTGCTTTGAGGAGGAAGTGTCTCAGCAGGAATCGTTCTACTTTCTCTTGTTCCTCAGAGGTCGCAGGAAAGTGGAAGAGCCTGAACGTGATCCATCACTGTCTGAGGAAAGTGGGTGAATCGGCCGAGATAAGGCATCTGTGACTGATGGCTCATCCATTCTCAGTCACCCCCAGGGAAGGGATTCACTGGCAAATGGAGACCGGAGCTACTTTCCACCGGTCACAGAATGCTTGGCCCAACCTGAGGTCACAGCACCTTCCAACCACTACCATGTGCAGGCCCCAAATGGTTCTCCTTGTGATTATTTCTCTGCTGCCTCTCTGGAGTGCCTTCCCAACCTCTCCTCTCCTTTCTGCTATGTTGTTGTTGTTGCTGTCTGACTCTTGCTGGTCCCATTTAGGGTTTTGTTGGCGAAGATATTGGAGCAGTTTGCCATTTCTTTCTCATTTTACAGATGAGGAAACTGAGGCAATCAGGGTGAAGTGACTTGCCCAGGGTCACACAGCTAATAAATGTCTGAGGTCAGATTTGAATCCAGGTTTAGTGCTCTATCCACTGCATAATGTTGTGAGAACTGGATGAGATAATGGATATGAAATATATTTATATGTACACATGCGTGCACGCATGTACATACGTGTGCATACGCATGCCTGCATATGTGTATGTGCACACGTGTACATACGTGTGCATATGCATGCCTGTATATGTGCATGTGCACACGTGTACATACATGTGCATACGCATGCCTGCATGTGTGTACGTGTACATACATGTGCATACACATGCCTGTATGTGTGTATGTGCACACATGTATATACGTGTGCATACGCATGCCTGCATGTGTGTACGTGCACACGTGTACATACGTGTGCATATGCATGCCTGCATATGTGTACGTGCACACATGTACATACGTGTGCATACGCATGCCTGTATGTGTGTATGTGCACACATGTATATACGTGTGCATACGCATGCCTGTATGTATGTACATACACACGTGTACATACGTGTGCATACGCATGCCTGCATATGTGTACGTGCACACGTGTACATGCGTGTGCATACGCATGCCTGCATGTGTGTATGTGCACACATGTATATACGTGTGCATACGCATGCCTGTATGTATGTACATACACACGTGTACATACGTGTGCATACGCATGTCTGTATATGTGTATTGCACACATGTATATATGTATGCATACGCATACCTGTATGCATGTATAGACACACATGTATATATGTATGTACACACATGTATATATGTATGTACACACATGTATATACGTGTGCATACGCATGCCTGTATATATGTATGTGCCACATGTATATATGTATGCATACGCATACCTGTATATATGTACATACACACATGTATATATGTATGTACACACATGTATATATGTATGTACACACATGTATATACGTGTGCATATGCATGCCTGTATATATGTATGTGCACACATGTATATATGTATGTACACACATGTATATATGTATGTACACACATGTATATATGTATATGCACACATGTATATATGTATGCATACGCATACCTGCATATATGTACGTGCACACATGTATATACGTGTGCATACGCATGCCTGTATGTATGTATAGACACACATGTATATATGTATGCATACACATAGCTGTATATGTGTATGTGCACACATGTATATATGTACGCATACGCATACCTGCATATATGTATATACACACATGTATATATGTATGCATACACATACCTGTATATATGTACATACACACATATGTGCATAATATGTATATGTAGCATTATATTATTCTGAGATAATGTATATTGGAAAGCAGCATGGTGTAATGGAGAGGGCATTGGGCCTGGAGTCAGGACATGCTCTGTTTTGTTCCCATTCTTGGCATGTGCTGTCTGTATAAGGCTCAGACAACCACTGGACTTTCCTGTGCCTCAGTTTCCTCACCTGTAAAGTGAAGTAGTTGACCTTGATGATCTCCAGGACACCCTCTAACTGTAAATCTATGAGCCTCTGTGGAATGTTTTATGTGGAATGTCAGTCCTTATTTTCATCATCATTCTTCCTTTATTCTTCCCATAGTCAAGTAGGAAGTACAACAGAAGACTTGGGGACTTGCCTGGGGATCCAAGAGGTTAAAAGACTTACCCAGAGTCATATAGGCAGGAAGTTTGACAAGGTGTATAGAAGAATTACCCAGGCCTCACTACAGGCCCTCAGCATGGCAAGAGAAAAGAGGCATGTCTCCTGCAGGCTGGGAGCAGGTGCTAGTGCCCTAAGAACACCAAGGCAGAGTTCTCCCCTTCCCCCCAAGCTGGGTGTTCATGGAGTGTTCCCTCCATGATTCTCTCATCACTTACAAAAAAGCTATTTTCCTCATAATGAAGAAAATGGAAATTAATTTCAACAACACATAAGCCTCTTAGCCCAAGTTGAAAGGACAATGGATCTAAAGTATATTTATTCTTCTGGTTAATTTTTCATTTCTTGTCCTTGTATACTACCATATAACAGATAATATGACAAAGTTGGCCTTGGAGGTAGGAAGATCTGGGTTCAAGTTTTGCCTTTAACACTGACTGTGTGACCCTGAGTAAGTCTCCTGACTCCTCAATGTCCCAGATACCTCAGAATCACTGCAAATTGGAAAAAAGGCACCAACTCGCATCAGTGGAGACTTCCCTATCCTAAAAAATCCACAAGTCCAGTTCCTATCCTCTTCTACATGAGGAGAGGAGGGAAAATATTAGTTAATCAATCCATCTATGGGCAGCTAGGTGGTATAATGGATAGCATGGTGAGCCTGGAATCAGGTAGACCTGAACTGAAATCCAACCTCAGACACTTAACAGCTGTGTGACCCTGGGCAAGTCACTTCACCCTGTTTGCTTCCGTTTCTTTTTTTTTTTTTTTTTGCCTTTTGGTGGGCAATTGGGGTTAAGTAACTTGCCCAAGGTCACACGGCTAGGTTTTTGTTTGTGCGTGCGTTAAGTGTCTGAGGCCGGATCCGAACTCAGGTCCTTCTGACTCCAGGGCTGACGCTCTACTCACTGCACCACCTAGCCGCCCCGATTCCGTTTCTTCATATATAAAATGAGCTGGAGAAGTAAATGGCAAACCATCCCAGTATCTCTGCCAAGAAAAACTCAAAAAGGGTCATGAAGAGTCAGACATAACAAAAATCAACCTATGACTGCACCCCACTTAGCCCCAATCCTTACACCATAAGAATACCTCTTCAAAACTTCAACAGTAACTTGACCAAAGAGATGTTCAGGTCTGTGATTGTTGTTTATTCCCAAATTGTTTTGGACCACCTCCTGTTACTAAGCCTCTTTTTATGAAGTAATAAAATAGATCCACTCGGAGGTCAGAGAATTCTCAAAACACTGATCACGGTGATACCTTCTCCACAATAAAAAGGTCATCTGCAGCCCTTATGCATTCACTCTGTTCTGTCTTTCAGAAAGGCACACAGACTTGTGACTTTCCCCCAAGACATAGTAGGGTATAGTTGTTTGGTTGTTTGATTTTTTTAATTGGTCCAGGTATAGAATCAGATTGGAACATAGTCCAAGGGTTGTCCTGATGCTCATGGGAGCTATTATGTGTAAAGGACCTTTCAAAGTTTAAGGTACTAAATCAATGTCAGTTATGAGGGCCACCATTATCAGTTGTAGAGTTTAAGAGACAAAAGTTGTCTCAGTTTAAATGATTTCCCAAGTTTCCAGATCCAAGGTCCAATCTGGTAGGGAAAAAACATGATAAATTTTAAAAATCAAATGTATAAACAACTGATAATATTTTATTCTTAGTTCCATTTTTTTTTTAAAGCAATTGGGGTTAAGTAACTTGCTCAAGGTTACACGGCTGGTCATTATTTATGCGTGGGTGCTCATTTTCTGAGGCCGGATTCAATCTCGGGTCATCCCAACTCTGAGGCCGGCGCTCTTACTCACTGCGCCACCTAGCCGCCCCTTTAGGGCAATTGGGGTTAAGTAACTTGCCCAAGGTCACACTGCTAGGTTTTTGTTTGTTTGTATGTGTTAAGTGTCAGAGGCCGGATCCAAACTCAGGTCCTTCTGACTCCAGGGCCGGCGCTCTACTCACTGCGCCACCTAGCCGCCCCCTTAGTTCCATTTTCTAAAGGCATCATGGAGTAGTATGTAGACAGCCAGACTGAGGGTCAAGAATGCTGGGGTTGAAATGACACATCCTTGATTTATTAACACTGTGGACAGGTTTCTTGACCTTCTGGTGACTGAGGCGACTCTCTATAACACAGCGATGTGGAGGGGTGGAGGGTTCTGATGAATAGTTTGGAATATTCATCATGGGCTTGGATTACCAATTTTCAGAGAAGTGGAAACCATCAAAATGCTTGGAACACCAGGGCCACCCTGGACATTCAAGGATCTCCATAATCTGGTAGCATTTTACACCTTTGCAAACCTATCTCTCTTGCCCTTCCCCCTCTTCTTCCTTCTAGGAGCCTTCCATTTCAGGAAGATTAATCTACTAATTTTCCACACACATTCCATCTCACTTCCTTCCATGAATGTCCTCCCTTCTCCAATTTACCTGATACAAATCCGGCGTTCCCCATGAAGCTATTCCTGACCATAGAGCTCTCTCCTCCTGCTAGAGTATCTCCTATACTATTTCTATATATAATATACCATAAATATCTATTGAGTTCCTTGTTTGTAGCACTATGCTGAGTGCTATGGAGGAAACATGTTAATAATACACAGTCCTTGCCTTCAAAGGTGTTGCCTGCTAGTAGGGTAAGGAGCATGAATAGGAAAGACTCTAAGACAGAAAGTGGCAGAGAGACAAACAAGGCATTATGGGAGATCAGAGGAGGGAGTAATTCCTTCAATCTGGAGTGGGTGATCAGGGCAGGCCACACTAAGTGAATGGTTTTTGAACTGGGCCTTCATTTCCCCAGCACTCAGCATGGTGCCTGGCCCATAGAAGTATGATACAGGCTTGTTCATTTCTCTCCAAGATGGTACAGGTTGTAAGCTGCCTCAGTGAAGGGCATATCCAGCCTAGTGAGATCAGAAAACATCAAAGTCACCACATTCAGAAAGGATGGTTCCTACATGCCTTTCAAGTCTTATTATATGCTCCCCTGCATGCGTGCCCTGGTCCAGCCAAGCTGGCTTTCTTGTGATTTCTTATACATGATGCTCCATGTCCCACTCACATACCTTTACCCAGCCTGCTCCTCCCATGTCTGTAATGTCAGACTTCCTCACCATACAATCCTGTGCTCTCTCCTTCCAAACTCACTGCAGCTCCATCTTCTACATGAAACATGACCCCTTCTCTGGTCCTTCTCAGCTACCAGCCCCATCCCCCCCAAATTACCTTGTATTTACCTTGTATTTATTCTATGTGTGCTTATATCTGTACAACTCAGCTTCCCTGAGAGATGGTTCCATTTTTCTCTTTATATGCCCAGTGCTTGGCTTAGTGTTAGAAACATAGTAGGAACTTAGCAGATGCCTGTGAATATTTTCCACTGCTGTCCATATGCATATGCTTATACTCTTAACCTGTCTTCTCTTATCATGATAGAGCATAGATCCACTATGCTCTATAGTTCCATAGAACCAGCAACGTTGTTCTTGCTGTTTCCCTCTTTGCCCAATCGACGAATTATTTGTTCACTGCTCCAAATCTTTGACCTCCAAGTGATGGTTTTTCATCTTTCAGGATCCTGTCTGTTATTAGGGAAGCGCATCTATTGTCTATCTTGTTCATACACATACATTTTAAGTAAGTAAATGACATTAATTTTGAGAATTTTACCACAATGTCTGAAGAAATTAGCAAAGACCTCATAACCAAATCTATCCAAAAGCCTAAAAATTGCTAAAACACTTAGAAATAATGATTTCCCTACCAGGTTTCCCACCACAAAAAAGCATTGCTTATGACTTATACTCAGGTAAATTTCCAGCACCATTCACATTTCTCTTAAGTATTTATCCAAAGCAGATCATAAGCTCTCTCCCTCAGTTCATTGGCAGGGACCTAATTCTGGATTCATAGTTTTGGCAACAGTCACTCTTTGGGTAGTTTAACATTATATGGATGCCAAAATGCTTAACACCCCTTTATGATTCTGAGGATAATAAACAACCATAAAAATGTTATGTTACTTATTTCACATGAAACAAAAGTGAGCTATTATTCCCTGAGTGTATGGGGGGACTCCAATGACATTGAAGCGACCCTTGTTATTTCAATTAGACCATTCTTTCCATGACAGCTGCAAGAAATCGTATTTCCAATATGCTGACCAGGTGTTCCCCCAAATGGACTACCAGTCCTTTGCTTTGATGAGCACCACCACCTTCCATCAGCCTCCTCCCCCTCTACTCGTATTTTCTACCCATCAGAGCATAACTAGGACAGGCTCATCACCTGTCATTGGGCACAGAGGGACAAGAGCTGGGGGTCAAATACCCCTTTAGTTGATCACTTCCTTCTCTCAGATAATGGTGGACCCTACTCTTCCAAAGACTTCTTGGCAAAGTAGTAACCTACATTTTTTCTCCTTCTTGGTTTTATGGCCCATCCACCTCTACCCCTCACTCCCATGTCCTGGAATCCTTAAAAGTGGAGCACCAACTGGAGAGAGAGGGCCGTGGCCCATAAATTTAATTACTCACCCTTAATTCATAGGTGGCAGAATCAGTTCTTCAAGCATCTCAGTTAATCAGGCGGCACTGACAGTGGTAATCAATTGTTCAGCAGTCTACTTTTGCTTAATTACTGCAGCAGTACATTACATTTTCCAAATGTCAAGCATCTTCTTCTAGAAATGCAATAAATCATTTCTATATGGCGCCAAGAGCGAGCGTGTTATTCTCTCACACCTGACCTTGGCCACACGGAGTAGAAATTGATCATCTGCTGCAGCAGGACAACATCATGGAGAGAGGAATGAGTTTCAATAAGTATCAGAACCACCTCCAAAAAATAGAGGGGGAGGGGGAGGCTGTGCTGGAATGAGCTGGGCACAACCAGGTGACTGTGGGTTTGATTTTTAACGAGCTTCATGTTGGCACTAAGATTTCCTACAACAGGAAATATGTGGTCCCTTTCCATTCTAAAATTCTCTAACTTTACAACATTCAAATCACTGGCTAATCAGAAATTCAGTTAATTTTTCTGTGTGTTCCTAGACTAAAAATTTATATCTCTCTCTCTCTCTCTCTCTCTCTCTCTCTCTCTCTCTCTCTCTCTCTCTCTCTCTCTCTCTCTCCACTTCTTTCCTTTCCTCCATCCCTCTCTCTCCCCCTCTTTCTCTCCCTCCCTCTCTCTGCTCCCTTCCCTCTCTTTCTTCCCCCCTTCCCCCACCCTGGATCTTCTGTGTTTGGGAGAAAAATCCTCCCACAGATACTTAGCAGAAGGAAAGGCAGTTTCTGTTTCAGGAAAAGCTTTGTTTCCACTCTCTTCATTAATCACCATGTGATTACTAGAAGAGCTAACTTCCTCCTAGACTCTATAGGATACTCTAGGGCTGGGTGATAGGACCATCTTGGTAGACTATCAAACCTTTCTTTTCTCCATCCTTGGTTTGTTTAAATTATTTTCCCTTGAGAAAATGGTACTAGTCTTTATTTTTTTTATTTCAAAATTTCCTGTCACATAGAAGCATCTGGATTCAATTTTTAAAGTCTGATACACAGTTTCTTAAAGTTATTCATTTATCTTGAATGCATATGTATTACACACACACATGCACATACATAGTATCCCAAAAGGCTTAGTGCAATTTCAGTCTAATTTATTTCAATCTATTGAAGCCTTTAATTTTAAGCTATTAAAGTTGTCATAAGACTTTGGGGAATATGTATGTGTATGTGTATATATGTATGTATAGATTGATAGATAGATGTCCTCTAGTCCACTGTACTTCCTAATGTAATTATTCTCCTTAGTCTTAATTGTAGTTTCCTCATGAAAAGGTCTCCTCAGTTCCCTGCCTTCCTTGTAAATATTATAATTGACAGGTGATACTTTGTTTGAATGGAGAGAAGAGTATAATGTTCCCCTACGTCATTCCTGATAATAAAGATACGCTCTACAAATTGTCACAGCTTTGAATTAGTGACTTTCCATTCCCAAACTGGGTAGATCTCAATTGATTCAGTATTAAGGTCTGTAATTAGTCATCAACTGGATCGAAGAGGCAACTTTCTATTGAGATTTGGGTCAGAACCATGTCTTCACCAGCTTTGTAAATGCCATCTGATCAAAGTGAAAGAATAAACATTCTGGTACAAGATTAACTTATTTAACATATGATGAGGCTGTTAGACAGCAGAGGCCAGAGTAATGGCCAGGGTGGGAAACAAAGAACATATTTCTACAGGTCATGGTAGAAGCAAATGATCTCAAGAACTCTATTGAAACAAGACTGTTGCCTGACCATTCTACAAAGAACTAACACAAGAAATTATGTAGGAAATTTTAAATACTTTTTATTCCCAGGAGTATAAAATTAGACACAGTGGAGGAGTGGTTTCTTTTTCACAAATACAGATGTAGATGAGAAATCATATAAGAGGAGGGGTAGTTCTCACAAGTAGGAAAACTAGAAGCAAATAAATGAATTGAATGGGATTAAATAGCTAATGTTTTACATTTTTCTAAACATGAATATCTTCCAGTGGATCAATGAACTGGGCCAACAACCTGTCCATTCAGGCATGTTTTCCTTCAACTTTCATTGCTTTAACTTTGAAACAGAAACTTATAATATTCCCAAATATTTGCACCCATTTTATTTCATATTCATGTTCCCACCTCTGGACTACCAGTCAAAACCTGCATAACCCTTTAGAGAATGAGATCATATTGGCTGGTTTGGAGTTCTGGACTTTGGAGCTCTCATGGTGGGACAAATCTGGCTGCCAGATAATGGGATAATGATGGTCGTGGGGCCTGGGTTGAGAAGAGGGGTCAAAATGTCAGAACAGCCCATTTATCAGCCCGTAGCAATCCTTTGTAATCCTTCTCAATCCCCCACAGGGTGGGCAGGGGAAGGAAGTTCCAGTTGTTGATGATGGAAATTAGATCAATGAGGTATTTTTCAGACTGCCTTTGCCTAACTCTCCCTCTCCCAATTCCACAAACTACCAATCATAGTCAACAGCCCAGGACAACGCATGCATAGAGCATTGCCCAGGGCACTTGGCTGTATGGGCATACCCAGCCCACACTCTGGGTTTGTACATAGTTTCTGGGATTTTAGGTTTAGATTAGAATGTATTGAATCCAGGCCCTGGTTTTACAGGAACTAGCATTTGAAGAAGTTAAGTTACTTGCAAAAAGTCACATGGTTGTAAGGGATAAAGCCAGGATTTGAGTCCAGGTCTTTTGACTTCAAATCCCTCACTCTTTTCACTACACTACGCTCTTTCTAGGGGCTTCCCTTTCTATTTCATGTCTCTGATTACATGGTAGACTTAAAACCTTGGAAACTGGTGGTTACATTTATTAAAACACCCAGAGTCCGTTCACTAAAACTATAGCAACATGGAGTCAGGGAGACTTAACTGTTTCTGACGCATGCTGTCTGATTCAGGGCTTTCTAGGAAATTCTCTGGGTTGCAGGTAGCTTGGAGGAAGTTGAGAGTTTAAAAGGGGGGGAGGGACAGGCAAGAAAGGAGGGAGAGAAAGGGAGACAGGAGAAGAAGGGGGGAGGTCTGGTACATCAAGATTATGAAAGCAGTTTGATCTTTATTTCCTCATTGGTTTTATTTCCCTCATTGGAATGTACGCTCCTCGAAAAGGAGGAATTCTATGTCTTTCTTGTGTCCTAATACATAGCACAGTGCCTGGTATATAGTAAGTGTTTAATAAATGCTTATTGATTGGCTCACTGGCCTCAGCTCCCTATATTTGTGACCTGACCAGCTAGTGACTAGAATTGATTGAAGCAATGCAAATAAATATACTATGCCAATCCCACTGGGGATTCCTTTACAAAGGGAATTGATGTCTGTGTAAATACAGCTCTTGTACTTAATAAAGGCACTGTCAATATACTGCTTGTACACATACACTGTTTGCATAGATATAAGTTGTATTTACCTAGCCATAGTCTGACCTACCCATCGACTGACTTACTCAGAACACAGTGAAAGGGGGACTATTGAATTAATAATTTTCACAAAGAAGCAGCATCCACCACAATACTGCTCATTGCTCTGGGAAATTGTCTTTTTGCACTAGCTATGTAAAGTATGGCCCCTTTCATGTGTGGACATTTTATTTTCCGAAAGAGGCAGAAAAAGGATGTTCACATGAGAAAAACAGCTTGAGGCTATCTTGAGAAAACAGCTGCTCAGATTAAATTATTAAGAAAACCTGCATGGGGGGGTGGAGCCAAGATGGTGGAGAGAATCCAGGAAGTTGCCTGAACTCTTCCCCAGTTTCCCTTGAAAACAACGTTAAATGAAGCTTCTAAAAGAATTCTGGAGCAACAAAATCTACGAAAGACAAGAGTGAAACAATTTTCCAGCCCGAGATGACTTTTAAGAACTTCAGGAAAAGTCTGTCTCACTTGGGTAAAAGGGGAGCACAGCACGGTATAGACAGTGTCCAGGCAAGCCCGGGGAGGCACAGATCATCGACCAAGGTCCCACGATCCTGGCTTAGCCGGCCAGTACTACAGAGGCCAGTTGCCAGTCCTAGAACCCCCAGCACACCGAGTGCAACTCTGCTAGACCACCTGCCCCAGAGGTCCCTGTGCAGAAAGCCAGTGACCAGGTCCCTGACCCCCAGCACAAGAAGCTTGGGATAGGGTCCCTTGTACCCCAGGAACAGAGTTTAACTTCTTAAAAGCAAGCAAAAGACGAAAAAGAGCCCTGACCATAGAAAACTACTATGGTGACAGGGAAGATTCAAACACAAACTCAGAAGAGGACAAAAAAAATGTTGAAATGACTACAGGTGAAGCCTCAAAGGGAAATATGACTTGGTCTCAAGACTAAAAAGTCCTCTTGGAAGAGGTCAAAAAGGACTTTTTGTTGCTTTTTTTTTTTTTTGGAGGTGGGGGAAGGCAGGGCAATTGGGTATATACAATAAGTAACTTGCCCAAGGTCACACAGCTAGTAAGTGTTGAGTATCTGAGGTTGGATTTGAACTCAGGTCCTCCTGATTCCAGGTCTGGTACTCTATTCACTGTACCACCTAGCCACTCCTCAAAAAGGATTTTTAAAATCAAGTAAGAGAGTTCTATAGAAGAAAAATTGGGAAGAGAAAAGCTGCTTGAAAGTAACTCAGAATGGAAAAGGCTATCCACATCCAGAGACAGAATTATGGAGTCTAAATGCAGATGGAAGCAAACTACTTGCTCTGTCCTTTTTTCGTTTTGTTCTATTTTGTTTCTTCTTCTCACTGTTCATTCCATTGTTTGTAATTTTTCTTTACAACTTGACTAATGTTTGGTGTGAAGGTATAGGTAGAGCCTGTGTCAGATTGCACAGGGGAGGGAGGGGGAAAGAGAGAAGAGGGAGGGAGAGAAAATTTGGAACTCAGAAATGTGGAACTGAATATTGTAAACCAAAAGTAAATAATTTTTAAAAGTAACTCAGAGGCAGAATTGACTGACTAAAGTCAGTTTGATTGCAAGGGATTATTTATCAGCTCATTTAAATATTTTCTATGTTGGGGGTTTTGAAGGCTATCACTGGGACCAAGGAGGAAACTATAAATTCAAGAAATATTTAGAGACTGTTATTTGTGTTATCCCTAATGAGACTATGCAGAGGCTCTGGTTTGGGACATGAAAAGCCAGAGGAGATCAAAGGAGATGAGAAGTCTGATGAAAAACGAAGAGTCGATCAGAAATGAAGACATGACCCAACACAAGAGAGAAGCCAACAACAGGGATGAAAGGAGCAGAGACACTACCGCCTTTCTGCTTGGAGGAAGCAGAGAAGAGAAAAATTGGAAGCCAGAAAATCAGAAATTGTGTCAGGCTGAGCCAGCTGACTGAAATCAGCTATGTAAGGGGCTCTGTAGAGTAGAGTGGAAAGGTCCCTTTGAAGAGCTGGCTGGGCTTCTCTGCATTGCTCTCTATCGCCACCTACAGTCTGAGAGAAGACGGACTTCTCATGGGCTTCATCTTGCTCTCCACTGTCCTTTGGGATTCCTTAGAGTTCACAGAGCTGAGCACAATCAGGTCCCCGGGCACACACCCTACTCATGTCCTTTGCTCCTAGGTTTCTGTGCATTAATAGGAGAGTTTAACCCAGTTTAGATGAAGACTGCTGTGTGATATCTTGATTATTCTCAATTTTGCCTTCTCTTGAGTGTTATAATAATTCTCATTTAGTAAATGTTTCATGTTTGAGATTAAATGTTGTCATTGAGACTGATTTGGGGGGAAAACACCAATGGGGGCTCAAAAGCTATACTAGTGAGTAGGAGACATGTATTCTGCAATACTAGGGTTGCTCCTAGGACCTTGCCTAGGATGTCCACTCCACCCTGAATCTTTCTGAGCTGAATCCTAGAGCTCCTTGGGAAAAGGCGGTCAGAATTATGCTTTAGGAATATCAGTTCGGCAGCTGTGTGAAGGATAGATTACACAAAGAAAGACTATACTCTCATTCCACCCCAGTAGGATGTCATTTTTTTTTCTTTTTCTCTCTAGAACCTAGCAAGTACCAGGCTCATAGTAGGAGCTTAAGAAATGCCATTTGGAATTTTTTTTAATTGAATTGTCCTCTGGAGAATGCCTAGAACTTTCTCCCATAATGGTCAGATCATGGTAACCTAGCAGGTATATAAAAGATGATCATGTGAAAACATTAACAGAAGCCTGAGGTCCAGGGAGCCTTAGTACTTGCCCAAAGGTAAACAGATTGTTCAGTGTTATGTGGAATTGCAGTGTTTGGGGCAGTAGGGTGCAGTTCCAACAAAACCTTATGGCCAACGAAGATTTGTAAGGAATCAGAGCCATGTGTAGCCCAAGGAATCCAATAATACAAATGAAAACATAAAAGAGGCAGTCTATTCAGATAATCCCAGTCATGATTATATCAGCCCCAGAGAACAGAGGATGTTTTGTACTTACTTAAGAAAGAAATGGCTTTGGAGGCAGAAGAGCCAGGTTTTAATTCGAACTGTCTGTTACTATTTGTGTGACCCCTCTACAGTTTCCTCAATTGTCATTGGAGGGTGGATTAAACAAGGTGATCTTTAAAGCCCCTTCCAGCCTTAAAACTTTGATTCTCTCTATAAGCATGGGACCATAAGTATGTGAGAAGTGGGACTTGAACCCAGGTCTGCCTGTCCCTGGCGCCAACTCTCCACAAGGCCACACGACCTCTGAATGGGAGATGACTATAGTACTTTAAAAGACATCAAACAGCTTTTTTTATTTAATGTTGAAAAAAAAATTTAAACTCAACAACTCCCAAAATGCAATAGTCCAATAGATCAAATAAGTATTTATTATGTGCCTGGCATCCTGCCATGTACATAGAAACATAAAAATAAAACAAAACTGAAATTCTCAAGGAAGTCCCATTCTATAGTGGGGAGGGAACTACAATGTATACATGGAGGTAGGTGGCTTAGGTAGCACAGTGTTGGAGTCACTTAAACTTGGTATGCCTCAGTTTCCCCATCTGTAAAATAGGGACATTAATAGCACCTGCCTCCCCGAGTTGTTGTGAGGATCACAAAAGCTAATATTTGTAAAGTGCTTTGCCAGCCTTAAACCCACATGTAAATCCTGGCTATTATTACTGGCTAGTAGAGTACACAAATAAATAGAAGGGACTTTAGGGGAAGGCATTAGCAGTCGAGGGTTCAGGAGAGGTCTGATGAACTGATATTGAAGGGAGATATTACAGAGTTTGGAAGGGATCCCAGCAGCCATCTAGTACAGGCCAGACCAGACAGAAAATCTCTGCGATATACCCACCAAGCAGTGGAACAGCCTCTGCTTAAGGACCTTCATTGACGGGGCTTCCACCAACCCCAGAACCAGCCCATGACACTTTGGAACAGGTCAATTTTTTTTCGGAACTTTCCCCACAAAAGTTCCAAGACAATGAAGATAGAGATTTCATGCATCCTTTCTCCTCTCACATACATTTCTCCCTAGATTTAGGCCAGCCTGGACTCCAAAGCTCATGTCGGAAAACAGACCAATCTCAGCTGAATCATTTATTTTTTTCTGGGGATTCAGAGAAGCTACATTCATCCTTCCAGGCCACTAGAGCCCCATTTACCAAATGACCCTGACTCCATCTAGATTCGAGACCTGCCTTCCATTTCCTCCAGACTCCCTTTCCCTCCCACCCATCTCTCTTGCACAATGCCCTGCCCTTAACCTTCAGCTGGCCCCCTTTCTTCAGAGGACTTCATGGCCTTTTCTCTCTCTTTGACAGGCTCCAGGTTCATTACAGAGTCGCTAAGCCAGAAAACTTTCTTTTCCTCCCCTTCCCCCTGGTACCTTGGAGAAACCTACGAAGAGCTCAGAACTCAGGAGTTCATCTCTGCTTATTAGAGGTTAAAAAGATTTGTGGGCATCAGAGGGGATGAACACTGGAATGGGGAAGGATACCTGATTGATTCCATTAGACCTTTTCCCTAGACCCCCTAGGGATTCTTAATTTTTTTTATCTCATTGACTCCTTTGGGGCCTCTTCTCACAATGTTTTTTAATGCATGCAGTAAAATACATAGGATTAAAGAAACCAATTATATTGAAATATAGTGACCAAAATATTTTTAAAACAAATTTGTGATACAGTAATATATTTAGCAGTGGGTATAACAACTGCCCTAATTTTTAAGATAATAAGTATAATTAATATTTTGAGATAGCTGCAAAACTGTAGGGTTCTAAGAAAATAGCAGCCACTGTTAATACAGTTGTGGTCTATTGCCTACATTCATAATTGAGGGAACTGCTAAACTTTAGTTAGAAGTTAATGAAAACAAATATGTCCCTTTTTTCTTATCCAAGTTCACTGACCCCCGTGAAATTTGTCTCTGGATTCCAGGTTAGGGACTTCTGGGGTTTTTTTCTTTCTGATATTTTAAATTATTTTTACTTATTTCATTAAATATTTCCTAATAACAAGTAAAACAAATTAACAGTCTTTTTTTTAATTATGAGTTCCAAATTCTCTCTCTCTCTCCTATCCCTCACCCCTCCTTGAAAAGGCAAGCAATTTTAATTTGATTATACATGTGAAATCATGCAAAGCATTTCCATGTTAGCCATGTTGCAAAGGAAAACACAAACAAAATAAAGCAAAAAAATGAAGAGAGTTTTTTAAAAGTCTGCTTCAATCTGCATTCAGAATTCATCAGTTCTCTCTATGGAAGAAGATAGCATCTTTCATCACAGGTCCTCTGGAATTTTTCTTGAACAGTTTTTCTTGATCAGATTGGTTAAATCTTTCACAGATGATCATATTTATAATGTGCATCATATTGTTCTGGTTCTGCTCACCTCACTTTCCATAAGTTTTTAAGTCTCCCCAGGTTTTTCTGAAACCATTCTACTCATCATTTCTTATACCATAACATTGTTTCATCACCATCACAGACCACAATTTGTTCAGCCATTCCCCAATTGATGGGCAACCCCTCCATTTCCAATTCTCTGCCCCCACAAAAAAGAGCTGCTAGAAATATTTTTGTAGAAATAGGTCCTCTTTCCTTTTCTTTGATCTCTTTGGGATATTGACCCAGTAGTGGCATTGCTGGGTCAAAGGGTAGGCATAGTTTTATAGCCCTTTTGGGCATAGGAACTCCTGCTTTAAACACTTGGAATCATGCTGCCTCTCTTCAGAATCCTTCCCAGCCTCAGAATGCATTTTCCTTCTTAGCAACCAGTGGCCTAACAGTCCCCTGTTCATGGTTTGTCCAATTTTAGCTACTGCCGCCAGCTGCTGCTGCTTCTGCCCCTGCTGCTCTCAGAATAATGGTTCCTGGTCCATTGCTCCAGCCAGCCCCTGTTTCTCAGTACCCCTTCTTGCTGTTTCTAGCCTTGCTGGGGAAAGGCAGGCTTGCCCTCATCGGGAAAGTCTTCAAGCAAAAGCTTGACTACTCTCTTGTTGGGTGTCATAGAGTAGATTCTGCCTCAGGTGTGGGTTGGACCAGCTGGCTTTACTGGTCCCTTCCTACCTACCCTGAGACAATGTGCTGGGAGTTAACTTCGAGAATGACCGGCTATATTCTATAACACACTGCTACATAATTACTGACAAAAAGAATAACAAAGACATTAATATAGTCCTCCAATGTTTTTACAAAGTACTTTCACATAGGTTACCTCATTCATACTTGTGAACATGGAGTTCACGTTCATGTTCAGCTTCTAACACTTTCTAGCTGTGTGAACATGGCAACCCCTCAGGGAGTGCTCGCTGACAATGCTCTATTCTCTAAGACTATAAATTCAGTGGGTAGACTGCTAGATTTGAAGTTGAAGGGCATCAGTTCTAATTCCACATCTGCAAACCTCTCCCTATGAGAGATTAAGACTCCTCTTAATCTCTGGTTTGGATTAGATGGCCTCTCTCCTCCCAGCTCCATTCACAGTCACTTCTGTAGTTGAGGGTTTTGTCTCCTTTCATGGGGACTATTGTCTTGGCCTCTAATCAGGCTCCCTGCCCCAAATTTGACTTTTGGAGAACCAGCAGTATGATTTCACTGGTGTGGGAAATCCTAACAAGTAAACAACCTCTCCATAAGCCAATGGACACCTGCTCTTCGGGAAACACATAGTCTTAGAAAGTTGTCTGATTTCTCTGAGACACTGAGTGACTGGTCCAGGGTCAGGTACACAGCGTGCCTCAGAGGCAGGACTTGAACCTACGTCTTCCCAATGCTGAGTTCTCCAATAGGGCTCTACCCACTCACATTCATTTATTATCGTCATGCATGTAAACTCACATTTTAAGATTTATAAAGCACTTTGCTGTCAATTCCCTTGTCAGCCTGATAATGCAACTATTATGTTGCTTGGTCTATAGACAAGGATATTTAAGCAGAAGATTTCAGTGACTTTCCCAAGGCCATGAAACTGGTTTCTCCTGGACTCGAACGCAGGTTTCCTGGTCTCAGGACTGGAGTTCTTTCAGTATCTGACAGTGTTATAATCCTCTTTTTCTTAATATCCTGGTCCTCTTTTTTATTCTAGGCCTCTATTATTTCTCTCTATAATTTTATTACTCAGTCTGGCTTCATTCTTTTCTGTCCTCAAGTGATTTAAAAATGTGTTTCTACCTTCACAGTCTCTTGTTCCTGTTCTGTTTCCTTAATGTCCTTTCTTCTTCGCTAAGAACATCTCTATTTCTCTTCCCTTTTAAATAAATAGTCGTACTTTATCCTTCATTTTTCTTCCTTATCCTCTTTCCTGGCTTAATTTGGTTCCCGTTTCTTCAGACTCCTTCAAACTTTTTCTTTGGTTGAGAATCTAAGACAATTCCATCTGAATCTTTCCTTTGCCCCTTCCTCCTCTCTCCCTCAAATAAAAATCCAATCACAAAATATAGTGGGATGTCTGAAAATATATTTGAATAGGTTTTGTTCTTCTGTCATGTCTGACTCTTTGTAACCCCATAGACCACAATGTCCATCGGGTTTTCTTGGCAAAGATATTGGAGTGGTTTGCCATCTCTTTCTTTAGAACATTAAAGCAAACAGAGGGTGAGTGACTTGACCAGGGTCATACAAGTTGTGTCTGAGGACAGATTTGAATTCAAATCTTCCTGAATCAAAGCCCAACACTCTATCCATTGAGCCACCTACCTGTCTCCTATTTTTTTATTTGAATAGGTAGTCATATGAAAAACTAAGACTTTATGTGATTCTTTCAAGAACCAAAGGCTTCCTTTAACGTTATTGACATCAGTGAAGAATGCTTTTCCTTGGGCTCACACCCACCACTGGCACATCACAGTTGCACACCTGACCTCCCCCTTTAATTACTCCACAACTAACTGTGTTCTGTTGGCCGTATGGGCCCCTCAGGTGGAAATCAGTGTGTTCTTTCTACCAACTTACGAATTAGGAAGAAGCTGACCATATTTTGCCCTTGTCACTTGAGCAACACCAGGAGATCCCACTTTGCCCCATACTGTATCTACTACCTAGACAGTAGAGATAATAATAATTTTATTGTTGTTCAGTTGTGTCTGATTTTTCCTGACCCCATTTGAGGCTTTCTTGACAGAGATACTGAAGTGATTTGCCATTTCCCTCTCCAGCTCATTTGACAGATGAGGAAACTGAGGCAAACAGGATAAAGTGACTAGCCCAGGGTCACCTACCTAGTAAGATTTTAAGGTCAGATTTGAACTCAGGAAGATGAGCTTTCCTGACTCCAGGCCCATGCATGCATCACCTCTGATAATTATAGTCCTTGTGACCCCAGCCACATGACTTCATTAGAGTCCTGCACGAGTGCAGTGAGCTATCTCAAGCACAGGAAAGGTACTTAATAGATACTTAGAGAATTGAACTATAGAGAATTCGAGAATTTTCAAAGTGCTTTGGCATGTTTTATCTCCTTTGAGTCTTATGATGGGATGGGCATAATTAATCCCATATTACAGATGAGGCTCAAGGATGTGGTCACTCGTTTAATACCACACAGATAATGAAAGGGCTTCAAGCAGAGGCTGAAATTATATCGACCTCTAGCATCAAGTTAGAGCTAAAAGGGCCCTCATATGGTACCTACTCCATCCCTATCTCCATATTTTAGAGAGGAATTAACTGAGCTCCTTGTTTAATTGTGGCTCAGGCTAGAGAGAGGCTGGGATTCCTTCCAACTCAGAAATTCAGTGATTCTGAGAGTCGACCCACCCATTCAGATAACCTCTGATATTGAGGTGATGGGTCTGTGTCTTGGACTTTTGAAAATTAATTTGGTTTGTAGAGATTCTGAAGAGGTTTACAAAAAGCCATCAGTGAAGAGCCCTGGGTTAGCCAATGTCTGGAACATTCACCTGGAGTCACAGGAAAACCTGATAGCCTTCAAATTAGACTATTTCATTTGAAATAAAAGCAACAGAGGGAGCATCTCAGCTCTCTCAGTGAATGTCAGGCCACATTGAAATGAAATGTGACATTTAGAAGAATGCACTCAGCATGTAGTGGCAGTCTGGGGCCCAGGGCACAGCATATTCCTGGACATGGACTGAGTTTCATACACATTAGTATTCAGGTGTTAATTAATCAACAAGCATTTATTAGACCTACTGGGTGCCAAGTAGTGTACAAAAGGAATGGGGAGACAAGACCAAAAGAGAAAAAAGTTAAACTCCTTCCTTCCTGGGGAATTCACATTCTTATGTAGGAGACAAAAAGTACATATATATATATATATATATATATATATATATATATATATATATATACACACACACACACATATATATATATATATATATATATATATATATATATATATATATCCAAAGAGAATAAATGTAAAGTATTTGGGAAGGGGACACTGCAGTAGGGGGATGAGGAAAAGCTTCATGTAGGAACTTTCTCCTGAGAAATTTTCAGTCAGAGGAGAGCATGCATTCCAGTTATGGGAATGGCCAGTTTGCTTGGATCCCAGAGTGTGGGAGAGGAAGTAATACACAACAAGACTGAAAAATAGGTTGCAAAGGGCTTTAAAAGATAAACAAAGATTACATTTTAACTTAGAGGCAATAGGGAGCCACTGGGGTGTATTAAGTAGGAGAGTGAAATGGCCAGATCTACTCTTAAGGAAAATCATTTTTTTGTCATGTAGAATATTAACCAATCAATAAATAAATATTTAATGAGTGCCTACTATAAGCTAGGCACGGTGCAAAGCACTGGAGATACAAAAAGAGGCAAGAGACCATCCCTGCCCTCAAGGAACTTACAATCTAAGGGGGAGAGGCAACATTCAAAGAAATGTATACAAAGCAAGCTATATACAAGATAAATGGGAAATAATTGACAGAGGGAAGTCACTGGAATTAAGAGGAGTTGGGGAAGGATTCCTGTAGAAATTGAGATTTTAGTTGGGACTAAAAGGAAGCCAGGAAAGGTCAGTAGTTGGAAGAAAAGGGAGATTGCTCCAAGCATGGGGGATAGCCAGAGAAAATCCATGGTGGATCTAAGACTACATGTCAGATAGGTATAAGGCAGAACAGTAGGAGGGGGATAAGTTATGAAGGGCTTTGAATGCCAAACAGAGCATTTTGTATGTGGTCTTGAAGGTGATAGGGACCCACTGGAGTTTGTTGAGTAGGAGGGTTGATGAGGTATAGGAAAATCAATTTGATGACTGAATAGAGAGTGAATTGGAGTAGAGAGAGACTTGAGACAGGCACACCCATGAACAGACTATTGCAATAGTCCGCTCATAAAGTCATGAGGGCCTGGACCAGGGAGGGAACAGTGTCAGTTGAGGGAAGCGGGCATACACGAGAGATGTTGCAACAGATTGACTATGGGGTATGGGGCAGGAGAGGTGAGAGATAGTGAGGAGTTCAAGATGCCTCCTAGGTTGGGAGCCTGAGTCACTGAGAGGATGGTATTGCCCTCTATAGTAACAGAATGAGAGTTAGGGGAGGGCTTGGTGGAAAGATAATGAATTCTGTTTTGGATATATTGAGTTTAAGATGTCTACTGGACATCCGGTTCAAAATGTCCAAAAGGAGCTGGGGATGGGAGACTAGAGATTAGCAGAAAGATTGGGGCAGAAGACAGATTTGAAAATCATCAACATAGAGGTGGTAATTCAACCCTTGGGAGCATCACCAAGTCAAGTAGTATATAGGGAGAAGACAGGACAGGACTCTGAGGGACACCTACAGTTAGAGGGAGTGATCTGGAGGGGGATCCACCAAAGGAGACTAAGAGGGAGTGATCAGACAGATCAAAGGAAAATCAGAAGATAGTGGTGTCCCAAAAACCTAGAGAAGAGAGTTTCCAGGAGGAGAGAGAGAGCCTCTGGTGCTTTACTTCCAGGTAAGTCATTACTCTGAGCTATCAGACATCTGCTTGGGTCCAGAGCAAACCAGGCTACCTGGACAGGGGAGACAGTGCTGGATAGATGGAGGACACAACTGTGGAGACAAAGAAGGCAGGGCAGATCCATTCTAGTTCACGGCTGTCTCTGGTCTAGACCTGGGAAACACATCTTCCATGATACATAGATTCCCTCAGTGGGAAAGGGGAAGGCACATCCAGGGCACATCCCAATGACCGAGAAAGCCCAAGAATGTTTGTCACTCCAATGATTCACAGCTGAGAAGGCTGACTCTCTCAGTATGCTAGTGTTCCTCTTGTCTTTGCTGCTTAAATGCCCCACTGCCAGCACCATCTTGCCCTCAAATTGAGTTCCTCACAGGGGAAGTGCTGAAGACTGCTTTGACTGACCCCAGAAAGTCAATTGTTCAATTTTCAGAGGGAGCATTTGCACGTCAGAAATTGGCAAGTGCTATAGATCAGACCATGGTTTCTTATTTTGTTGATTATATTCTAAGCTTAAGAAAGTAATGGAGGGGCAGCTAGGTGGCACAGTGAATAGAGCATCGGCCCTGGAGTCAGAAGGACCTGAGTTCAAATTTGATCTCTGACACTCGACACACTTACTAGCCATGTGACCTGGGGCAAGTCACTTAGCCCCAGTTGCCCTGCCTTCTCCCCTCCAAAAAAGAAAAAGAAAAAGAAAAAAGTAGTGGAGAAAAATGTAAATAATAAAGATTAAACTTAAACTTTGTCATGGGTACCTTTTTTTCTAAAGAGTCAGTGTTAGGCATTTCCCAACATACTCCTAGTGAATCACATGATCCATGTGATTCCAAAATGATCTTTTTGATCTTTCTATAGCAGCTGGGGATAAAGAAGGGGTTATCTGAATCATCCTAGATAACTGGCCAGAGTTGCATAGTGGTGTTTTTGTTTTGCCAAATTCTGATTTCTGAGGATCCATTTCATTCCTCCTGGAACAATTAGTCAGTCAAACAAGAGCAATGATATATGTAATGTTATTGGCATCAGGAGAATCAAGGCAAAGGAGGACACAGTGTTCCATCCAAGAACCAAGGATGAGAGGAGCCAACCTGAGATAAAAGCATGATGTTCACATTTTAAAAAAATCAATGACTTTTATAAAAGAATTGATAACATATTATTTGTACTTGAATGTTACACAAAACTGGACAGGACAGTGACCATACTAATCAAGTTACTATCTAAAAAGATCTTGACAAAGTAGGATATTGGGCTGTATCAAGTAAGATGAAATTTAATCAAAACAAAGGTAAAATCTTGCATTTGGGGCCCAAAACATCAACTTAAATGTAAGATGTGGGAGGAATCTGTCTAAAAATGATTAGGTGGTTCAAGATGGACCTCAGACTTATTAAGAGTCAGAGATGTTATGTGACAACCAGGAAAAGAAATGTAATCACTCACAACCTAATGAGAAGCATAGTTCCTAGGGTCTTGTGTTCAGTTATGGGTACTGTATTTTAGGAAGGACAAATTCTTTTGAGAAGAGACTAAAGGAACTGAGGATGCTTTAGTTGGAGAGAAGAAGACTGTGGATAATGTGAAGGCTGTTTTTGAAAGTTTGTCATGTGAAAGAGGGCTCATATTTGTTGTGTTTGTTCCCAGGAGGGAGGAAAAGGACTCATGAGTGGCAATTTCGGGTGGGTGGGGATGGGGGAAGGCAAATTTAAACTTAACATCAGAAAGCCTTTCTGATCATTACAGTTGTCTAAAAACAGTATGGGCTTCCTCCAGAAGTGGGGGGCGGCCCCCCACCCCCTTAGAGTTCATTCAGGGTAGGTTGGATGCCCACTTGTCAGTAATGTTAGAATGGGGATTCCTTTTCTTAGGTATGGGTTGGACTATGCAGCAGATGAAAGGATGAAGAAATGCCAGGACATTAAAAAAGGAGGCCATTCAGGGCTGCAGCCTGAACTACAATTATTATTGCATAATTGATTTTTTTAGAACTACCTTTTGTATTCACATTCTATTTAGATCATTCCACGAAGCAGGTGTCAGGTGTTCGGAGAGCATTTCACAAGCTGCCTGTTTCTGAGAATATCCTGAAATCATTTGGGGCAATCAGCCCAGATCAAGTCCCCTGAGGAACTATATAGTTCACAGGATTCTGGGTCACACTCTCTTAACTCTTCTCCAAAGTAAGCCTAAGAAAAATGGATTTCAGCAACAAACTGGAATGACATTGATCAACCCACTTAAGAATGCTGCTATCCTTTTACCTGACACTTAGAATTAAAGAATTTTGGAACTGGAAGGAGTCTTAGAACTCATCTGGGTCAGCTCTGCTTTCATCATCCCTTCTCCCCTGGACCTTTGAAAGAGCTTTCTAATTGGCCTTCCTGCCTCAAGCCTCTCTTCACTCTAGCCTGTCTTCCACACAGCTGCCAAAATGATTTTCCTTGAGGGATTTTCCCAAGATGACTCAGGCGGTAAGGGGTCAAGCTGGAATTCAAATTCAGTCTTTTGACTACAAATCTAGTGTTCTTTCCTCCACACTACAAATTCTCTTGCTTCATTGTGATCAAAAGGAAAAGAAACTCTTTAGAAAACCTGTGTATCAGCACTTAGCACAGGAAACGGACAGCCCTTTCAAGAAGACCAGCATCCTTTTCTCCCCTAACACCTGAGTTTAAGCTGAGCTTGCCAATTTCCAGTTTCCCCCTTCAGAAGAGACATCACCTACTGACAGGTAACTGGATTAATGCCCACAGAAAGGTCATGGGGATTGCTCCTGAGGACGAAAATATCATACTTCACTATGGCTGTGTCCATCATCTGAGCCTCTGGGAACAGTGAATTGGAAAGAATATTAGCCCAGGTGTCAGGATATCCATGTTTTATGCCTAGCTCTCCCATGAACTAGGCAGTATGACTTTGAGCAAGTCACATAATCTATGCAGAACTGCATTTCCCTATCTATAAAATCAGAGCATTGAACAGAATGATTTAAAAGGTATCTTGCAATTTTAGCAGTGTATACTTTCATGCTGTCTCTGCCAATAGCTGCTTGGTTTTGTTTGTTTTTTAAGTAGAAGGAGTCATTGTTTTGCTAAGAAACAGGGGTATCCCCACCATGGATTCAAAAACTTGTTATTAGTTGATCCATTTCTCTGAAGATTTTTTTTTTAACTTCCTCCTAAGGTTCTAAGCCAGTTGGCATCCTCATGTTTCCTATAACTCATCTATAAATTCTTAGATTATAGATTATCTAATTCAAATCTTTCATTTCACAGATGAGGAAATGGGGGTCTAGAGAGGTTAACTGTTGTCCAAAGTCATGCCGAATAATAACCAATAGATTAATGAGCATTTATTAAGTACCTACTCTATACTTAAAACTCTGCTCAGTACTGGGGATGCTGGAACAAAAAAAAAGTAACAGACTGAGGATCTGAACCCAGGTTTTCTGACTCCACAGTCAGCACCCTTTCACATGTAGCCACTCTAGTTACCTTTCATTGACATATATCTGCTCTGTGTCCCATTTCCTTAAGGACTTTGCTGTCTGCTAGGGCTAAACTAATAAAACAATAGAAATAATAATACTGATTTCCCTTTCCAGAAAACATCACTATTTAACCCAAAGGATTGACTCATCCATCATTTTTTGGCCACAGTTTCTTCTAGTACCCTTCAATCAATATCCAGAGACAGCACTCCTTGTTCTGCTCCAAGCATGAGGCCATGGATTATTTCTCTTTTTCTCCAAAATGGTACCTGGCTCAGCACCTTGCATGTAGCTGACCTTTTGCAAATTGTTGAATGATGAATGAAATAAATGAATATAAAGCTTGATCTAGTTTTTAGGTATACATGAGAAAATTGGTATGATTGGTTGTAGAAAAGAGCATGTTAATTAAATAATTAAATTCATTGCGGGGGGGGGGGGGTGTATGTGTGTGTCCAGATCTGAGACTTTATCAGCATGGGGGATTTCCAATGCACAAACTCAGTGCAAATTAGCACCTCCTAAACTATTTACAATCTTAGTTGCATGGAGGCACGAAGAGATCATGTGACTTTCCCAGGGTCACATAGCCAGCTTGTAGCTCAAGTTTTCCTGACTCTTAGGTTGTTTATCTGCTGATTCCACTCTGTCTCTGCACCATCTTGGCTGATTAAATAGCTGAACTCTATACCTATGGGTAGGATGCAATTTAATTATCCCAAACTTCTGTTATGCCCTCTGAAAATTTACAAAGCATGGCAGAAAGTATCCAGTCCTGGCATGAAGGAAAACTGGGTTCAAGTCCCAGCTCTTCACCCCCCCTCAGTTTAGGCAAGTCACTCCACCTCTCTTGAGATGCCTCAGTTTCCTTTTCTGCAAAATAAAGAAATTAGACTAAATACTCTTGGAGAATCATAGAGTTAGAACTAGAGGTATCTCAAAGGTCATCGAATAATCCAACCCTGCTTATTTTAAGGCTCAGAGAAGTTCACAGTAGGTTCCATAGGTAGCAAGTGGCAATGTGGAGACAGCCCCAGTTCCTCTGACTTTAAACCCAGAATTTTTCCCACTGTATTGTTTATAGCTCCAAAATTCTATAAATGGTTACGATGGGGCTCATGTCACCATAGGGTCTTCCCAAAAAGAAGAGTAAAAAAATACTCAATGTAAAATATGAATCCAGTATAGGACAAGTATTTATTTACTATACACAAAATAAATACTAAAACACACATGGAAATCAGAGTGTGCATTGACAAGCCTTAGCAATCAGAGCCTCATAGCTCAGAACTACAATTAGAATCTACTGAGAGGCTAAATCATCTAGGAGAACATAACATGGCTAGCGGGATTGCTGATCAGCAGCAAAGTCCTTGCTTTCTGGATTGGACTCATCTTCCAGACAATGGTCATTCTCTTTGGAGTGGCTATGAGGGATTCCTTCTGAAGTATAGCCAATACCAATGGAGAAGGCAGGATTTTTTTTTTTTGTCCACAAAAGGAAATGGAACACAGAGCAGATATATGTTGACAGAGGGTAACTAGAGTGGTTAATATGTAAAAGGATGCTGAGTGTGGAGTCAGAGCTGGGTTCAGATCCTACATCTGTCACTTCTTTTTTCTCTTGACATCCCCAGTACTGAGCACAGTATCCAGTACATAAGACACCAAATTTCTCATCTGTAGAAAGAAAGAGGCAGGATTCCTGAAGCTGAGAGCTGATTGTTAATTTTCAGTGTAAGCATTTACATCTCAGAAATAAACAAATGGAATAGATCAGCTTTGATTTACAGTTTTGCTGATTGACTAGATTTAAGAAAGTGATGACTATGCTAATAATACAGATTAAATGTAAAAGTGTATCATTCATATTTTTTTTTCAGAAGCCAGTTGTTAAACGTTTACCCACACACCCCTGAGTAGACAGGTCCATCTCAGGATAGATGTTCATTCACCTAAGAAGGAGAATAAGAAATACAGAAGAGCTCCAAATCCAGGGTCTGACTTGCTCAGACAGGGCATGGGTTTAGCTCATGTCTTTATGGTACAGTGGCTGGGGTGAGGAGTTTGTTGAGCTGCCCTTCTTCCCCTATGCCTCATAAAAAGTGGTTTAAAATATTCCTGATAAGATCAGTAGCTAGAAAGAAATTAGGAGATAAGAAAGTCAGGGTTAAAGTCATCCCCTTTATAAAGGGGGTCACTGGGTCTTTGTCGTCAATAACCAATCATCTCAAAACACAAGCTCCCCGAACTACTCAGAAACAAATAAGTCACCCATATAATCAGCTAGAAGTAGGCAGTGGTTTTATCATTCTAAATGTACCAATCCTCCTTATACTGGTCACACAAGTGATCAGCAAGAAGCAGGGAGGGCAATTCTGTACTCATATCCCTAAAGATGACCCCTGTAGACCCACCTTCTCATTCAACCATCACTACATTGAGAAAGGAAGGAAGGAACAGACAATGATGTAGTAGTAGGATGCATGCCAGCCTCAAATTCAGAAAGACTCTGGGTTCAAGACCTTTCATGCTGACACATACTAACTGTGTGATCCTGGACAAGTCACTTAAAACATCAATTTTTAGAAAGCCAAGGGGAAAAAAAAGCTTCTGAATTGAATAGCTAGGAGAGCAGATATTTCAGCTGGTTTTGACTTAGAAGAAGGACAATATAATGGAACCAATAAAATCTAGGCTCAAATCCTATCCATAAGACTTACTAGTTGTGTAGACAAACTAGATTGCCTTTGTTTCTATATTTGCAAAATTGGGATGGTAAAAATGCTTAGCTTTCTCAACTTTATTTATTGTAATATGGAACATTCTTTGTAAACATTAAAGTGATATTAATTATTAAACTTATTAAGTTTGTTAAATTAAATAAAATAAATTTATTCAGTCAATTTATTAAAGTGCTATTGTTATTAAAACATCAGTTTTTTATCACTTAAAGATTATGATATATAACCTATATCTGATTACTTATCATCTCAGGGAGGAGGGAGAAAGCAAGGGATAGAATTTGAAACCCAAAACTTTTTTTTAAAAAATATTTAAAGAGTTGCTTTAACATGTAATTAGGGGGAAAAAATTAATTTAATAAATAAAATATATGTACATAAAGAATATGTGATCTATAACCTATGTCAAATTGCTTACTCTTTTAGAGAAGGAGGAGAGGAGAAAGGAAAGGAGAAAATTTAGAACTCAAAAAAATTTTAAATGAATATTAAAAATTATCTTCATATGTAATTAGAAAAAATAAAATACTATAAAAATTTTAAATCAAAAATAGTAAAATGGGGATATATTTATGGAACCCACTTTGAATTGTGATTGATGATGACCAAATTACTTAACTTCTCAGACCCTTAGTTTTTCCATCTGCAAAAAGAGGCAATTCATCCCTGTAATATCTCCTTCAGATGCTTGCTGTGAAGATCAAATGGAATCAAAGGTATAAAGACTTCATAAGCTTCCAAGGACTATAGAATTATTAGCTATGAGAGAGATTTCTTACATACTTAGAGACCAATTTATTAGCACGGCATAATCAGTCTGAGTCAGGAAGAGCTGAGTTCAAATCCTACATGAGACACTTATTAGCTGTGTGACCTCTCTGACACTGGCTCTTCATCTGTAAAATCAGGAATCACCCTATGACTTCCAAGGTCCCTTTTGGCTCTAAAATGCATGATCCTATAGGCATGCAGTTTCCCATGATGGGAAAAGTTGCATGGAAATATTTTTAGCTACATAAGGCATGAAACAAAAGAAAATTCAGAACCAGGGGTATGCTACAACTATCGGGGGACCTGTGTAGAATAAAGCCAAGGAAGCATTTTGCATCTCTGACCTTGGAGTCCCTGGTTCCCTTCGCTGTTCTTCAAGGGCTGTAAAAAAAGGAACACTAGAGGTCAGTGTCTTCCCATTCAGAAAGTTAGGCAGGTCCAGCCAGGGGACTGGAATTGCAGCTGCTGCATAAACCAAAGGGCCCAATTTCCTTCTAGTTTTGATGTCTGCCATAGACAATAGCTTGTTTTCATTGCTACAGCTCAGAAACAATGAAATAAGCATCAGACTCAATGCTAGAAAAGGGCAGGCAGCTTGACTTGCTGACGATTTGGCTAAGTGGCCAGCCATCGCATTGCAGACTAGGCCTGGAAACAGGCCTTGGGGCTTTTTGAGTCTAGCAAGGAAGCCTTGAAGACTTCTGAAACAGAGGAAGAACCTGAGAGGTCAAGAGCCTGGTTCTCTAACTATGCCCTCCCAAGTTTTCAGGATGCTTAAAATGCATGGGCAAAGAAAGGCTGCCTTCTGGGATTCCTTCCTGTGAAACAGACCCCAGGTCTTAGCAATAGCTTCAAGGTCTGGAAATCCTGCATTCAGCTACTTGGACTCACAGTACCAGGACTTCTAAGGTTTGCCTCCCAAATACAAGGGTTAAAGCCATGATATTCTTCCTTCCCCCCAACTCTTCTTGTGCATGAGTTTCAACCTCAAACCTCCTTTCCCAAACTGGATTTCAGCAGGCACCCAGCTCCCTCACCTTCAGTCTTCCCTTCCCAAGCTCAGGTTATCTATCCCTTTGGTTCTGTAGTCTTTGGGGGCTGAGAATATTACTTATTAGCTCTTCTGGAGCTTTGGCGTGTGAGTGGATTAAACGCAGCAAAAGCTGCTTTCCCCAAAGTGATCCTGGGTCTTCTCAAGTAATCCTGCCAATAATCTCCTCTGATGGAAAAAACAACTTCTCTATCTTGTGAATTAGATACAAATGAGATTTTTTTTTTAAAAGAGGGGAATGGGGAGGGAGGGAAAGCCTTTCACATTGCAAGATGCATAGGACTAACTCTCTCCTTTTGCAAACTGAATTTCATCTGAAAGCCAACTTTCGGCATCCTCTCATTAGAATGTTAACTCCCTCAGGGTTAGAGACACCGTATCACTTCTCTCTTGGTATCCCTAGTACTTGATACATAATAAGCACGATAACAATAACAATAGTGGTGAAGATAGATAGCATTTATACAGTGCTTTACTGTTTGCAAAGGACTCTATATGTTACCCCCCAGAAGGATAAACTGAGGCTGAGACATTAAGTGACTTACCTAGGGTCACATAGCTGTGTCTGAGGCAGGATTCAAATTCAAGTCTTCCTGACCCCAGTTCCAAGAGTCTAATCATTGAGCCACCAAGCTATCTCAATAAAGGCTTATTAGTTGATCAGTTCTCTCCATGGATAATCAAGATATTTTAGAATCTAAAGAGTTTCATGAGGAACACAGAAATGAAAATTACTCTTTGGTTTCTGGCCAAGTTTTAGACTGTCTGTTGAAAATTAGTGTTGCATAATAATTTTGGAAAGTAGTTTGTCTTCATCTCCTGGGATTTCCCCCTGAACAGTTCATCAGCATAGACTTACAGATTGTGGTTCCCTGAGGCAAGAAGGCGATCTCCAAAATAAATTGGTTATTTGAAAATTGCCTCAAATTTCCCAAAGTTGAAAAGTGTGAAGGATTTTGTATTTAACCTGGAAACACAGGGAAGTTACAGATCTTTCCTTAGCATCCTCTGTTTTCAAAATATTTTCACAGGATGTGTGGCAAGAGGGTAGAAAATAAATCTTAGCTCAGCGTGGTAATTTATTTCCCATGGGGATCACTTAGTAAGAAACTAGGTTTTCTTCTACTACAGAATATGCTCATTTTCTTCACCCAGCACCTTTCTAAAAAATACTTTCTTTCTCCATCATTATTATTTACTGTGGAACAGCTTTGCCATCCACTGATAGGATCCAGAATCTCTTATTTACATTAAGCAAGTCATCATAGACTCAGAATTGCAAGAGACCTTAGAAGTTTTCTGGTTCAACTCCATTTTCCAGATGAGGAAACTAAGTCCTGGAGAGGTTAAATGATTTATCCAGAGTCAAAATATCTAGGGCAAGAATTGAACCCAAGTTCTCCAGATTTACCCTACCACTGTCTCCCTGGAACTCACATTCATCAATGATAAAAGGAAGGGATTGGACCAGATGACCTCCAGGGAGTCTTTCAGCTCAAAACCTATAATCCTATAAATAATCATATCTCTGAAGCTGTAAATTGTCCCTTCTAGATTTTAACATTTAACTCTTCAGGGCTCTTGGGCCACTTGACAACTTAGTTCATATTTATAACTTTCATTGTGGACCTGAGAGGAGAAAAAAAATCAAAACAGGAAATGTGCCCCCACAAGCTCACCTTTGATATCCACAAACCTGAGAGAACTTTGACAAAGATGGCCCTAGGCAATGGATTTATTTTCTTGTCAGTCTTTGAAGCCCTGTCTCTGTTTGGAAGAGATTGTATCCAGCTGAGAACTGCGAAATGAGTTGTGTGTAGATGCCTAAATTCAAATTCTGGGTCCCTAAGGAAAAAAAAATAAATTCAGAAAGGACCCACTTCACTTTTAATATAATAAAATAAACAATTCTCTTGCCAAGATCCTTCGCCTTCTACCTTCACTACCTGTCTCCCTCCCCACACGCATACAGATTATCCCCAAAGATCACACACACACACACACACACACACACACACACACACACACACTCACACACTCACACACACTTTGCATTCCAGGTACAGCTTGGATGGTGTTTTAGTCCTTTTTCTATCAAAGTTGCCTTTGTGCTAGTGAAGGAAGAGGAGTGGAGGAGTGAAGGAAAAGAAGGAAAGAGGGCATTTATACAGGCAGCAAAGTGGAGCACAAGTATGTGGAAAGAAGAAGGGATTCAGAATCCGACTCTACTGCTTCTTGGCTGGGGGACCCCAGCAAAGCCATTTCAATTTTCCAGCCTCAGTTTCCTCACCTGGAAGATGAGGAGGTTGGTCTCGAGATGGTTTGTCTTCCAGTTCTAAATCTTGTCATGAATAAGATGACGCTTGAGAACACTAGTTAATTCAGCCCAGAGTGAACTCTTCTGCTTCTCAATGATTCCTCTCTACTTTTCACATGACACTCAGCACAATTTTATATTGTTGGTTATCCCTCTATATGTAACCTATGTGTTGATTGAGGACAGATGGGTTAGATCAACCTGAGGGACTTATCAATAATAAACAACGGCATCATAACCCTTGGCTCATTCTTCCACTCAGGGCTCCCCTGGGATCATCTGGCCTGTGCTCTATTCTAGCTCTCAGATAAGTGCCTTTAGGTCCCTTGTTAAGTAACACAGAGAAAGTTTAGTACATACAACAAAAATATAAAAAGGACTCACCCTTAACTTCATCAAGAAAATCAAAGAAACCTTTGCCTGTGGTAAGCCTTATCTTCTCTAGGGACATATACAGTAAATAATCTTGTATCCCAGTGCTTAGCCTGGAACATCAGATGCCCTTAAGTTGTTTTGGCTATATCTGATTCTTCATGACTCCATTTGGGGTTTCCTTTTTTTTTTTTTTTTGGTGGGCAACTGGGGTTAAGTAACTTGCCCAAGGTTACACGGCTAGATTTTTTTTGTTTGTGTGTGTTAAGTGTCTGAGGCCGGATCTGAACTCAGGTCCTTCTGACTCCAGGGCCGGCATTCTACTCACTGCGCCACCTAGCCGCCCTATTTGGGGTTTTCTTGACAAAGATACTGGAATGGTTTGCCATTCTCTTCTCCAGCACATTTTGTAGATGAGAAAACTGGTTTAAGTGACTTGCCCAGGGTCACCCAGCTAGTAAGTGTCTGAGGCTGGATTTGAACTCAGATTGATGAGTCTTCCTGACACTAGGCTTAGCACTCTATTCACTGTGCCATCTAGCTGCCCTAAGCCTGGAACAAAATAGGTGCTTAATAAAGATTTATTGATGAACTACCTGATTGACTGGTTGGGAGCTCAGACCAAGAGAAGAGCTAATGACTGTTGAAAACCAGTAGGGTATTAAATGTGCCCTCTAGTTAGCTGGGAGAGGCCCATAGGAAGCAGCAGACTAGACCTTGTCACACTCACCCATGAATCGCTCCAAGCATTACAAGGCAAGAGAGTTCCCTAAGGACTGAATTCATTAGTGTTCTTGAGTGTCACCTTATCTATAGGCCATTGAGTAGATTCCCTATGGAGCACTTAGGGAGGATATGGATAAGAATTGCACAAGAGGAAAGGCTATGGATGAATTGTGATCTAATTTTCATTATGAGAGGAGAACCCACTTTCATGAGAGCTATTAATGTATCTAGGAAAAGTCCCTCTAGAAGGAAGATAAAAGTCAGACAAGCTTTGCCCCATTGCTCCAAATAATCAAAATATGTGTGCATTTGAGGGGTCTGAGAGCCTGCATCATTCCTGATACAAGTTCTGGACCAAATAGGGAGATAGTTTTGACCCCAGAAGACAGAATCAGGAGGACTGGATGAAAGTTCCACAGAGGTAAAGCTTCCTAACCATTAGAGTTCTAAGAGGGACAGTGGGGTCCCCCTCCCTGGATGTCTTTTAGCCAAGGCTGCATGATCACATGGTGGGTGTATTGGCCAAGAGGACTCTTGGGAGCAGGGAGAATCATTTGGGCTCAATGGCCACTGAGCTCCTCTTCAATTCTGAGAATCAGTGTTTTGACATGGGAAGAAAAGGGTGGGCAATGTACCAGGGACTGGAAGGGGCCAGAGGAAGGGGGCCCTTAGAAAGGCTTCATTATCCTCGCCTTTAGAAGGCAGAATTCAAGACAGATTGGAACTGTGCCTGAACTCAAGAGCATATGACATCTCTTGGAAGTGTCCCAGTGCCCTTGGAGCAGGCAGCCAGCAAGGGTCACCCTTATTCACCAGCACAAGGTGACAGGCTCCTCAGCTTTCACTTCTCAGAAGAGCCCTGTTATAAATGATAAGAACTAACCCATAAGAGATTTGTGAAACTTTCTGGTAGCTGTTTGTGGTAGCCGCTGCTAATCTTGGAAGATAAACACATAAACCTTTCACTGAGAGAACCTTTCTTTTTCCTCTACAGATTTTCCATCACAGGTCACAGTTAAAGCTCTCATCTGTCCAAGGGGCCACTCTAATTGGTCATTACTCACTAGATTCATGGGGGAATGGTTTGCAATACTATAGAGCGTGTGATTTTTGGCACACGTGAAGCCCATAGTAAAGAGTCCCTGAAATCACAAATATCAGAAAATGTGTTTTTCTCACCAAGCAGACAAAGCTGAAACAAGCATGGAAATCATAAATGACTTCTTAGGAGAATAAGTTAAAAGGACTCACCCTTAACTGCATGAAGAAAATCGAGGAAACTTTTGCCTGTGGTAAGCCCTATCTTCTCTACTTATATATATATATATATATATATATATATATATATATATATATATATATATATATATATATATATATATATATATATATATATATATATATATATAACCTGGTAATTGGGGGAATGGGTGGCCAGGGAGGCAAGAGCTTAAAAAGCAGCAGAGATATGGGTACTGATCCAAAGAGTGTATACCAAGATCCAGAAAATGCAAAGGACTTCCCCAAGGTCACATGGGTACTAAGTTGCAAAGCCGAGATTTGAACTTCTGAATGCAAATCCAGCTGGCCACAAAGCCTCCCAATAGGACATTTTTGCCATGAGTCCTATTAAATTGAACAAGTATTAGGATTAGGGGTGATTTTGTGTCTCATTTCTTAATTTTTTAAGCAAAAAAATGAAAGCTGTGTTCTCTTGAATAGTTGCCAGGAAGGGTTCAAAAAACAGGGTGACAGTAGGAAAGAATGACTAGGTTCTTTTTAATTAAAATGGCAGTTTCTGCTATTGAGAAAGGTCAGGGAGATAACTCACCAGGAAGTGTCAGCCATCCCATGTACACTTGATCTCACTAAGAACAAAACTAGAAAAGAATTCCTTAAAAATAACAATATTTCACATCCTAAAACAATACTTGAAGGGACAGTAAGAACACTATTGAGTAGCTAGGTTAGTTAGAATAATATATGACTGAAAAGCTATAACTAAGGTTGGATGATCAGAGCTTCATCCCAGGGCACTGAAATATAGAGGATACAGAAATTTAACATGTAGCAGCATAGTTGCCATGATAGTAACTAATTTTTTTTCCATTCAATAGGATCTGTCTTATTTATTATTACTTTCACGTCATAAAATACAAAGTTAATCTGAGGACATATGATTCATGTTCCTTCTCTGAGTATGTTTCAACTTGTTTACCCCAGGAACATTTTGTGCTGCTTTTCCCTCACCCTGGGCATGAGAATGGCTACTTATCACTTGATGTTGCACTTTCGTCACATTGAATATCTGTGATTCCTACTGTGGATATGAAGTGGGTAGTGTGATTCATCAATCAACAAGTATTCATTAAACTTCTGCTATATGCCAGGTGAAAATAAAAGCAAAACAGTAAAGCTGCCTTCAAAGAGCTTCCACTCAATGATCGTCTCCACTTCAGAAATAGGAAAGGGAACCTCAGAGAAGATAAGTGGTATTATTAAGTGGCCCACTTGAGACTTGGACTCTTTGGCTGGTTCTTTAGAGAATTTAGAGTCCTTTACTCCAAATTCCAATGCACTTTCCATCTTGCCTCAGTAGATTAGAGCTGCAAGTTGCTGGGGACAAGAAAGCTGTATTCAGACTACGCACTTAGCCCTGAGCTGCTTTACAAATACATGGCAAATGT
This sequence comes from Gymnobelideus leadbeateri, assembly GCA_011680675.1. Taxonomy (NCBI): domain Eukaryota; kingdom Metazoa; phylum Chordata; class Mammalia; order Diprotodontia; family Petauridae; genus Gymnobelideus; species Gymnobelideus leadbeateri. Next base: position 1,579,810 of record WOXC01012364.1, on the reverse strand, counting down.
AGTTACAAGAAGAGGATGCTGATGGCCCGGGGTAAACTCACAGCTGCTGCTGAGGAGGGTGGGAAGGAGACTTTCAGTATATGCTCTAGCATTTTAACCAATATTTTAGTATACTCTATTCTCCAAGGTGGTAGGCTCTTAGTCCTCTATGGAGAATTTCTAGAAATGGAGACCAAGAGCCTTGGGAATAGCAGTGTTCCCCAAGCCACCAGACCTGCTTCCAGCCCAGCCCTCTCAGCCATCATGGAGGGGAGAAATCAGTATGGAGAAGGGTCCATCTTTCTCACCATTACCAGTAATAACAGTTGACCAATAAAATGATTTTTTTAAGTACAAAAAAAAATAACTGTTGACCAAGTGTCACCAATAGGGCAAAGAACCACACACACACACACACACACACACACCCCAGATCATCAATACTACTTGTAATCAATCCTCCATAGTCATCAACTAGGGAATGGCTAAGAAAATGTGACATGCTACAGTAATGGCTTATTATGTTGCTGTAAACAAGAAATGGCAATTGTGAGGAATTCACAGAAACCTGGGAGGTGCCCTTCTCAGGCACCTAGGCTTGCAACCTACCCTTCAATGGAAACTCCTTACTTTTTCTCAGTCTTTATATTTTACCAGTCATCAAGTCCTGTCATTTCTGCATTGTTACAGCTCTGGTATAGGTCCCTCTTCCGTCCATCAACCACCCAGGTATAGGCCTTCATCATGTCACAGCCTCAACACCTCATACCTGTATTACAAGAGCCTGGCATTGTTCTGATTCCCTGCCATTTCCCCCCTCTCTAGTCCATCTTCCATTGAGCTGTCCACCTTCAGGTGGAAGGCTGACCATGCCACCCCCCATTCACTAAACTCCAGAGGCTTACTGTCACCTCCAAGACCACATATAAAATCCTCTGTTTGGATTTTAAAGCCCTTCATTACCTGCTCTCTTTCTGCCTTTCCTGTCTTCTTACGTCTTACTCCTTCCTGAGTACTCAGCAATCCAGTGACACTGTCCCCTTGGCTCCTCACACAAGACAATTGACTGTTTTCACTGGCTGTCCTCCATGCCTGAAACTCCCTCCTTCTTTGTCTCTACTTCCTACCTTCCCTGGATTCCTTCAAGTCCCAGCTAAAGTTACACTTTCTGTAAGGCATCCTCCAGTCCTCCTTAATCTCAGTGCCCTCCCTCTAAGATTACCCCCAATTTATCCTGTCTATAGCTTGTTGTACAATTTTTTTGCACCTTGTCTCTCCTACTAGACTGTGAGCTCCTTGAGGGCAGGGAGTGTCTTTTGACTCTTTATGTACCCCCTCTCTCCCCCACCACACTTAGCCTAGTCTCTGCTTAAGTTCTGGCTTAAGGATGCTAATTGATTGAAAGGACTGTTATGTGAACTGGGCCTCAGTCTCCTAACCTGCAGAATAAGAAGGTTGTACTAAATGGCCTCTGACATCATGATCTCATCAAGTGCTTAGAACCAGAAAAATAATAAGCAAAATGGCCTTAATCATGTAAATGGAAAAAACCACTCAGATAAAGTTGAAAGCTATGTGATTGTAATGACCAGTCTTGGCCCCAAAGACCAGATGAAGAAATGCCCCGTGACCCTTTCATTAGAGAAGTGTGGAACTATGGGTACAGAATGTCACTTCTCCTTATGTTGGGTGTTCTTGCTTAATGATTTTTTCCTTATTACAAAGTAAAGCTCACTGGGATTGGAAATGGAGAATGGCTGGAGAAGACTATGAAGTCAAAACAGGAAACATCAAGAAAACTTTTTTCAAATAAATTAATTAAATTAAGGTATTAGACTCAATAATGGTCCATTTTTTTTGTTGTGGAGTTGTTTCAGTCAGGTCCAACTCTTCATGACCCCATTTGGGGTTTCCTTGGCAAAGATGCTAGAGAGGTTTGCCATTTCTTTCTCCAGCTCATTTTACAGATGAAGAAACTCAGGCAAACAGGGTTAAGTGACTTGCCCAGGGTAACACAACTAATAAGTGTCTAAGACTGTATTTGAACTCAGATCTACCTGACTCTAGGCCCAGCACTCTATCCACTGGGCCACCTACCTGCCCCCTTGCTAGTCCCTTATCCAATCCAGTCTTGACCTTGCCATCACTTACTACCTATCTGACCATGGGGAAATCATTTAACCTCTTTCTCCCTCTGGTTACCAGTTTCTGCATTTGTTTAAGGGGAAAAAAAAGAAATGACTCAGACTAAATGACCTCTCATATCCCTTCTGGCCAGTAATCTATGTCCTTAGAAGTCCCTTCTGACTGCAACATTCCACGGTCTGTGAGTGTTTCTATCTGTTTGACACTTACTCTGTTAACATTCTGTCTTGTTGCCTTAGAACAGACAAACAGATCCCAGGGCATAATCTCTATTGCTCCAGAGTGGCTACACAATTCATTTGAAATATCGCAGCTCCTTATGCTTTTCGCCTTTCCCAGTAAACCAGCATTTATTCACAAAGTACTGGCCAGCCTCTGGGCTCAATCAGTCAGGAGATTTTTCTTTCTCTTTCAGATGTTCAGGTTTTGATGAAACGTGTTTACGAGGCAGAAAAGCCTGGCTTTGGGGAAATATTTTGACCCAAAGTGTCCCACAGCCTAGTGAGCACAGGGGCAGAACCAGGAACAACAAGAAACCATGAAAAGAACAAACAGTTTACATTTTTGGACCTGGAAGGGGTCTCCAAATGATGTTGTCCAGCCCCATCATTTTGTAGGTGAAGAAAGAGAGGCTCCAAGGAGAACTAACTTGCCCAAGGTTACATATCTGGTAAGAAATTATTTGGAGCAGAAGGGGCTTCTGGACCCCCCAATTCAATGCCTTTTTGAACTGTTTCCAAGGCTGACCTAAAACAGGCAAAGCAATGCAATAGCCTACTGCCATCTCAAATGGTACAAAGAAGGCTCTGCCTCCCTCACCATCAATCTGACCAATTGGGCTTTCATTGCACCTGAAAATCTACTATGAGGAACTGATTCCTTTGGCTTAGAATTGGCTCCAATTAAAAAATAAAGTTTTCTGGTCTGAGATAGCAGGTTAAGCTACTGACAGTCATTAACCCTTTAGTGAGAATTTGTCCCCCTCCCCATTCCTTTTTCCAGGTGCAATCAGGCCCTAAAGGAAAGAATTTACAGATTTGGAGTTTAGCGAGACCTCAGAGATCTTCAAATTCAATTCCCTTATTTTAGAAATGAGGAACACAAATGGAGAACGGATTGATTTGTCCAAGATCACATAAGTAGTAACTAAGAGATTCCGGATTGGAACCCAGGTCCCCTGGGCCACACTAAGGCAGAGGGCAGGTAAACTAAATGGGTAAGTACAAAGGGGAGAAATACAAAGCCCAGAATGATGACCCACCTACGGAGAACCCCACAGTGGTGGAGCCTTGGGGAACTATGGATACTTGGGAAAGATTGGCCCCATGAAGGTGGAAAAAAATAATAATAAAAGACAAAGCACGCCTAGTCAGTTTTCCTTAATGTTCATTCACCAACAAACATTAGAGGATAGGTACATGTTATGGATCATACCATACAAGTATTATTTTCCTAGTCGCACTCTTTTTCAGTCATTTCTTCTCAATCCAGAGGTGTCTCTAAAAGGTGGGATTCTATGGTGGTATGGACAATTACTGAGGAGACAGGAAGCAGGTGCTCCCATCCTGGGTCTGTGGGATATTGCTAATGCCTTCACATTTCTGGGCTTCTGTTCTCTACTCTGTAAAATGAGGGTGTTGAACAAACTAGGTGATCTCTAAGGCCCTTCCAGCTCTCTGCATGTCTCTTCATCTAGGGGTTGCCCCTATTAGCCAATGGACATCAAATCAACAAGCATTTATGTCTCTTGACTATGACTACGCTTATCTGTGAAATGGGAAGACTTGTCTGTCCTCTACATTTTGGGTCATAAACCCGAATGTCAAAAAAAAACGAGACTAGGGATGTGTGCCTAGAAGACAACACTTCATCTGAAGAAGGGATCTAGGGAGAGGAGTAGCGATTAGTGCATTGTAAAGCTCAATAGTGAACAGGACAATGGGACAGCCCCTGAAGCTAACTCAGTCTCAGCCAGTGTTAAGAGAATATCTGTTGTTGTTACATTAATTCAGTTGACCCCAACTCTCCATGACCCATTTGGGGTTTTCTTGGCAAAGATACCAGAGTGATTTTCCATTTCCATTTCCTTCTCCAGCTCATTTTATATATGAGGAAACTGAGGCAAACAGGATCACATGGCTAGTAAGGGGGTGAGGCTAGATTTGAACTCATGAAAATGAATCTTCCTGACTCCAGATCCAATGCTCTATCCACTGCACCACCTAATTGCCCTTAATAGAGTATTATAGGAGGGAAATTAAAATCGTGCTCCATTCTGAATGGGTCTGAATGTCCTAAACTAAGTTTTGTGCTCATTTCTGGGTCCTACATTTTGTGAAGGACTTATTTATCCTGAAGGTGATCATGATGACGGAAAGGTCTCCAGCTCATGTCAAACAAGGACTGATTGAAGCACCTTGAGATTTAATCACTTGTATTTATTCCCATCATATTTTCTCTGCACATAACTGTAGACACACATAGTTTTCCCTGATAGACTTGAGATACTCTTTGAGAGCAGAGATTATTTCATTCTTTATATTTGTGTGCCCAGTGCCTAGAGCAGTTATGGGCATGCAGTAGGTGCTTAATGAATTCTTGTTGATAAGGGGACATGAGAGCTATACTCAAATATTTTAAAAGTTTAGGAAGATAAAACCTAAACAGCTTCTGTCCATTGCTCCTGGTCCAGCCTTCTTGGGGAAAATAGATGGTATTTGTACAGAATAATAACAGTTAATATAGATGTTTAAGGTTTGAAAAGTTCTTCACAAAGATCTCACTTGACCCTCACAACAACCTTGGAGATCATTGCTATTAGTCTTCTCATTTTACAGGTGAGGCAACTGAGGCAGACAAAAGTCACATAACTAGTAAGTGTCTGAGGCTGAATTTGAACTCAAGTCTTCCCAACTCCAGTTCCAGCTTTCTATCTTACTATACCAACTCGCTTCAGTTTTATGTACTTTTTTTCATGCTTTCTGTCATTTGAGCCTCATTTGATCCAGCCTGTGAGGTAGGTACTATAAGGAGCAGCAGCACTAGCAGAAGTGACAGCAGCAGTAGCAATAGTAATAGTGATGGTGGTGGTGGTGGTGGTAGTAGTAATAGTAGTGATATCACATTTTGCAGGTGAAGAAAATGAGGCTCCATTTCTCAAGTGAATGAAGGATTCACGATTTTCTGCCTGAGAGGTAAAGTAGTGAGTAGAGTGACTTTAATTCAGGAAGAAGGGGGTTGTTCAAACATTGCTTCAGATACAAGCTGTGTGACCCTGGGCAAGACACTTGCCCCCTTCCCATCCTAGGTTTCATCAACTGTAAAACTGGGTTAATAATAACTGCAGGATGTACCTTATAGGATCACAAAAGGGGCAGCTAGATGGTGCCATAGTGCACAGAGCGCTGGGCCTGGAGTCAGGAAGATTCATCTTCCTGAGTTCAAATCTGGTCTCAGACACTTGCTACCAGGGTGACCCTGGGCAAGTCAATTACATCTGTTTACCTCAGTTTCCTCATTTGTAAAACGAACTGGAGAAGGAAATTGCAAATCATTCCTGTATCTTTGCCAAGAAAACCCCCAAAGGGCTCAGGAAGAGTCAGACATGACTGAACAAAGAATTAAATGAGGGCTAAATAAAATATTGCTCCCATGGGGCAAGTTAATGCAGAATTTAAAAGGACAATATAAATTCCAGTTATTGTGACCCCAGAAGACTGGATCAGGAGCACAAGTTTGGTAACTACAGAGAGGCAGATGAAGCAAATAAAACTTGGGTCAGGCTGTGTAGTCCCTTTTGTGCCTCTGGAGGTGGCAGGTTCCCCATCACTGGTTATCTTCAGGCAGAAGTCAAGATAATAGTCAGGTATCTGTTGGAGAGGGGATGAATTGGAGTCGATCATCTCAATCTGAAATTCAATGATTTTGAGATCCCAAGATACTCGGTGATTTTCCTCCATTGCTTGTAAGCTCATTCAGATAATACCCTTGATCTGGTGCCCACAGGAAGCCCTGGGGGATTGATACAAAAGAATTAGCCAACACTAGCTCTTTCCCCACTAGGCTGACAAGTCTGTATTTGGAAGATGGCCATACCTGTTTCTGGAAGCATTTCTGCCCAGGAAGAGGGGGCAATAAATACATACTTTAAAGAGTGATGGAAGTTTTGCTGAGAGCTCAAAATGTTTCAAAGGAATTAGCCTCCAGGCATCTGTTGTCAATGTGTTGGAATCAACAGATTCAACTCATGCTTTGGTGAGACATTGCAGAGCTCCCTTCATGGATGGAGACCCAAACTCTGGGGGCTGGAAGATTTAGCAAGTTAAAAATTTTTTTCCTGTGACAGATTGCTGGGGCACTCCTCATAGAAGCCTCGAAATTTAGAGCTGGGAGGAACTTTAGAGATAGGTCAGAAATAGTATCTGTCAAAAAAGACTTATTAAGCACCTACTGTGTACCATACACTGTGCTAAGCTCTCAGAATACAAAGGCAAGAGGCAGTCCTTGACTTCAAGGGCCTTAGAGTCTAATAAGGAGACAACATGAAAACAACTATATATATACATATATATGCTACATATGTATTATTATATAATTTTATGTAAATAACATAATTATAAATACATAGTAATATAAGAATACAATTATGTTTTATGTAATTGTTAATATAATTATAATGTATTATAACAACAAAATATTTTAATAGAATTAATTTGTATTTAAATATATAATTATTAAAATATACACTAATATAATATTATATATAATCACAATGTATATTGTAATAGATATAATGTCTATTGTGCAAAAATCTGTACAAACAGGACATATACAAATAGAATATATTATTTAAGAATAATTAATAATGATAATATATATTCTGAAGCTATAAAACTAGGATAGGACTACTTAGTACATTGTGGTAGTCACAGACTAGACATCAAAAGATATAAGTTCCAGGTCTGGATATACTTTTAATTAGCTGTTTTAATTAGTTAATTAGGATGACTCTCAGTCTTCTCTATAAAAGTAGAGAGACGGCCTCCGACACTTGATCCATACAAACAAAAACCTAGCCGTGTAACCTTGGGCAAGTTACTTAACCCCAATTGCCCTAAAGGGGCGGCTAGGTGGCGCAGTGAGTAAGAGTGCCGGCCTCGGAGTTGGGATGACCCGAGATCAGATCCGGCCTCAGAAAATGAGCACCCACACATAAATAATGACTAGCCGTGTAACCTTGAGCAAGTTACTTAACCCCAATTGCTTTAAAAAAACAAAAAACAAAAAACAAAAAAAAAAAGTAGAGAGAGCATAGAACCTTTCCTTGCAGCTCCTTAATTCTATCATTGAATCATTTTGTAACTGTCAGTCATAAACATTCATTAAGTGCCTACTCTATGCCAAGCAGTAGTTGTCTACTTAAGTATTTGTCACCAAGTCAGGTAATCAATAATTTATTAACAAGCATTTATTAAGCACCTACTCCATGGTAGGCATTGTACGGGGCTCTAGGGATTCAAATGCAGAGACTGAAACAATGAAAAGAAAGTGTTGGCAAAGCATTTGACCCTGTCTACTTCACCATAGGCTGGAAGGGCCAACCAGAGAAGGGTAAGGCCTGTCACCTTGGTCTGAATGATTTCCATATCTCTGCAGTCCCACACTAGGCACAAGGTAGTCCTCTAGCCTGGAGACCATCACCCCACTTCACACCCCTTCCATTTACCTGAGACTCAGTGGCCATTAATGTCGCCACTAAGTGCTCTTATCAAAGGGAAACATGTGTACCGTTCTCCCTACCCAATGGTCCATGTCTATGACCTTGTGATAAGACTGAAAAAGGACAAAGCCATGGATGTGAGCACATAGCACTCTTTAAAAAAAAACCAACTGTTTGGTTAATAAAAAACAAATACTGAAACCATTGAGCCTTTGGGAAATGGCAGTACAGGTATCCCGTGTATGTAAGAGACTTGTTTTCTGACACTTTCAGATGGGTCTCACCTTATGTTAATTTTGATTATAATCTGTAACATTGATAGTATTTCTTTTCTGCATGGGGACTTGCTACTGATTTCTTTCCAGAGGAAGAATTTGCATGGAGACTTTGAGAGAGGTCAATTCACAGTGAAAAATGATGGCCTCTAGCCGATTTTTTTTCTTCCAAACTATAGCTAGTGATTTTAATACCTGGAGAAAATAAAATGAAATGTGTCCCCAAATAAAAATGCAGGGCCTAGGGGTGGGGGAAGACTCCAACATTGAAGACTGAAGTATTCTACAGAAGGGAAAAGGGAGGAAAGGAAAGTAAGAAAGAAGAAAGGAAGGAAGGAAGGAAGAGAGAAAGAGAGAGAAAGAAAGAGAGAAAGAGAGAGACAAAGGAAGGAAGGAAGGAAAGAAGGAAGGAAAGAAGGAAGGAAGGAAGGAAGGAAGGAAGGAAGGAAGGAAGGAAGGAAGGAAGGAAGGAAGGAAGGAACTTATTTCACACTTATGTATCCAGCACTATGCTATGCACTGGGGCTATAAATACAAGGAAAATGAAGGATAGCTTCTGCCCTCAAGCATCTTATATTCGGAAGAAGAAAACACAAAATGGAACTGAAAGGAAGACCATGGAGTAGAAGAATTAAGGTATTTGGCATAGGAACACGGTTTTGAAGTCCAGAGAGATTCAGGAACAGAGCCAAGAGGAGAATGAAAACAGACTAACCTGGGCCCCTCCATAAAATGGAGGGTCCTGGAGGAACTCACCAATGGGAAACAGAGGGTGGACTTTAAAGAGGGATATATCAGTCTACGTAAGCCTCAGGGACAGCAGATTGTTCCAAGGCAGGGAGGTTCCAAGTACTGAGGGAAATTCCCAGGTGAGCTAGCAGTAAAGGGAGCATGGTTTTGAAGTCCAGAGAAAACCAGGATCAGGGCCAGGAGGGGCCCTCTAACACCTTCCTAGTTTAACTAATCATTCCTGATAACTCATTTCTATGTTACTTTAGGAGTAAAAATACTTTTGCAGTGTAACCCCCCAAAAGTTTAAATTGTAGAATCTTTTAAAATCATTATTTCAATTTATGCACCCTGTAATATTTAATGCCCAGAGACAAAACCCTGGGCACTCCATCTTAGTTATAGTTTTGTCATTGGTCTCTTTCCAAAAGAAGAATCATGACTTTGTTTTCCTTTACAAGGAATTTATACCTGATTTGAAGGGGAAGAGAGTATGAAATAACTGTCACACTGGATGTCAAAGTTCCTACTTTTTTTCTAAGATTCAGAAGATTTCTTCCAAAAAGCGCTTCTTACAGAAGGAAGAAGACTGCCAATGTGGCTGCTACAACCAGAGAACAAGAACCTGAGGGACAAGGAGATATGGACCTTGTCACCTTCTTGTTTATTGCTGTGAAGACAGCGTAGGTCCAATGTGAATGACTATTGTTGAATAGGGCAGCTAGGCAGTGCAATGGGTAGAGTGCAGATCTGAAATCAGGAAGACTTCTCTTCCTGAGTTAAAATCCAGCCTCAGACACTTACCAGCTGTGTGACCCTGGGCAAGTCACTTCATCCTGTTTGCATCAGTTTCCTCATCTGCAAAATGAGCTGGAGAAAGAAATAGCACACCTTTCTAGTATCTTTGCCAAGAAACCCCAAACGGGGTCACCAAGAGTGAGACACAACTGAACAGCTATTGTTGAATAGCCCCAAATAGTGTATAACCTCTAGGGATGAGGTAAATAGAAGAGATTATTTGAGTTATTTGGGTACTTCATGTATTTCTGTATCTCTTTATATGTTTCTAGACATCCTTTCTGTATTAAACATTTTATGCAGAGGGTGAAATGAGGGCTGGCCCAATCCTAGTACTCTGAATGCCTCAGAGTCTGTGAAAGTCCTGGGGCCTCTGTGATCACATTGAGGGAAATCTTGACCCAAGTCATACCATCAAGTGCTCCAGGTGGGGATGATGAACGGAGAGAAATGATTCTCTTGGTTTGGATCTCTAGGATTGGACGTGATCCATGCGAGCTCAGTCGGGGAGGACTTGAAAAACCTTATTTTCTTTATCCGTTACACAGATTCCACTGAGCTGAGGACACCAGTCTCATTCCTTTTCCTCTTCCTGCCTCTTGCCTCCTGCACCTCGGATTCCAGTGCTCTCCTTCTCCTTCTGGCATGCCTAACATTTTCTATGATATATAGCTTAGCATACGGACTTTTAAAATCCTTATTTTCAATACATATGGGGGGCAAAGTCCAAGGGGCATTCCTATAATAATGCTCCAGATACATATATATGTATGTATGTATGTATGTATACATATATACACACACCTATGTATGTGTATATATATATATGTATGTATTTCCATCTATTATCAAATATACTTGGAGGAATATATGGCAGGTGCAGAAACCTAATCTCATTCTCTGGCACAATCTTTTTAGCTAGCTGCCCCTGTCCCATATCCCCTACTATCAATTAGTAGCATCTTTGAAAATATCACTTGTGCCCCAAGGCGGGATTTCCTAGACCTTTTGGTGGCATAATGAAGCCTATAGACCCTTTCTCAAAAGAGTGTTTTTGAAGGATAAAATAAAACATGTGGAATTAAAGGAAAATTAACTATATTGAAATATTTATCAAAATAATAATAATAAAAGTTCATGGACTATCTCCATCCCCACTCCCAAGGTTAAGAATTACGGCTATAAATTCTTCAATTTCTTGCCCAGAACTTACTAATTTGCCTCTTCTGAGTAGATAAGATAGGCTAAAATCATAATTAATCAGTCATCAGAACCACTTAGTCCTGTAACAATATTAACAATAACTAATGCATTTCCATGGAATCCAGAATTAAAGGGATTCACTTATAAATAGGGCATTCACTTATTGGCTTGGCTTTTATTTTTTAGAAAGAGAGTTGTTGTAGATCCTGAATTCTGTAAATGTAAATTATGTGCCCCTATACAGGCATAACCCATGATCTTACCAAGTGATTCATAAATTTTAAAACAGCCCTGAAGGTGAGACCAATGTTGGAAGAAATTGGGAGAAGGTGAGGTCTGTGGCACTAACAACTGGGCTTTAGAAAAACATATGTCACCAAGCCCTTAAGCAGATGTGACACCTGGTTCCCAACCTTGTGGTACAATCAATCATGCCATGAGTCACTGCACGTCCACTCACTGCCATCAAGAGACCCATCACCTCCGACATGACTTAGGAGAAGTCAGTGAAGGCTCTCCAAGGCAAGGGAATTATAAAAAGTGTCCCTAGAAGCTATCCCAAACAAGATCTTAAATTTACACAGGTATCCCTTCACTAGATAGAACAAATACTTTCCTAAAAAGTCCATGAAGCAAGAGATTCATAGAATGTTTAAAGCTAGAAAGCCAGATATCAGATGCTCTTTGTCCATTCCTTATTTCTGTCCTGTTGTTGTTCAGTTTTGTCTGACTCTTTGTGACCCCATTGGGGGTTTTCTTGGCAAAGATACCAGAGTTGTTTTGGGTTTGTTTGGGTTTTTTTGTTGTTTGGTGTTTTTTTGTTTGTTTGTTTGTTTTTGTTTTGTTTTTGCTATTTCCTTCTCCAGCTCATTTTATAGGTGAGCAACTTAGGTGGATAGGGTTAAGTGACTTGCCCAGGGTCATGCAGCTGGAAAGTGTCTGAGGCTGGATTTGAAATCAGAAATATGAGTCTTCCTGATTCCAAGACCAGTTTTCTATTCACTACTAAATGGAGCAGTGGATAGAGTGCCAGGCCTAGGACTTTAAATGACAAACATAGAGGGAGAGGAGAGAAAAGAGAAATGCTCACTCATTCAAAGTTCTTCCCAAAATTCTACAAATATGAATTCAATGTAACATGCGTTGAGCTCCTTCCCAAATTTCATATACAAAGTTGTGTTATTCAGTAATGAAGCCACATTGTAGCCTCCAAGGATAATGATATACATTTCTTTTTCTGTTAACCTATTGGGTTTCCCCATCAGCCTTTGACTTGGGTTGATACAGCTAGATTCTCCCTGGTACTCATTGGAATAAATGTCATACTCATGCAGAAAGTGACATTGGACTTGACAGTCTGCTCTCACAAAGACAGCTGATGGGGAAGTGTGAAGGGAGTGGAGCTGAAGCAAAGAGCGACAAAGAAATATGTCATGAGATCCTTGCAGATCAGTGATAATTTTAGAAATCACTTAGACATCAGATCACCTGCCACAGCTGATGCCTCAAGTTTTAAACAGGAAAGAAGGAGATGGGCAGGAAGCCATGAGGACAGGCAATAAAATAAGGAAGGACAGGCTGGTCACTCGGGAAATGTTAGAAACCACCAGCTGATGTCCAAAGTTCCTTTGCCTCCCAGACACTGACAGAGGCAGCATGATGTAGAGAGATGATGCTATAGTGAGGAAGGCCTGGTTTCAAATCCAGACTCTGACATTTTAAAAGCTGTGTGACCATAGGTAAATCATGTAATCAGGGAATCCTTTAATAAAACTAGAAATTACCTTGGATCCTTTCTATCTATGTAACCTTGGCAAGTCACTTAATTTCCCTGGTCCTCAATTTCCCCATCTGTAAAATTAAAGGGCTAGATTGATTGGACAACCTCTGCCCTAGATGCTGTGATAGAGGGGGGTGAAGGAAGAGAGAGAGAGAGAGAGAGAGAGAGAGAGAGAGAGAGAGAGAGAGAGAGAGAGAGAGAGAGAAGAAAGAAAGGGAGGGGGGAAGAGAGGCAGTAGTGCATAAAAGGCTGGCATTAAGGTCAGGAAAACCACAATCAGTCAGTCAAGAAGCATTTTTAAGCATTGTACTAAAGAAAGGCAAAACAAAGAATCCCAATTTCAAATCCCAGTCTCTGGAGCTTCCAGGATATGTGACCATGGACACTGGCCTTCTTGGTGTCCCAGGGGACTATCTAAAGACAGTTTCAAAGTTGTTGGATCTGAGGAGAGACTTTCCACACCAGGAATTCCCTATACAATCATGGACTGGGGTGGGGGGGCAGGAAAAAGGGTACATATAGATGACTACATTTCCCGAAAGAAAACTCTCACCAGACATAGATCTTCATCTCAAGAAGAGGAGACACAGAGCACACACAAGAGACACTTTGGACTCTAAGACCCAGCCAGCATAATTATTCCTTTAGACAAATGGCAGCATCAAAGTCAGATTTCCCACTTGATTGAGAGATAGCCAGGATATAAAGCAGACCTTGCTTACTCCCTTCCACTCTCTAGCTCTCCATGAAAGTTGCAAGTTCAAATGTTGATGCTGGGAGCCTTCTAAATGCCCCATTGTCTCGGAACAGAGGGACAATCCAGGCTTTGTGCTGCCCAGGCATTTTTCATCAAACCCTGATCCCTGAAAAGCCTCAGCAGCTCAGAAGGACTGTTGTCTTTCTCCTGCCACAACACTAGCAACATATCTCACCCTTGGACAGCGGCCTACTCAGTTCCCATTCACAGATTCCTCAGGAAAACCATTGCCCCCAGAAGCTCTCAGCTTTGTCAAAAGAATTATTGGAAGTGGAACTTGTGAAAAAAAAAAAAAACCCTGCTATGCAACGTGAAGACAGACAATAATGTTTTGTATCCCATTCCTGTTTGATGTGTGCTGATGGGAATTAATCATTTTAGTTAACAGAATTGCTCTTTGTTATGTAAACTTTGTAAAGTCAGCCCCATATGACCCCTCTCTTTGCCAGGCCCACTGTTCCAAACTGTCATCTTCCTGTAGGCAGTCATATTTCTATGGAAACCCCTGCGACTAACTTACCATTTGACCCCAAGGTTCTTACCAGCCATTGGGTCAGATGCCAAGCCAAGCCAAGATGAAACTACTGTAAGCATCCACGCACAATGGGGCAGCAAACTGCATTCCCTATGAGCAAATCATGATGAACAAGGACTGTTATTTCCATTTCTCTCTTTATAAAAAATGCCATTCCATCAAAGCTACTTCTATTGAAATGTTTGTGTGTCTTTCTCAGAAAAACACAACATTGATTCTCCCATTTGGACAGTAGGATAGATTAAAGATGGGGTATTTGTTTTCTTTAAACAAAGATAGGCATAAGATGGCAGAGACTGTGCCATGTGTTTGTGGACAGGATGCTTCAGAGGAAACATCAAAGTCTGATGAAAGTTTCTCCCTGAATTTCTGACTCGTCTATGTAGATCTAGCTTTCAGCTCATTGTTGCCTTGGGTCAGTCTGTTGTACTAATCCTTTTTACACTGGGACTAAAGGTATCGTTGTGCAGATGAAATGCCCACCTTCACTGACACCTCCAGAATCATTTCTATAAGAAAAAACCCTTCAGTCTGTTCTTGCTTCTGCCTGTGGTCAGCTTGTATCACTCTGACAAGAGATCGTCCTATGACCTAGATCCCAGATCTAGAACTAGAAGGGCCCCCAGAGGTCATATAGCAGCATTCTATTTTTCAGATGAAGACACTGAAGTCCAAGGAGGTTAAGTGACTTGGTCAAGGTCATATGGACCATAAGTGTCATTTTGACCTCATGAAGTGTTTGCAGCAGTAAGTACTTGGTTGTTAGGGACTTGGGAATGGAATTTTCACAAAATTTTCCCATTCTTTCTGATCCTATTCATTGAGACTTTAAAAATCCCACTCAGTTCCTAAACTTTTGCTTTCAAGTCTTTTAGGGGTGACAGGAGCACCAGAGTAAAGCATATCAATATGTCACAGGCCAGACTAGCCAAAGCTCTTTGAAGGCAGGAACTGTTTTTTTCCTTTCTTTGTACCCCAGAGCTTAGCACTCATCCCTGGTAGTTGAGTGCCTGGACCACGGTAGATGTCCAACAAATACTTGTTCACTTGACCTAGAGGGAGAGACAGGAAGAAGTATGTGCCAGGCAAGTCAAGCCACAGCCACCATCTGAACCCCCACTTTCCCTCAGACCCTGATAGAGAGCTCCTAGGACCTGAACCCAAAGCCTTGGGAATAGCAGGGTCCTCCAGAATACTGGGCCTGCTTCCAAGATGAATTCTGCCACTATTATTGAGGAAAGCAATCACTCAGAAGGACAAGCCTTCCTTTTTTTGTTATCACCACCACCAGCTAACAACCAACTGCCATCATCAATTGGGCAGGCCAGTCTAAGAGCCCCAGATGTGTCATCATCTCCAATCCAGATTCCAGGCTGACCTCCTTCTTGCCACCAACCAACATCCCAAGAAGTAACCCTTATGAAGATACCACCTGGCAAATGTTTCTGCTGGTTCTCCGGATGCCAATTCCCTCAGCAGTCACAGCTATTGAAGAGATGGAAAACAACATTCTCACCACACAAGTTTGTGGTACTGTCAACATCAGAAACTGATATTGTGTCAGTGGGAAGAGCACTAAAGAAAATGCATTAACATCTGTTTCGCTGCTTCACCGTGAGGACTCCCTGTTTGACCCTCAAACCTCCTGTCTCTATGGTCTTCCCCCATCATAATAGGAGGTTTTTAGGGACAGACTGTCTTGTTTTCTGGTTTTTCTGGTTTTATTCCTAACCCATAGCACGGTGCTTTGAGCATAGTAAGTGTTTAATAATATGATATGAAAAACGCTTACAAGAAAAAGAATGTTCCTGACTTCAAGGAGCTTACACTCTAGGGGAAGAAGACATTTATTCATAAAAAATTGTATTTATTGTGTATATGCATTTGTGGAATTTGTGACAACTTAAAATGAATTATGTATGTTAATGTATAATGCAAAAAGATAGGCTAAAATACCTGTTTACATGAAGACAGGTGGAGCCTTTTTCAGTTAAATTGTCATAGTACCTACACTTTTCATTTAGAAACTCTCTAGAATGGCACCTTTTGACAACTTGTAAAGCACACCTTGTCTCATACTAGCACTGCCACGCGTGATCAGACCTCTAACACACATGAAACAATCAGTATAACGCTCACAGGTTCTATCCAAAAACACATGGAATGAGCCCTTTTTAACATTTATAAGGAAAGTTCTGCTCATTTGCTCTCCTCTGTAGATACTGCAATATATGACCCTATATGGACAATTACATTTGTAATGAAAAATATACTTTTGATTATGAGAGAGAGAGAGAGAGAGAGAGAGAGAGAGAGAGAGAGAGAGAGAGAGAGAGAGCCAGTCTTGGAGTAAGGACAACCTGAGTTTATGTCCCACCTGTAATACACTCTGGTAGAAACAAAAAGGCCCTGGACTGGAGTTCAAGAAACAAGACTTCTGGTCTCAGTTCTGCTACCAAGTGACTATGTGGTCATGGAGGAGTCACCTGTCTTCTCAATGTCCCAGCAACTTTCTAAGACAAAATATTAATTCTTGTGTTTGGACATCAGCTCCCTTATTATAGGATAGATCAAAAATGGGGAAAGGGGGCAGCTAGGTGGCACAGTGAGTAGAGCGTCGGCCCTGGAGTCAGAAGGACCTGAGTTCAGATCTGGCCTCAGACACTTAACGCACACACAAACAAAAAACCTAGCTGTGTGACCTTGGGCAAGTTACTTAACCTCAATTGCCCTCCAAAAAGTGCAAAAAAACAAAACAAAAACAAAAAATGGGGAACGCCTGGTATTTAATCTCTTTATGCAGAGAGATCAGTGTGAGGGAGAATAGGGAGTAGAGGGGAGGCAGAAAAAGCATGGCAGAAGAATGGATATACATTGATAGAAAAAAGTTGCTCCCCAGGAATCCCCTACACCAATGAAAACATTTCTCATTGTTCAGTCATTTCAGTCACATCAGACTCTTCGTAACTCTATTTGGGGTTTTCTTGGCAAAAATATTGATGGGGAAACTGAGGCAAAAAGAGTTAAGTGACTTGTCCAGGGCCACACAGCTCATAAGTGTCTGAGGCTGGATTTGAAGTCAGGAAGATGAGTCTTCTTGACTCCAGGCCTGGACTCCAGGCGCCATGGCACCACCTAGCTGCCAAAGGCTTATTTGTTTGTTTGGTTTTTTTAAATTATCTACTTAAAGGTAAAAGAACCAATACGGACAGTGGAAATAAGCCTGTCTCTAGAGTCAGAGATCCTGGGTTCGAATCTCATCTGGGCTGCTCACTACCTGTGGGACTTGAAGCAAGTCACTTGATCGACTTGGGCCATAGTTTCCTCATCTATAAAATGATGGGCTTGGCCTAGAATGGTGCCTAGAACAGGAGTTCTAGATCTATGACCTTCCATTAGCCTCTAACAGTCCCCAAAGACACAGATGTAAAAGTTCTTCCTTGCTTTGAAAATGGAGCAAGAAGCCAGATGGTAAAAGGATGTGGGAAGCACCAGACTGGTTAACTGGCCTCCGTCTTGCCCTTTCTGGAGGCTAAGAAAAAGCCCTTGCTGATTTCACACAGCCCCTATCTTCAATCAGAGTGGAACAAGATTAAAGGGCTGACCCAAGCATTAAGCACAATTGATAATGCTCTGATTTCTCCAGTGGGCAGCAGCTTCCAAGTGCTTGCTAAGTACACCCTTCCCCTGTAACACTAGCTGGGTCTTCTGCGCCCTCCCAACCTTATTGAGAGCTGATAACAAATACTGTACAGGGCCCTTATTCACCAGCTGCAGGGAAATACTGTCATTCCTCCAAATGGAGAACCTAGTCATTTGAAAACTTATCTGCAGAGGTATCTGCCAGTCCCATCAAATGTTCTCTGGTAAACAGGTAATCTGAACTCCCAGGGTTTCTGCAAACATGCATGGGAGGCTGGCCTGCCAGGTTGGGGGGAGATTTAGGGGAGAGGAGGTCAGCTAGTGGGGACACAGCTCACCTGTTTCAGGCTTTGGATGCTGGGCTGGCTGGCTGTTCATCAGCCTCTGATTAAAAAACAAAAAAGCTTCCTCACTGGGTAGTGAAATGTAGGCCCGGAGGAAATTAGGTCTGTCCAGGCTTGCACAATTATTCCCCAGTTGTCTCCCCTGCAGGAGCGCCAAAATGTATACTGATGAGAAAGGCTGCAACTGAGAATTCCCCAAAGAATACTTCCTCCCTCAATTGTTGACCAATTATAATACTGGCTAGAAATAGTATTGCCTTTTCCATGTCTGTTGGTTCATTCTATAAAGCATGGAATTTTTAATAATAAATATTTTATTGTGAATATGACAGTCATAACAAAGAAAAATATTTGCAGTACAAAGGTCAGAACAGTAAATTTGACATAGTAGGACCAACATTGCCCTTCTCTGTAATCCACTTTTACTTGAGGGAGAGGGTACAGGCTTGGGTTCCATGACTTCATCAAAGCCTTTGCCCTGCTCTCCTCCAAATCCCTGATAACATATTCTGTACTGTACTTTCTCCTCTCCAAGGGTCTCTTGGCTTCCTAAAGAACTCAACCTAAGCATTGCCTTCTACATGACTTCTTTGCTGAGTCCTCCCCTAGCTTCTAACACCACCTATGTTCCTTTTGTACATACTTACCTACACCCATGTTGTCTTCCCTGTTAAAGCTTAATCAATTTGAAGGCAAGGACTCTTTCATGTTTTTTTCTTTGTATCCATAGCCCAGTGCCTAACACATAGAAGGCACTTAATAAAGACGTTGGTAAATAGGCAACTCTCAGTGTGGAAACACCCTTCAAATCATTTGTAACATGTAGTCTTACAGAGCTGTGAAGGGGAATGAATGGTTGAGTACTTGCCCTTGGTCACATGAGCTACTATGAACCAGAAGCTGGTCCTCTGTCAGAAATGTCATAATGCCACTTCTGCCTCCCAAAGGATAACGTATTCTGTACTGATACAATGAAAACAACCTCATTATTGCATTGTTATCCTCGTGATGTCAATAAAGGAAAGTTCCCAGAACACTGGGTGGATGCCTCTGGTAGATTTATGGGAAGGCACGGATGGGGATCACACGGAATGGGTAAAATCTGAACAATCTGAACAATTGAAGGGAATACCCATACGGTGAGGTCACTGACACTTCTAAGTGCTGAGCCCTCCAAATAGTAAAACAAATGGATTTTATTTAACTCACCAAATCCTAATTTCTTCATTTCAAAAAGGAAGACTTTTTAGCTTCACAGATCCAGAGTTGGGAGGCCCTGAAGGGCTAGCCCAACCCAGAACGTTAAAATGGTTTTCCCAAAGCCACACAGGTGACACACAGGATTCTGGCTTCCTCAGACATTAGAACTCCAAGGTCATTGTTCTCTCTACTTTGCCAAGCGCCTACACCTCTTTTTAGAGAGAAGATATATTTTTCAAAAGTCAAGCTATCATCAAGCAACTTTTTTGGGGGGTGGGATCATAATTCTTATACATATATATGTATTTCTATATATGTGTGTGTGTGTGTGTGTGTGTGTGTGTGTGTGTGTGTGTGTGTATATATATATATATATATATATATATATATACACACATATATATTCCATAATTCTTAAAAATAGTTTTAGGTTTTCTAACTTTGGGGAAGAACGGATGACCAAGCCTCCCATCGCAATTGTACTCCATCGTTCCCCAGACCCACCACACCACATCCCCAGAGACACATGCAGTGTTATGAGTCCCTGGTGAATAAGCTTAGAAAGAGTTGTCTTAGCATTCCACTATAAAGCAGGTCTTAGTGACAACTGTACAGAAGGAGGGTCAGCCCCCATAACTAAAGACTAACGAAAGGAACATTTAGAAAACTCCAACACCCAACAGTGGTATTTAGTACCCCCACTGACCTCATTATTCTTCAACATTTTGCTTTCCCTTGTGTTGAAAAATGGGACCATTTCCCAAAACATAGCACCCAGAAATATTGGAAGCTTCCACCAAAGTTTATCACTGCCTTGTTTTTCTTTGGGGGTAAAAATCGCCTTCAGGAGCGGGCCTGTCCAACATTGCTGACCTCAAGACTACCACCTTCTTTTGATGAAGAAATCCTTTTCCAATAGGTGGCACTAGCGTGTTTAGATTAGAAGCTGACATTCCTCCAAGGGGAAATTTTCCAAACCCTCATAAAACCTGCTGCCAGCCATTCCAAATAGGCATTGTTCCCAAATTATCAACAAGGTTTTCTTAGATTGTGTGGATTGCTGTAACTTAACTTTAACTTTGGTCCTTGGAGCAGGCACCAAAAAGGAAATTTCCAAGTAGTGTTTCTTAAATATATATATAATAATTTCTAAAATTCCAATTGAAAGTGACTTCTGTCCCTCCTAGAATAGAGGTTGGCATTTGTTTGGGATTTCAAGTTTAGGAGTAGGGTTTCCTTATATGTTTTTGGATGTAGCAGGACTCCTATAAATTATAGGAAATTTATTTCTAGCTAGCTTGGTACTGACCAGCCCAGAGGAAATCCCTCATCTCATTCTGTTTTTTGCTCTTGTTTAATGTGTGTAGAATTTATCTAGGAATGGAGAGACAGCTGTCAGCAGTCATGATGGGCAAGGATCCAAGACGGCCCCTCCCTGGCAAGAGAAGGGTGCCCAATCGGGATCGCTCACTAGATAGTCTCCAGTCTCTAGGCCTTTGTACTGGTTATTCCCTATGCTTGCTCAGGAATGCATTCACCTCTACCTGGTTTCCTTCAAAGTGTAGCTCCTTATCACCTTCTACATGAGATCTTTCCTGATCCATTCAGTTATTAGGCCCCCTGCTCCAATTACCAGGTGTATATGTTGTATTAATTTTCTTTTTGTCTCCATCGATAGAATGTAAGCTCTCTGGGGACAGGAACTGTTTCATTTTTGTCTTTTTTTTCCTAGTTACAGGCACAATGTCTAGTTGTTGTTCACTTGTGTCTGACACCATTTAGGATTTTCATGGCAAAGATACTGGAGTGGTTTGCCATTTCCTTCCCCAGTTCATTTTACAGATGAGGAAACAGAGTCAAACAGGGTTAAGGGACTTGCCCAGGGTCACACAGCTAGTAAGTATCTGAAGCTAGATTTGAACTCAGGAAAATGAGTCTTCGTGACTCCAGGACTGCACTCTATCCCGTGAGCCTGGCATATTATCTAATTTTTGTTGTTCAGCTGATGCTTAATAAATATCTGTCAGTTGGTTGGCTGGTTGATGGATATAGCAACATTCCATCTCCTGGTTCAGTCCTTTGTACAAGTGCTATCCTATGTGTGGAATGTACTCCCTCCTGCCTACATGGCCAAAACAGAACATTTTTGGCATATTAATCGAATATTTTCATATACCAGACACTAAGAGAGAGTATATAGAGGACCAGACTCTACACTGGGATTCAGAAGACCTCGATTCCTGCCTCACTTCCTCCACTACTTGGCTACAGGATGATGAACATGTCACTTATTCTCCCTCAGAGTAAGCTGATTTATCGGGAAAGTGATGGGGTTGAGCCATGTGGCTTCAAAGATCCCACAGACCTCGAGAATTCTGTTTACTAGAGGGGAGTTACATGAAATTTTGTTCTCTCCTACTGCCTTCATTTATTCTAAAAATGTCCTTTAAAATTAGGAATGTTCTTTTTTTTTCTTCTAGAGACCAACGTCTCTATCCTGTACTTGCATTCCCTTTAGTGCATCTTTGGAACCATATTGGTAATTACTGTTTCTTTGTGTTATCTACAAGTTACAGAGAATAGTCAGAAATGGTCTGATTCAATCAGTCAATAAACATTTATGTAGCACCTACTGAGTGCCAGGCACCATGTTAAGCCCTGAGAACATGGATATCATAGGACAGACCACTGATGGGGGGGGCCTCAATGTTTGTTCCGGCCCCTTCCCTAATTCTGTGACCACAGAAAAGTCACCTAAACCCTATCTACCATAGTTTATCTATGTACTAATACAATCCCTGTGGGCAGCTAGGTGGGGCAGTGGATAGAGCCCCAGGCCTGGAGTCAGGAATACCAGAGTTCAAATCTGGCCTGACACTTACTAGCTATGTGACCCTGGACAAGTCACTTAACCCTGTTTGTCTCAGTTTCCTCCTCTGTAAAATGATCTGGAGAAGAAAAAGACAAATTACTACAATATACTTGCCAAGAAAATCCCAATGAGTCATAAAGAGTCAAATATGATTGAAATGACTGAAAAACAACAAAATACAATCCACAGCTCCCTTGGAGGCTCAGCTCAAGAGTCACTTTCAACAGGAGACATTCCTAGCTCCGTCTCATTGTTAATGGTCTTTCCTGTCCCTGGAATTACTTTGTATCTTTATTCTAATTTCTTCTCTATGTACATATTATTTCCCCCTCAAATAGAATGTAAGCTTCTGAGAGCTGGGATTTTTTTTTCCTTTTTGTATAATACAATGCCTTACGTGCAGTAGGTGCTTAATAAATGCATACCAAACTGGTAGGATCATAGCACTTATTGAGAGGTCAGAGCTAGGAGAGAACTTAGAAGCCCTTAAGTTTAACTTCCCCATTTTGCAGATGAGGAAACTGAGTCACAGAGCAGCCAACAAGAATTCACTAGATCTGCTCAGGATTGTAGACCTAGGAAATGTCTGGTGCAGAATTTAAACCCAGATCTTCTTGACTCCAGCTTTGGTATCCTATATGCTACACCATGTTGCCTTTCAATTGAATTGAATTGAATTGAGCTGAGCTGAATTTAATGGTGCTATTTTATTCCACTGCTTCCTAATTTAAAGGGATATTTTTAGAATCAATGAAGGGAATAAGAGAGAGCAAAATGTCAGGTAACTCTCCTATGTAATTCTATATTGTATTATAGTTATTTATATAGCAGGCTTAATTTACTAAATTGATTAAAACCTTCTTGAGAGCAGAGACCATGATTTGCTCACCATTGATCACAGGCTCCCAGAGCAAGTGCTTCATAAACGTTTCTTACAGGAAAGGAGTAGAAATCAGAAGCCCAAGCTCCATCACTAACTAGCTGTTTGACATTAGACAAGTCATTGCGCCCTCTGAGCATTTGATCCAATGCCTGGTATAGAGTAGGTGCCTTATAAATGTTTATTGACTGACTGGGTCTCAGGTTCCTCATCTATATAACAAATGGACTGGCCTAGATGGCCTCTAAGTGCCATTCCATGTTTAAATCTGATGGATTCTAAGATATTCTATGAGTTCAAACCTAATGTTTTTATTGGTATTCTAAATAGCATTTCACACAATGCCACCCATAAGCCTGTGTTCTAGCAATAACATAGAACCTCTCTGCCATATTGATAGCCTAGTTAAGACCACAGCTGTATTATTTTTTTGCTCCAATTTAATGAAGCTTTGATTTTGTTTATGGAACATGACTGGAGTCTTCTTAACTCCACCTCACAGAAACTCTGTCTTCCTTCAAGGTATAGCTGAAGGGCCACCATTTGGCATGAAGCTTTTCCCGACCTCCACTGCTGCTAATACCCTCCTTCCTTCCTCTTTACCTTGTATTTAATGACTCTGTCTTTATTTGCATTTATTCTGTATCTACTTACAGCTTTTCTCCCCTGGTAGTCTAGAAGCCTCTTGAGAATAGAATGGTTTCATTTTCCACCTTAAATTCTTAGTACCTGACACAGAGTAGGCATTTAATCAATGCTGCATTGTTACAAGGGAAGCTTCTACTTGGGATGGAGGGGATTATATCCATATATGTATGTGTGTATATAATGTGTGTATGTATGTGTATTTATGTATATATGTACACATATACATATATGCACACATCTGTATATAATTCCCTATGTTATATACATTTATATACACATTTGTGCATGTGTAAGTGTGTATATATCTGTGTATAATATATATATTCATACATATGGATGTGGAAGAAAGGGGGAGAGAGAGGAAAAGAGACAAGAGAGAGAGAAGGGAAGAGGGAGGAGAGAAACAAAAGGAGGGAGAGAGAAGACAGGGACAGAGACAGAGACAGAGAGCACATGAGACAATGGTAGCCAGATAGCCTTTCCCATGTACAAGTTGGGCCTGAAGTAAATTGCCTTTGGTCAAACAAGAAATCATAAGCCCTGGAAAGGTGAGTCATCACATAGTTCCAATAAAGTGAATCCAGGTGCTGCTATGGAACAGAATCATAATGGTATTTGCACCAAACCAAATCCATATTTGTGGCTTCATGTGATTAAGAGCTGCTGTCCTAATAAATATGGAGGCATACTGGTGATCACAGGCTGGCAGTAAGGGCTAGGGGGCCAATGGTGATGAAATTACATTGTTCCTAATCTCATCCACAATGGATTCTCATGCAGTGCATGAGAATGGGAGAGGGAAAACCAGAGTAGAAAGGAAGAACAGCACAGCACGTGTGGAGTGATAAGGATTTTCCAATTATACTTAATGTGTGCCTTCCATAAATCATGGAATATTTCCTGATCTGAAGATCTGGATCTGTGGGCTCTGTGCATTTTTTTTAGATGTGTTCTAAGAGATTGCAAGTAGGGACTTGAAGAGTCGATTGAAAGCCCAGTAGAGATAAGCCACCTGCGTGTGTGAAGGGAAGGAGGAGTTCATCTAATCTGTCCACCACTTGAAAGGAAAGGAAGATACTGTTGTCATTTCCATTAAAAATGTATTATGGCAGTGGCTGCAGAAGACCAAAGGCAAAAAAGAAGAATTTAGCAGACATAATCAATCTCCCTGAATTGCTTTCTAAAATTCTGTCATCATTTCTAGGACTGCAGCTGTCTTTGTAAAAGGGGGAAATGAATCATAGACATTGAACTGGAAGGAATCTTAGAGACAATGATGTCCAGCATCCCTAATTTTACAAAAGAGAAAACCAGGCCTAATAAGGGGAAGTGGCCCAAGGCCCCACGCCCAATCAATGGCTGAATGTCTATTCAAAACCAAGTTCTGTGCCTCTACAGAGAACTAGCTCTCTGACCGAAGTACCATACTACTTGGTTTGGTGGATTTCTACTTTGAGCCACAGAAAAGAACATAGGGGGGCGGAGCCAAGATGGTGGAGTAGAAACAGCTCGTCCAAGCCTCTCTGCCCCCAGATTCCCCCCAAACTATGTAAAAGGGGACTCTGAACAACTTCTGGAGCCCCAGCACCCCCAGAATGACACAGAGAAGCTAACCTCCCGCTGAGGACAGCCCAGCAGCCCTGCAGGAAGGACCAGCGCAGAGGTCTGGGACCTGGCAGCGCGCAGAGCGCAGAGCACAGGAGCCGAGCCGAGCCCAGGTCCGCGTGAGCCGAGGTTTTAGCCCCAGGGCGGCAGGGCCAGCAGCCAGCTGGAGGAACCCCAGAACACCAGGAGCTGTGGCGACTCCAGAATTATCAACATAGACATGCCTAGGACAAAGTAAGAGGTTAGTGTCCTATGGATTTTGGGACCTGTATTTGGGGAATGCGTCAGCTCCCTCCCCTGGGGGCTAGAAGCTGCTGAGGAGACACGCCACTGTGTAGTTTTCAGAGGCATTTCCGGCTCCCAGCCTACAAATCGTGGGGAGATCCAGCGATCAGTCTTGGGGAGGTAATCGCTCTTGCTTTAACCTCCCTGGATCTGGATTGTGATCTAGGGTGGAAGTTGTGGGTGGGTTTACAGCTTGCCAGAAACGGAAGTTGCCCCCACACGTTCGGGACGAAAATTCCTCTATCTGGCCTTAAAGCCATAGTGTGGCAACAAGCCCAAAAGTCAAGCAATTAAGTGCAACATGCCAAGGCAAAGGAAACAGAAAAATGCAACCCTAGACTCCTATTTTGGGGGCATAGAGCAGGAAAAGGACTGTGAGGTCAGAAGTCCTGCTCCAAAAGCCCCAGGGGAAAACATGAGTGGGTTGCAGGCCATAGAGGACCTTAAGAAGGACTTTAAAATCAAATAAGAGAAGTGGAGGAAAAATTAGAAAGAGAAATGAGAAGGATGCAGGAAAAGTATGAAATGAGGGTCAACAGCCTGACTGAGGAAAACAACACCTTAAAAAATAGACTAACTCAAATGGCAAAGGAGGCCTAAAAGGGCAATGAGGAGAAGAATGCCTTAAAAAGCCTAATTTGCCAGATGGAAAAAGAATCTCAAAAGCTCACTGAGGAGATTCATTCCTTCAGAGTTAGACTGGAGCAAATGGAAGCTAATGACTTTATGAGAAATCAAGATGCTGTTAAGCAGATCCAAACAAATGAAAGATTAGAAGGCAATGTGAAATATCTCATGGGAAAAACCACTGACTGGAGAATAGATCCAGGAGAGACAATTTAAAAATTATTGGACTACCTGAAAGCCATGATCAAAGAAAGAACCTAGAAATCACCCTTCAAGAAATTCTCAAGGAAAATTGCCCTGATGTTTTTAGATCCAGAGGGCAAAATAGAGGTTGAAAGAATCCACAGATCACCTCCTGAAAAAAGATCCCAAAAAGAAAACTCCCAGGAATATTATAGCCAGGTTCCAGAATCCCCAGATCAAGGAGAAAATACTACAAGCAGCCAGGAAGAAACAATTTCAATATTGCGGAAACACAATCAGAATAGCCCAGGACCTGGCAGCTTCTACACTGAGGGATCAAAGGGCATGGAATATGGTATTCCAGAGGGCAAAAGAGCTGGGAATGAACCCAAGGGTCACCTACCCAGCAAAACTGAGTATTTTGTTTCAGGGGAAAATATGGTCATTCAGTGGAATAGAGGACTTTCAAGCATTCTTGAGGAAAAAACCAGAATTGAATAGAAAATTTGTCATCCAAACACAGGAAGGAAGAGATGCCTGAGAAGGTAATCGGGGAAGAGAGATCAAGGGGAACTTATCAAAGTTGAACTATTTTCATTCCTATATGGAAAAGCAATAACTGTGACTGATGATATCTTTCTCACTATGAAAATAATGGAAGAAGGGGGTGTGGTCATATGAATACATATGTGAATGTGTGTGTATATGGTTACAGTTATATATGGACAGAGGGCATAGGTTGAATTTGTTGGGAAGGGAGAATACTCAAGGGATGAAATTATGAGGTGAGAGAGGAAAGTGGCAAGAGGAGATGGGGAGAGACAGGGTAGGGTAAACTATCCCATGTAGAAGAAGCAAGGGGAAGTGGTTGCAAGGGAGGGGGAGAATAAGAAGGCTAAAAAGGCAAAACCACATTCACATTGAATTTGGTTCAGGGAGAAAATGACATACATACTAAATGGGATATCTCAACCTGCAGCAGGATAGGGGGAAGGGGGATGAGAGGAGGGATGATGATGGATGGGAGGGCATCCTTGGGGTGAGGGGAGGTTGGAAGTACCCACTATAGAAGAGGGACAGGATCATGTGGGGAATGGACCAGGTGGGGGGTGGGATGAGTGGGAGGGAATTATAAGCAGCCTTGTACAATATATCTACTATGATAATGTTTTGCATAGCTAGACATGTACAACATATACTGAATTACTTATCTCCCAAGAGGGAATGTGTGACAAGGGAGGAAGGAAATGGATCTGAAATTTGAGGTCGTAACATTAAATGTTTCAAATATATATAAATACTATTATTAATACTCTTTTGCTTGTATTAGGGAGATAAGATGTGCAGGCATTGGGATGCAAAGACTCACCTTCCTCTAATGGAAAAGTCGATGGGGGTATGGGAGAAGGTATGGGAGAGAGCAGATTGGAGGAAGCTATATCTTGTGGGATTACTATTCTGGGAGGTTGGGTAGGGGAATAATGGGGGGAAAATGATTGTAACTCAAAATCTGGAGGAAATGAATGATGTAAAACAGAAGTTAATAAAGCATTTGTTTAAAAAAAAGAAAAAAGAACATAGGTTTGGATTCTAGGCCTTAAAGGTCTTTTTTTTGGAAGGAGAAGGCAAGGCAATTGGGGTTAAATGACTTACCCAAGATCACACAGCTAGTAAGTGTCAAGTTGAGGGAAGGGGAAGGGAAGGCAAGGAAAGGCTAATACATTCTGGTGCTACAGTTAAGACTGAGGAAAGACATTGATAAGCTGGAGGGCTCTTACTTACCACCTTCGAGACCATAGGCAAGTCATCTCACCTCTCTAAGATCCAGTTTCCTAGGTTCATAGATTTCAGATAGAAAGGTACCACAAAAACCATCAAGTCGAACCTCCTCCTTTTATAGATGAGGCTGGAATATACAATTCACCTGAGGTCACACAGAAATGTTCATGTTTGCTGAAAATAATTGTATGATAAAGTTTCCAGTGTTCTTACACCTTATTCCCCCCTAAATATTATTCAGTGCAGGGACATTGACCTCCTGGCTGTTCCATTACCAAGGCACTCTACTTCTTGGCTCCAGACATTATCTGTCTTTCCACCATGCCTGAATGCTCTCTCTCCTCCACTCTCACTACTGATCTCCCTCTCTTCCTTTAAATCTTAATCAAAATCTCACCTCTGACTGGAAACCTTCCCTAACCCCTTTTAATCCCAGTGCCTTCCTTCTATTCATTATTTCCTGTTTATCTTGTATATATACAAAGATTATTTTGTAAATATTGTTTACATATTGTTCTCCCCCCCCCCCATTAGATTGTAAGCTCCTTGAGGGCAGAGACTTTTTGCCTCTTTTCGTATCCTTAGCACATAGCACAGTACCTAGCACAGAGCAGACATTTAATAAATGTTCGTGGAATTGAATTGAATTAGCACTTTTTTAATAATAAAGATCAGACTATATTCATTCTTTATCCTATGAATTTTGGAACAGCCCTTTGGACTAATAATGATAACAACTAGCATTTGTATAGTATTTTAAATTTTGCAGATTGAATGTGTTTACTTGCTTTCAATAGCTTAAAATTCCATTAGGGTATGAAGTAAGACTCAGTTTCCCACTGCCTTATTTGATAAATTTATGAAAGATCAATTTTGGAAATGTAAAATATAAATCATTCTTGAGTTAGCATTTCTCATTGGTTACCCAGGAGAAGGGAGAATTCTGATTGCAGTGGGAACCTCAGAGATAATTAAGAGTTGCCATTTGGGCAGCTAGGTGTCGCAGTGAGTAGAGCGCTGGCCCTGGAGTCAGAAGTACCTGAGTTCGGATGTGACCTCAGACACATAACGCACACACAAACAAAAACCTAGCCGTGTGACCTTGGGCAAGTTACTTAATCCCAATTGCCCTCCAAAAAGAAAAAAAAAAAAGAGTTGCCATTTGAACCTGTAAATTAAGGAAAACATTCTTAATTCAGGTTTCAGCCCTGTACTATGTTATGTGAATAGAGTCTTTGCTTTATAATCCTAGATGGTATTTTCAGACCTCCCCGTATAGCTCGCACTTCTATGATGCTGGTTTGAGTTAATGAATGTCATTCCTATCTATAGACTGTGTGACATCCTACCTCAGAGACAAGTCCCAAGTGTACCAGAATCTTGTTCCGTGGCCGTGTCAAGAGTGAATCTTTGGGCAGCATTTTTAACCAATGAAGCACCAATCTTTCCAGGTTTATTACAGAGATTCCTTGTCTGCTGCTCTTCATGATGGTCAAAGTGCCCATTTCTGCTTTCACGTCTCTGCACCAATGTCTTCCTAGCTCTGAAATGTATCACTTCCTTCCCTCCGCCTTTTAGAATGCTGATTTCCTTGAAGGCCCCGCTCAGGCATCACTTCCTACAGCAAGCATTTCTTGATTCCCCCCCCAGCATTAATGCTCTCTCCCTCTTGAAATGGCTTTGTGTCATTTTATATACTTTGCATTTACTTCTCTGATTAGAGGTTACATTCTCTTCCCCTCCCTTTCCAGTACAACGTCAGCCCCTTGAGGGAAGACACTTTTCGGTTTTGCCTTTGCTCACCAACACCGTTCACAGTGCCCTGCCCAGAACAAGAGCTTAATTAAATAAATGATTGTTAAGTTGAACTGCTAAATCACAGAAAACAGTCAAGTTGCTGGATGTTGTTTCTGCTTTTTCAAGTTTTTGATCATTGAGCTTTCTCCTCTTTCTTTCAGAAGAAAGCTTCCTATGCTAGTAATTTATGTCTTCTAATTTTTAATCTGAAATCCCTTGCATCTCATTCATTGGATGTTTATAATTATGATGCAGTTATAACTAGGGTGGAACAATTCAGGCTTTGACCATGGACACCCAAATTTAGAAAGCTCAAAAATTTAACCCATGGGAACTCCTTTCGCTATAGAAGCAACTGTGCTTACCATCTACTTAGCAAGAATAAATTAGCTAAAATAGGAAGGTACTCGGTATTACCATTTGTGAACCACTATGGTAACTAATTCCCTTTCTTGGAAAAATACATTTGTACTCATTTCCTCTCATCCAATTTTCATATTATGAAATGCAAAGTTGACTTGGAGGTACACTGTCCCAGACTCCAAAAGACTATAGCACTTAGCACAAGGCCTGGTATACAGTAGGTGCTTTAAAAATGACGATTGTCTCCCCCTCTCCTCCAGACAAAGGATGAAAGTCCTGAGTTTACCCATGGTTTTGCCAGTTGTATAGCTAGAAATCTGTAACCACTACAATGGAAGGGATTCCCAGCCCCTGGTCCCTTTCTCCCAGACCTCAGCCAATCATACTACCATTTTTGTAGAGCTCCCTCCAGCCCCTATGCCCTACCCAGTGCTGGCTGTAGTAGGCAAGAGGCTCCATGGAGTAAATGGGTTCGGTCTTTGTTTGACAGGGTTGGCCTATTGCTGTTATCACACCAACCAGACCCTGTCCCTCCCTGGCCTCCTAGGTCTCCTGTTGGCACTAGGCCAACAGGTTTTGTTTCATTCAAAGTAAGTTTTGGCTACTTTCAAAACAAAATGACACCTTGTGACTATACCTTCTAGACCTTGACCCACACTCTCTTTGGAGGAAAGAATTAGGGGAAGGGAGGAGTCCTACAGATGATGGAAAAGCCTGTCAGAACTTCCCCACATCTAGCTAATTCAATAAGAAACTAATCTAAGCTTTACTCAGTCCTTGATTAAAAGAAGCTGACCTCAATACAGAGGTATGCTAGATCAGGCCTGGAACTCTTGAGCTCTAACCAGGCCTGGAGAGCTGATTGTTAAATTTCCAGTGGGAGCATTTACATCTTGGAAATTGGCAAATGGTACAAATCAGGGCTTGATTTATTGTTTTGTTGATCACCTAGACTTGAGAAAATGATGGAGAATATGTTCACAATGCAAACTAAACTAAAAATATAATCCATATATATTTTTCAAGAGCTGGTTGTTAAAAATTTATCAGCACACTCCTACATCAATAGGACTTGAATGGCCTTCATCAGTAAGAAGCTGCTGCAGCAAAGTTCCACCCCAACATGGCCCCCAGTCTGATTCCCCCAAGGCAATCCTGCCTGCATTGTCTAAGAGTTGTAAGAGCCATAAAGACATATTTTCATCCAGTCACCTTCTATTCTGATCTCAGGGTGGCATTTGACACTATGAATCATTCTATTCTTCTTGAATTTCTAAAGAACTCTGTCTGCTTTTACACAAACCCATAAATCATTTTGATTCCCCAATCAGACTTCTCTAACAAATAGCATTACGTGCATTCATGGAGATTCGCTTTCTCTTCCTGGGTGGGAACTTGGGTATTCCACAGGATTCCTTTGAATTTTTGCTTTGCTTTTCATTATTGCCAATATGTGAGAAGATGCCATCTGTTTTTATTAAAACTTTCATTCCTGGGTTGAGAGTGCATAGATCTTCCTACAAATCAATTCCGTCAATACAATGACTATTCTGATTGCCAGTAAGTTATACAGGTGTGTCCAAAAGACTGCTCTCCATTCATTCAAAGAATATTTATTCAGGTTCTCCCCAAAATAGGACACTACACTATGTACTCTAAGAGATATAATGATAAGAGAAATAATAGATAAGAGACAAACTATGCCCAAGGGAATTTACAACCTAACAAAAGGAAATTTTCCATACGTGTGGATTGAGTGATGAGGGTAGCCTAGTGAGTGAGCCAAGAGTGCATTTGGAAAATTGTGAGTGTCAACAAGAAGGTTGTTCTGTTTCCTGAGCTCTAGTATGTCCAAACCTACTTCCTGGCTGTCTCGATTCTATGCTCCAACCTCTACCAGTCTCTACCCAAACTCCAGCTCCTCACCTAGCTCTGATTGGTGAAAATTCACTCATATTTCTGAGTCTGAGGCTTACCATACTATTTTCTGACCATGCCATTTTTATGCCATTCTTCTGGGCACATACCTCTCCACCCCACTTCCAACATCAGCTCTGAGAATTTGATCATACTAACAGTACCATTCTGGGAATGGATGTGCAAATTATTCGACTATGACTGTAATTACTTTGCCCCTGAGAGGTGATGAGAGCCTCAGCTACAGGGTGTGTGAATGGAGAGGTAGGGGGGGAGTATCTAAGAGATGTGCAGAAAGAAACAACAAGATTTGGCAACCAGTTGGATATGGGGGTTAAGTAAGAGTGAAAGTCAAGGATAACCCTCGAGTTATGGACCTGGGTAACAGTGATGGTGGTGTCTTCCACAGTAATAAGAAAATTAGGAAGAAAGGTTGGTTTGGGCTGGGGAATGAGCTCTGTTTTGGACAAGTTGAGCTTGAAATCCCAATGGAACATCTAATTCAAAATGTCTAAGAGTCAATTGGTAATTAAGGACTGGAGCTCAGGAGAGAAACTAGGACTGGGTATATAGATCTCCGAGTTTTCTGCATAAAGATGATAACTGAATCCATGGGAACTGATAGGTCATCAAATTAAAAACTACATAGAGAAAAGAGAAGAGGATCCAGGAGCCCTTTGATAGATATCCCCAGTTAGTGCAGATGACATGGACAGAGATCCAGCAAATTGACTGAAGGGGAAGGGGCAGATAGGAATGAAGAAAACTAAGAGGGAATGATGTCACAAAATCTCAGAGAGAAGAGAGCATTCACAAGGGTCTTGGGTCCTCCAGTTCAAAAGTGGATTTTGAGAAGTTTAACATTAGTAAATATCCAGTATTTAAAGAATAGAAGGATAGATTGAGGGAGAAGCTTAGGAATTGAAGAAGTCAGGCAAATTCTTACAGCAAGAGTGAGATGTGGGATGTGCCCACATCTTATAAAATCCATGTCACTGAAGCCCCAGTCCCAACATACATACACCTTTTCAAGAGCTATCCCAGAAGGTTCTATTCTCTGTGACAGATCTCAGAAATCCTACATCAATGAATCCATCAGACTCATCCAGCAGTCTGTGTGCTTCACCAATAATGACAGTACAGAAGATAAATGGTAAAATAGATCTTTAGATTATTTGGCTTGTACTTGTGTGCCATGCCAAGAGCTCAAGATGCCCTGTGTGGTCTCCTAGACAGACAGTGGTTTTTAGTGTTAAATTTACTGAATGGATACTAATGTAAATCAAAAAGAAGGAAATACAACTTTCATTCACCAAGATGGATTTGACTAATTTGAATGGATACATGCCCCTAAAACATCTAAAGGGCACTTAACACTTTTATTTTCTTTTTTAAATTTAAAAAAATTTTAATTCAAAGAATAAAACAAACATTTTCATAATACAGTATAAGAAAAAGATCACAAATGAAACTGCAAATCTATTATTTGCAATTCTGCTATTCCTTTTAAATATATAAAATTCTCATGTAAATTTCTTTTTTCTCACCCCCCAGAGATGGCTACCATTAGACATAGATATACACATATATCTAGATCTATCTCTATGTATGTGGATATATAAATATAAATATAAACAAATACACACACACACACACACACACACACACACACACACACTTTTCCCTATCCCCAAAGGCTTATGGACAAAGGCGCTGGAGCCTTGAAATACATGGAAACATTGGTGTACTCAAAAGGCCTCAGTGACACTGGGAAAGTATAAGGAGAGACTGAGAAAAGTATTGAATCTGCTAAAGCAAGAGTTCTTAACCTGGGGTCCAAGAGTGCTACTAACACCACCACCTTTACTATAGGCAACTATAGGTGGTATAGTGAACAGAGTGCTGGCCTTGGAGTCAGGAAGGCATGAGGCTCAAATCCAGCCTCAAGTCCAACCTAGATACTTACTGTGTGATTCTGGCCAAGTCACTTAACCTCTGCCTCAGTTTCCCCTCTTCATATAGAATTTCCTCCTCTATAAAATGGGAGTAAAAATAGCATTTATTTTACAGGATTACTATGATGATCAAATGAAATAAAAGACGTAAAGTGCTTTACAAACCCTAAAGCACTTTATAAACTCTGGTTGGTGGTAGTAGGAGTTATTGTAACAGTAGAAGTATCAATAGTGCTAGTGGTAATAGTAGCAGTAGTAGTAATAATAGTGGTAGAAGTGGTAGTAATAGTGCTAGTAGTGATTGTAGTGCTGGTGGTAGTAATTTTATTAGCAGTAGTGGTGGTGGTGATGGTGGTGGGTTTTATGATAGGGAAAAATGCATCTTTATTTTTACTACCCTTGAACTGAAATTTAGCATGCCCTTTCCTCATTTAAAAACAGTAGTCTAAGAAGGGATCCATAATACAAAGAAGAGGAAGCCTGAACTAAAGGATGCTGGTCTGAAGCTGTCAATTGACAAGTACCTGTTTTCCAGAACATCTGCCAAGTAGATGGGTCATGTCTTTTCTCAGCTAGGAGTGGGAGCTTCTGGAGAAGACAGAGAAGAAACATTCCTCCACTGGACACATGCAAAGAACCTTTTATCAAAAATGTGTTAAAAGAAAAAAAATCAAACCTCTGTTGCAGCTGCTAAACTCTGAATGATCTCATTCACAGATAGAGGATTGACAAAAGCTGGAAGCAAGAATGGAAGAGAGGTCGGTTTGACCTGAACCCTTTGAAGCCCTGTCTAGATCTTTGGACCGACCATCTTTCAAAGGCCTGTATAACTGCCTCCCGTGTGCATCAATGTCGGCCTCAGCAGAACTAAGCAAGTCCTTTGTCCCTCATATGTATGCCAGCTTGTAAATCAAAGGAGCAGGTCTATTCCAAGAAAGAGAATCATCAGAAACTCATTTCATTTGCCAGGATAGGACTTGCCAATAGTGACAATAATTTTCCTATATACAAATTGGAGCTCTTGGCCTTGAATTGTTACAGAAAGCTCAAAGACCTAAATTTGAAAGTGTAGACAAATGATCCACTGGCCTATATTTTGAAGAGCTCTAAGATGGATGTTGATTACCAGAGATGTGTACTATACTCTATGAGCCAGGGAGGACAAATGTGGATGCAGATGTTTTGTCCCAAAGGCCATATGACACGGAAGTGCTTGTCATTCCCATAGGAGGGATGAAGGCTATTTATCATGCTTCTGGAGCTGGGTTGTCATCAAAAGGAAATAGAGCTGAGAGTTTGGGACTTGCACCAGAAAGTGGAAGATCATCATCTGTGAACCTCGTGTCATTCTCTCCTCTCTTGCTACTTAGTTCTTCATATCCTTCTCAACCACTTCCTTGTGGCCAACACCACAGTCTTTTCCCTTGAGGAGCCTCCTCCACTAAAGCCTGGCTCTCCTCTTGAGTGACAGCCTCTCCTATAATACTATTTAAGGAAGCCTTGGGCCATCATGCATGCTTCACCTCACTGCCTCCTTTCTGGCCACTAGTTTCAGCAGCATCCCTTCACCATCCTCCTCAATGCCACGGTTGATCCCCTCTCTAGTTCTGGAACCATGAACTTGATTAAATCAATTCTTCCATTGTTCTTGGATGGGACTGGTCAATTTACTCCCCAGTGGCTCTGTGGCTCATTATCTCTGTACTTTTTCAAACCAAAATACTCCTCCCTAGCCATTACTCTTCTCAGTCAGTAGAATGTAAACTCCTTGAGGGAAGACAATGTCCTTATTTCAGTATTTGAATACCAGTGCTTAATAAATGCTTTTTCATTTAATTGAACCAATCCTCTTCAGCTTGAGATGTCATTTGGAGTCATTTGAGTGAATAAATTAATATATATAAAGACCTTTGTGAAGTTCAGATGAGATAATATTTCTAAAGCACTCTGCAAACTGTACAGCACTATATGAATGCCAGGTTTATTATGATGCTAGGAACTCTGGGGCTTGAGCATAAATCTTGGTGAAATCCATAGGTGGCATTTCTAATACATGCATGCAATGCTCCCAGGAATGATGCCCTAGGCTTTACACCACACTAGCTGATATTTGAGCAGTAACCATGTGTATCTACTGATTTGTGCTTCTGGTATTAGAAGAGGGAAAGGATTTAAAGGGCTCACAACTGCTACATCTCTTGCCTGAGAGACTGGCTGAAGAAAACTTACCAAGTAGTTGTGGCTTCAGCTCATAAGAACTATGGAAGAAATTGATGACAGTAGGCTGCCTGAGTTCATTGCCAAAATCTTCAGCAAGGTGATGGTCTAATGGAGGAGACATGATGTTCAGGGAACACCCCAGACACTATTCTGTTTGTTTGTTTTTGCTTTTTTGGAGGGCAATTGGGGTTAAGTGACTTGCCCAAGGTCACATGGCTAATAAGTGTTAAGTTAAATGTCTGAGGTCGGATTTGAACTCAGATCCTCCTGACTCCAGGGCGGGTGTTCTATTCATTGCACCACCTGGCCTTCCCAATCCAGACACTATTCTGATGAAAAGCCATTCCACACCAAAGAGCTGAGCACCCTGAAAATGTGTCTGTTTATAAAATGGTGGGTGGAGGGAAAGAGAAGAGCTCACAATTCATATCAAACACCTGCTGCCTATAGTGAAGTTAGTCATACTCTTTAGTGAGTAGGAGGAAAGAAATGAGGGACAGTTTGGCAAGCAGATTCTGAGCAGAGACTGTGTGAGCCTAGCAGCTGGTGATTTTAATGAAGACACGGTGTACTGCAAATTCCATGGGTGTGCTGGTAAATGTTTAATAATCAGTTCTTGAGGCTGAGAGTATTCTAGACATACTTTTAAGCTTAATTTGTATTATTAACATTTTCTCTGTCACTTTCTTGAGTCTAAACAATCAACTGAATAGTGAATCAAGAGCCAGTTTCTAATGTTTGTTGATTTTCGAGGTATAAAAGCTCACACTAAAAATTTAACTATCAGCTCTCCAGAGAAGTTAGAGCTGGTTCCAACATATGGCTGATACTGTCTGTAACTGACCTGCTTGACTTTAAACTTAGGAGGATTCTGTTCTATAAGGGAGGGCTGAATCCTTTCTTGCCTTGAGCTGTGGAAATGCCAAGGGTATAGAAAGAATTCATAGGGTTTTGAGAATGCTTTAGCCAGCAGGAGCCATCTTTAAGTTCAGTTTTTGGAAGGTAGGCAGGTCCATGGGTCTGACAATCATGTCCCATGGGGAGATCATCAACTGGACATGATTAACATCTTGTCTGTCCTAGGCTGCAACTATACGTCTTGGTGTATGTTGATGTATATGCCAACCATGATTGTGTTGTTTTCTTTCTTAATTTCCTTACACACAAATGGTATGTCTGTACTCCATGTGGCCTTCAGACAGCTAGGGAACACAGAAGTGGGAGGGCTGGATTTGGACTAATCTCCTGCTTCAGAAACTTACTAGCTGTGTGACTCTGGACAAGTCACTTCAACTCTAGGAGTTTCCATTTCATCATCTGTAAAATAGAGATACTGGCAACAATAGTGCAGCCCTCCCAGGTGATTGTGACATCTAAACGATACGACCTGTAAATACCTGCAAACCTTAAAGCATCGTATAAATGCTAGCTGTTCATTATGCATGCCTGGCTATTTGTTATGCTGCTTTGGAGGTCTTAGGGAGCGGCTATTAATTTTTATACTTATCATGTATACTTTAATGTTAATTCACAGATGTTCAAGTGTACCTTGAGTAATTTTGCAGGGGCTTCAGAATTGTTTGCTAAGGGATGACTATAACCTGAAAGAAAATCTCTCTGTCTCTGTCTCTCTCTCTGTCTCTCTCTCTCTCTCTGTCTCTCTCTGTCTCTCTGTCTCTGTGTGTGTGTGTCTGTCTCTCTCTGTCTCTCTCTTTCTCTGTCTCTCTCTGTCTCTGTCTGTCTGTCTCTCTCTCTTTCTCTCTCTCTGTCTCTCTCTCTTTCTCTGTCTGTCTCTATCTCTATCTCTCTGTCTCTGTCTCTCTTTCTCTGTCTCCCTCCCCCCCCCCCCCCCGCCACCTTACTCTTGCCTTCTGATTTGGACTTCCAGAGTTAAGATGATAGTGCCAGTGCCAATGCCAGATGGAGGGAAGGAGGCAGTAGTGGTAATGAATAGATGGCAGGATCAGGTATGCTTCTGAAGCAGCCAGAGTTGACCCAAGAACAAAAGATGCCACAGCACAACCAGGGTTGCCCATAGTCACCTAAAGACCTGTGGCTACTATGAATTCCTACAATAAAGTCATACACACACACACACACACACACACACACACACATATGTATATTTATATATGTATTGTATATATACATGTATATAGACGTGCATATATTTATGTGTGTATATATATACATACATACATACACATGTATACTGTATATATATATATATATATATATATATATATATACATATATATTCCAAATTTTATCTGATCTTTTAGGCTTGATTGAAACCCAGGATCCCAAGAGAAAAATACTGCATTCAACAAGATATTATATTGGGAGCAGGGAAAGTATCCTGGGCTTATTCAGGCTGAGACTCTGCTAGAATGGTCTACTTTAGCCAATGCTCAGGCACAGCACGTCTAGAGGAAAAACTCAGTCAGAGCCTCCCCTGGTCAGACACTGTCCTCTGAACTAGTCCAAACCTCTTGGCTGGATTTTTACGTATATGACTACACATAGCAGCCAATGCTCCAAGTGAATCCTGAGTTCAAGTCCCATCTCTGATACACCACACAGTAGCCTAGGGGCTGTGTGACTCCAGGCAAATCACTTGATTTCTTACTTTTCTAGGCAACTCTGTAAGTACAAAGTACAGAAAGTGCCAATCTACACTGACTTTCCTAACCTGAAAGTTCCCTCTATCACAGGCCCGGTCGCCATCCCTATTCAGAATCACCCAGGCTAGCCCAGCCCTTGCTCCATTTTCTGGCCTGATTTCAGCAGACATGTACACAGGACTTTGTCAACCTCCCCTTAATCTCCAGCCCAGCCTGAGAGGGCTGTATTTCAAATTCACCAAATCTTTAAACAGATTGAATGCAACTAAGTAGTCAATTAATCAGAAGTTAAATGCCGGACAAGGGATGAGATTGATAGAGCGAAATGATCTTATTACTGAGACATATGGGCATCTGGGTGGGGAAACAAACCAAGAAAACAGGCCCCAGTGGACACAGGATTCAGTGTCTGCTGCATGCATCTGTTTTTCAGTAATGTCTCTTTACTGGGATTTGTTGAGGAAACAGAGATCACACGTATACATTAAAACATACATCCATACACCAGAAAGTTTTATGGAAAATGGGCACTCTGCTCCCATTTAGGAATATATGAACTTGGGAAACAATGTGTGAAAATGGGCATAAAGCACAGTATGAATTAGGGAAGGTGATTTGTCTCAGAAAAGGGTACTTTGCTTTAGAAAAGGTTTCGCCCTGTGTCCCTTTAAAGAGAGGAATCCCCTAAAGCACCTAAAATATGATTTGATCTCTGGGAAATTTTAAATCTAGAGGCAGAGGGTCATATTGGAAGAAATATCAGACTGGGAGTCTGGAAGACTGGACTCTCTGGACCCCCTCTACCACTGACTCACTGAGTAACTTTGACATGGTAGAAAAAGCATTGGCCTTTGGCCTTGGAAAACCTGGGGTCAAATCTTGCTTCTGAAACTTAACTCCTTAAATAATCATGGGTGAGGCATTTAATCTCAATGCGTTTCTCAGCTCCTCCATCACTAAAACGAGGGGTGGGTTTAGATGACTTCTGATGTCCCCTCTAACACATGCCCCTCCCTGATCCTCATTGCCCTCTTCCAGCAAAATGAAGGGATGGGATTGGTACCTTCTGAGGTCTTCATTCCAGCTCTAAAATGTATGATCTGTGGACCTTTGTTGAAAGTATTTTAACAACAACAACAATAGCTAACATCCTCATAGTACTTACTCTGTGTCTTCTGGGCTGAGCACTTTACCACTATCATTTCATTTGATCCTCATGACCCTCTAGGAAGTAGATGGAAATTATGCCCATTTTACAGATGAGGAGACTGAGGCAAACCGAAGTGAAGTGTCTTGCCTAGGGTCACACAACTACCAAGTGTCTGAGGCTGAATTCGAATTCAGATCTTCCTGATTCCAGGCTAGCCATATCCCAGGGCTGTCCCAGTGAACATCTTTTGGAAGTCCACTCACAGTGTGGTGGGTTGTATTTTTTTTTCTTTCTGCAGAGCTCTCTGCTCACTTGGGAAAACGAGTTTTGAAGTTCCAGCAACTTTCCTGCAGCTGGCGTTGCTGGGAAGTCTTTTATTCACCCATGACCACGTTATTATTAGTATTATTTTTTAAAGCCCTCCGTGGCCACTCTGGGCAAACAAACACAGGGGGAAATCTTTGTCTTGTCCCCCGCTTGGCGGCTGAAGGAGGACGCATGGTTTCAATGAGGCCTTTGTTATCTGATCAAGCAGCCCCTCTGATTTGCAATTTTAATGAAAATCAGACACCTGCACCCGCAGCTGATCAGCTCTCATCGGATTAACAGGCCCTCAGAAAGAAAGCAGGCCCCTTATCTGAGCAACTGAAGCTCCTGGGATCCAGTTACTGGAGGCCAGACCGGTGATTTTGGATGGAGATGTTCCTGGGAAGAAAGGAGCCTTTATCCCCGTTTGGACAGAGACTTGCTCCAAGAGGGAGCCACGCCAAGTGGGTTGTTTGCTGCAATGTCAGCTTGGGCCCTGGAGTCCCTGGAGAGCTGGACAGCAGCCCCTGCCCATCACTTGTTCCCTCAGAGCCCATCCTCAGGCCTCTAGGAGAGGCAGCACCTGGATAGAGAGGTGGCCTCAGAAGCAGGAAGTCCTGGTTCAAGTGCCATCTGTGACACATGTCACTTACTTTCTCAGGGCTCTGAAGAGCATCATGGAGCAGGTGCCCACCTCCACCAGTGAGGGGAGCTTCCTCACTTGAAAGTTCCCTCTACCAATGACCTCCTGAGAGCAGGAGATACTTGAGTGGTTTGCCGTTTCATTCTTCAGCTGATCACGTCTCCCCATCTGACCTTTAACTAAGAAATTGGATCAAACCTCCTAGTCTGGTCCTTTGTAATGACTTCTTGGTTGCATTCTGCCTGATTTCCTTCTTTCCTGACTTTACCTAAGAGAGGAGTTGGTGGATTTTGAGATAATTGAAGCACACTTGCATTTCCTTTTCCTAATGGCCAGGTGGATCTGGGGGCCCGTCACATGATTTTAGCATGAGACAAAAATCAGAAGAGAGAATGATGGGGTGACTTGATTGTCCTAGAGCACAGCAAAGATGATTTAAGGAGAGCAGTATCACCAGAGATCCACTGACAGAATGAAGTGGGAAAACTTTCTGGTCCAGCTGAGGAAGGACTTCCTCCAAATCAGCATAGTTCATCCTTGGAACTGCAAGGGAAGGAGCAAGGTCTTCCCCTGTCTGCTTCATCCCCCACACAGCTGCCCAAATGATCTCCTTAAAGAATAAATCTAACCATGTCATTCTTTCTTCTTCTAAAGAATCTTCAGTAGCTCCCTATCTCCTCCAGGATAAACTACAAGCTCCCTAACAGGACTTTCATGCCCTTCATAACCTCATTCAGCCTAGTTTCTTTCATGTTATTCCCCTAGGTGCCCTCTATGCCCTGGCATGGCTGTTCTCTGAATTCACATTTTATCTGATTTCATGCCTCTGGACAGACTGTAAGTCCCTGTGCTTGGAGAGCTCTCCCCCCTCATCTCCTTGTACAAACCCTGTTTTCGTTCAAGTGCCCCCTCCTACTGGAAAGATCTTTTGTTAATCCTCCTCTTAATGTTCTGTGCTTCCAGGAATGATCACGCATGTACTTATTTCTTTACATGTCTTATCCTTCTAGGAGAATATAAGCACCTTGAGGGCAAGGACTATATTTTAGATTCTTTCTTTTCAACCCCACTCCTAGCACATCTACTGGGACATAGTAAGCTCTTAATACATGCTTGTGTTGTGTTAGCTGGGAGTATCCTTTCTGGAAGTAGGATTGTCTTAGTTTAGAGCTGGGAGGGAACACAGACTTCACACAACACAGCTGACAAAACTCAATCCCAGAGAGAAACAGTAACTTGCCCAATGGAGGTGACACAGTGAGTTTATGGTGGCCCCAATTTTATCAAAGTGGCAGGGCGTCCTCTTCTCTGGAATTACAATTTAGCTGAGAGCTGTCCAATTGGCAGTACACAGCTTCCATCTGTTCAGCAAAGGATTTTGTGATGATCTAGGCTCATCCTCGAGCTCAGCCTTTCCCCCATCCTGATGTACTGACTGTGGGACTGTCACCCAACAGCAACTCCCTGCTGTTAGAACCAGCCACATCCCTTTCTTTCAGTGCCTGTCACCTCTGCCCTGCTCTGGTCTCCAGCTGACTACAATGGTGGAAAGAGAGAGAGTCTGACAAGTCAGAAGGAATTCAGGGTTGGGGTCAAGTGGGAGAGGGATGGGGGAGTGTGGAAACTGTGCCCAAGTACCAGGAACAAGGGAGTAGGAGACTTACAGAGAAGTCCATTTCAGAATAGCCAGCTGATTCCCACAGTGCCTGGCATTTCATAAATGCTTTTTCATTCATTCATCCATTTATTTACATAACAATGTCTCTGTGGCATTTTAGCTTTGGTACTTTATCTCATTTTATCTTCCTTCATAATGAGAGGTGGCCTGAGCATATCCAAGTTTTGTAACCCTGGGCAAATCACTGAATTTTCTTTGCTCAAGGCAGCTGTGTAGGATTGTTTACTATTGTTCAATTAACTCTTCATGACCCCATTTTGGGGTTTTCTTGGCAAAGATACTTGAGTGGCTTGCCATTTCCTTCTCCAGCTCATTTTACAGATGGGGAAACTGAGGTAAACACATTTCAGTGGCTTGCCCAAGGTCACACAGCTCATAAATATCTGAGGCAGGATTTGAACTCCGGTCTTGCTGATTCCAGGCACAGCACTATATCCACTGCTCCCCTTGATTGCTCCT
Organism: Gymnobelideus leadbeateri; assembly: GCA_011680675.1. NCBI lineage: Eukaryota > Metazoa > Chordata > Mammalia > Diprotodontia > Petauridae > Gymnobelideus > Gymnobelideus leadbeateri. The sequence goes on along the minus strand of WOXC01012364.1, from coordinate 1,536,713 downwards.
TACTTCTAAATCTCGGATTCATCTATGATATGATGTCTTTTATCAATCTGATATGGAAGGAGGGAGGCCAAATGGTGTTTTGATGTTTCTAGTAGTTGCATTTGCTATGACCCATAGACAGTCTCCAAAATGAATTATAATAATAACAACAGCTAACATTTATATCATACCCTCCTCTTCTGCTGGAATTGTGTCCTAGTTGAGAACTGTCCAACTGGTGGCCTCCCTTTCATCAACAAAGGGCCTTACCAGTGTGCCAAGTACTGTGCTAAACACTATGCAAATTCTGTCTCATCTAATCCTCACAACACCCCTGTGAGGTAGGTTCTATCATTATCACCATTTTACATTTGAGGAAACTGAGGCACACAGAAGTCAACTGACTTGCCCATAGTCAACTTATGTCTGAGGCCGGACTTGAACTCAGATCTTCCTGACTCCACACCTGGTGCTCTAATCATTTAGCTGCCAAATTCTTGCCAAAATGTAACAAGCTAGAAATTGGTCCCTGGGGCTTTTTTCCTGGAAGTGGCAGCATCCACAAAAGTGACAGATTTTGTATGAAGAGGATTCCATGGTTTCTTTTGCCTGAAAAACTCCAAGTCCTTTAATTAGAAAGCTCATTAATCACTGCAACAGGTCTGTGAATTGAGAAACAAATGGTGTGTGTGTATGTGTGTGTGTGTGTGTATGTTAACCAATATCCAGGAGCATATATACTCCTTCCCTTAAGACAAGTGATAGAAGAAATCCTGACTTCTGTGATTAGTGTAAGAAGGAAATATATGAAAAACCACTCTGCAGAATACATGGAAATTATTGGTTTCAATAGAAAAATTTAATGAACACACAATAACTTAGAGACTCTCCAGTCTCAAAACAGCTACCTCCTAAACATCAATTAGTTATTATATTCCCAAGGAGAGGAATGTAATTGTGAAAAGTAACTGGAGCCTTTAAATGAAAGGGGAAAGAAAAGTCGTACTCTCACCTCAATGTTCATTTTTCAGTGTTCTACCCCACCCTCTCCTTTCCCCAAGAAATCACTGGTCATATTGTTTTTCTCTCCTCTAAATCAATAATTGGGTTATTGCAAAAGATTAGGCTCAGGAGGCACACATTCCTACCTCACTCTTCAAACTCCTTGGTATTATTTAAGGCTGAAAGCTTTAGTTGTTTTCCCAATCTCAAAATCATAAACTCAAGCTCTCCGCCTTTTGGGTTCCAAAATTGTCTCCTCCTGACATTCTCTGCATAAGCCTCCATCAGCTGGGAATAACCATACCAAATTACAGATGGTGAAAGTCAAGTATGTAGGGGTGCCTTTTAAAAGTGGTTCCAAAGATGACCAATGACTGAGATGCCTTAAAATGAAAGTTGGTTGTTGTCTTCCATTCTCAAAGAGGACCAAAATGGAGTCACTGTGTTGGAGTCAAGGTACAGGGTGTCTGACTGTGGCTGATCCTACCAACACGAGCTCAGAATGCTCTACCACAGGTCAGGCACAAAGAGTCCCTATGAACATCTGGGGTGGAGATGTCTCTAAATCTGCACATCTCATGTTTCTTTTGAGCTACTGCGATTCTTCTTTGCTCATAAAGCCAGTGCATGTGTACATGCCATGCTGGGCAGTCCCATGCCAGTGTCTCCCATGTAACACAATCAATTTCAAAGTTCTTAAGTGTCATCTTGAAAGTGTGTTTGTATCGCTTCTTCTGACACCATGTGAACAGCTGCCTTGTGTGAGTTCCCCACAAAATAATCTTTTAGGCAAATGTACTTTGTCTTTCAAACAATATGGCCAGCCCATTGGAGTTGTGCTCTCTGAAGTAGTGTTTGAATTCTTGGCATTCAATGAATGGCAATTTGATGCTCAGCAGTTTAGTTAGAGAAAGGACCTCAGTGTCCAGTACCTTATTTTGCCAGGTGATCTTAAGAATCTTCCCAAGGCAATTCAAATGGAAGCGAATCAGTTTCCTGGCAGGTAGACTGTCCAGGTTTCACAGGCATACAACAATAAAGTCAGCATGATGATTCTGGAGACCTTCAGTTTGATGATTGTCTAATACCTTCTTTCCCACACTTTCCTTTGGAGCCTCCCAAACTCTGAGCCAGCTCTGGCAATGTGGGCATCAACCTCACCATCTGTGTGATCATCCTTGGAAAGTAAACTGCTAAGGTAAGTGAACTTAACCACAGGATTGAAAATTTCTCCATTTGCTGTAACTGATGGTTCCATACATAGATGGAATTGGTGGAAAGGCCTGTTTTCTTGGTGTTAATTGCTAGGCCAAAATTAACACAGACAAAAGAATTGATCCATGCTTTGTTGAATCATGCACCAACTCTCCCTCCACTTTAGTCTTGGCTTATAGCCTTTTCAAATTAAACAATTTGCCGTCAGTGTGGTAGTTGACCTCGATGTTATGTTTTTGTTGTTGTTTGTCCTTTATTCTTGAAGAAGAACATGACATCAGGAAGGAGATATCATGACATGGGAGTGGACTGGATGTAAGTGAGGAAGGGCTGTGCAAAGTCACCAGCCTTATTCTCTCCTCCTGAGCCATCTGGGTCCAGTGGCAAGATATACATCAGGACAATGTTATATTTATCCTCATTGAAGGTGTCTGATGATGTTGCTAAAATCATCATGCTAAAAAGCACACAGCCTTGCTTTACTCCCTGGGTCACATGTGAGTTGTTTGACACTCCCCAACTCACCCAATGGTTTGAGAGCCCTCAGTGACCTGCAACCTGATTTAACCCGTCTGCAGAAACAGCTTGGGGTGGGGGGTGGCCACTGCATGCTACAGCCTCCTGGAGCCTCACCTGAGAGTTGGGTGGATCTAGTAGACAGTGAAGGTGGAAAGCAGCCAGAAAAGGGCTCAGCAGCCCTCACCCTAGAGGGACTAGCCTTCTCTGAACACACTCTACATCCAGAAAGGTACTGGCCTTGAAGTCAGGAAGATCTGATTTTAAATTCTGAGTCAGACACTTACTAGCTTTGTGACCCTGGGCAAATCACTGAATCTCTGCAAGCCTCAGTTTCCTCATCTCTATCATGAGATAGCTTCTACTTCACAGGGTTGTTGTTGGGACCAAATGAGACAGCATGTATAAAACGCTTTTTCAACCTTTTAAGCACTACACAGATGTTACTTATTATCATTAATGTTCATTAAGAGAATGAGATCCAAGCTGTTTTTGCCTGATGTTCCTGATATGGAATGAAAGTTGGCTTGGGAGCAGTGACCACTCCAAAAGGAGGGTTCCAGTTTGATTACAAGCTCTTTGAGGGCAGGGACTGAGGGCCCCTTAAGCATGCCTATATGGCAGATGCTTACTAAATGTTTGCTTGATTAATTATGAGGATGCTCATTCCCCATTTCCTTCCCTTCTCCCATGCCCCACAACCCACAGAGCCACCCAGATTCTATCTAGGGTAGCCATGTGTAAAAGGCAATGTGGGGGTGGCTAGGTGGCGCAGTGAGTAGAGCGTTGGCTCTGGAGTCAGAAGGACCTGAGTTCGGTTCCGGCCTCAGACACTTAATGCACACACAAATAAAAAACTAGCTGTGTGACCTTGGGCAAGTTACTTGACCCCAATTGCCCTCCAAAAAGCAAAAAGTAAAAATTAAATTAAAAAAGGCAATGTGACTGCTCATATTGATTGGAAGAGCTAGGAATTACTAACTACCACCTTCTCCAGAAGATGAAGGAAGCCCCAGGCCCCACCAGTTCACCACTGCCACCCCCAGCTCAGGCATTGGCATGAGGCCTTCCCATCCATCCACCCAGAATCCACTCTCTTATATGTGCTGTTTCCTCCACCAAGAGTTCTAGCTTCCTGAGAGCTGGGATTATCTTGCTTTTTCTATTTGTCTGAAGTTCCTAGCAGTGCTTGGCATATTCTAAGCTATTAATAACTCCTTTTCATTCATTGGTTCCTCCCTATCACTTCCAGGGGTCTTCTGAGATCCACAAGATGTAAACCAGTAGAGAAATGTCAGTTACAGGATGGTTTTTGCTTCACTTCAGTTTTACTAATGTTCTCTCTACATGGTCAGAAAGCATGCAGGCGTGGTTGGCTTTATATTCTGATGGGGCAAAGAACAGGATCAGATTCTTTTGTGGATGAAATTTTCTTTTTTCTTTCATCAGAGAAAACCTTAAATACCAGATTTCTTTATACAACGCCTCCAGGAGAAAGGAATATCTCATTTGCTCCCTTTTCAGGGAGAAATCTTCCCTTTTCTTTGCGAATGAGCTGACTCCAATACCACCCCCACTTCCTCTCCCTCCCCTTCTTCCCAATCACAAAGGAAAGGCTTGTTAGAGGGAGCAACATCATAAATGTCCAGTCTTCCATGGCCCCTGAGCCCTGTCTCAGTGACAAGGGTAACATGTGAGACACACAGAGTGACTGATGCAGAACAGGTCCCTGAACCAGGCTCTTTATGTCCAGGGCAGTCTCATTTAGATGAAATAAGACGATTCATTGTAGAGTTGCTGACGCCCCCCACCCCTACACACAAACACACCCCTTTATTCTGGCACACCTCTGTTCTTCTTCCATCATCTCCCCTCTGCCCCACAAAAAGTCCTTATGTGGGAGGAGTGCTGGACTGAGAGATTTGCACATATTTCCTCTTTTCTATGTTTTACAGAAACACTTCTACCTGTAAGACCACTTTGAGGACTTTTAGTCTTTGCTTGACCAAAGTCTTAGCTTCACCAAACATGAAGGTTCTAGGCTGTGTGATTGGTTTTGTTTTTCAGTGGGGAATTAAGCCAGGTCTTAGAGAAAGGAAAAACTTTATCTGAAATAAGCTCAAGTGAGATTTAAGCAAAGTATTTTCTTTAGGAAAAAAAAATCAACTCTCCCATTCCCTGGAGGAATTGATGTAAAGGTGGGTATAGCTTTCCCCTGGCTATCATTCTGCGTCCTTCCATGTCTTGGCTCCTCAACCCATGACCATAAAATAGAAAGAAATGGACTTTCCCAAAATCTGTATATGAAATATATGAATGTGAATGTAAGAGAATGGGATAGGAAGGGGCGGCTAGGTGGCGCAGTGAGTAAGAGCGCCGGCCTCGGAGTTGGGATGACCTGGGATCGAATCTGGCCTCAGAAAATGAGCACCCACACATAAATACGACTAGCTGTGTAACCTTGAGCAAGTTACTTAACCCCAATTGCTTTAAAAAAGAAGAGAGAGAGAATGGGATAGGAGAGTGGATATCATAGGACTTGGAATCTGGAAGACCTGGATGTAATCCTGCCTCAAAAACTTGAATTACAGGCACGTAACTTAACCTCTCTGAAACTCAATTTCCTTGTTTGAAAAATAAACATATTAATACCCTCAGTAAGAATGTATCTTATAGAATTGTTGTAATTACCTCAAACAAGACAATTTATATAAAGCCCTGGGCCATCTTTAAAAAGCAATATAAATATTTGCCAGTTAATAATATCCATATTAATTCCATAAATTGGAATGATGTTTGTATCTCCCTTATAGGAGCTGCTGTGAGGATTAAATAACGAAGCTTATGGAAAATGCTTTGTAAAACTTAAAACACCATACGTTCGTGTAATGGAAGTTTGAGATGCAACTAGCATCTTGGGATTGGTAGTTCAGAAGAACAAGCATTCCTCTCTCTGGTTTGAAGGTATTCAGGACTATTAAACTCTTTCAGCTGGAAGGAAGAATTGAATCACACCTTGGAATTCTTTTTTCTTTTCTTTTCTTTTTTTTTTTTTTGTTTTTTGGAGGGCAATTGGGGTTAAGTAACTTGCCCAAGGTCACACAGCTAGTTTTTGTATCAAATGTCTGAGGCTGGATTTGAACTCAGGTCCTCCTGACTCCAGGGCTGGTGCTCTATTCACTGTACCACCTAGCTGCCCCCCACACCTTGGAATTCTTAAAGACACACACACACACACACACACACACACACACACACACACACACACACACACACACACACACAGTTTGAAGAAAACATAGAAACTCAAGGACTGACCAGGAAAGAATCTGCAGCATAGAAGAAAGAGCCAAAAAAGAGGGGAGGAAAGCAGGGCTGAACCATGGTAGAAAAGGGAGAGATGGAGGAAGGCCATAAGCCCCTAAAGGTATCTTGGAGAGAAAGACTGGGGCCACAGCTGCACTTGTACCAAGCTATTTAAAGACTGAGGGACATCCAAAAAAGGTTTGCCTCCAAATCCCCCACTTGGTCCCTGTCCATTAACAGACACTGTAACATACTTTATTCACAGCTTTACTCTAGCATTATTGGAAACCTGAATTTTTGCCTCAACCATAAAGAGGCCAGAGGTACCAAGAAACAAACAAAAATTCAAATCAGGACAGAAAGACAAACTCTGTCCAAAAGTTAAAAGTTTTCCTAACTGGGGGCTCTGAGCTATTACACTTAGCCTTTCACTTTAATATAAACTTTATAAAGCATCAGAGGAGGAGACTACATGGATCTGAAAAGGCATTATATTACCCTTAGACAAAATTAGAGTTTCAACTGATAGAGCATCAGGCCTGAAGACAAAAAGATGGGAGTTCAAATCTGGCCTCAAATACTTCCTAGCTATGTGGCCCTGGGCAAGTCACTTAGCCCTGTTTGTCTCAGTTTCCTCATCTGTAAAATGAGCTGAAGAAGAAAATGGCAAACTTCTCCAGTGTCTCTGCCAAGAAACCCCCAAATGGGATCACAAAGAGTCAGACACAACTGAAACAACTGAACAACACCAAAAAGACTAAACTAACTCATTATTGAAATAGGGGATGGCTGATTAAATTTCCAATGACTGAGGGAGTAGAGAGGAGAGAGCTACTATTATTTATTTTTTTTTTTAAAGCAATTGGGGTTAAGTAACTTGCTCAAGGTTACCCGGCTAGTCATTATTTATGCGTGGGTGCTCATTTTCTGAGGCCGGATCTGATCTCGGGTCATCCAAACTCCGAGGCCGGTGCTCTTACTCACTGCGCCACCTAGCCGCCCCTTTAGGGCAATTGGGGTTAAGTCACTTGCCCAAGGTTACACGGCTAGGTTTTTGTTTGTATGGATTAAGTGTCGGAGGCCAGCTCCGAACTCAGGTCCTTCTGATTCCAGGGCTGGCCAGGGCCGGCGCTCTATTCACTGCGCCACCTAGCCGCCCCTAACTATTATTTTTATTGATATTATTATCACTATTACCAGGATATATAGTATATTACTATTATTAGCATATATGGTATCATATGTAGTATCTACTTTATAGGTTTCTGAGGATCTGAGAAAGATTATATAAAGTGCTTAGCAAATTTTAAAACACCATATAAATGCCATATTAGTAATTACTAGTATTACAACTATTAATGATAAAGTAACTGACATTTATACAATCATGTTTCAAAGTTTGCCAGGTACTTTATATATGTTAACTCATTTGATCCACACAATAATTCTTATAAGTTAGGTTCTATAGCCATTTTCTAGTTATTATTCTTGTTAGTATCTGACATTTATTTTACTGTTTAAAGTTTTCCAAGTGCTTTATTTTCCTTGACCCTCACGACTGCCCTGTGAGGTAGGTGTTTTCATTATGCCCATTTTAAGTAGGGAAATTAAGGCACTGAGAACTTTAATAAGTACCCCTTGGTCACTTATTAGTAAGTAAGTTAGTAAGCATTGGAGGTAAGATGGGAACTCAAACTTTAAAGCCTAAGAGACTTTAAAGTACTACTGTATAAAGGTTAGCTGTTGTTCAGACCTCCTTTGGGGTTTTCTTGGCAGAGATACTAAAGTTGTTTGCCATTTTCTGCTCCAGATCATTTTACAGATGAGGAAGCAAACAGACAAAAGTGACTTACCCAGGGTCACATAGCTAGAAGTGTTTGAGGGCAGATTTGAACTCAAGTCTTCCTGATTCCAGGTCTGGCTCACTATCCCCAGGCCACCTAGTCCTCTCCTCTCTACTTCCTTATCACTGGAGGAAATTTAATCAGTCACACTCTATTTCAATAATTAGCTGATTCTTCAGCCTGGAGCAATATAGTGCATCTTGAGATCCATGTAGCCTCCTCCTCTGCTGCTTTATAGAGTTTATATCAAGTGAAAATTTAGGAGCAGAAACACAACATGTTTCTGTTCAATCAATCACGCAAGCTTTGTTAAGTTCTTACTATATACCAGATACTACTGGTCACTGGCGGTCCAAAGACAAAAAATGTTGGGGACCTCAAGGAATTTACATTCTACTGAGGAAGATATAAATATAAATATATATATATATATGTATGTATGTATATACATATATGTATGTATATATGGGGGGGTTATATAAAAACTATAAATATATATGAGATGAATACAAGGCAATGGGAGTGGGGGCATTGGTGTCTGGGGGGATCCAGAAAGGCTTCTTGGGGATGATATGTTTTGAAGGAGACGAGGGGTTCTAGGGAAGGGGGTATTGTGCATTAGGTAGCCTTGATTTATCCAGAGGGCCCCAGAATGGGTGGTGCTAAAGGAAAGACCACCAAAACCTCAGAAGAAACTGACCTGGAAGAAACTTAGTACCTGAGAGGAAGGATGCTAATCCTGAGCTCTTCACAAGACAATTCACTTCTCCAACACGTATCGAAACTTTCCATTGGCCCTTCTTTGTAACTAGCACATGAAGGGGAATAGGAAGAAAGAAGAAAAATTGGGCAATCCCCCTCACCTGCAGATCCCTCACTGTAAGCAGTGATAATGAGAGGTAGCAGAGGGCCAAGCTTGTCAGTGCTGATAGTGATTAATTTGTGCTGGGGTATGGAGCAAAGTTAAGGGAAGAGAAGTCACACCAGGACTTCAGCCCATCTGCCCATGCCCTTCGGTCAGGGATGGAACAAACAGAATCTTTTATAAAAGCTGAATGGGCGGAATGTGGGTGTCAGGGGAGTTCGGAGAGGAATTCACAGGTGTTTTCCTATGACTCTTCTTGATCCCCAAGCAGAGGGGGTGGAGTGCCTTGTGGTTATACAGTGCAGTATTTTCTTTCCTGTATGTTTATGAGCCATCAGCAGTTTCTGTTGGAACAGCAAAAACCATGTTCAGGTCAAACTGCTGACCTGGGTCACTGGGAAGCTCATCTGATTCCTCTGTAAACTTTAACAGATGGGGCTGGAGCTACTCTGGGTCAACGAGGTGGCTGGGTCGGGTGGGTCACTAACAACTGGGAAGAAAACCTATCTTAGTGAGCTTGGAAACTGTGCGTAATTAGGAAGATATCTCCCAAACAAAGAGGTCCAGGGAGTTGATTTGATGGGGAGGCCATTTATTCCCTATAAAACCCTAGTAAAAATAGGCTAAGAGGTAGTTAACATGAAGTTTCAAAACACTGTGGCACAGCCCAGTGTCCAGAGTCTTATTTTTTTTTCTGGTCCATCTGTGCTCCTGAAGATAAATTAAAACATATTAACGGGAACAGTGAACTTAGACTAATAGGCTCCTCGAGCTTGGGAGCTGGAAGAGGCTGGAGAGCAGCAGTTTTGAATCTTTTTTGGGTACGCTGGGCTCTTTTGGTAGTCTGATAAAGTCTACTGATCCCTCCTCAGAGTTAGGTTTTTATGTATAAAATAAAGAAAACCAATTACATTGTATTATACAATATTATATAAAACTAATCTGACAATTAAAAAATTATTTTTAAAGCTCGCAGATCCTAAGTTAAGAAACTCTGCCTGAGTTGTGTCTGATTCTCTCCAACCCTATTTGGAGTTTTACTTGACATAGATACTAGAGCAGTTTGTCATTTCCTTCTCCAGTTCATTTTACAGATGAGGATACTGAGGCAAAAAGGATTAAGTGATTTGCCCAGGGTCACACAGCTAGCAAGGGATCAAGGTTGGATTTGAATTCAGGAAGATGAATCTTCCAGACATGAGGCCCAGAATTCTATGCCCTGTGCCACCTATCTGCCCCTATTTGCCTTAGAATTTCTCCCTTATTTTAAAGATAAAGAAATTGGGGTTCAGAGAGCTCTGTCTGATTTACTCAAGGTCAGATAGCTAATTAGTGGCATTTATTATTTCAGAGCTTCAGCCATCCACTAGATTAAGATGGATTGTTGACTACAAAACCTACCTACCCTTAGCCTTTCCTCTGGTCCATGTGGCCCTAGAAATGTAGTTACCTTCAAAACTGAGCTTAGGCATAATCTTCTATGTGAAGCCTTTCCTGAAGCCTCCAGCTGCTAGCACTTTCTCCTCCCCCCAGAATATTCATATACACACATGTGCACATAAACAAATACACTTGTATACATATATACATTTGCAATGATTATTTATATACATGTTGTCTCTCAGGATAGAATATAAGCTCCCTGAGGAGAGAAACTGTTTGACTTTCTTTTTGTTTCCTAAATGACTAATAAGCACTTAATACATTTTTCTTGATTGACATGAACTTCTTTGTCCTACAATGAAAGCTACTTTAACTGGCCTGATCTGCTTGGGTTTTTTGGTAGGTCCATCACTTTAGAGATGGGAGAAACCTCAGAGACCATGCCTTCATTTGACAGCAGAAAGAATTCACCAAAAAGATGGACCTTCATTTCAAGAAGAAGGTTGGGCACTGCACAGTTTCTCAAGTGACTTTGTCTACTCTCCTCCCCCTGTTCAATTCTGGCCCCAGTCCACTGCTCATTTTCAGTATCTACCAGGACTCAGCCTTTTGGTTATCCATCCAACTACAAGTCACAATCCATACAGTTAGTGGTTCCTAAGTGGATAGTGAAATCAAACTCCTTTGAATGATTAAGCTTCTGGGGTGTTTCAGGCTTGATGCAGTCAGCACAATGTCATGTGCAAATGGCTGTTTAGAACACCCCACTAGCTACTGGGAATCCACCTTCCATTTGAATTTTATTCTGGGAATGGTAGGAGAGTGAACAAAACTAGTTTTGTTGTTGTGTCTTTCTTTTTGTTATCGTTGCTGTTGCATCTTTCAAAGAATTTTGTATGATTCTGATGCATGCCTTAAAGATGCTGAGTTGCAAGAATGCCTTTAAGGCAATGTTCTGCTCTACAGAATCAAATGTTTTTTATTTTTATTTTTTTATAAATGAACAATAAGGTCAGTGGACTCTTACATTCTTTACATTTTTATTTCAATCATATGGCTATCAAGATATGTTCTATCATAGAATATTATTATCAAAAACCTGCCTGCTCCCTTCTCAAACTTCAGTAAGAATTCCCAAGATGCATGTGTAGCTTATCTTTTAATGATTTCATAAGGAAAGTAGACATCTCTCTCTCTCTCTCTCTCTCTCTCTCTCTCTCTCTCTCTCTCTCTCTCTCTCTCCCTCCCTTTCTCTCTTTTCCTGTTTCTCTCTCTGTCTGACTGTCTCTCCATCTCTCTGTTTATCTGTCTCTGTCTGTCTGTCTGTCTGTCTTTTGGTAATTATAAGGTCCAAGTTTTTTCTCTCAAGCCTTTGGTATCACCCACCCCCTTTTTCTGATGTATTAAGACTTCCTCCAGTGACCTCAAAATAATGTTGCCTCTAGTGTAGACCTCGTCTATGTATATTCTTCCCATCTATTCTTCCTATCTTTTCTCTAGTGATATTTATACTTTCTCATTCAGAACATCAGGGATAGTGAGGTTAGAGCCCAAACATAGTAGTTATATTGTTATTGATAGGCAAAGGAGTTTATCTTTTTTGTCTTTATTAATTGGTTAGTTTACTTTTAGTTTACAAGATTCAATTCCACAATTCCTTGAGTTTCAAATTTGCTTTCCCTCCCTCCCCTTCCACCTCCCCATGATGGCATACAATCAAGTATAAGATCTGCAAATATTTTCACATTAGACATTAGTCAGGTTACAAAGATGGATTGTACCAGATAGAATGAAAAATGGTAAAGAGGAAATAAAACCAAACAAGAAAAAGAAAAAGATCAAGTAGTTTGCTTCAATCAGGATTCAAACTCAGTTCTTTCTAGCTCTTTCTCTGGACGTAGACAGCTCTCTCCATCATAAGTCTTTTGGGATTGACTTATATCACTGCATTGCTGAGAAGAGTCCAGTCTGTCATAGTTGGTCATGGTACATATGTTGTGTTTGTGATTGTATGGAAATTTCTCCTGGCTCTACTCTTCTCACTCAGCATCAGTTCATATAAGCCTCTCCAGGTAAACATGAAGTACATCTGCTCCTCATTTCTTATAGCACAATAATATTCCATTACATTCATATACCACAACTTGTTCAGCCACTCCCCAATTGGTGGGCACCCCCTTAATTTCCAATTCTTTGCCACCACAAAAAAAGCTGCTATAAATATTTTTGTACATATGGGTCTTCCTCCCACTTCTATTATCTCTTTGGGATATAACCTAGAAGTGGTATTGCTGGGTCAAAGGGTATGAAATTATTTATAGCCCTTTGGGCATAATTTCAGATTGTTCTTCAAAAAGGTTGGATCAGTTCATAACTCCACCAGCAATGCATTAGTGTTCCAATTTGCCCACATCCTCTCCAGCATTTGTCATTTTCTGTTTTGTCATCTTAGCCAATCTGACTAGAGAGATGTGGTACCTCAGAGGTGTTTTGATTTGTATTTCTCTAATCAATAGTGATTTAGGGCATTTCTTCATATGCTTATAGATATCTTTAATTTCTTTCTCTGAAAACTGCCTGTCCATATCCTTTGACCATTTATCAATTGGGGAATGACTTGTATTCTTATAAATTTGACTCAATTCTCTGTATATTTTAGGAATGAGTCCTTTATCAGAGACATAGGCTGTAAAAATTCTTTCCCAATTTCCCACCTCCCTCTTTATCTTGTTTACATTGGCTTTGTTTGTACAGAAGCTTTTCAATTTAATGTAATCAAAATTATCCATTTTGCATTTTATAATGCTCTCTAATTCTTAGGAGTTAATCTTTTGAAGCCTTTACAGACCTTTCCCCTGTTTTTTTCTGTTTGTCGTCCTTTTGGTTTCATCATTAAATGCTCTGAGGACAGTCTGGCTTAGCTAGGTTTCTAACCAAGGTTTCTGTAAACTTTTCCCCCCACTATTATTTCTTCTTGTTTCATGGGGTTATAGTGCTAAAACTCTTCTATCATCTTCCTCTTTAAGTTTTTGTAAATGAATTTCTATTCTAAACATGTTTCCCATGGATGCCGTGATGATTCCTTTCTCTTAATGAGCAAATATTTGTCAACTGAGGAAGCTTCCAAGGCTCCTTTGGTTGCTTCATTGTAGCAATTGATTACATTGGATATAAAAAAAAATTATTTAGAAAAAACGGTACTAGCCAATATCTGTTTTGTCTTATTTTGTTTATTTCGAACTTTTGGTGTCAACAGCTTGTTTATAAAAGTCAGGTTAGAGTTGCCCAAATGTCATGTTTTTGTTATTTATTCTAATCTGGTATTAAAGTATGTGCTGTCTTACTTAGAAAATATCTTTTCAAGTTTTTCAGGGAATTTCTCTAATTCTTCATCCTATGCAATAGATATTGGTGCATAAAGCTATAATATTTCCAGTCATCTTTTTGCTAAAGCTTATTACAAGCCCTGCAATGTAAGATTAATCAACAAGTATTGTCAAAGGATATAAACAAATAGTTCCCAAAAGAAGAATTGTAATGTATTTACAACCACATGAAAAAAAAATGTTCCAAATCACCAATAATAAGAGAAATGCACATTAAAACAGCCCTCAGGTTTCACCTCACACCCTGCAAATGGGCAAAAATGACCCCCCAAAAATACAACAGTGTTGGAGGGGTTGTGGAAAGATAAGCCTACTAATGCATTGCTGGTGGAGCTGTGAAATGGTACAACCATTTTGAAAAGCAATTTGGAATTATTCAAATAAAGTGACTATAATATCCATACCCTTTGAACCAGGGACTCTATTACTGGGCTTATATACCAAGGAAGCCATTGATAAGAAAAAAGTCCCTACATAATCCAAAATATTTATAGGAATACTTCTTGTGATGGCTAAGAATTATAAAGAAAGTAGATGCTAATCAGTTGGAGAATGGCTAAACAAATTTTGGTACATGAATGTAATGAAAGACTACTGTGCTATAAGAAATGGTACTTGTGAGGAATACAGAGAAACCTGTAAAGAACTTTATGAACTGATGCAGAGTGAATTAAGCAGAGTCAAGAAAACAATATACACAGTAACTACAACAATGTACATGGAAAAAACAATGGTGCATCAAAAATCAAACTAAATATAGCAAACTTATAAAGATTAAATGGAACTAAAAGGAAGAGATATGAGAAGACACTCCCAACTGACCCCCTGGTGAATGTGGGATATCCACAGATGTTATACATTTTGGACTTTCTCAATGTATCAATTGGTTGTACTGATTTTTCTCTCTCTAAAAAAAATAATACAATAAAACTATACTATTTGTCATATGAGATGGTTCCCTTTTGAGGGGATGAAAGGATACATGGTGATGTAAGAAAGAAAAAAAATCAATAAAAATAATTATTTAAAGAATGAGTATTTATTAAATACTATGTACCAGAAATTATGCTAGGCATTAAGGATACAAAGTAAAAAAATTAAACACTCCACCGTCAAGGAGTTTACATTCTTTAGGTAGAGACAACATCTACACCTATAAATCTACAAATTAAAAGGAAATATGTAGAAAATAAATACAAGGTGATTTAAGTGTCCTACCAGCTGGAGATGACCAACTATCCCACAAAGTGGTGTTTCGTGCTGCCCTTAAAAGAATGACAAAAATGGAGCCTCTTGAAACCATTATTTCATTTAAATATAACCTTCCTATACCTTTTTTTATTTATAATAAGAATGTGAATATTGATACCATTCAATTTCCTTCAATGGTATGTTAAGCAGTTAATGAACAAGAACCTCATATTTAGAATATCAGCTAAAATAGTTTTTATAAACAGTTTAAAATTTCTGTGACTCAACACCATCAATCAGTAAACATTTATCAAGTATCTACTATGTGCCAGGTACTGTGCTAAGTGCCAGCGATACAAAGAGAGGAAAAAGATAGTCCCTGCCCTCAGGGAGTTTACAATTGAATAGGGGAGACAACATACAAATATTATATATGTATATATATATATATATATACATATATACACACACACATATGCATACACACGCACACACACAATGAGCTAAATGTGGATTAAATAGGAAATAAATAAAGGCCCTGGAATTGAGAGGTTGGGAGAAACTTCCTATAGAAGATGGAATATCACAAAGCTTCCTAAATGAGAGACAAATTCACTCAAAATATCTTAGTCTATCTATACAATACAGGAAAAAACCAAATGAATGAAGAATGCTGGATGAACCAAACAGCATTTATAAAGTTCTTATCATACGCCATGTGCTTTAGTAGGTGCTGAAGATTCAAATAAACAAGTGAAGCAGCCCCTGCCCTCAAGGAATTTATAATCTAATGATGGAAGACTCACAGATAGAATGGTGACCCAGAGAGGAAGTTTTGGTTGGACACTAAGGCAGTCCATTGACATACCTTTCCAGAGGCAGTACCAGTAAAAAGGTTAAAAGTGGGGTGGGCTAGGGAACAGGGTGGGCGATGGTCAGGCTAAAGATGAAAACACATGGTCTTGGGGCCTTCAGAGCGATATGGCCTCCCAGGCATGGGAGTATGGTGGAGGATGCAGCAGTTGCAGAAGCTTAGATTTCTACATTATGGTATGTAGTTGAGTGGACAGCCCACAGAAGTGGTCCATCAGCTCATATACTTTGGACAGACATTGACAATAAGGAAGGCTTTGAGCCTGGAATTGAATGGTATGAAAAGGACAGGAAGGATTGCATTTTGGAAATGTTACCATCCTTTTAAACACTCCTAACTTCTTCCTGAAACAAAATCTCATCTCCTTAACACCAATAGTCTTCTGGTGATAGTATATGACTACAAATCATGCGATACTGTGATCTCTGAGGAATTCCAAGTGGAGAACACTCAAAGGACAGTGGAGAGTAGCATGGTGAGTGTAAACAAGTTGTGGCATATTATTGGTGATGAAGAAACAGTGTGTGTGGAGGCATGGGGCACCGTGGGAAGTCTCTGGAGTCAGCGGATCTGGGCTCAAGTTTGACATCTGATGCTTAATACTCATGTGACCTTAGATAAGATGAAGGGATTGGATTAGATGGCCTCTGCGGTACCTTCTGGGACAACTCTGTGGCAAAGTGGAGAGAGTGCCAGGCCTGAAGTCAAGAGAATCTGAGTTCAAATCTGGCTTCAGACATTTACTAGTTGTGTGATCCTGGGCAAGTCACTTCATCCTGTTTGCCTCAGTTTCCTCATCTGTAAAATGAGCTGGAAAAGGAAATGGCAAACCCTTCAAATCTCTTTGTCAAGAAAACCCCAGATGGGGTCACAAAGAGTCAGAAGTAAATGTAACAACTGAACAAGAACAAAAGTGGTCCCTTCTTTCGGTATAAATAATCATTATGATTTTCTGATTCTAAGTAACATCCTTAAAGAGATGTATGACTGGAAAAAGAAAGAGATCAATCACATCACAAGGGCAAAATGAACAGTCTTTGCATTCCCTTGGCAGATCAAAAACCCCAAGCATGGCCCTACCATAGGGAAGGATGTGAGTAAGAGTCACACAGGATAAGAAGGCCTAAATTCAAATCTGGCCTCATATATTTATTAGCTTTGTGACCCTGGATAAGTCACTTAACTGTCATCTGCCTCAGTTTCCTCATTTGTAAAATGGGGATAATAATAGTGCCTATCTCCTTAGGCTGTGTGAGGACCAAATGAGATAATAGTTGTAATACACTCAGCCCAAAAAACATTGGCACATACTAGGCACTATATAAGAGCTATAAAATAATAATTTATAGTATTTATATTATAGTAGTTAATTTATAGTCATAATAATATTATTACTAGTTTATACCATGTGGAATTCTGAAAAGTTCTTTTTGTCAGGTGACAGATTATCATTTCTGGAGTGACATTTCTTGCTTTGGGATTTTGATTATTCTATTTCAGAAGTAGTGAAATGCTATCACCCTGCAATTATAAAAAAAAGTTTTTGCAAAACTGAAATGCTTTGTTGGATGCAAAATTGTTTTCATTTGAGCCAAAAGGATAAAATGAAAATTAAAACCAGTTGCAAACCTTGGAAGGAATGTGGATGAAAATGTGCCACCAAACCACCAACAAGAAACTTTTGAAATTGGGTGAAATGACATTGGAGAGAAGATATCCCCAAATGTTGCTCTGGATTTTTTTTGTTTGAAAATTAAATAGTTTTTTGCTTTACTTCATTCACTATTGTATTAGCAAACACCCTAGCACACCCAGGATGGCCTGCTAGCACAGGTTCTTTGATCTGCTTTGCTAAAAGAATCTTACTTTAAATACAGCTAAGTAGAAAATACAAGCAGAGGAAATTAGCACAAAGATTCAACAGACAGAGCTCCTACTGTCTGAAGAAAGTAATGCAACCACCTACATAGACTACTAGATCAGAAGAGCACAAATCTCTGAGTAGTCAGGGGACTCAACAAATGGCTACTCAGAGTCCCATCCAGGGAATCGAAATGTCCTTCTCCTAAGCAAACCCCCAAAGCAAAATACCAACCTCTCAGTATACATAGTTTTCAGTTAAGAGGCTGAGAACCAGAAGGCATCACAACCCTTATGACTCAGTGCCTAATTAGCTTAGTACCAAAAGGTACCAAAAAGCCTTCCCATAAGTAAACCTCCCCTAAACAAGCTCCTCCTTAGGCAAGTTCCTCCCTCAATAGGCTCTATGTGTCTCAGGATGTATCACAGTTGGGCCAGAACTCAAAGCAGTAAGACATTCATGATTGAACACATGTGGTCACATAGGCCTATTAATGGACGGGGAAGTTCTTCATATTCCACTAACATTACAACTATAAAGCAGCACAGCATAGAAGTTTAATATATTGGTCCTGGAGTTAGGAAGGCTTGGGTTCAAATCCTCATCTCTGACACTTACTAGCAAGGTGACCTTGGGCAAGACTCAGTTTCCTTATCTGTGAAATGGGAATAATGACAAGTTGTCATTGTTGAGACTCAATTTCCTTTTCAGTGAAATGGAAAAATAATACCTCTAGGACCTACCTCACAGGGCTGTTGCAAGACTTAAAATGAGAAAATTATGTTAGAGAATTTTATAAACTACTTCAGGATCTTATACAAATGTCAGCTACCACTATTCTTGCTTTCCTCCATATATTTGTCCTGATGATGAAATCATTCGTACAGAGAGGCAAAAACTCTGGGGCCATATATGCTTCATGGCATTTCTCTTAGAAATGGCACCACTGAATGAGTATCTGAGTACATTCTGGAGCTTTGTGCTCTGGCCATAGATTTCAAGTAGAAAGCAATCTCACAGGTTACTTTGACAGAGCATCATAAAATTTCAGAGTTAGAATAGAACTCAGAAACTATCTAATCCAAGTCCCTCATTTTGCAGATGAGGAAACTGAGGCCTAAAGAGTCTAAATGACATGCCCAAGGTCACACAGGCATTGAACAAGAGGTGAGGTTGCACTAGGAGGATTCAATAGATGCACAGATGAATAAATACAATATAATTTGGAATGTAAATAGATTGTAAAGTAAAAATAAATAAATAAAGAATGAATTAATCCCTGTTTGCAATGCACTGTGTTTCTAAGGGGAATAAGTACAGATAGTAATTCATTTGGAAGTTTACAAGGCTCTTTGCACTCATAAACTCACTGAGCCTGTGAGTCAGAGATGGCTATTATCCCCACTTTACAGATGAGCAAAATAAAGCTCTGAGAGATTTTGGCCCTTCTCATTTTACATACAAGAATGCTGTAGCCCTGAAATGCCTTGCTCAGGGTAGTAGCAATCATTCATTTTTATATAGTGTTCTGTGATTCTCAAAGCCCTGTGCACGCACAACTTCATTAGTAACTCAAAACAATTCTGTGAGGTAGATATTATAGCTGTTCTTATCACGCCTATTATACAGACAAGGAAACTGAGGAGCAGAGTTATTAACTGATTCACAGTAGCACATGATTAATAGGCTTCAGAGAAAGGATTTGAATTGAGGGCCTCCTAAATTGTTCTGCCTCAAGTCTCTCCCCTCTCCCTCTGCCCTCCTCAGCATAGCTAATGAATTCATTTTTTTCAAGCACAGATCTGACCATGTAACTCAACAAACTCCAGGGGCTCCCTATTACCTCCAAGATCATATACAAACTCCTCCATTTGGCATCTAAACAGTTTTCACAGCCCTATCCCAATCTTCTTGATCCCCTTGCCTTCCCAATGGTGCTCTTCTCTCCATGCCTTTTCATTGGCTGTCTTCCCTGTCTGGAACGTTCCCCCTTTACCTTTGCCTCTTAGAATCTCTGGTACCACCTCCCACATGAAGCCTTTCCTGGATTCCTCCCCGAAAAACTACGTTGTCTTTATTTTGCATAAATCTTCTATGTAGAGGCAGCTAGATGGTGAGTAAAGAGAGCACTGGCCCTTGAATCAGAAGGATCTGAATTCAAATCCAGCCTCAGGCACTTGATACTTTCTAGCTATGTGACCTTGAGCAAGTCACTTAAACCCCACTGCCTTGCCTTCTCCCCCCCCAAAAAAATCTTCTATATACTCATTGCATACATGATGTTTTTTCAAAATAAAATATAAGCTTTTCAAGAGTAGAAACTATTTCATTTTCATCTCTATAGCCCTAGCACCAGCAGTGACTGACACACAGTAGGCACTTAATAAATGCTGGGACGATTTTTTTTCCTTGATTGACTGAGTCCCAAGACTTAAACCCAGGTCCTCTGACTGCAAATAAAATGCTTTTTTCACTTTCGCAGCCTCCAAAAGCACTTGCAGAACTAGAATGCACTGCACAAATATGATGTTACCCCTGTATTATCATTTCAGTACTTTATGTTCCCTTGACATGTGTACTGGTTGATTGGATTAAAATGTTCCTTGGCAATGAAATCTCCTTTCTCATTCTCACTTTTCATCTCTAGAATGGTATTTCTGTTTCACCAACAAACACCTTAAACAGTGTGGCAATGGACATCGTGGAGATACTTCCCTCAGTGTTAGTCAATTTCAGGGAAGTCAAGTTGTGAGCATCAATGGATTGGACCATCCCATCCTCTCAAAGGCTTGTGGGGAAAGGTCTCTTTGATCTGTTATGCTTGAAATAGCCAAAAGCAAAGCTTCAATGCTATGTCCCATGCCACTCCTCCATCACAAAGCGATAAACAATCTGGAAATCCCCAGGACCCATATTATTTCTCCTTTTATTAATGATATTGCCTACCCACAGGCATGCAGTGAAGGTTTAGCTTTCACCCATCAGCAGGACTTCCAGGAATGTTGCCTCTGAGTCATTTCTAAGTTCTGCCAACCTTTTTATGAATGTGCCACCGCTGGCAAAGAAAGGGGATTGGTAGTTGCCAGGCTGTAGAAAAAAAGGCAAGCAGTGGCCCACCAGGTGAGGAAGGGATGGAAAATAAGTTCCTTTTGCAGCCTTCAGCTAGGGGAATATGCTTTTTTTAAAAAGACCAAATTCAACTGTCTCTAAGTATGTCATGGCCCCAGGTACTGCTAGAGTCATTCTGTGTATGTCATGGCCCCAGGTACTGCTAGAGTCATTCTGTGACTGTGTCTACCCAGGGCTGAGATTGGCCATTTTAATTGTTTGATCTACCAACTGGTGACCATTTCTTTCTCTTTATCTCTCTCTCTCTCTCTCTCTCTCTCTCTCACTCTTTCTTTCTTTCTTTCCTTCTTCTTCTTCTTCTTCTTCTTCTTCTTCTTCTTCTTCTTCTTCTTCTTCTTCTTCTTCTTCTTCTTCTCCTCCTTCTCCTTCTCCTCCTCCTCCTCCTCCTCCTCCTCCTCCTCCTCCTCCTCCTCCTCCTCCTCCTCCTCCTCCTCCTCCTCCTTCTTCTTCTTCTTCTTCTTCTTCTTCTTCTTCTTCTTCTTCTTCTTCTTCTTCTTCTTCTTCTTCTTTTTGGAGGGGGGAGATTGGGGCAATTGGGGTTAAATAACTTTCCCAAGGTCACGTGACTAGTTTTGTTTTAAGTGTCTGAGGCTGGATTTGAACTCAGATCCTCTTGATTCCAGGGAGGGTGCTTTATTCATTGCACTGCCTATTTACCCCTGGGTGACCATTTCTTAAGTGCTTACTATATCTGCGAGGAAATATTCTAGGTATTAGGGGATATAAAGCAAAATTGAAACAACCTTTGCCCTCAAGGAGCTTACAATCTAACATGTTAGAGTATTCAGTCCAACATATGTAAGAGAGTCTGAGAACTTTACTATGGCAGCAAGAATTCTGGGCAGAGATCAACAATTATTTACCTGCCCTTCCAGTATTTTCAATGCTTTTAGTGGCTGGGCACTGGTTACCAGGGGCAGGAGAATAAAGGAAATGGAAACACAAAAAGTCATGAGTGTGGGTCTATGGCCACAGACAGATTCATTTTCTATATGTATGTATGCTATTCCATTGTGTTTAAGGTTTCAAGCAAAGGCCCACCCAAAAAATATTGGAATTCTATGGTCAAATTTGTTTTGCTTGACTATACATGTTTGTAACCAGAGTTTTGTTTTGTTTTTCTTGCTTTCTTAACCCCTTGGGGAGAAGTGAAGAGGGTGGGGTTGGAAGAAGAGACTGCAGATTTGAAAATAAAATAAAATGTAATGAAAAAATAATATTATGGCCACATCTCAATCAGTTAATCAATAAACAGTTATTGAGTGCCTACTATGTACTGAGGGCTAGGGATACAAAAAGAGACAAAAGACAGTCTCAGTCCTTAAGCCACAATCTAATGATGTCCAAAATAACAAGAAGCAAAGTGAGTAAAGTTTTCCAGCCTTTTCCCCCCATGAAAGTTTCCAAATACAAAGAGATTCTCTGAGGAGGAATAAACATGGCAGAATGGAAAGAACTCTGGTCTGGAGGGGACAGGAACCCTTTGCCCTTTGCTAACTATATGACCTTGGTCAAGTCACTTACTGTCTGGACCTCAGATTCCTTATCTGCCTCACCACATACATAAAACTTCTGCTGACCCCCCCACCCCTGGCTACTAGTGCCTCCCCAGCAAAAACTAATTAATGAAGGAGCATTTATTTTGTGCCTATTGTGTTCTAGGCATCCTCCAGCTAACCTTGTGCTTATCATATATAGCATTTGTATTTGTTTACATAATTATTTATATGTCTGCTGTCTTTCTCAATAGGATGCAAACTTCTTGAGGGCGGGCATTGTTTCATTTTTGTCTTTATATCCCCAGCACCTGAAATGTGGTAGACATTTATTGATCAATGTTTGCTGATTGACTGGTTGATAAGTTGAAACATGGCCAGGTTGGGGGTGGTGGTAGAGTGTTAGATTACATGAGAGCAATTCAAGTTGCTACACTAGCAAAGCAAGCCAGTGCAAGTTCTACACTCCTGTGTTTCTGTCTCTGAATCCCAAGGATATCATCTGTTGTCAAGCAACCATATGCATTTATTAAGCATCCAATATGTCTAATCAGCAAACGCTTATTAGGCATCTAATATGTCTAATCAACAAGCATTTATTAGATATCTACTATGTGGCAAGTATAACGCTGAGCACCTAAGATACAAAGAAAAAAATGAAAGCAATCCCTGCCTTTGGGGAGTTTACTTTCTATCTATTTGTATCCTGATAAAATATGTTTACTTATTATTTCCCCAATAGAAAGTAAAAAGTCAATTTGCAAAAGAGAGTCAGCAGGAGCTGAGGGAGATGAGGAAAGGCTTCCTATAAAAGCCAGCCATTGAGATAAGCCTTGATGGAAGCCAAGGAACCAGACAGGAGGTTGGGAAGGAGAGGCTTTCAGACATGTGGGACAGTTTTCAGCTCAGCAAAGACAGAGAATAAGTTCTGTCCTTGATTCTTCTCTGCCACAGTGATTATGATGTGATGGCTGAAGGACACAGAAACCACATTTTAAAAAAAAGCTCATCCCAGATGTGCGTGTCCATTTCCCAGTTTTCCATGGAGTGAGCACCAAGTTTATCATCAGTCTTGTGCAGACACATTTTGAATGTTTGGCTCCCTTCTCCCCGTACATCACTTTCTTCACAGCCTGGGTCTTCGTCACAGAGATGGAGCGTGCCAAGGATATCCATAGACTTGGATGTAATGAGTCCCAGGTTTTCCCTCATGTTGTTTCAGGGTCCCAGTTGGCTTGTGTCAAACACCTCCTGTGCTCGATTGGCCTGAGAACCTGTTCATTCCCTTCTGCCTTGATTGTTGGCTCAAAGAGCCAGTGGGTGGGTGTTTAAGGACTCTCCATGTGCTAAACTTTCAGTCAAGCTCTTAATATTTTCCATATGTTCTCCAAGCCTCTAGAAGGAGCTTCTCTCCACCAAGCATGATGCTGGTAAAATAAGCAATCTGTTTCTCTTCTGATGGCCTTATACATTTGTGGGTAATCTTTTCACTCTTCCCACAAAGTACTTTAAACATAGAAAACAATGGGTCTGATTCTGCTGGGAGAAAGAAATAAAAAAGAGTTCCCATTTTGGATTGAAAGTAACTCTTTGGTAGGGGCTTCATTTGGAGTCAAAGGAGCTGGATTCTGACTCTGTTAAGTTACTGTGTGATAATGAAGATGATGTTACCAATAGTTAACATTCATAAAGAAATTCAAATTTAGCATTTTGCTAAGTGCTAAACATATATTATCTCATCTGAGCTGCAAATTACCTGCATGAGGTAGGTGATATTATGATCTCTATTTTACAGACTTGAAAGAGGAGACTGAGAAAGATTAACTTGTCTAGGGTCACCCAGCTAGTGAGTGCGTGGAGCAGGATTTGAGCTCACATCTTCCTGATTCTAAGTGGAGCGGTCCATCCACTGCACCACCCAGCTATAAATTGAGGAGGCTGAATTAGATAACACCTAAGTTTCCTTCTAGTGCTAAAGCTATGATCGTACAATGTCCAAGCTATTTCAGGGTTGTTTATTGCCCTGGAAGCATTCCTTTAGTCTGTCCAGTGTGATGCCCAAGGAGAGTTACTGCTACCTGGTAAGAGAGGATGATGCTAGGGAAAGATCCCTTGATTTAGAGAGAGAAGACCTGAGTTCAAATCCTACGTCAGCTACTTACTATCTATGTGACTACAAATAAATTACTAATCTCTCTGGGCCCCAGTTTCAGGTATTATATTGGGCTGAACTCAAAAGGAGCTGCTGTCCTAATTGGGGAGGCATCAACTACAAATAAAATTACATACAGCTTGCATATAAAAGTGAATAACACAGATATATACAAAGTAATTAAATACTAGGTAGCTTAGGAGAGAAGGTACTAGCAGTTGGGAAGGAGTAGGGAATCAGGAAAGGCTTCCTGCCCAAGGTGGTACCTGGGCTCCATCTTAAAGGAAGAGAGAAACCATTCTGTTTTGCCTTTACTTGGCACATAGCAAGCACTTAATAAATTTGTTGAATTTAATTGAAATGTTTTTGGATTATCTGCTGTTTTGAATTATTCTTACATTTCTCTTGTATTACTCACAATCCTAATCAAGTACTGTATACAGTACATTCACCAACAATAGTTCTGGAGAATCTGAAAAAGGAAAGGAAAAATCACTCCTACATGCAATGATTAAGATAACTGGAAAGGAGGTGTTTAGCAGGAAGAAGAGAGGGATAAATGATGATTCAGTTACTATTTTAAAACCTATTCTAATCCTTAGAAATGAAGGGTTTTTTAATTTTTCTCCATTTATTCAGGGTTCTCTGTTTCTAAAGTCATTTAAATGATCCATTTAGTCGTAGAATCATGACTCTGACATTACATAGATGATCCAAACAGAATTCCTTTGATTCACACATTTGTTTTTCATATTTCTAAAGTAACTTTTCTCTAAAGAATGCATGATGAATCACTGAAGATTTATTTAAGAGAAACAAGTGCAAAGAGTTTTATTTATCCTTGTTGTACCTAGTCATTCTAACAAGTCTGAATACATCATTCTTGTCATTTACAAGAAGAAATTCATATTGACCAAAGGATTAATTTCAATAGGAAACAAGTCCAGACTCTTCGTGTCAACATTTCTGAGAACCTCCCCTGGTAGTTCTGTTCTTAAGGACCTGTGATAAGGCTCTGGTTACTACTGAAGACAGGAAAGTTGCAATGGGCAGGCCCAGTTTTTGCTCACAAATAGCAGTGTGGAAAGTGTGACTGATGTGTTAGTGTAACTTTGAACAATAGACACATGCTAAACATCTGAATTTCCTCAGCTTGATCCAAAGCAATCACTCATATTTTAGCTGAAAGATATTGAGTAAAGACAGATGAACCAAAATGTGTAGAGGAGGCAGGGATTTTTGCATTTTATTTTTAAAGACATAGAGGAAAGCTATTGTCTTAGGGTATTTGGAGAATTTTCTGACATCAGTGTGACAATTCATTATAACTTAATGCTAGCAACTGTTCAGAAACTTCTTCTGGACAGAACGCATGCTATTGATTCATTGCATTACTCAATAAACTCCAATAATTCCCCATTACCTCTAGAGTCAAATGCAAACTCTTCTGTTTATCATTCAAAGCCCTTCTAACCTACTTTTCCAGACTTTACTTCCTTCACATTCTCTACCATTTGTTTCCAAATCAAAATAGCTGAGGTTTTACCCAGCAGCTGGGATGACAAAAGATCTGAGCTCAAATCTACCTTAACTTAACTCAGATCTACCACTTAACTTACTGTGTGACTCTGGACTAATCACATAACCTTTGTCTACCTCAGTTTCCTCAACTGTAAAATGAGGATCAAAATGGTACCTATCTCCCAGGATAGCTGTGAGCATCAAACAAGATCATTTGTGTGAACCACTTAGCCCAGCACCTGCCACATATTTACACAATATAAGTGTTAGATTTTATTTAACAAATTGGCAAAGATGATAAAAGTTGGGAACATTCCATGTTGGAAGGATTGTGGAAATATAAGTAGACTAATATAGTTTTATTAGAGCGATGAATTGTCCAATGATTGTTGAAAGTAATTTGGAATTATGCTAATTTCAGTACTCTGTCAACCAAAGATAACATTACTTGGCATATACCCCGAAAAAAGTAAAAGATACGTTAAATAATAACAATGATATTTATAGCAGCAATTTTTGTAGCACCAAAGAAATGGAAACAAAGTAGGTACCCATTGATTGGAGAATGATTAAACCATTGTGGTACATGAATGTAATGGAATATTGTCCTGTAAAAAAAAACGAATATTAGAAATACAGAGGTTCATGGAAAAATCTATATGGCCTGATGCAAAATAAGGTAAACAGAACTGATATACACCATGATATACACCATACAATATAAATTGAAAGAAAAGCAACAATACCCCACTTCGAAATGAATGAAGGGATATTATAAGGACTATACCTGGCCCCAAAGAAGAAATGTGAGGGTGCACCTTCCTTCTTTCTTCACAGAGATGGGTGACTATGGAGGTGGAATGCTGTGTATAATGTCAGAATTGACTGATAAGTATGTTACTTTTACTAAATTGGGTTTTTTTCATCTTTTATATTTTTTGTTGTAAGAGATGTGAAATGAAGAGAAATAAAATGGGAAAGGTAGGTAAGGTAAAAAAATCAACTTTAAAAATAAAAGTTTACTTTTTGATGTTTGAATGAATAAATGATAAAGCAGTTATTACTTTAAGCTATACATTTCTTAAGTATTAGGTATAAGCAAGGCCCAGTGCTAAGCTCTGGGGATATAGATATAGATATAGATATAGATATAGATATAGATATAGATATAGATATAGATATAGATATAGATATATAGATATATACAAAAAAGAGATCATCTCTGCCCTGGAGGAGCATCCATACCCATTAGGGGAATGGTGGCCAGAGAAGTCACAAGGATGGTGGGTGGAGCCATAAGGCTCCATTGATACACCGTTTGTGAAATTTTGTTTCTGTACCCAGAACAAATCATGGAAAGGGGGTGAGGGAAACAAACAATGACACAAGCAGACAGACATCATCAAGACATGGTCAGATGGACCAAATCCAAGGAGCAATTAATGTCATAAATCCAATTCAACCAGCCCCAGCTATGTTCAAAGCACTATATAGATGCCGGGGGTACAAAACCAAAATGAAAACTTTTCCCCGACCTCAAGGAACTGACATTTTATTGTTTTAAAGATAGAGTAATGATACTTGACATTTATGTAGTGTTCTATAGTTTTAAAAAAGTATTTTGTTTTGCTTTTAACATTTTAATAACGTTCTATTTTTATATCACTCGTTTCACATCCTCTTCATTCCTTCTGTCTTTTCAACCATACATTGATTTTAAGGTTGTCCCTTTATACTTTCCCACCTCTTGTTTTCTATAGCCTGCTGTGTTGCTATCCTTGACATGGCAATCTGACCCAAAATAATTATGCTTCTTACTTCTCCTAATACTATTTTCTATTTTGGAATTGATCAAGATCCTAGTCTCTATGCTTCCAGTCCCAACCCTACTTCCAGTCCCAACCCTATATGATGACTATATCCCACCCTGATTTCTTATGGTTCTCACACAGGATGGTTTGCTT
Organism: Gymnobelideus leadbeateri; assembly: GCA_011680675.1. NCBI lineage: Eukaryota > Metazoa > Chordata > Mammalia > Diprotodontia > Petauridae > Gymnobelideus > Gymnobelideus leadbeateri. Next base: position 1,509,029 of record WOXC01012364.1, on the reverse strand, counting down.
TGGACACTCCCTCCTCTCCCCCAACAATCCACTCAGTCACAGCAGCTCTGGAGGAAGGCCTTTCCCCTGACAAAGTAAATCAAGTGAATATTTGGAGTTTCAACTGTTAGTGTTGGCATTATGTCACCAAGAGCCAAAGCAAATTGACCAAATATTTGGAACTTTGACTGTTAGTATTGGCATTGAACTGCCAAGAGCCAAAGTCTCTTTTAGACCCTATCTCATTGGTACATATCGTCACTAACCTTTTGGTATTGTCACTCAATCTCCAAGACTGCTTCCATAGTAAACGCACAGTATCCAATATCTCTCCAGTTCTGTTTCTCCAACATGCAATAAAAAGGCCCATAACCGGGATGGAACCAGTTCTCCAGGACCTATGTGTGATCTGGAAGGTTGAAGTAACTGCCTCTTCAAGAAGACGTTATGTTTTGCTCATTGTCTCTCCCCCGGGACAAGTCGATTAGATGCACAGCTCCCATAACCCATTAAAGTTTTGTCCTATTTTCTTAGTTCAACATTGAGCAGGATTTCACCATCTTTATCTTTTGCCTCAGAGCTCTGACACACTACCTTATAAAACCCAGCCTTGTTTAAGAGTTGATCAATAGACAGTAGGCTAACACTTTACTGAGTTAAACTAACAGCATGGTAATTTCATGTACTGTGTTGATCAAAAGAGAGGCAGTCCCACCGCCCCCAACTCTCCTCAGATCTGTGCCAGACCTGCTGGTGGCCTAGACCTCTAAGGCCAGAGAAGCTGTCACCACTGGGAGCAGCCCACTCCAATTTTAAAGAGCTCTAATTGTTAGGAAGATTTTCCTGAAAACTTTGCCTTTCTTTTTGCAACATCCACCCATCGGTTGTGATTTTGCCCTGGGGACAAACAGAACAAATCTTTTTTTTTTTTTTTGAGGGCAATTGGGATTAAGTAACTTGCCCAATGTCACACGGCTAGGTTTTTGTTTGTGTGTGCATTAAGTGTCTGAGGTTGGATCCGAACTCAGGACCTTCTGACTCCAGGGCTGACGCTCTACTCACTGTGCCACCTAGCCTCCCAAAACAGAACAAATCTTAACCTTCTTCCATATATCCTTGAAAATAGCTGTCATGCCTGTCCTCCTAGTTCTCTTCTCCAGGCTGTGTATGCATCCTTCCTTATATGGCACGGACTCATCATACTGGTTTCATTTCTTTGGACACGTCTTTCAAAAATATAGTGCACACAACAACACAGTGATTAGGTGAGGGACAAGGACACCCAGTGGAACTATCTGCTTTGCACTTTCCATACCATCCCATGCTGTTTTGTTCTGGCCACTGGTGACAACTTGCTTTATCTAAGAAGTCTTTTTGGTGGTAGTCTCCCACCAAAGGGTCATTCCACAAACCTCAGACATCAAACCAAAAGGTTCAAGCTCTTGAAACTCTTTGAATTACCCTTTCTCTCCATCCAAATGGGCTTGACTGTTACATAAACTCTTCAAAATAGGAACCAGGTCCACTGTTCCATCCAGTGCCAAATCCCCAGTCAATGCTAAGAATCCTCAGAATAATCTTTTGACATATCTTCCTGAAGCTTGTCATTATTTTCTCTAGCAAGTGCAGGAGGTTTTTTTTGAGACATCCTCACCCTAAGGCAAGGCATTGTACTTTCAAAACATCTTTTGAATTCTGAATTTCCTTTTCTTTCCTAAGCTTTGTAGGCACTTTGAGGTAAAGGGCCTAATGAGTCAGGAGACAGTTCTGCCCAGCTCACTTGTGGTATGTGCCAAGAATCCTTACTTTGTGAATTCATTCTAAGTTTCATAGGTTACCTGTTGGAAAGGTAACTCAGATCACTTCAGTTGTGGCCAGAATCCTCAGAAGTAAAATGTGGTGAATTAAACCTCTCCTGAGAATTGGATAGGAAAGAAAAATGGAGTTGAAAGATGATTCAGGGTACCTATATCAGCCAAAAACATATTTAGATGCTTTGAAGATAGTGTCTCCTATGAAAAATAATAATAGCTATTATTTACATAGTACTTTAAGGTTTACAGAGATTATCTCACTTGATCCTTACAATAACCCTGAGATGTAGGTGCTATAATGATAGCACCATTTTTACAACTAAGGAAACTGGTACAAACAGAGGGAAAGCAATTCGCCCAGAGTTACAGTTAGTAGGTTTCTGAGACAGAATTTGATCTCGACTCTTCTGAATCCAAACCCAGCGCTCTATTCACTGCACCATCTAGCTGCCCCAAGATCATCTGTCTTACCAGAAGACACTCTGCCCATTCTTTTCTCTTTTTTTTTGGAGGGGGGAAGGCAGGGCAATCAGGGTTAAGTGACTTGCCTAAAGTCACACAGCTGGCAAGTGTGTCAAAGTGTCTGAGGCTGAATTTGAACTCAGGTCCTCCTGACTCCAGGGCCGGTGCTCTATTTACCATCCCACCTAGCTGTCCCATCCTACCCATTCTCGATAATTAACTATAGAATTAAGCTACCTTTTCTAGATAGGTATACATCCCACCTAGCCTTGCAAAATCACAAAAAAATAAATATAGTTTGCAACCTAGGCCTGACTTGGATTGAGGACATCAAGCCTTCCTATTCTGTGAAGTTGGGAGGGAAAAAATTCCTTATTCTTATTTCCTTAGAATTGCTGACTGTTAAAAAACATCCATAAGCCCTCTGCTAAATCTCAGAAAAATTCAAATGCCAGGCCCACCAGAGAATGTGATTAAATTGTTCCAACCCAGGGTCTATAATCAACACTTCTATCACATGTCTCCAACACTCCTCAGTCAATGCAGTGATTGGAAAATTTGATGACAGACTCTATAATGATGCAGAGGCCAAGAAGTTAGACTGGCAATACCCAGGGTGTGAAACTGTTTGCTTAATATGTCATCTCCAGCCTCCCCAACTTTGCATAGGCAGTTTTCCATGGCTGGAATGCACTTCCTCCTCAACTCAGTCATATAGAATTTGCTTCAGAATACAATGGGAGGCAACATCCCCCAATGGGAAGCATTTCCTGGCCTTCCCCCTTTAGCATTCCCTACCTCTAGAAATTAAATAAAAAGTATATGTGTATATATTTTGCATTTTTATTTGTCTTCATTATAATAATAAAGTTTCATTGATTGATTAGTGGCTAACCCTTATATAACACTTTAAGGTTTACAAAATGCTTTACACATATTAACTCTTGTAATTATACATGTTTCACTGTTTTCAAAGTAAGGGAAGAAGCATTTGTTAACCACTACTTTACAAATATGACCAGATTTGATCTTCACAATAACCCTGGAAGGTAGGTGCTATTATGATGTCCATTTTGTAGTTGAGAAAACTGAGGCCACCGAGCTTAAATGACTTGGCCAGGGTCACACAGCTAGGAAGTATCTGAGGCAGAATTTGAATTCAGATCTTCCTCACTCCAGGTCTAGTGCTCAGTGCCCTGTGCATCCCTTAGCTGCCTGCAACATTCTTAGCTCTCCAGACTTTTCCTCTTCCTCACCAGCAACTTTGTCCCTAATACCCTCTTCCTGCTGCCTTTATATGTTATTTTCCCCAGCTAGAATGTAAACTACTTAAGAATAGGGACTGTCAGGGCAGCTAGGTGGCGAAGTGAGTAGAGCGTCAGCCCTGGAGTCAGAAGGACCTGAGTTCGGATTGGGCCTCAGACACAATGCACACACAAACAAAAACCTAGCCGTGTGACCTTGGGCAAGTTACTTAACCCAATTGCCCTCCAAAAAAAGCAAAAAAAAAAAATAGGGACTGTCTTGGAGTTTGGGGGGGTTTTGGCTTGTATTTGTATTTTCAGAACTTAGCATAGTGCCTAACAATTAAGTGCTTAATAAATTTCTATCTATTTATCTATCTTTCCATCCATCTATCTATATAGTCATCTATCCATCCATCCATCCATCCATCTATCCATTTTGTCTATCCATCCATAACTTTACCCATTTAATCCCCCATCTATCCATTTATCTATCTCTTGATTCATCCATCTCTTTACATGCCCATCTGCTACACATTTCTAGCTAAGAGGAAGTTTATAGTATATAAAGGTCTAGTCTGGAGTTAGAAAAACCTGGGCTCAAATTCTCCTATCACTTACACATATTAGCTGGTTTCTCCTGGCCAACTCATTTAACCACTGAGTGTAGAGCCCTTGGTAACTCTCTAGGACTATAAGTCATAGAGGAATTACCAATTTGCCTTAAGTTGAAGGATTTCCACCCCACCACACACTGATAAAATCACAGAGAAGTAGCCGCACCTGCCAAAAATAAATCAAACAGGGAAAGATGAAGGAAAATCAGAGGAAAGGATGTCACCAAGGAAAAGACACATATGCTTGAACAAGATTGTCCTAACAGTGTACAGCCTGTGTGCTCTACTAGCACCTCTGCAAAGTCAAAAGAAGATAAGAAAGGCTCTGAGCATGTTGGATTGTCCCTGCCATGAACAACTCATGGGCAGTCATGAGCAAGAGTCACATGGGATGAGCAGGCAAGGGTGAGTTACAATTAGTGTCACTGGAAAGAATAATCTAATCCATGAGCTCATCCATGTGAGTGTATGTACCCCAGCAGAATGCATGACTGTTGGGGATTGGATTTGTCTTGTTTCTGGCTCTGTGTCCTCAGTACCTGGCATAGTGCCTTAAACATAGTAGAAGCTTTTAGTAACAGGGTATGCTGGTGCTGGCTCCCGATTGTTAAATTTTCTGGTTGAGCACTTAGACCCCAGAAATCATCAGACACTACAAATCAGGGCTTGATTTATTGTTTTGTAAATGGTCTAGGCTTTAAAAAGTGATAGAAAATTTGTTTAAGATTCAGATTAAACTTAAAAGTGTTTCCTTGTTGTTTTTTTCCAGAAAGTTCATAATTCAGCTTTTACCAGTACACCCCTGGCATTATGGAGACATGGTATAATGCTAAAAGTTAGGGTCAGAGGAGTATTAAGGCAGGACAATGTAGTAGGAGATACATTGGTCCTGGGGTTCAAATACAACTGGTAATGCTTAGGACCTTAGGAAAATTGTATAATCTTCCCAGGCCTCAATTTCCTCCTCTATATGATGTCCTTGAGGTCCCTTACAACTGTAAATCTATTATCTTAAGATCTCAGTTTAAATGTTGGCTCTGCCATTGACTACTTGTGTGACCCTGGTCAAGTCACTAACCTACCTGGAGAAGGGTTTCCCTCCTCAGAATAGGACAGAGTCAGACTAAGGTCTCTTCCGGCTCTCAACCTATGAATTTACTCATGAAATTCATACAGCAACCAAAAAGCTGTCCAAGAGATAGAAATACAAGTTGTTCACTGTCAAAACAGACATTCTCATTCCCAATTCAAAGGAATAAAAAGCCAGCACAACCTTCTTTTGTCCTCCACAAAGGTGGAACCTTAACCTGGAAGCTGGTAGCTTCTAGAATAAAGGCACTGTTTAGAAGAGAGGAGGGATTGCGCAAACTTGGGAGCAAATCTGGAGTCCAAGGCCCATCATATATACAGAAAATGGGACCCATTCCATGCCCTGCGGGGCATGTGATGCAATCTGTAGAATGGAGTAAACAAAAGAGGAACAACATTCAAGACATAACAGGACTGACTCTACCGGAATCTGAAATCTGGGGAGAAAGACTGGCAAGCTTGAAACTCCCCAGAATGCTAGTCACAAAATCCAGCCAGAGGCTGGCAGAGAAAATCAGACCACTGAGAGAGAAGGCAGAGAGGCCTCAAGCAAGACTTTTTTTCTTTAAGGCATAGAAGCATATTACAGCTCTCCTAAAGAAGGCACAACCAAGGATGGGAAAATTGAAGGTGGTCTATAAAAATTTAAAGAAAAAAAAAGACAACCACCGCAAGGGAGTGTTAAAAAAAAATACTCACCATATTTTTCAAGATTTTTTTTAGAAGCACAGAATTAGGTCTAGTCTGGCTGAAAGATTTGCAGACCAGGCCAAATTCCAATGTTTTCTATTCCTTCCAACCAGATACGGGAACCTCCTGTACAAATTCTTGGGAAAGAGGCTGAAAGGGTTGAAATCACCTTGTTCCTGGGTCACTTAGGGACATATGTCCCACCACCACGTTCTTTTAAGGCTGTCAAATAGGAATCAGGGCTTGCCAGTCTGTGTCCAGGGCTAAGAGATGACACAAGGCCAGGGTGTCCTGCCACCTTGACAACAGGGAAGCCTGAAGCATTTTCCTCACTAATTTCTGTTCACAACTGATTGGGTTCCAAATTTGATAGGAAGGCTACACAAACAATGGACATTGTTCTGCCTGAAGAATTTTTCCTAAGAATTATCCAGACCATGACATGATGATGTGGGAAACTGGCAAAAATGAGAAGCTCTGAGGAATTGTTGGGGGAAACTGAAAAAAACTCAAGCCTTCCTTCCTCCATGGTGGGCAAAAAGATCATCAATAAAGGTGTGGGAAATAATCAAGTCCTCAAATTCAGCCCTTTGATTGAATCCAAACTTCACAGAACAGATCCCCTTAATAAAAGTATTTGTTCTGTAAAGCTTGGATTCAGTCCAAAGGCCACACCCAAGGACCTAGAAGGCCACATGTGGCCTTGAGGTCACAGGCTCCCCACCCCTGTTCTGGATTCTATAGGGCAAAACACGAACCACCTTTGGAGCTGAAAGGGACCTTAGAAGCCATCTAGTCCAACTCCATTACTTTACAGATGAGCAAACTAAGGCATAGAGAGATGAAGTGACTTGCCTGGAGTCACAGTAATAAGAGTCAGTGACAGGATTCAAACTCAGATCTTCCTGCCTCTAAAATCAGCCACCTAGTTTATGTACATATAAATGTAATAGGTTTCAGGCTTGTGGTGTCATTGTTATAGGGAACTTCCAGGTAAGAAAAATCCCTGGAAGAATACCAGTCAACACCATCTCTGAAATTTATAGTCGTAATAGTTGGTTAGAGCCCTTGGAAGTTAATTAACCTAAGAGGGTCCCAAAGCCAGTATATGTCAGAGATGAGACTTAAACCAAGGTCTTCCTGAGTTCAAAGTCAGCTTTCTTCCCACAATACCATGCTGCCTCTTATATGGATATTAAATATACATAAATTAATTGATCGGGGATGAGTACAGACAATTGGAGATCAGAGCAGGCCTTCCATAGGACATAGCCGTTGAGCTAAGGAATGAAGCTAGGGATCACAAAAGAAGGTGAGAAGGGAGAACATTCCAAGCTGGGGGGGCAGCCCCCTGGGACTATTTGGAACCCCACTAGGTCCCCTCACCTGGCTGCTAAATATTTGCATATGCCCTCTTACCACTTCTGAGACCATGTAAGTACAGAATTTTGCATCTGGCATTTCAATAGACAAAGTTTCCAGTCGTTCTGGAGTGTTGTTTAGTGGATTTCCACTAGAACTTGGGGAGTCTGAGAAATGTGAGTCTCCAGCAAACATTACGGTATTATAGGACTGGGAACAGAAGTCTCTGGTTTTGATTTGCAATCCTTGCCAAAAAAAAGAGAAAAAAAAATCAACCCTGGCAGGTTTAGCCCAGCTGTACAGACACACCCACCCTCAAGAAAGAGCCAAAAGAGAAGAGAAAGGTTACAAATACAGGCTGCAGGAACCTGAGAACACCTTGGCCATGTTTCATGGCCTTCTCTCCTGCTCTAGGCAGGACAGTTAAGAGCCTGAAGAATGGACAGATGAAAAAATCAAGCCTTCTGCTGGCCTTGAACCACACCAACAAAAAACCCCCAGGAGCGTGCAAAAAACATGGCCAGAAAGAGAGAGAATATTCACACTCTGGTAGAAAAATTAAAAAACTAAAGAGGCAAAAGGGGGCCAGGAGGGAAAAGTCTTAGGCAAAAGGGGTGGGGAGGATGGTGAACCAGCCTAGAACACAAGGACTTGCATCTATGGAAAGTGAAAAATGAATGGACATTCCCTTTAATGAGGCCATACAAATACACATGGAGTGCGTGGTGTTTATTCACTGGTGATGAGTGTACCTCTAACCTTTCCAGAAGGGAGCACATCTTTATGCATGTGCACATGTCTATGTGCCCTTAGAAATAAGGCATGAGCTTGAGTCTAGTGGCTGCTACTGGTGGCATGCTGACCTCTTTGAAGGCGGGACTCAGGAGCCACCTTCTCCATGAATCCTGTCCTTATTCTCACGTCTCAGCTGGAAGGGATCTCTCTTTTCCCTAAATTCCCAGAGACCTTTGTGTTTCCCACACCCACTTGGCTTTTGCCCCTATCTTATCATTGCTTATATATTTCATCCTTCTTCCAATCCAATCAAAGGTGGAACTCATCAAGTGCCTTCTCTGATATAAGGCATTGTACTGGATGTCAGAGATGCCAAAAGAAAACCAAAAAACAGTTCCTCCCCTCCTGGAGCTTACATTCTACTTGGGAGAAGACAATGTGCCACAGATAAGTACATACATAATCATTTAAAGAGGGAGAGGGCTGTCTTTTACCAGAGCATAAACTCCTTGAGGGAGCTTATGGCAGAATAGCAATAGCAATGGATCTAAGAATTGGAAGATTGGCACTCGGATCCTGCCCCTGTCACCAACAAGTTCCATAATCTGAAATCAATAAATATTTATTATGCACCTACTTTGTGCCAGGCATTGTGCCAAGTGCCGGGGATACAAAAAAGGTGAAAGACAGTCCCTGCTCTCAAGGAGCTTACAGTCTAATGAGAGAGGAAACATGCAAATATATAAAAGCAAACTATATACAGGATAAATAGGAAATAATTAACAGAGAGAAGGCATTGGAATTAAGAGGAGTTGGAGAAGGCTTTCTAGAGAAGGTGATATTTTAGTTAGAACTTAAAGTGATCCAGGGAGGTCAATCGATAGTGAAAATGGAGGAGGAAAAGCATCCCAGTCATGGGGTGCAGCCAGAGAAAATGCCTAGAGTCGAGAGTGCCACATGTTTGTGGAACAGCCAGGAGGCCAGTGCCACTTACCAAAGAGTAAGTGTCAGAGAGTAAGGTGTAAGAAGATTGGAAAGTAAGGAAAGTGGGAGGTAATAAGGGCTGTGAATGCCCCAATATGGAAATTGAGCTGGAGAAGGAAATCACTAACCACTCCAGAATCTCTGCCAAGAAAACCCCAAAAATGGGGTCACAAAGAGTCAGACATGACTGAAACAATTGACCAACAGCAAATATTCAATATAAAAATATATTCAACATATTAATAATAGAACATTATTAAAAAATAAACCTTCTTATATTACATATTATAATAAATTATGTTACATTATAAGACATAAAATATTGTCATGTTATAAAAATGTGATAAATGTGTAGGTGAGGGCAAATCTCCTAAAAGCTCTATCAAGACATTACTTGATGTTCTAATCTCGTTTCCTTTTCATCTTGGATCACAGCTTTAGAGCTGGGAGTTACCTCAGAAATTGTCTATTTCTTATTTTTTAATTATTTATTTTATTTTAAATTTATGAAATAAAGCAAGAATTTCCATAACATAGTATAATAGAAAAAATTGATTGCACATGAAACTGCAAATCCATTATGTACAACTTGCTATTCCTTTTATTTATTTGCTTTTTTTTTTGGAAGGGGATAGCAGGGTAATTGGGGTTAAGTGAATTGCCCAAGGTCACAGGGCTAGTAAGTGTTGAGTGTCTGAGGCTGGATTTGAACTCAGGTCCTCTTGACTCCAGGGCTTGCCCCTTGCTATTCCTTTTAAATATATAATAAAGTTGTCATGTAAACTTCTTTTTCTTCCCTCCTGTGCCTCCCCCGAACCATGGTTACCATTAGGCGTGTGTGTGTGTGTGTGTGTGTGTGTGTGTGTGTGTGTGTGTGTGTGTGTGTAAAAACCATTCTATACATACTTCTGTTTGTCAGTTCTTTCTCTGGATGCAGATACTGTCTTCCTTCATATGTCTTCTGTAGTTAATTTGGGTATTTAGAATAGTCAAAGTGACTTAGTTGTTCAAAGTTCTTCTTAAAACAATATTGTGGTTACTGTATACAATGAAAGAATGAATCACTAACCCCTCATTTTACAGATGAGAAAACTGAGGGAAAGTGTCAATAGCATAAGGTAACGTAACTTGACACAACTTGTATGCAACATGTTCCTCCCTCCACAAACGGTGAGGCGTCCCCAAATTTGAGATGATGAATAGCTTCGGTAAGTCACACACACACACACACACACACACACACACACACACACACACACACACACACACACTGTATTTCTTATCGGTCATGTCCTGGGAAAGTCTGTGGCACAGAGTCCTGGTAAACATGCCAGTGGGTAACAAACCACAGAAAAAAGGCTTGGCCAGATATCATTCACTTCCACTCCACTCAGTCAGGTTCCTTGAAAAGGAAATAATCTAATCAGCTGTCACACTGTCTCACTTCGGAAATTACTTTTAGTTAAAAAGGGGTTCCTTCCTTTGAATTTTACCACCTACTGGAAGAATGTCTTCCTGCTGAAATAACAGCAGCAGCTGACATTTGGACAGCCCTCTGCATCCATTATCTCATCTGATCCTCCTAACACCACTGAAAGGAAGGCACCACAGGTATAATTATCCTTGTTTTACAGATGAGGAAACTGAGTCTGGGAGCTATTAAGAGGCTTGAGCCCTGTGAAGTTCAGATGAAGGAACTGGGGATGTTTAACCTGAAAATGACCGAGGGGAACATGACAGCTGTCTTCAGATATCTGAAGGACTGCCACATGGAGGAGTAATCAGGCTTGATGCCAGTGACCCCAGAAAGCAGAACAAGGTGGGAGTGGAGAGGAGACAAAATTAGGTTCAGTGTCAGAGTCAATTTCCCAGTTTTGGTTGTTCAGTCATTTTCAGTTGTGTCTGACTCTTCATGACCCACTTTGGGGTTTTGTTGGCAGAGATACTGGACTGGTTTGCCATTTCCTTCTCCAGCTCATTTTATAGATAAGGAAACTGAGGCAAACAGGGTGAAGTAATTTGCCCAAGGTCACACAGGTAGTAAGCATCTGAGGTCAGATTGAATTCAAGAATATGAGTCTTCTTGACTCCGGACCCAGCACTCTGCACACTATGGCACCACCTTGCTGCCTTAATTTCCCAATAATTACTATATATTCCAAAAGTTGAACAGCCTGTCTTCGATAGAAGAGGACTCCCCCTCATTGCGTGTCTTTCAGCAGAGGCTGAGTAACCACTTGTTGGGGACTTTGTGGTGGAGATTCCTTTCACATATGCCTTGGATTTGATGGTCATTGAGGCCCCTTCCAAGTCTAGATTCTATGATTCACATAACTATTAAATGTCTGAGGTAGAATTCGAATCCAGATTTTCTAGTCTCCAAGTGTTCCATTTTATCCACTTTGTCACACAGTAGCTGAAATAGTAGATATATGATCACAGGAGGTAGAACTCAGAATCCAAGCTGAAAATCCAATTCAGTAGACTCAGTGTTATTCTGATTTTTCAGTTAGTGTAATTTAGTTACTGTAGCCTCCCAGGTATAAAACTAAAAGGGACTCCAGAAATCAGTTAGTCCAGCCTCCTCACTTTAGAGATGAAGATGCTGAGGGACTGAGTGGGTTAACAGCTTGCCCTAGGACACACTAGGGAAAGGGCTGATGTTCAAGACTAGGAGCTCTGATTCCAAATTCAGCACTCATTCCATATGTTCATGGTTCTCATTTGTCTTAAAAATGACTGGGCAGCATTGTGTGTGATTGGATGAATCCCAGATCCCAGAAATCACCAGAGGGCCCTGACCTTCACCCATACTTTGATCTAACCCCCCTATTTCTTTTTTCCCTCCTGGTTAAACATTGGATCCACTCTCATCCCCACGGCCATAGGAAGGAACCTAGAGCCCTTGCTCCATTCTGAACCTTGGGTCCACTTCCCCCATCCCAATGCTCCTAAGACAGGCCATTCTAGTATTTTCTTCTCCAAATGTCCATTAGACATCACTATTTACTCTCCTTGGATTAGCGACACCCATTACAATGCTTCCAGTAGGAAGAAGAACCACTATTCTTATCTACTGACCCTTACACTCTAAGAACCACTAGGCCTTTCCATCTATCCTTTGTCTTTTCCCCGCCAAATAAAAAAATGAGCTCCTTGAGAGCAAGGACTTCCTCACTTTTCAATGTGTGTTTCCAGTGATTGACACATAAATACTTTTCATTCATGAATGCATTCTTTCATCTTTTGCATGTGATCTTCATCCTAAGGGATACTCCGTCCAGCCAAATAGCCAAACATCACAAAGGATCTATATAATGGGGCTTTCTAATGGAATTTGTCTACAGAAGTACCAGAAATATCTCATCACATAATAAATCCAATACAAATAATATGTATATATAGATGGACCTAACAGTCTTGTCAGGATGGAGAATTGCTCCAGGAATCCACCATCTTCTCTCTGATCTTCTTGCTGATGTTTTCCATAAGTCCTCCATATAATTATTTGCTCAACACCCTGGAGGCCTAGTTCTTTTAATATCTTTAGATGTCAGGGTATCCCTTGGGCCATTCATTACTTATTCTTCACCAGAGGTGTCAAACACAGGGCTACATGGGGCCCCCAGCACTGGTGAGTGTGAACCAGATTAAAATGAAACTGGGAAATATTAAACAAAATAGATAAAAATACAATAAAATATAGATAATATTAATTTGCAGTTTTCAGTAGATGGAGGGCTGGATCTGGCCTCAGACACTTACTAGTTGTGTGACCTTGGGCAAGTCACCTAACCCTGTTTGCCTCAGTTTCCTCATCTGTAAAATGAGCTAAAGAAAGAAATGTCAAACCACTCTAGTATCTTTGCAAGAAAACCCCAAATGAGATCACAAAGAGTCAGACACAATGGAAAATGACTAAATAACATCAACAAAGGCAATATGCAGAAAGCGGGAATCTTTAGGTATGGTTTAGTGGTCTACATTTCCATTTGATTTGGACACTGTTGTTCTTCTTCACTATCACTGTGTACCTCACCCAGTTCCTTTTCTGGGAGCTGATAAAATCATGGAAAATACCCTGGACTAGAAGCAAGATTCCTTTGGCATTAGAGTCTAGGGATGCATTTGCTGAGGTGCCCTCTTCTGTGAATGTTAAACCTTGTCAAAGAAGCCAGTGCCTGAGTGTGGGGAAAGAGGTGGCATTAATGCTGAGATTTGGTGCAGAGTCATAAAGTATATTAGAGAAATTGGGTATGTCTGGTAGAGTGTGGGAGGTTTAGAGACCCACAGAGGCCGATAGTCTTCAGGAGAAGCTGAGTGTACTACAGCTGGAGTATGTGACTTAGAAACCAGAGCCCTGACAAGTCTGGGGGGGGAGAATGAGGCATACGAAGGTAGTTTTCATCAGTCCTGGTAGGTTTTCTAGGGCTTGGTGCAAATTCAGAGCATCCTCAGGGAAGTTCAAACAGGCCCTAGTACCCGCTCTGGGCAGTAATACCACTGCTGGGGAGCCATAGTGTAGTCTCACTCACAGTCTTTGAGCTTCCTGTCATCTCCAAGAGGAAAGAGAGAGAGAAAGAACATTGGTTTAGAAGTCAGAGAACGTGCCTTTGCATTAATCCATTACCTCCTTTCATGACCTTGAGAAAGTCATTTTCCCTCTATGGGTGTCAGTTTCCACACATATGAAAAATAAGAGCCTTGGGCTCTGTGTTCTCTAAACTCTATTATCCTTTTGACAAGTCTTCTATGCTTCTTAGGCACACAAGTTATAGTGGGTCATATGTTGTGAAAAGTCTGTTGATACCCAGCATGCATCTTTCTATGACTAGTTGGCATTTAGAAATCTGGACTCTACCGAAGTTCTCATATGCCCTGATTCAAGACCCTATAAACTTGCCAGGAAAATATGGCCATTTAAAAGATATAATAATTGCTCATTTACAAAGCACTTTTGCAAAAAAAATAATTTAAACATAAAACCCACCTGTGAGACTAGATAGTGGGAAAATATTACATATTATCCCCATTTATAAATGAGGACACTGAGGCTCACAGGAGTTAACATAAAGGAGTAGATGTGGAAACTCAAAATCTTACCCAATCTCCTGGACTCACAGCCCTTCAATCTGTGCACTCCATCACCAGGTAAAGTCATGATATGGAGGACCTTCCAAGGCTAACAAGTCAGTTTGTCTGAACCACAGAGTACATGAAGGGAAATGGTACTGTGTAAAAAATAAATCTGGAAAGAGGGGTGAGAGCTATTTTGTGAAAGGTTTTGGCTATTCAGGGAAAGAAGACTTCTTTGCTATCTTGGGGAGGGAAAAAAAGCAGAGTTTATTGCTTGAAAATACTCTTAAGGTTTTGAATTTGGGAAGAGCTTTTTAAAAATAAACAGCATCATATACACCAAAACAGACGTAGCAGTACCTTTTGTAGCAATAAAAAAAACTTGAAAGAAAATGTGTGCCCATCAGTGAGGGATATAATATTAATATAAAAATATAATGGAATAATATTACACCATGAGATACAATGAACACAAGGAATTAGGAGGAATACGGAGAGCCTTGTAGGAACTGATAGCAATAATATTATTAGTAGTAACAGGTAGCCTTTATATATGGCATCCCAAGTTTTGGACTTTACATGTTATCTCATTGGATACCTTCAACAGTCCTGGAAGGAAGGTGCTATTATCAGTTCCTTTTTAGACGTGAAAAAACTGACTGAGAGGTATCAGCACAGTGCCTGGCCCATAGTAGGTGTTTGATAAATGTTGATTGATTAATTGACTTGCACTGGATTGCACATTTAATGAGATTTTAATGAGAATGTAAGCTCCTACCTACACTATCGGACTGGGCAGATTGGTTTTGCTTAATCATTTTCCTTTGTTGCAAGTGATTGTTCTTTAATAAGGGAAGGGTAGTATATTGGGAAATGACAGGTAAAAATACTAAAAATCTAAAATATGTATTAATATTAATAAACTTTTAAAAGAAAAAAAGAGAGATGAATGGGCTTATACGAATAGGGGGAGTTTTTAAGAACCCCACCAAACTCAGCCAATGGTTAAGTAACTTGCAAGATTTTGTAGCTCCTTTCAATCTTTCCCCAATGAGGATCATTTGTTTCTTAACATTTATGGATGTTCTCAAGGGTTTGTTTAATGATTCACAATTTATAACTTGGATGTGATTATTTAAAAAAAGAAAACATTTATAGGGAGAAAACTCCCTAAGAAATGAAATTTGCTCCTCTATTGAGTTCAAGGACAACCCCTTCTTCCCACTCGCTCCTTAGCTGGGCACATGCTATCAAGGTAGAAGTTCACATGCCCTCTCAGATTACATTGTTGAGATTATCACAAACAGGGTTAGGTTTGTAGAATTTCCTTTTCTTGCTATGGTAATTGTCAAGAATATTGATTAACATTGTTCTGTTCTCTGTTCTCACAACAAGTCATCGCTGTGACTTTGAAGGAAAGATTTCTGAGGAAAAAAAAAAACAATTCAGAGAGAGATTGCCACCCTTTAAATTTGCCATAGACCTCCAATCCCATGAAGGAGGGAAGGAGCATTGATTAAGAGCCAGGTTTTCTGCTAAGCACTTTAGAAATATTATCTCGTTTGATTCTTACAACAACCTTTCAAGGTACATGCTATTATGATACCCATTTTACAATTAAGGTAACTGCAGAAAACAGGGAGTAAGTCAGTTGCCCAAGGTCATACAGCTAGTTAGTGTCTGAGGCAATTTGAGTCAAGTCTTCCTGACTCTAGGCCCAGTAACCTACCCATTGTGCCACCTGGCTACCAACTCTTGAGAAATGATCAGAGTTCTTTTACTCTAGTGGGATTTTGTCTTATCAAATGTTGCTTTTAAGACAGATGAATCAATGACTAAAACTTAGAAATATTTATTTATTATGGAGATCATTTCATTGAGATGTTTCATTTTAATGAGAATGTAAGCTCCTTGAGAGAAGGGACTTTGTCATTTTTGTCTGTGTTCTTAGAGCATACACATGCGAATAATAAATGTTGAATAGAATTGAGAAACTCCATGATTTCAGCAATTGAGACTCCAACCCTTATGACTCCATATGTCCTGGTCCTGTGTTATTCTTGCCAATGTGTTCCCACAAAACCTCCATGGACAATCTACAAAGATCACTGGGGGGCAATTCTCTTGGTCTTCTAATATCTCCGGGTACATACCAACATACCATTTGGCCATCCTTCAATTGTCCCTCATTCTTGATGTGTGATCAACCCACATCCTTTGTTAGTCATATCTTTCTTTGATAATGTCACATTCACACAAGTCAACATTTCATCCTTGGAACTGACTTCTATATCATTTACTGTTACTTCTCTTTGAACAACCATTTCCCAAAAGAAAGGTATCCTCCATCACTTTCGAGGAAAATATCAGTGAATATCATTAAAAACCGATGACAGTGTTCAAGCTATTGAGAATGTCCTTAGAACTCTTGATGTTTTGGGTCTTTTAAAGAGAAAAGTCACTATCTTCTAATTAATTATTTTCCTACTGAGTGGCTTGTAAAACTTTTAATAGACAATGGAGGGCACCACAAAGCTTGTTTTAGAACCCAACTCTTTTGGCTCTTGATTTTTGAGAAGTGAAATGTATCATTTGTCATCTAAAAAATAAAACCATGATGCATTTTTTCGAATAGTTTTCTAGCTAGTAGATGGAAAGTGTACCATGGTAGCCTTGGAAGGAGATGCAGAATGACCCATTGTGTGTAATTTTCCCTCACCATCAGGAGAGACATCATGGCTTTGTTCTGAGTTTCCAGGAGTTTTGACCAAAATACAGGGTTTTGACCCTTCTGAGTCACCAGGTAGTCTTCTGGTTTTAAAGACTGTGGGGACACTGAAGTCCACATTTGTTAAACAGAAAGGGAGAATTAAACTCCAGAGATTTTAAAAGTAGGAAAGGATGAAGTTAGAAAGCTAGCTGCTTTCTAAATAGGAAACTGTTTAACTCAGAACACCAATGACTTATTAATGTTTGAGGAGAAATGAAAATAATGGTTTATCAGCATAGGAAATGATATGAATGAGTTAAGTTCTTCGAACAATCCTCATACTGATAATTTGTACAATAATTATTGACCTGATCGACTTTGATTTTTAAAAGTAGTGCTTTTGGGGCAGCTAGGTGGCACAAGTGAATAGGGCACCAGAACTGGAGTCAGTAGGACCTGAGTTCAAATTTGGCCTCAGACACTCAACACTTACTAGCCATGTGACCTTGTTCTAGTCACTTAACCCCAGTTGCCCTGCCCTCCCCCCTCCAAGAAGCAAAATAAAAAAAAAACAAAAAAAACCCCACAGACATTAAAGTAGTACTTTATATACAATGCATTCTCAAATTCAAGCCTTAAGTTTCTCTCCACCCCAAGTCATCCTCCACATTGCTGCCAAAATCATTTTCCTAAAGAACAGGTTTGTCCATGTCACTCCTCTCCTTAGTGAACCCCAATGGCTCCCTATTACCTCCTGGATCAAATATATAAATATAGAAACTCCTGTTTGGTATTTAAAACCCTGCATGACTTGGTTTCAATCTACTTTTTGTAACTTACTATGCATTACTCACTTTAACTCATACTACATACAGTACAGTCAAATTGATCTTAACTTCTTCAAAAATACAGCAAGCCATTTTTGGAACTCTCTTCTCTCTCTCTGTCTCTCTGTCTCTGTCTCCTTCTCTCTTCCTCTCTCTCCTGTCTCCCTCCCCCTCTCTCTTTCTCTCCCTACACATACATTATATTACATATGTAGATATTATATATTATGATATTGCATCTGTATATATTAATACTTATATTCTATTTAATAGATTTTGTTTATTCAATATTTGATTATTATTAAACTATTATTCAATTAAATTTATCATTTAATATATAATATGTGTGTGCAAAACATATGTGACTCCAATATGCTGGAGTCACCTCAAAAAACTGATTATTTCAGTGTGTGAATCTTTGAAATCAGCAAATGCCACAAATCGGGGCTCAACTGATTATTTCACTGATTGTTTAGACTTAAGAAAGTGATGGAAAAAATGTTCATTATGCAGATGAAAGTATGGCAAGCCTTTTCAGAGAGCCAATTGTTAAATATATAGCAGCATCCATTTATACATTGTCTCCCCTGGTTAAAGAAAGTACTAAGTCCTTGAGTACTTAGTCCCAGAGGACCTGTCTCTGCTTTGTATTTTTATCCCCAGAACGGTGCCTGGTACATGGCAGATACTTTAAAAATGCTTGTTGATTGACTGAGTGAATGGACAGCCTCTGCTTTCCCTTCCATCACTACATTTCCCTGGGCCTCAGTTTCCTCCTCTATCAAATGAGAGGCTTTGAGATGAGAGACCTTTTAAGAGCTCTCCCAGCTCCAGGTCTATGGTTCTATGAATGCTCCTGTTAAATACCGACCCATTTTAAGGACCAGGAAACTGAAGCTGGGGAGAGTGAGTAGCAAAATGATCCTGGAACCAGGCGGCTTTTTCTTTTTCCTCTTTCCATTCCTTTCCTCAGAGAAGAACTTGCATGGCTCTATTTTAGCCCAAGCCTGACCTGTGTTCAATTTTTCAGCCTTATTTTTTAAAAATAAATTTTTGTGCTTTCTTTTGTTTTTTATGCTGCCTAAATCTCTCTCTCTTCAGAAAGTCATCCCATACAATGGATAATTTTTAAAGAAAAAAATCAGGAAAAGCAATCAATATACAAAAAAAAAACCCTAACAATATACGCAGTGTTTCACATCCAGGTCAGTCTTCCTTGCTGCTCCTAAGGATACAGCTCTTTTAGTAAAAGAAGGAAACTAGAACTTTAAGGCATTTTATAGTTTTGTGTGTGTGTGTGTGTGTGTGTGTGTGTGTGTGTGTGTGTGTTTTCATATCTACCATATCATTGCTATCAGGGACTCCTGATGGGCCAACTTCTTTCAAAGAAGTAGATGAGAAACTCATCTGTAGCTTATAGTAATAGAGAGTTTCCTGGAGTACCAAAAGCAAAGGTATGCTAGTAGATATTTAACAACCAGGTTCTCCAGGGATTAAAAAAATCTTGGGGTGGCTAGGTGATGCAATGAAAAAAGCACCCACCTGGAGTCAGGAAGACCTGAATTCAAATATGACCTCAGACACTTAACACAAAAACTAGCCGTGTGACCTTGGGCAAGTTACTTAACCCCAATTGCCCTAACTTCCCCCGGCAAAAAAAAAAAAAAAAGAATAAAAAGTCTGGGTTTGGGGGGAAGGCAAACAGAGATAAATGATTTAGCCAGGGTCACACAGTTAGTAAGAGCCTTAGGTCAGGTTGGAACTCAAGTCCTCCTAACTCCAGGGTCAGTGTTCTTTCCATAGCACCACCTATCTGTCCCATGCATGCGAGATTTTAGATGTAATATGCATTATTAAAATGTAAGTCTAGACAATCAACAAAACGATGAATCAAACTCTGATTTGTAGCAATTGACAATTTCTAAGATACAAATGCTCACACTGAAAATTAATAATCAGTTTTCTACAGTAAGGTAGAGCTAACTCCAGAACATCCCTAACCAAGAGTTTAAGTGATTTGTCCAAGGTCACAAAGCTAGTAGATTTCAGAGGAAGTATTTGAACTCAAGTCTTCCTGACTCTCATATCAGTCCTCTACCTTCTACACCAGGCTGTCACTCCTTCTATCTCCTTCGACCCAATTTAATTTCTCAAACATTTCTCTTTAATGTTGTAGGTGCAGTAATTTCTGAAGGTAGAAGATAATTGTCTTACAATTGCCTCTAGCCCTGTGATTCTCTGTTTCTCTGCAAACTTGTCTAAATGTCTCTACAAATTTGTCTAGATGTGTTTCATCTGCCCTTGAGCGATGTAGATACTTAAATCTTTATTTTGTATGTGGACTCAATGACTCAAAAAAAAAAGCATTCATTGCAACAGTTTTGTTTTTGGAAAAAGAGGATTCATTGTCGATTGTTTTCTTGTTGTGGCAGTTGTGGCTGACTCTGAGCAGCCCCTTTGGGGTTTTCTTGTCAAAGATAATTAGGGTGGTTTGCCCTTTCCTTCTCATTCTGCAGATGAGGAAAGTGAGGCAAACAGAGTAAAGCGACTTGGCCAGGCATCACATAGCTAGTATCTGTCTGAGGTCAAATTTGAACTCAGGTCTTCCTGATTTCAGACCTGACACCCTATCCACTGCACGACCTAGCTGCCCCTCATTGTCAATTAAGAATGATCTATTAATTAAGAAGATTTTATTAAGAAGGTTTCTCCAGTATCAGTACCACCAGCACCCTGACCTCCTGACATCGATTTCATCTGCCGACTTAACGTCGAAACAAGGAGAACACGGGAAGGGTAGAGATATGAGACGTTAGATAAGCATGAGAGCTGTGGAAGAGAAAATGGACCAAGCGGATGGCACCTGGCTTGTGGAAACATATGTAGGACTGCATCAGCTAAGCCTGTAAAGGGACACAATTGGATCTGTGAGCTTTAGACAGAGCTAATTATGTGCTGCTCCTAGGGGACAATGATGAAGGGTCCTGGGAGATAGCCTGCTCAGCTCCTGTGGCAAATCAATGAAAGTAACACCGATCAACAACAGAGATTTTGTCTGGAGGGAAAATTCCTGGGTGAATATCATTGCTAAGTTCCTACTGAGAGCAACTTTGGGGAACCAAACACTGCAGTCTGGTTATAACTACAGACACATTTATATAGATATAGATATGTAAAACTATAGATATAACTACAAACATACATAACTATAGATATATGCAATAATATATAGTTATGTGCATATGTAGTTTATATATAAATCTATAGTTACATCTATAGTATAGGCATACATAAATCTACATACACATATGTGTATATCCATATGTGTGTATACACATATGTGTGTGCATACATACATACATAAACATATATGTGATATATACATATGTATCTAAAACTAATAGCCATTCCCCAATACAAAAGTGGTCAAAGGATATGAACAAACAGTTCTCAAAAGAACTGCAAAGTAAGTATTCACAACCACATGAAATGTATATTATATATGTGTAAATTGATGTCTTGAATATCAAACTCATCAGAGAGATGGCTGGCAGTTGGTGGGAGTGGCTGGCACCTTCTCCACAGGAACCACCTCACCAGATAAAGCCTGTGAGGCCTGGGCTGGAAGCCCAGGGAATCAGGCTGGAGAAGGGGTGTGGGGCTGCTTCTCCCAGGGCTCTGGACCCTATCTGCAAGTCTGAGTAGTCTCACCCCTCATGATGTGCAGTCATATCTCTGTGATGTTATAACAAAAAGTCCACCATAGATAAGTCTCAGTCAAAAACTTGGCAAGACTGATTTATTGATCAGGCTACAAGAAAATTCTCTCTAGTTTGCTAGTGAGAACCTTTCCTGTAGACTTTGTCCTGATGCCAGCTGCCCTATGTTGGCAGCATATGTCTCGTTGCAAGTTCCATAGGAAATCTGGAGAGGAGAGCAATTAAATCTATGTCGTTTGGCTCCAAAGGGCAGAATTTGACCAATGGCTAGAAGTTTCAGAGAGGCAGACTTTGGCCTCTGGTAAGGAAAAACTCCCGAATGATTAAATCTATTCCAAAGTGGAATGGGCTGCCTCAGGACATGAGTGGTGAGCTCTCCTTCATTGGAAGACTTCAAACTGAGTTTGAATGACCATTTGCCAGGTATGTTGCCCTAGGGATTTTTTCCCCTGGTATGTGTCAATAAATACTTTAGCACCTACTATGTGCCACTCACTGTGCTAAGCACCAAGGATGCAAAAAAGAGGTGCAAGGCAGGCCCTGCCCTCAAGGAGCTTACTGTTGTTTGTCTTTCGTTCTTGAAGAGGACTATGACATCAGGAAGGTGATGCCATGACATACAAGTGCATGGGATTACAGTGAGGCAGGGCTGTGCAAAGTCACCATCCTCACTTTCTCCTCTGGAGCCATCTGGGTCCAGTGGCCAGATATGGATCAGGACAATGAGAGATGGCCCAGGATGCAGTGGGGCACCTTGGCCTTTTCAAACTAAGTTCTTTAACAGGTCCTGACACCATACAAACCAAGCAAACTATATCAAGGGTTAAATAGGAAATAATGAAGAAAGGGAAAGCAAGTGCCCTCTATGACCTCAGGCCTTCCAACTCTGAAATTCTGTTATTCTGGAAATTAAGAGGAGAGAGGAAAACAGGACAGGACAGAACAAGAAGACCTTTCCTAGTTCCACCGCTATTTGCTCTTGAGATAAGGACCATGACCAAGTTGGTAATAACAAATGGTTGATCTCCCTTTCCGCTTTTTGGCTGGACAAGGAAAGCCTGTAAGCAGACCCTCGGCCCCAGAGCCCCACCCTCATCCAGCTGTTCCCAGTTGTGCCTCCTTGTGTGGCAGGGTCTCCAGCCTGAATGGCCTGTCACCAGTTGTTGTTCTTGGACTTTTCCTTGCCTCCACCCAAAAAAGGGGCTTTCTCTGTCCCCAGATCTGTTGCTTCAAGTCTTCCCGTCACCCAGACTACATTTGGTCCCCGCCTGTCGTTCTTTAGGTTACAGAAATGCCAGACGCAGAAAAAGATGAAAGGACATCTTTAAGCAAGATGGTTAGAGCTCCTTCTTTCACCAACTGGCTTTGTTTTCTGAGGTCAGGGTTAGGGTTGCTGTCAGGGCTCTGGGCTGCTCTAGCCCTTTTCCCCATTGGAAAGAAACCCACTGTCTGAAGCCCTCCCCACTGCACAGATCAACATGAGGCTGATTTTTATTTTTCACGTAAAATCTTGGTAGAAAATGTTCTCTTAGTTCTCAACCTGAATCTTTTCTATGGGACAAGCGGCTGAATGATTTACCCACCCCAAGTTTCCATCTGTTTTGCAGCTGCTACTGCAAAGACAGATTATGGAACATTTTGTAGGGTTGGGGCCCTGCTGGTGCTGAAGGCTACACATTGCTGCGTGTCCTCTGTGGCTGGAAATGCTCAGCCCATTTTCAAGAGAGCCCCCGAGATTTCTTGGTTCAAAGAAAAACATTCTCTACATTCCCGTCTTTATTTGGGAATAAGGGTGGGAGTAAAAAAAGAAAAAAGGAGAGGGAATCTTGAGAGTTGCCCTGAATTCATTGAAAACACAAGCACACAGGCTGTCACTGTGTGCCAATGGGCACCAAACAGAAAACTCGGTTCCAGAACTGTATCTAAGGCTTTCAGCTTCATTCTGTGTGTCAGACGAAGGAGGGGGAGGGCTTCTTCTCTGTCCCTGGTCAGGGTCCATAATAAAATCTCTCATCATTTTTTGCACACACTGTGCACATCCATATACACACCCTGGGAACAGCCAGCCAGCCAGCATCAGCCATGTCTTTAGTCAAGACAGCTCCTTTCTGTCCCCCATTTAAACACGTGTTGTTCTCTGGTTGACTTCCAGTGATAATACAAAATAAAAGAGGTTACTTGTAAATTAATTTTTGGAATTGGTTTTCTTGGCATGTAGGTGACTTTTCAAGTTGTCATAAGAAGTTAAAAGATGGACCTCAAAAAACTGCCTGTGTCTATTATTAATTAATCTTGGGCAATTGAGATTGGAATCGTGTAGAAAATTATTCATGCACTGATAATTCTTTGTTTCCTATCAGAAAGGGCCTCAGGGCCATTGAAACAAAAGAGAACATAAAGAAGGCAAGAAGGAAACACAGACAGGCAGGACAGCTTTGAAAGTTTTATGTTACAAACTCATATTTTAAAGCAAACAGTACATAATAGAGATATATAGGCCCATGTACAATTCTCTTGTCTTGTTCTATGTGGTATGTAGAAATTATAGGTGTTTGTTAAGATCAGAAAAGCAAAAACAGTCAGGGTCTTCCTCGTATAGACTCCCCATTTCCTTCCTTCAGTTTTCAAGAAAGAAAAAATAATAATGTGTCTACATATTGTCACAAACCCAGTCAAATTATAATCTACAGGACTACGATGATGGAAAGTAATAATTAAAGGCAGCTGATCTCTAATTGTTATGAGTAATCTTGTCATTATTTGTGGGGGGGAGACCAAGTATTTAGAATGTTGTCCACACTGCCGGATGAAGCTATTTTGTCCATCAATTTTGCTTGACTGTTTTTCTTTGTTATAAGGAAGAGTTTAATGATAGGGGCAGTATATCAGGTAATGAATGAGTCGAAAACAAAAGAAATCATTAAAACCTTTTACAAATCAGTCGGTCCAAAGGAGGTGGAAGAGGTGTTCCTAACTGGCTAGCTGTGGATACTTCGATATCATCTGACTTGAGGTCTAAAGAATTCTGAAAGCAAGTGAAGCTTCCCAAACTTGTAGGAGTTTTCTGAGTTAGCAATTCAAGGAGATTATGGTCAGTGCCTGACCCTATCCATCAGTGAGAAGCTGCAACTGTCAATAAAACATGCTCCACCCCCACACACACACACCTGTTATGTGCATCACAACCCCCGAGAATGTGGTGAGTCACCCCCACACTTTGTAAAGCACTTTGCAAACCTTAAGGTGCTATGTACAGGCTAGTCGTTATTGCAGCCACCATCATCTTTGTCATTGTCCTGAAGGGTCAAGGTTATTATTCACTCTGAGATCTGGGTACTTCTCTCTCCTAAGCTCCATGCCAAATCTAGGTAGCCGTTGGTATGTGTGTTAAGTATAGGGAAAGGTACTGGACCTGGGATTTCATCCAAACAAGGAACACTCAGATAAGAAAAATCCTTCTACCAATCACAGGTCAACAACTTTTCTGCAACATACCTTAGAGAATTGTCTAGACCAGTGTCAGACAAGCAGAAACAATTTGTACATGAGGGTCCCTTTAAATTGTATAGTGACATAGATTGAAAATGTGATATTATCTGTGTTTTATTGTATTTTATTTCTTTTGTTCACTATTTCCCAACTACATTTGAATCTTGCTTGGGCTGCACTCAGAAGTGTTGTAGGCCTCACGTTGCTGGCTGGGCCCAAGTTCAACATCTTTGGCCCTAGAATATTGAAAGGTTTAGTGATTTGCCCCAGGTCACACAGTGGGTTTGTATCAGAGATTGTTGTTGTTTGTCCTTTGTTTTCAAAGAGAAACAATGACATCACAGGGTAATGGCTTGACTTAAGGGAGGCAGAGCTGTGCACAGTAGTCAGCTTCACTCTCTCTTCCAAAGTCATCAGAGTCCAGTGGCAAGGCAAAAGTCAGGACTATCAGCAATGGCCTAGGATGCAGCTGACCTTGGCATCTTCAATGTCTGACCAAGCTCTAAGTGCTCCACAGAAACTGCTTCAGTCACCTTCAATCTAAGTCTACATATGGCCCACAGGAACACTTGTGTCCAAATTAGTGGCCCTTGTTTTCTATTTGGAACAAATCGTTCTCATCCATCATTCCACTATGGGAAGTCTTCACATGCTTAGGGTAGACATCCCCCTAAATCACCAAAGTGTTTGAGGCCTGTCAATTACCCTCAACCTGGTTTAACCTGTCTGCCAACATGTGTACCAGGGTGTGGCCATTACACACACTCTAGCCCTTTGGAGTTACAGGTGAGAGTTGGCTGGTAGATGGCCTCCAAAGGTGGATAAGCAGCCCTATAAAGGGCTTGGCAAACCTTCCCACAGGGGTACTAGTCCTCCTTGAATACCCCATACACTCCATCAGAGATAGTACTGGAATCAAGCCCTGACTGAATTCAAACATCTGTCTCTGTCTGGTTAGCCACATTACTGTAAGATTTTGGATAAGCACCCTCATCTTTCTCTAGGAAAACTCCTGTTTCCTCCAGAATTCCCTAATTATTCCAGTCTCCATCTATAATTGGGAAAAATAAAAACAATATTTAACCAGAAAAATAAAAACATAGACCAAAGTGGCCATGGGGGTCAGCATTAATTTTCATTCCTCTATTTGGCAAGCACTAACTTTAATATCTCAGCTCAAACCACCATGTTCCTCCCTAAATCCCCCACTATGAGCAAGGGGGAATGAAGAAAGATGAAGTGTCTACCCATTCTGGTAATAGTTTGGCGTCATCACAGGAACTCAGCTCCTAGCATCCTCTGGTCTAGATTTACCCTTGCATAGCCCAGCTACTCATTTGTCCTGATCTGATGCCCCTCTATTCACTCTCACTGGCTTGAATCGATGGTTCCTTCCCATTGTGTCTCCATGTGACCTTCTCATACAGGTCACAAGATCAGAAAGTAGATGGAGCTTGTCTGTCCCTAGGCCCAACCCCTCCTTCCAGGTGTAAATGCAGCTCCAGTCTGTACCCTTGGAGTGCAGTCTGGCAGTCACAAATCTCGAATCCCCTAACAGAGGGGGAAAGGAATGCCTTGGCTGGGAGACTATTTGGTCCCTTCATTTTCACCTTCAAAATTCCCCATGCTATTCCACTTGTGACGCCATCACGTCTCAGTCTCTAATGCTTTTTACAATGAGAACTGTCACACAGATGAAAATAGGAAAGGATGTCAGTGTACTGACGGGTGCCTATTCCTAGAGTCAAAACAAGCCTCAGATTAAATAGGTCAGATCCCATGGATACTGCAAGGGGAAAAATAGCATTTAGGTAATATAGTGATAAAGCACTGGGCCTTGAGTCAGGAAGATCTAAGTCAAATCCAGCTTCAGATACTTACTATATCATGAACCCTGGACAAGTCACTTAACGGGTCTATGCCTCAGTTTCCTTATCTGTAAAATAGGTGTAATAATACCACCCACCCTCCAGGGTTGTTAGGAAGATTGTATGATATAACATATGTAAAGCACTTTAAATCTTGCTATTAATATGATTTTATTACTATAACACTATTACATTATTATTATTACACTTCTGAAAGTCCCTTACAAGAGAAGACGCAGTGAACAAGTCATAAACCAATTGGATCGTGCACATGACAATTTAAAAAAATAAATTTTGTTGATGTCTTTCGTTTTTACATCAGAGCATTTCTGAATTATCCCTACCCCAAATACCATCATGATTGGAACGGAACCTCCCCTTGTAGTGAAGGAAAAAAGCTAAGCAAACACAGCGACCATGTCTGATAACACATGCTAATGTTCTGCCCAAGGGAGCTCCCCACCTCCCTACTGAGGTGGGTGGTCTGTTTTGTGATTTGTTCTTTAAGAGCATTATTGTACTCCAAGAAATTTCACAAAGCCCTTGGAGAACCTTCAAGTGGAAAGAAGATTTGAACTGCCCCTTCCTTGCTTCAGAGAGCCCTCTGTTTGTGGGACAATGTTTAAACTCACTGCTGGGAAACATGGTGGCAGGGGTTGGATGGGAAGGTTGGAGTACGGGCTGACTGATGTGAAGCCTTCTCTTTTTTTTTAGTTTCCCTAGTTGTAATTGTGGCGATTTTCTAAGCTGTGGTTTTGCCTAAATAACCATTTAGGAGAGTCCCAGGAAATCCCTGTCGATGCCTAGACTGTTTACTGAAATCTAACACAACATTGTCCGTGGTGTTAGTGTCCACATAAAGTTGTCTGACCAGAGGGCACTGGGCCCAGAAAACATAAACAGAGACCGAGTCAATATTTACAATGAACCTAATTGTTTTTGCTGGCTCCATTTAATAAGAAACATCCGTGCAAGGCAATTAGGCTAGCCTTCTCTTCACCAGCATCTCGACTCTATGTAGAGGGAAAACAGAGTTGAGGAAAGGACATTTTGAGAAGAAACGTAAAAGTCCTAAGAAGCTGGATTTGTTTTGTCTGAGCCTTAATGTTTTACTATGCAACCTCTGGTATGATAAAGTGGAAAGAGCCCTGGTCCTGGAATTCAAGGTTGTGGATTCCAATCCTGACTCTGTCAATTTCACTCATGTTATCATGGACAAGTCACAACCCCTCTGGACCTCAGTCCACTCATCTTTTTCAACAATAAAAATCACCAGCATGCATATAGCTCTTTAAGGTTTGCAAAACACTTTACAAATATTATCTCACATCAGCCCTGGGAGATAGATGCTATTCTTATCCCCATTTTATGCATGAGGAAACTGAGGCAGACAGAGGTTATATGAGTTATCCAAGGTCACAGAGTTAGTAAGCTCATTTTATAGCTCATTTTACCCTACAAATTATAAATCAGGCTGAATTGGAATGTAGAATTTTCTATCTTCAGGTCAGTTCCTCTAGCCATCGAGCCTCCTAGATTCTTCCAAAAGTCCTTTCACCTCCAGATCTATGATCATAGGGTCCATTCAACCCTTGTGAACTACTTAAATATGCTCTTTGAATTAGAGCTAGTCAAAAGTGGAATGAGGAGTGATTCTCTTATCACTGAAATTCTTCAAGGAATATAGATGATCTGAAGTGTTAGGAACATTGTTTGTAAGGGAAGGGGGAAGGTTCAGATGACTTCTGATATCCCTTTCAAATTGGAGAGTTTATGATTCCACAAACTCCATTTCTCCTCTTCAATTTCCATTTTTTCCTCCTTCTTTCCTTTTCCAATAGATATCTTCTCCCTACAACTTCTTCCCCACCCACATGACCCTTCAGGACATCATCTTGGATTGCAGGATAGTCTAATAACCAATATTGTTTGAGGAAGCCCCGATCAAAGGCTTCATGGAGCACTGAAACGTCTCTAGGTACATGGCTATTCTTGACTGGCCACTCATGCTTTCTGAAGAAAAGATAATGGCAGTGCCACTGAGCCTGGTTTCAGGAGCTAATCTTCCAAATATTGATTGAGCTTCTTAAATGTGAGCTCTCATCACAGGCTCCAGACTCCCCAAGAATGAGATTACGTTGAACATTAGTATTTTTCATGGTTCACCTTCCACTTTAAAGAAGAGGAAGAAAATTGTTGTGGCAATGCAGATGTCTATTAGGACACACATCCAGAATCATAAAAGCAAGCCTTTAAAAAAAAAGAGAAAGAGATACAGAACACAGCTCACAGAAAAGTAATTTTTCAATTTCCTTGATTTGTTTAAGGGGAAATTGCTCTCCAATTTGTTATAATTTAAAAAGACAATGAATTCTTCATTCTGAATTAATACAGAAATGACTGAAATTCATCTTGCTTGTCTCAGAATTTACAACCTGTTTGGGTAAAATATTCCACACCATGGATCACTGTTAAAACCCAAGACTTTGCAAACTCTGGTAATGTTTTCCATATGGTCTGCAGTGAATGCTAATTATAGCTCATTTTGCCCTACAAATTATATACACTAAAAATGTTAATTTAATTGAGGCCTACTGCCTGGATTTTTTTTTCTAAGGCAGGTGTAATAAGAGTTACACTGTCTGAACATTGTCAGTAATGTTGGCTATGATGAATTAGTTTAAGCAGATTAATGCACATGCTTGACTTTTGATTTGGCCCATTCTGTTCGCACACATTCAGTCTGGTATGCATTTAGGATGATTTATTTTGATTGAAGAAAACATTAATGGGCAAAATCAAAATGAATGCCTCTTGTTGGTTGCCCAATAAGTGTGGTAGAAATGGAATGACTGCAAGAGAAGAGAACTGTGTAAAATTGTAAACAAGCTCTTGTATACCCTCATGGAATTTCATGATCAATCAACATTTTAGTAAGAAATATCAGGAATTAAGGAGGATGAATTTAACTGCAACCTCTGACTGAGAAATACTTATTTATGTACAACCTCTGGGTCAATTTAACACAACCAAATATGGCAATAATTTACCATTGATTGTCTTTGAAGAGAGCTTAATAAGAAAACAAGATGAAATGGAGAAGGCACGTCATTTCATGCATTTCTGTTGGCAAGGGATATCTCCTGCCTCCTCCTTTGGCTTTATGGAACATACCTCCATGAGGGTGATACTGTGATACACAAGCTCTTCAAAAAGTTAACCACCTGAGTGGGTCAGAAATGGAAAAAACCTCAGCAACCATGTAATCCAACTCCTTCTTTTGGTAGATAAGACAACTGAGACCCAGAAAGGTTAAAGATCTTGGTCTGCATCTTGGTTCAGACGTTGACTAGTTGTATGAACCTGGACAAGTCCTTTAATCTGAGCATCAGTTTCCTCATATGTAAAAGGAAGGATTTAGACTCAATGAATTCACATGTCTCTTCTTGCTCTAAGTAATCCTAACATGCCAAGTGATTTGCCCATGACCACCCAGGTATTAGTAGCAATACAATCAAGTCAGATATTTAAGTGCCTACTATGTGCCTACTATAGGATTCAAACCCAGGTTAACTTCAACACTCTTTCCACTGCATCATATTGTTTCCACCTAGGTTTAAGCTAGTGACTTCAGTATGACACCAAACCACAGTGACTCTAGACTCCTTTCAACGTCCATCTGCCTCTTACTTGCCTCATCCCACTTGCCTGGGGTACAGGCAAAAAGGCTATTAAACTAGTAATCAAAAGATACTTTGCTACCAACTCTGACCTTTGGCAAGTCACTGCAATATTCTATGCCTCAGTTTCCTCATTTGTAAAAGAAAGGAGTTCGTCTCTTTGACCTCTTACATCTTCCCTTTTTGCAGTCCTAGGCTCATCCATCTAGAACCCCTATCTTCAAGTACTTGAAAAGCTGTAACTTGGAAGGAGGATTAGGATTGTTTTGCTTCCTACCAAAAGGAAAAACTAGGGAAGTTGCAGAGTAGCACATTTCAGCTCAATATAGTCTTTCAAAACTGCAAGGAGCTGCTTGGGAAGGTAGCAAGCTCACCATCCTTGGAGATCTTTAATAAAAAGCCAGAATACCACATTGTCCAAAAAGTTATAGGAATGGGGAATGAAGCCAAAATATCATCGTAACTAATAGGTGATTAATACAATGCTCCAGTTTTGGATTTGGAACTTGGACATGCTCTAAAAGAATCTAGTTGAGCTAGGACCCTACCTTCCTTTCCTTCCCCTCCCCAAAAACTAAGGTGGGCGGGAGGGGGAGAACCATGCCTCCCATACATTGTGTGTGTGTGTGGGGGGGGGGGGTTATGTAATTGTAATTATACATTCTGAAGTAACTATATCTTTGTAAATGTTATTTTTAAAAACATAATGCTCCAGTCAGAACTATTTAAATTTTAAAAGAGAATGGGGGCAATGAGAGAAACAGGCTGAGCTTGAGATTCTTTAGCTAACTGTAGATATCTCTAATGTAAAATTTTAGACCACAGATGAAGGAAGGATAAACATTTACAAGCATTATCCCATTTGACTTGAGAAAGACCATTAGGTGTATTCATTCAATAAATATGTATGGAGTATCTATTATTCACCAAGCTCTGTGGAATATTCAAATATAGATGAGATTTAGCCCCTGCCCTCAAGGTACTTATCATTCAGAGGGCAAGAAGGTCTCTCCAGAAGCATGCAAATATATGGTTCCGGGAAACTTCCTACTTCACCTGTTACTCAGGTTGCCCAGAGGTCCCTATTTAGCTCTGCCCCTTCCCACACCCATAGGAGAGGAAGCTTCCACACTCCAGCTGTCTTGTCCCTTCTTGTCCCTAGGGCTGAGCTTCTCCTTTAGAAGATGAAGTTCTGGCATTCTTCCCATAGTTAAAGTGATTCAGAGTTCAGACAGGGGCAGGGCCCACTTTCAAAATTCCTGTGCCTTCTTCTCCCTAACACAGTTTGGGGAGTCTAGAATTGGGGCAAATATTCAGATAAGAAATTGGGGGAAAGACAGAGACAGAGAGGGAGAAAGAGAGAGAGAGGAAGGGAAAGGAAGGAAGGAAAGAAGGAAGAAAGGAAGGAAGGAAGGGGAGAGAGAAAGAGGTAAGGGAGAAAAATATAGGTAGATAGATACATAGTTAAAGCATGTATTATGTCCTTACTCCCTGTTCAGCCACTCTGCTTAGCTCTAGGGATACAAATAGAAGGGATCTACAGTCCCTTCTCTAAACAAGCTGCTCAGATGTCATTCCTGGGAACAGCAATATGGTTCAGTGATTAGAATCCTGGAGCTGGAAGACTAGCTGTGTGACCCTGGGCAAATCACTTCACCTCTTTAATGAGAATGGTAACACCTACCTTCCTAGGTTGTTGGAGAGGATCAAAAGAGGTGATTTATGTAAAGCTCTTTGCATACCTCAAAGAGCTATAAAAATTCAGTGATGAGGCTGCTGCTGGTGTGCATTTCACTGGTTATGATGAATACAAAGTCTTTGGGTCCTTTCTTCTGAAAGGTAGGGAACTACTAGGCAGAAGGTGACATATTATCAGAGAAGTTATTGTATTTGATGCTTTTGCCTGTTTGTAAGAAGGGAAGGTGGGATGGGCGGAAGAGGAGTGGAGGAGCCTACTTCTACAAACAGCTGACTAGAAACCAGAAGGCATCAATAAAACTCTTTTTTAAAATAACCTTTTACTTTTTAACCCAAAGAATTATTAGAGAATCCCCAGAAAAACAGGGGGGGAAGGGTCATGGAGGAGAGGAGGGGAAAAAATATTCTGGGGTAGCAATAAATATCAACTTGCATCTATTCAACTCAAACTGCGTTATTGAGGCTGTAATGTTTTTATTATAAATTGATAAGAAGGTGTTAGTTGTGGACTTTGTAACCAAAAGAGGCCCAAGCTTTGACTCCCATGAACCTTGTATCTGGTTCTGTTTCCAGATTAGAGAAATGAGGAGGAAAGCCTTCCTTCGGTGAGTAAACCAGCATTAGGTTTAAACCCAAGCTTTCTGAGCAAATATCTCAGGCCCTGGCTAACTAAAAACCCAACAGAGCTGCTCTTTCATTGGGTCCCTGGCAGGGGCTGCTTGGGTGGTATTTAAGCCAAGGCACCTAATTATGTGGCTGGATTTATTCCCTGTGAGCAGTCAGCTCCCTGCTCCGGTGCTGGGCAGGCTTTAGATAAATACATGCCAGACGCAAGGTTCCAGGGCCACTGTTCATGATTATCGGATTAATAGATTTTTCCTTATTACTTTCTGGAGCTCATTTCCTGCTCCATGTTGATTGTGAAAAAAGCCCCTTCACCCACTACAGACTCACCCAACCAGAACTCTTCAAATCAGCCAAATCCATTACAAATTAGAGAGTTGGGCCCAGTGACCAATTTCCCCTGCTCTGATGGGCCCCCAAGCTGGGGGCCTGGAGCAGCATGGGGAACTGGGCTTTCCATTTATACACCACCCCACCATAGCAGGAGGTGGGAATGGTCTGTGAGGGCCCTGGCCCCTCTCCAAGACACAGCAGAGGAAGCCCCAAAACGTGCACCTGTTCAGGCCAGTCCCTCTTTGACTCTTAGCCCCAAGGATAATTTATCTGTTTTTAAACTAAATAAAAAAGCATGAAATTCTCAGGACAATAATGCCTCTAAGGCAATCAATTAACAGGCAATTATTAAGTACCTACTATGTACTACGTACTGCATTAAGAACTGAGGATACAAAAGATAATAAAGAATAGTCCCTGTTCTCAAGGAGTTTATAGGCTCCTAGAGGAGACAACCTGTAGATATAGTGGTATATGCAAGGCCCCTATGTTACTTAAGTCATCTTAGTGGGGAAGGCACTAGCAGCTGGGCACTGGGAAAGGCTTCCTGCCAAAGGTGGTATTTGAACTAAGTCTTGAGGGGAACGAAGGGAAGGAAGAAGTGGATGGAAAGAGGGAGAGCCCCCATGACAAGTAGATCAGTATGACTGGTCTGTAAAATCCATGGAGGGCAGGAATGTATAAGAAGATGAGAAAGACAGAAAGGAGCCCAGTGGTGAATGCCCAAAAAGGGGACTTATATTTGATCCCAGAAGTAATTGAGAGCCACTGATATTTATTGAGTGAGAGCATGACATGGTCAGACCTGAGATTGCATTTAATCTACTCTGTGTCACTCAGATAGGGAAACTGAATGTAACAATGGAGAGGGCTAGCCACTGGGAGACCAGCCTCCAAACAGACAATCTTATTTGCAGTTCTCCAGAGAAGACATTCTGTCTACTATCTCTGAGCCTTTGCTCAAGCTGTCCCTTAATCCCTAGAATTAGGCAGCATTTCAACTGAGTCTTGAAGAGAGACAGGAGTCCCAAAAAGGAGCACTGAGGAAGGAGAGCATTCCAGGGATGGAGGTCAGAGGCTGGGGCATGGCCTGTGTGCAAAGACACAGAAATCTGGGTTAGAACATCTGGGGGAAATGAGAATAGGACCAATTGACTAAAGGCTGGTTGGCCAGTGCTCACTTCTGTCCATTGTGGATTTCAATTCACTTATCCCAGTGATACTGACTCATGGGGATATAAGTGGAAGGTTGTCCATCAATTAGTAGGACATACCTGAATTTATATCGACATCAACATATTGGGATAGATTGACATTACTGTAAGCTCTATATATCCAAATCTGTACCATAATGAGCCTTATTCAAACATGGAGCTCATTCCATTCCAATGCAATAAACATTTCTAGATCACCTACTATGTTCAAGGTCTCTCATAAGTAGATGGAGAACTGGCTTAGAAAGACCTGAGTTCAAGTTGAGGCATTCGTTTGGATTATGTGGATCTAGAAATTTGAAATGGGTTTTCATACAAAAACTAGATAGAAAAAAAATGGTATAAGGTACTGAATCAGTACTGTTGATACAAAGAGAGGCTACATGTAAATAGACAATGGTATTATAATAATAATAGCTGCATTTGCATAGCATTTCAAGGTTTGCAAAGTACTTCACAAATATCTCATTTTGTCCTCTGTATAACATTAATATATAATATATTAATATAGCATTAATTAGTATATAATATAACATTAATATGATTATATGTTAAATTGATCATATAATTATATATTAATATAATTGCTATAATATTAATTTATTTATATTATCTCATTTTACCCTCTTTTTAACAATTTATTGTCTTTATTTTATTTATAACAACCCTAAGATGCAGGTGCTGTTATTACCCCCATTTTATAAATGAGGAAAGCAAGGCACAGAAAGGATAAATGATTTACCCAGGGTCACACACTTATCTGATGCTAGATTTTGAACTCAGGTCTTCCTGACTCCAGGCCCAGCATCCTTTCCACTGAGTAACCCAGTAACAAAGTAAGAATACTACCTAGGGTGGTCAGGAGAAACTTTTACAGAAGTTTGAACTGAACCTTAAATGAAACTAGAGGTTTTAAGAGGCAGAAGTGAAGAAGGGGTGCACTCTTGGCATGAGGTATGGCCTGTGCAAAGGTATGGAGGCAAGAGAGTATTTTACAGATGTATCCTGTATGTTTTTGATGTTATTGACTAATATTTGTCCCTAGTTGCCATCTTCTTCTCTTTATTTCCATATCTTGGAGGGATAATTAGTGATCAGTTTGATTGATTTCCTAAACCTTACAGGATCCTGTTAGAGAAAAATCACTGTATAAGTATTAATATGTATTTCACATCTATCTATGTGTCCATATAGACTTAATGGAAGCTTCTTGAGCCACTAAGTTCCATTTGACTTGCACAGAGCCTCCTTCATTGGCCAGTGTCCCTCCCAAGCTACCTTGTATCCCCAGTGCCTTGCACAGTGTCTGATACATAGAATTCATTTAATTAAAGTTTTATGATCACTTGCTTAAATTTGCCTATAAATATCCAGCCTTTTTCATAGGAAGGTAGCATACTTTTCCCAACCTCCAACTCTTATGAAATATCAGTGTTTTGCCCTGTGTTTGAATTGAGTCACAAAATCAAGAAAAACACGTGGCAATCCTTAGGCATCAGTCAAACACCATATGTTACATTTCTTTTCAAATGGGACAGGATCAGGGAGGTGATGTTCCAGTCAAAGGAAGCATGGATGATACGGCAACATTGAAGGGGAGGCAAGTAGAACTCATACCTTCCAGCTCAACGATGAGAAATGGATCCATGGCCATTCCCTGACCTCTGTGAATGGCACATAGAAACTGAAGCCCATGTGCCTCCTTCAGACCCTCCCTTCCAAGTTCCTCAAAAAACGTAAATACTGACAACCTGTTCTTTTCAAAGCTATTGGCAAAGACTGAACAGCTGGTGGCCAGATGCAAGATGCTAGGTGGGTAGAGGGTCTTAAGGGCTGCTATGGAAGCAGGAGAAGGGTGATGCCCTGTGGGCTTAGGAAAAAAGAGAAGGAGAAATAGGCATGGGAGGGAATGCCACCATTTTCCCCAAGGATAATACTCATTAAAATCATGTTGTCAAGGACCATCAAGTATGGTACCTGGAATCATCAAGACCAAGGAATGGAGCCACAAATAAACCTCAGTTTCTTCATCTGTAGAATGAGAATAATGGCTACAGGATTGCCTTAAGTAGTTCTTGTAAGGTCAAAAGAGATAATGTAAAAAAAAAAACCCTTTACAAACATTAAAATACCATACAAATGTCAATTATTACTCCGTAGGATGTAGCCTAATTGAAGGAAGATTGCTTTGCTTCTCTAGCCTTATTACCTGGCACATAGCAGATACTTTACCCAACTCAGGTTACCCCCTACTTATTCTATGAATCACATATACCTAATTATTTATACGTTGTCTCCCTCATTAGGGTATGAGCTTAAGGGAAGGGATATTTTGCCTTTTTTTTATCTCTAGCACTTAACAAAGTGCCTGGAGTGTGATAAATTGATTGATGATACACACTTATTAAACACTTATTGGCTGACCAACTGCCTGACCTTTTATTCCTAGAGCTTAACACAGTGCCCAGCACATAGTAAGAACTTAATAAATGTTTGTTGATTAATTGACTTTGCTGCCCTCATTTCCCCTCTTCTTCCTCCTGGAACTGTTGCTGGCTCCCCTCAGTCCCCACCTTCCCATATTGTATGCACAAGGTGCTGTCACTGTTGGAAAAATAATCAATCACCTACAAAGGTTTTAGCTGGCAGAAACTTAAGCTATTGTGTATGTGCTATTTGCATCTTAATACAGGGTCAGTGAAGAACAGAGGAATAAATGGTAGAACTTGACTGAGATCATGAGTCTCCAAGGACCACTTTTAATTTTTGCATTTGAGAGTTGAGTCAATGATTGTAGAAAATGCAAACCAAAAACCTGTCAAATCTGTACTATCAAAGATCACTGGGTTCATTATGGGACATAGCCAAAACTAAATGCACTTCACTCGGCGTGAGACCCCAGTCCAAATCAGGTGGGAATGTTTTATGTTGCACCAGAATATGAGACAATGCTGCCCCAAACAAAGTATGTTTTTAAAATAAACTGATTAATCAGGGCTAAAATAATTAATAAGGGAATTTGGGAAACAGTCTCAACACACGCTGCAAGAAAATCCTCACACTTTCAACTAGACCCATCCTTACAGTCAGGACCTTCATGGAAAATGTAGCCCTTTCTCTCTGAAATATCTCTATTGCACAAATATTCAAGAAAGAATATATAAACCTTTCTAATTAAATGTAAGGAATATAGACATTTTTTTCTCCTCCTCTTTTCCCCAGAAGTCCCCTAATAGAGTTTCCAGAGTAGATACCTACTACCAGTGCCTGAAATTTGCCTACAGAGATTTCTTTTATTTTTTTTTTTGGAGGAGGGAAGTCAGAGCAAATGAGGTTAAGTGACTTGCCCAAGGTCTTGCGGCTACAGAGATATTTTTAAGAGACAATAGGCAGGGATAGACTGACCAATGGACAGGGATACTGCCTATTCTCTATATATTTTAGAGCAGGACTCAGGGCCTCTTTACTAATTGGCTAAAAGACAGAAAGCTGATTAAAAATAGAGAGAGTCATCCCTTTTCTGCTTGCCTTCTCTCTGCAAATGTATTTTTAAAAAAATACACAAAATTCATAAAGACACAGCCAGAGCATGTACATGCATGTATAATGCACAAACAGATATGCATGCCTATAAACATGTATATATGTATATATATATGTGTATGTGTGTGTGTGTGTGTGTGTGTGTGTGTGTGTGTGTGTGTGTATACACACACAGTCGGGGAGTGGGGGTGAGGGGGCATATCATCAGGGCTATTTTTAGGTCCAGTATACTCCTGGCTTGACTCCCTTCTCCAGTGAAGGCAAAACTAGATGGTCACTCAAATAACAGTAGCAACTGACATTTATGTAGTGAATTAATGCATGCAAAGAGTCTTCACATGTTTGTTCATTTGATCCTTAAAACAGTCCTTTGAGGGAAGTGCTGCAGGCATTTTTGCCTTGATTTTTACGGAAAAGGAAACTGACCTTCAGAAAATGATGTGACTTACACAGGGACACCTGGGTAATAACTGTCAGAGGTAAGATCTGAACCCCAGTCAGTCTATGTCAGACTCCAGGTCCAGAGCTCTCTTCGCTCTATCACATTGCTTCTGTGATGATAACATCTGACGTTGCTAGAAAGGGCTTTGCAGACGTGTGAAGCACTACACAGAGATCTTCTCACTGTAACACCAAAAGAAGCCTGTGAGGCTGGTTCTCCCAGGGCCATGGCACTCATGGATAGAGGGCTCGCTCACAGATCCACAGACGCTGTTTGATTCAACCCCAGCATTTGACAG
The DNA here is from genome assembly GCA_011680675.1 of Gymnobelideus leadbeateri. NCBI lineage: Eukaryota > Metazoa > Chordata > Mammalia > Diprotodontia > Petauridae > Gymnobelideus > Gymnobelideus leadbeateri. The sequence continues at coordinate 1,470,532 of WOXC01012364.1, read as the reverse complement.
ATAGGGAAACTGAGTCCCAGAGGTGTTAAAAGACTTACTCAAAGTCACAGAGATAGCAGATGGAAGACCTGGGATTCTAACCTGGGGTCTCTGACTCCAAATCCAGCAGTCTTTGCACTGTGCCACCTCCACAAAAACTGTTCTATTAAGAGAATCGTTTTTAATCGCTATCCCATTATTAACGTCATCATCATCATCATTACTAAGATAACTGTGTACTTAGCACAGTGCCTGGCACACAGTAGATGCTTAATAAATGTTTACTGAATTGAATAATAGTTTGGAGGATTTTTTTGAGAGGGGGAGAGATTTGAGCCTGCAAAGTATTCCCAATATGGAGTTCTGATCCCATTTAATTGTAAACTCTCCCATGAGATTATAGAGTCCTTGAGGGCAGCGACCTTCCATGGTCTTTCTTTGTCTCCCCAGCACATGGTAGTTGTTTAATAAATGGTTATTGACTGACTAACTGGAAACCTCCTCCTCTGGTGCACATTGGTGACTCATCTGTCACTCAAAGCACACTTAGAGGTTAAATGACTCACCCAAGGTCTCACAGATGTAAATGGGAGAGCCAGGATTCTGCTCCATTTTCTTTGTTTCCACAGAATGGGGCAAAATGCCTGACACCCCAGTAAGATGTGGTAGGTCATATTTATGCATTCATTTATGGTGTTCAAAGCATTTTATGTGGATTATCTCATTTAATCTTCAATAACAAATAACATGAGCATTGTTTCCCCTAATTTACAGAGGGAGAGACTGAGTCTCAAAGAGACCAAAGGGCTTGCCAAAGCCAGGAACAGTAAATGGAACAATCGATTTAGCCCCCTATCTCCTGATTCCTACTGCAGGGACCTTTCCACTAATTCATGCTACTAAGAAGAAAAATAAAAAATAAGAATGTCAATGATAATAAAATACTAGGGAAGCTGGGGGCACCCCAGTGCCCAGACCCCCGGCCTTGGAGTCAGGGGGACCCAAGAGCAAATTCAGCCAGAAAATGGGGGTAAGAAAAGCAGCAACTTTTCACAGTCATTGTAATGATCACATGAGATTATTTACACAGTGCTGTACAAACCTCCATAAATGCTGGCTTGTTGTTGTTTTTACTACACATGTAAATGATGTTTCAAAGTTGGTTAAAGGGATTCACATGTGTTATTTCATCTGATTCTCACAACAATCCTGTGAGGTAATTGCTATTGCTGTTCTCATGATGATATGGAGGATCAGAGAGCTTAAGCAACTTCCCCAGTGGCTCTGTCTCTCTGTTCCTTTTTATCTCTGTCTTGCTCACTCTTTCTGTCTGTCTCTGTTGCTGTCTTCCCCCTCTCTCTGTCTCTTTGTCTTCTTTCTGTCTCTGTTCCTGTCTTTGTTTCTCTGTCATTGTCTATATCTCTTTCTCTGTTGTTCTCTCTGGCTATCTCTCTTCTACTCTGTTTCTGTCTGTCTGTCTTCCTCTCTCTCTCTCTTTCTTTTACACACACACACACACACACACACACACACACACACACACACACACATACACACACACAAAGTGTCCAGCATTTACCCTGCCCAAGGCCCAGTCAGGGCACCCTATAAAGTTCTTCCACTAGGAACACTGAAGGTTTTCGTGCCTGCTGTCCAATGCCTTGTTCTGCCCCCCGCTAAGGGGGTGTTCGTCTTAGCCCGTTATATCAGCATGATGAATGAGCTTTAAACACGACACTTTCCAGACAGACTCTAGTATACGCTGACATAGATTTGCCAAAGATTTAACTGGGTGGCACCTCCAGAGAAGAATGGAAATTAGTCTCGTGGATGCCGCACACGTTGAGAAAAGGATAAACAGGCAAGAAGGCCTCCGAGCTCCTTGTCGACATACTCTACCTAGCATGGAATGCTAAAAGCCTTGGGTTTGCTAACAAGCAAGTGGAGGGCAGAAATATGAGAAATATTTAATCTTTAAAAATACACAATGGTATCATAATTTTACTGCAGGTTCAAAGGGAGCACCATATAATTCAGTATATTTAAAGTAAAATGTCATTATATATTTTCCAAACACCAATGGCAAAAAAAAAAAATTGATGCACGGCTGGAGGGGACAGAGCAGACCCTGGACTTCTAAAAGTGCCTTCCTTAGATTTTAACTATGATTCAGTTTGTCCCACAGAGAGTTAGGCCTTTACTCTGATCAGACCACAAATATATTAAAATATCTATTCCCACCCAATGAGAAGTTTGTGTCTAAAATTCAAGGTCATAGCTAGGTAAACTTTGGATGCTCAGGGTTTTTCCCCCCTTTGGGACAAGAAATGAAGTCTAAATGTTTATAATTTTCCAGATACCTTACATTCATAGGGTCAAGAGAAAAAAAATCCATTTTCACGGAGCAATATTTCTATGTCATCCCCAGAATCAAACCAGATGTAGCTGTTCCCGAGCCCAAATACCATGTGTCTCATTTGTTAAAGAGGCAGGCAGTGTATGACTATCTTGTCTGTTCTAGTCCATGTATGGGTGTGACCTGGTGGGCTGTGTTTAAATTCCAGGAACCACTGGAATTTTCCAAAGAAGCTCTGTGGAAGCTGCCGCCCATCCCCAACAACACTGTAGCTGTGCTCACAAGGCTACTTGGGTACCAGGCCCATCTACCACATGAGGAAATGGACAAAGATGGGAATGATCGAATTTTTCAATTCTCTTCACAATCACCTACAGAAATTAATGATTTCAACTCTGTAGAAGAATCATTCCAGTTATTGAAGCATCCCCCCCAAATTATGTCAACATATTCATCACTTTGACCCTCTAGACATAGACTGGGTGGGTCTCATTATACAGGAAAAATGAAAGGATTTGTAAGAATTCCTTTAATTCCATTTTCTTGATTTTTTAATTTATTTTCAGTTTATTTTTCCAAGACTATCAGCTCAGGTAGATTAGACAGCTTGAACAGGTTGGAAGATGAGTAAGGGAAAGAAGCATTTTGGATGTATCAATGGCTCATTTCATGTTGATTCTTCACAGAACCATAAATGCTACCTACTTTCTGGTGCAGTGGATAGATTGCTAGGCTTGAAATAAGAAAAACATAGGTTCAAGTCTTTCCAATGACAATTATAAATGAATGATCCAAGACACATCACTTAACATCTCTAAGATGTCTAGGACACTCAGGGTGGGGGGGGTGGTATTAAAAACTTATAGAATGATATGGACATGAGTTGCACAGGTGTGGATAGGTTATAACATGTATCATTAAACAGAATGATCAAACTATTACTAGGGAGGGTATCACCATCTTCTCAGTCCTCCAGGCTGATAACCTGGGTACTCTCTCTATCTTCCCCCATATCCAATCAATTGCCAAGTCCTGTCCTTCCTACTTTTGCAGTCTCTCTCATATACACCTCCTTCTCTTCTCTAACACTGCACCACTCATGCCTGGACTACCTCTAGCCTCCTAGTGGCTCTCCCTGCCTCAGAGGTCCCTCCACAAGTCCATACTCCACTCACCTGTCAAACTGATATCCCTCACACACAAGCTTGACAACGTCACTACATAATTTTCCAGATACCTTACATTCATAGGGTCAAGAGAAAAAAAATACATTTTCATGGAGCAATATTGAATCAATTCTAGAGAATCCCCATTATCTTTAGGCTCTGCTTTCAAAGTCCTCCATAATCTAACTTCTTCTTACATCTTCTCCTTACCTATAGCCTGCTATCCAGGGACACTGGCCTCCTCACTGTTCCTCACGTACAACATTCTACCTCCTGACTAAACATTCTCACTAGCTGTCCCCCATGCCAAGAACTCTCCTGTTCCTCATTTCTGCTAACCCAGACCTTTTAACAACATCCATTTCCATCATACCACATCATTATTGTATTCAAGGCAGGGATAAGTAGACAATGGAGTTGTCTATGGGCAACCTGGACTGGCCAGAAGCTTAAGCATGGCCCTTCTCAGGTCCAATCCTTGAGTTGACTCCAATGTCCTACTTAGATCCCAGAACCCTCAATCTTCTGTTCCTCTGCTTTACCTAAACAGGACCCACCAGTTTCAGCCAGACATTACCTGCTGCTTGGACCTTGCTTCTCAAAGGCTCAGCTTTATTTAGTCTGTAAAGCAAATACACTCACTCATCTCATATGTTGCTTTCTCATTGTGTTTCCTCATAAGCCCAGTGGACAGAGGAAAACAGCATGAGGTAAAAAGACCATCTTGGGAGGAAACACACTTCAATACACTAGCCTTGTATTGAGATACATCAGGTCAACCACTGTCACACACTTGCATATGACTGCCATTATGTATTGTTGTTTTTAACGTTACTCATACGTCTCTTATACAGTTGAGATCATTTTGACTTCCTTCTTAGGGGTGGGGAGAGGGATGGGAGGGAGGGAGAGAATTCAGAACTCAAAATATATGAAAATGAATGTTAAAAATTGTATAAATAATTGGGAAATATTTACAAAATAAAAATATATTTTAAATGGTCTTAGCCATTCTATTTCATGCATTTTCATTGACTCGGGGTTCTGTATCTAGATCTTATACAACCACTTATTTCTGGATATTCTTCCTATAAGACTGATTTTATAGAAATCTATCTTATAGAATGCAACAGAAGATAAGACCATTTGAAAACTTACACAAAAGAGCTGTGATTTTGTCACTGGGATTTCCATCATGTTTCCAGAGTGGAAACACAACTCCCAGAGTCAAAATTCTCTCCACCAACACAGATCACCATCTGACATAGTGGCTTGAAGCATAGAAAGGTCAAGAGTTCTGTCAGGCGTCCTGAACTCAATTCTTCTTTACTCCAAATTCATCACTCCATCTATTGTGGCACATGATCTCTATTTGAAAATTCATTGGTCACTATTTGTTTCAAAAGGAACTAGTGGGGCCCCGAGGTGGCACTGTAAATAGAGCACCAGACCTGAAATCAAGAAGGCTTAAGTTTGAATCCTACCTTCAGACACTTACTAGCTGTGTGACCCTGGGCAAGTCACCTAACCCCATTCACCTCAGCTTCCTCTTCTGTGAAATAAGCTGGATAAGGAAAAGGCAAATCATTCCAGTATCTTTGCTAAGAAAACCCCAAATGGGAACACAGAGCCAGACAAGACAACAACAAAAACCAAAAGCAATGGGAAAAGTGTTCGATTTGGGGCCAGAGGACCTGGGTCCAAACCCCAATTATCCTACTTGTTCTGTGAGCAGTTGGCAAGTCACTGGGTCTAAGGTGTTTCACCTGTAAAATAGAGGGGGGAGGGGAGCAGGGCAGGGCACTTCTTAAGGACTTTCTAACTCTAAAGCTGTGGTTCTGTGCTGCTTTTATAAGGAGGGCATCCAGCATAATCAGAACCAGTTAAAATCTTTGATTATTAGCATGGAATAGACAATGCCAAAGTAGAAATTGCTGAATGTTAAAGTGGAGAGACCTCAACAGTTCAGTCAACAAAAGCTAGAAAGGATCTTCAGTTCAATTCAGTAAACATTTATTAAGCACCTACAGTCACTGTGCTAAATGTTGGGTATACAAAAGAGGCAAAAAAACAGTGCCTGCCCTTGAGGAGCTTACAATCTGATTGGGGAGACAATGAGCAAACACATACATACAAAGCTACATATAGGAGAAATAGGAAACAATTAACAGAGAAAAGTCACTGAATTAAGAGGGGTTGAGGAAGGCTCCCTCTAGAAGATGGGATTTTAGTTGGGACTCAGAGGAAGCCACAGAAGTCAGCAGTCAGGGTAGAGGAGGGAGAATGTTCTGTTTTTTCTCTCTGTGTCTCTCTCTGTCTGTCTCTCTCTCTCTGTCTGATTCTCTCTCTGTGTGTCTCTGTCTGTCTCTCTGTCTCTCTGTCTCTCTGTCTCTGTCTCTCTGTGTCTCTCTGTGCGTCTCTGTCTCTCTATCTGTCTTTCTCTCTGTCTGTCTCTGTCTCTCTCTGTCTCTCTGTCTCTCTCTGTCTCTCTCTCTGTCTTTCTCTCTGTCTCTCTGTCTCTCTCTCTGTCTCTCTCTGTCTCTCTCTCTCTCTGTCTCTCTGTCTCTCTATCTCCTCCTCCTCCTCCTCCTCCCTCCCCCCTCTGGCATAGGGGACAGCCAGGGAGAATGCCTGGGCCTCTGGTCCCACTCTCCCATTTTACAGATGAAAGGACTAAAGATCATAGATGTGAAATTACCTGCCAAGGTCATACAGAGAGTAAATGATAAATTCAGATTTGAACCCAGGTCTTCATCCTCCAAATATTTTATCCTATTGATAAAACAATGCTAAAATCTGAGGCTGACAAGAAGGAAGGAGAGTAAGGGCAATGGTCAGGGTCAGATAGGGACTAATTTCTGAGAGCTCTGAAGAGGCCACTGGCATTTGTCTTTAGGACCGGTGTTACAGGTCTGTTTGGTGGGTATGGGCTGTATGGGGCAGTCAGGGAGGAGCAGCACCTCTGGTGTGAGGGCTTGCCATGCCCTTTTCAGGGCTGCTCACCCACTCTTGGTGTTCACCTTCACCCAACTCTCACCTGTGGCACCGAGAAACTGTGGCTTATGGAACAGACACACCCCAGTAAAACCGACCTGGTAGGCAGGCCCAACCAGGGGGAGGGTCATTGACAGGCCTTAGTCCTGTCATGAATTCGGGAGCTGTCCACCCAAAGGATGTTAAGGCTCCTCCCTTGGGATGGGTGGAAGAGAATAATTTGTTCCAATGCCATGAAGGCAACTGAAGCAGGTGCCGTGAGGCCCTTAGAGCTTGGTCAGACATCAGAGGCACCATCCACCGAATCCCCAGTCATCACCAAGCATCTTGCCTTTTGTCCAGACACTGGGCTTCAGTGAAATCTGGAAGAGTGAGGCCAACAACTTTGTGCAGCTCTGCCTCAATTAAATTCAATTTACCCACAAGTCAAGACGTCACCTATGACGTCACTGGTCCTCTTCAGAAACAAGGTACGGACAACCACAGTAACAAAGTGGCCATTGACAGTCCAAGAGGAAGAAGTAGGAAGTGAGGATAGAACCGTGTCAAAAGCAGCACGCAGCTGGCACTAGAGGATTCGAGGTTCCAATGTCTTTTTCTGCCTTAGACACATCTCCTGTCTGGGCTGCAGTTTCATCATCTATAAAGAAGGCAGGGGAGGGGAGGAAGGGGTTCTAAATCCATGACCTCACTACTCAGGAACCACTGTTTTGACTCAACTGTACCTTCTCTCATGGATTCTCACAACCCTTCTCATCCCCACTGCATTCATTGGTTATTTCCCATAATTGACTGAATTAGTTGAATTGTTCTGGTATGATAGGGTATTGCCCAAAACTACCAGTTCCCCTAGTTCACTCTAGACTTCTCTTTAGCAGCCCTTTGGTTCATGGAAGATGTAGGCTTTTAACACAAAGAAGTTAACCTTGGAAACATTCTAGATTTGGAACTGGTTTGGCTTTTTTATCTTCACACTTTTTAAACTTCTGACATTTTATTTGAATGAGAAAGCTAGTATACTTAATAAGCTATGCAAGTAGGATGAAAATTCAAGAACTGATTTCTAATCCAAGCCCTGACATCATTGGGCATTCAGAATCATCTCCAGAAAATTAGACTCTATCCCTGTCTCTGTCTCTTTCTCTGTCTCTGATTCTGTCTCTGTCTCTCTCTTTCTCTTTCTGTCTCTCTCTCCCTCTCCCAATCTCCTGGTTGGCTCTTATAATAGGGTAAACAAAGGCAGGTCAATGCAATGTACTGAATATGAGAAACCAAGGAAAGCCCACACTGATGGAGAGAGAGCAAGTTCATTGTCTCACAGATGCCCCATTGGGTTTGGGGAGGAATTAGCATCTAATGTTTAAATGTGCCTCCTTCTTTTCCTTGGAGAAGGGGGGAACTACTGACGCAGGATGTTGCACATGCTATCATTCATATTCAGTGTTTCTCGGGGTTTTTTTTTTTATAACTTTTTTTCCTTGTTACAAAAAAAAAAGACTCACAGAAGAGGGAGGGATTGTATCTAGAAATGACTGTGATATTTTTTAAGGCACCAGTGGAGCAATTTTGTTTGCATTTTATTTTGCATTGTCTCAAGAAAATAACATTTAGGATTATAGATTTAAGAGTTGGAAGAGACCTTCAACATCATCCTGTCCAATTCCTTCATTTTCTAGTTGAGGAAACTGAGGCCCAGAGAGGAGTGATTTGGCCAATGTTGCACAAGTAGTATGTAACTGAACAGAATTCAAAACCCAGATCCCCTAGCTGGTGATCCAGAATTCTTTCCACCATACCACAGATGAGACTTTAGCTTGAGTAACACCACTTGAACAACAAAGATAGAAGAAACTTGCAAAAATTCAGAACTGATGCCTCAGCTGAAATAAACGTCCCTCTCTCTTAGCTTATTAGCCACAGGTGTTAAAATTCTACTAAAAAAAAAGCTCAAGAAGTTTAGCTGAAAACATTTCAAAGGCCTGTGGTGTCCAGCAGAAAACTGTGGGGGTCAGAGGGCTGGAGGTCAGCAGTGTCACCTACAAGACAACATGAGGTAGAGCTGTTTTTCCATCAGTGTTTGACAGGTGAGCTGTGGCCCTTGCATCTGACCACTGTGGGGAGCTGATGAAATGTCAGGAATCTGTCCTTGGCTTACCATTATCCATCACTCACTCTGGCCCCTTGTGCAAACAGTCTCAGGCTTCCAGATCTCTCTTTTCCATTCAGATTTTTTTTAAACAAAAGTTAAACAAAGTCACTGGCCATCACAAAGAAAATATTCAAAGTCCTTGGAAAAAAATGTTCCAAATGGGCCTGTTTACTTTGTAGTGTTTGGATTATAAACAAATATTCACACCTGTGCTGGGCCTCCGTCTGAAAACCGGCCCTAGCCAACTATTTGGAACAAACCTATTTTCATACTTTTCATAACCCTGAGGCATTTCTGTATGTGTTGCCAAGACTGAAAACTAAAACATGAAGAAGGAAAGAGCAAATGAGGCATCGGGGAGGGTGATTAACCCCAGGAAGCAAGCTGTGCAATTGATTAGACTTTCCTGAAATTCCACCTGGATCCTCTCCTTGATTTCATTTCAGAACTCCCTCTTCAAGCACCTGTCCTCAAGGATCAAGCCAGGTGAAGTGACTCCAAAATGATATTTAAGAAAGTGCTGATAGGTGGCATCTCTCTGCCATGGAGTGAGAATGTGCTGAATCCATGGACCCTGGTAATCATGCTGAAGCTCAAATGAGAAGGAGGGAGGAGAGAGAAAGGACAGGGAAACAAGTATGATCTGATCTGCTCGTAAAGTGTATTATGTTTGGTATTTAAAAGAGTAACTCCCACCCCAACCCCAACTCTCTATAGAGTGAGACAGTAGCATAGTAACTTAATGAAACCAAAATATTGATTGGGTTTCCAACACTCCAAAGTCTGCTGCCTGCATGGAGACAGTTCATATCAACAAACAGGGAGACTTTTCTGGAGCTCCACGTGAAGGGAAGCGCTGTTCCTTGAAAGGACAACCGAGATCATTACTTGGCTATTTTTAGAGCCATTGAAAATGGAGGTGGGGTACTCCTCTCCCTCACATCCCTGTGGTCAGTGAGTTGCTTGTTGAATCTTTGCATTCTTTTCCCCAAGAATGTGTAGCTGGCCCAGTGGCTTGAATGAACAGTTTACAGTTGCCAACTGGTAGCCAGACACTGAAGCAGACAGAACCAATTAGTCAAGTCCCTCATGTGATGGTTAGGCTCTTTGGGTGGTCCTTCACATTCCCACAGTTGACTCACTGAGCAGGACCTTAGGAGAATGGGAAGGGGGCCCAGAACCAAGTGACTCCTGTTTTGGGCAAACTGATGGGGGTAAGGTTGGAATTATAAGAACTTCAGTTTTAGGCTAAAGGTAGACAGACAGTCCTCCTCCCCTTAAGACACTCGCCAATTTTCAAACCTGTTTTTGTGGCTGGATTACCTTTGCAAAGGCAAAGGCAGAGTTAGACTTATTCATCTAATATATGACTTTACTAGCAATTGGTTGTCATGGGTCATGTTGCCTCCAATAGAGACCCAAAGGAAGGACTTTGGCATCATCTCTGAGCAGCAGGGAGGGGTTAAGCAAAGATGTACTAAGTATAATAAACAATGGAGAGATGACCATCAATACAAGAAGTGGTTGTATCCCAAATCCAAGGGCCAAGGGAAAAGAAGACTACCGGTGAGTCAAAAAGCATTTCTTAAGCATGTGCTATATTACCAAGCACTGGGCTAGGTGCTAGGGATACAAGAACAAGCAATGATCTCCAGAAACTTAGATCCCATCTAGAGAAACATATACATATATAGGAATAGAAAAAGTAGATCCAGGGTGACAGGTAGGGGTGGTTTGGATGCAGCTGCCTTGATCAATGATAATAAAAATCAGTCAATCAATAAGTATTTCTTAAGTCTCTAATGCCAGCCAGGCACTGGGCTGAGGTGCTGGGGCTAAGAGTCCAAAGAGGGAAACAGTTGCCATTCTAATGCTCATGGGGGAGACAACAAGAATGGGCACAATGGAACAGATATAGAGATGTAGCCACAGGTATGATTTTAATACGGGTTTTAGTTTGCAATAATGTAACATGCTAGGAACTGAGTGATATTATTGTCATGATAGAAAGTTCTGGTAACAGGCAAGGGATATTGAGTGAAAATCAAACAATGCATGACCCAACATTGTCAAGAAGGAAAAAAATCAATGAACAGGCCTTTATTAAGCATTTATTATGTAAAAAGCCCCGTGCCAGGAACTGGAGGCACAAATGAATGAAGAAACAGTCTCCTGTGCCCTACTTGAAAACCTCAGCATGGTGTGGAAATGTCCGTAAGCTTTTGAAGGCCTCTGACAGCTTCTACCATGTGGGAAAATGGTCAGGTATAGATGCAGGGATAGATAAGTAACCAGAGCATTTATTAAGCATCTACTATATGCCGGGAGCTATGCTGAGCACTGAATGTACAAATAAAAGCAAGCAAAATGATCCTTTCCCTCAAGAAGCTTACATTCTAATGTAGGCAAAGAGAACACAAAGGGGACCTAGGAAGTCGGCAGGATCCACGCAAGACAATATGACTTGGAAATAGCCAGGAAGAGATGGGGAGGCCTGGTTCTAGTCAAGATAAGGTCCAAGCTCGCCTGTCAGAGCCCAGAATGGGAGAGGAATGGGAAGGATGGCCAGAGGGCAGGCGGCCTGAATTGGAAATAGACAGGAAGCAGGTTCTTTGAAACCATTTCATCAGCATTAAATTCTACAACCCATAACCTCAAGAACTGGAAATGCATCAAATATGGAATTGTAGATTTCCAAATAGGTACAAACAATTCTCAATTTTCTGTATCAGTTGAGGAGAATATAGGGATGGGGACCAGATCTGTGGTTCCATTGTTATAGAGAAGTCCCAGGATGAGGAGGTGCCTACTCCCAATGCAGGTCAGTGCTTTGGTTGCAGCTCACCATCTTAGATCAGCTGTTCTGGATCTTTTCGTGTAATCTGGTCCTCTTTGGCAGACTGGTAAACCCCCTGGACCTTCCTCAGAATAACATCTTTTATTTTTTTTTAAAAGCAATTGGGGTTAAGTAACTTGATCAAGGTTACACGGCCAGTCATTATTTATGTGTGGGTGCTCATTTTCTGAGGCCAGTTTCGATCTCGGGTCATCCCAACTCCGAGGCCGGCGCTCTTACTGCGCCACCTAGCCGCCCCAGAATAACATCTTTTAAATACATATAATAAAATACATAAGATTCTAGAGGAAACCAATTATACTGAAATATAATTATCAAAATACTTTAGTTTTTATTTTATTTATTTACTTTTAGTTTACAACATTCAGTTCCACAAGCTTTTGAGTTCCAAATTTTCTCCACCTCCCTCTCTTCCTCCTCCCCCGCCCCCCAACCATGCTGGCATACAATCGGATATAGGTTCTACAAATACCTTCACATTAAACATTAGTTGTAAAGAAAGATTATAACCAATGGAATTAACAATGAGGAAAAAGGGACAAAACAAAACAGAAAAGAGAGAAAGTAGTTTGCTTCAATCTACATTCAGACTCAGTAATTCTTTCCCTGGACGTGGATAGCCCTTTCCATCATGAGTGTTTTAGAGTTGTCTTTTAGCCTTGCATTGCTGAGAGGAGCCCGGTCTATCAAAGTCAATCATCATAGATATGATGCGTCTATAATTCTGTACAGTGTTCTGGTTCCGCTCTCCTCACTCAGCATCAGTTTACCTAAGCCTCTCCAGGTTATTATGAAGCCTGTCTGCTCCTCATTTCTTATGCCATGATAGTATTCCATTACATTCATATACCACAACTTGTTTAACCATTCCTCAATTGATGGGCATCCCTTTGATTTCCAATTCTTTGCCACCACAAAAAGACCTGCTCCAAATATTTTTGTACATACGGGTCCTTTTTCCACTTGTATGATCTCCTTAGGATACAGCCCTAGAAGTGAATACTATACTCTTTAAAAGAAGTTTATGGACCCCAACCTGTTAAAGAGTTACCCAAATCACTACAGGTTGAGTAAATTGTTTACATTGTCTAAAACATTGGACAACTATTGGACAACTAAATCGTTCTTTGTCTAATGATCGATGAGCATAACCAGAGGAACCAAGCAACATCCACATTAACAATAAAATAAGAGACAAAAAGAGGTAACCACTGAATGGAAGGATGGCTTGGAGGTTCTCCTTAGAGAAACAAATAACAGTCTTGATCTATTTAATGTCCTCACAAAGAATTCATAGGACACTTAGTCGCCTTGTCTTGCCGGGTTCATGAAGATCGTAAACAGGGCTATAACTCAGACATGATGGCCAAGGTTTTGCCTCAGGATGCTGAAATTTAGAGGGTTCTGATAGCACTTGAAGTCCTACAGCAGGTAAGAAAGAACTAAGCTTGGCAACGAATAAGCAGTTAAAATTGGAAGCTATCAGATGGTTTTTCCACACTTTCCAGTGACTGTAACCCAAGTTAATTCCTCTCTACCTTGAACCTTGCCCCCCAAATCATCTTTGTATCCCCATAGAATCTAAGGTCCTAAGGTCCATTACACACAGACACACACACACATATATACATATGTGGCTACATAGATATAGATAGATATATAAATATGTCCATACACATAGGTAAGAATAGAGACAGAGAGAGAGAAGGGTGGGGGAGAGAGGAAGAGGGAGAGGGAGACAGAGACTGAGACAGAGAACCTGCCTACCATGTCCCAGGCATTGTGCTAAGTGCTGGGATACAAATACAAGAAAGTAGAACAGTCTCTGCCCTCAAGCAGCATACATTTTAATGGGAAAGACAACAAATAAAGGGGCAGTGGAAGCTGGGGTGGATAACATTCAACATGGAGATAGCCAAGAAGTAGAATGAAAACCTATAAGACCTTGTCGAGACAAAACAAAAGATCAGCTATCAGAGCTAAAGAGCCCAGGGCCCAGGAAGAAATCCAAGGTTCTGAGGGGAGGGAGATAAGAATGTTGGGCAGAGAGCAAACAGCATGGTGTGGAAAGGGCCCAGAAGTGAAAGATAAATTCCATTTACAGGCCAATATCTACTGGAGAAGATAAAGAATGAGAGAAATTCCCCTAAAGAGTCTGACAGGTGTCCTGCTCTGTTGTTGGTTGGATTTGATCTTAAACCACCGTAAAAATACTATGATCATGATGATATTCCAGACAGGATAGAACAGCAGTAAAATCTGGGCCCAACAACTTCTTGCATGAGTGCCTTGGAGCAAATGATGCACGCTCTAGTTTCTAACATGAGACATCTGCTGATTGCAATGGCCTGGAATGCATGCAATAGAGATGTTAAAAGGTGGTTAAAGGTGCCCTCTTTTTCCATCACTGGGCTAATTCTCTGGCACATTGGAGAGACTCCAAATGCTTGCGGCCTTACTGGCCCCAGCTAGGAGATAAGCCCCTTTCATAGGATGGTGCCAAGGCTCAAATATCAGTGAATGTCCCTTTAGGCTGCTACTGACTTCTCCCCCAAAACACAAGGGTCAAAGGGGAAAAGCTAGCTTAGAAGTTCCATATCTAGCAATTTTTTTCAAACCAGGGCAAATGAGGCAAAATGCACACAATACAGCTAAAGAGAGAAGGGGCAATTGTGGAAACTGAGACACCATAAGGTTGCTGATGGGGAAGCCACCTCTAGGGTAGGGACAGGACAGGGCTGAATCAGAGAGGAGTCCACCTGAGGCACAGCCACTCATGAGGGAGAAAAATGCCCTAGGGGAGTTTCCTACTTTAATTATCCTGCAGGTTCTGGTGCTCAATGGAGTTATTTTCATCAATGCTTAGCCTCAAACCTGGCCCATAGGACATGCTCTATTATAATCATCATCATCATTAATAATGTTTGTTAATTGAATGAATGAGATAGAAAACCACAGAAGCCATGTAGAGTCCAAATGGCATAAATCTATACCGAAGCCAACTGGTCAGAAGCACCCTCTTCCCTTCATGTACATACTAAATAATGATAATAACAACAACAAGGAAGAAGAAAAAGGAGGAGGAGGAAGAAGAAGAGGAGAGGAAGGAGAAAAAAGAATGAAAAGGAAGGGAAGGAGGAAAGAAAGAGAAGGGTGAGAAGGAGGAAGAGGAAAAGTAAAACAAAGAAGGAGGACAAGGAGAAGAAGGAGGAGGAGGAGGAGGAAGAAGAAGAAGAAGAAGAAGAAGGAGGAGGAGGAGGAGGAGGAGGAGGAGGAGGAGGAGGAAGAAGAAGAGGAGGAGGAGAAGGAGAAGAAAAAGAAGGAGGAGGAGGAGGAAGAAGAAGAAGAAGAAGAAGAAGGAGGAGGAGGAGGAGGAGGAGGAGGAGGAAGAGGAGGAGGAGGAGGAGAAGGAGAAGGAGAAGAAGAAGAAGAAGAAGAAGAAGAAGGAAGAGGAGGAGAAGAAGAAGGAGGAGAAGAAATTTACATAATGTTTAAGGTTTGCAAAATCCAGGTAATAATGTAGAATGCCCAAAGATCCTACTTAGTGAGACCTTAAATGAGGATTTCTTAATGTAACTGGTCCAAGAGCAGAAGCTACACTTTAATGACTTGGAGGGTCCAATAATAATAACTGAGTCTTCACTTCACGTGTTTGTCTTTCTATAAACAAGATGGGGAGAGTTCAGTGAGGGAGATCAAAAGACAGGATCCATCTGGCTTTCAATGGTGACATATACATACATACATGATCAATTGGAAGTAGAAAGAGTAAGTATTTGTATAGTAACCACTAAGTGTGGAGTACTTTGTTTTTTACAAATATTATCTCATCTGATTCTCACAACAATCTTGTGATGTCAGTGTTATTATGATCCCCATTTTACAGTTGAGGAAACTGAGGCAAACAGGGATTATATGACTTCCTCATACAGCTGAGTTCAGATTTGAACTTAAGTCTTCCTGATGCCTAGTCTTCCTGATTCCAAGTGCATTGTTCTATCTACTGCATAACTACATACATACATAAATATAAATAAGGAAGGAAGGAAGGAAGGAAGGAAGGAAGGAAGGAAGGGAGGGAGGGAAGGAGGAAGGAGGGAGGGAGGGGGGAAGGAAGGAAGGAAGGAAGGAAGGAAGGAAGGAAGGAAGGAAGGAAGGAAGGAAGGAAGGAAGGAAGGAAGGAGGAAGAAAGGAAAAAGAAAAAAGAAAGAAGTAACAATAGAAGGGAATAAAAAAATCCTTTGAAAATATTTCCTTTCTCCCTTCTGTTTGTTTATTGTGTTAGTAAGTTACTCGGGTGATGAATTTCAGTTAGAACTGCCTGCTCATGAAAGCAGGTTCAGAGATGCAAATCGTGTGTCTCATCTCTGCAATCGATACAGATTTTCTTTTTTTTAAAGAGAAGAAACCCCAAAGGGAAAGAAAATAAAATGAAAGAAAGAAGACAAGCCACCTACTACTGATTTCTTTATTGAGAAACTGAGAATTGTGTAATGCAAAAATCACAGACAAACAGCAAGTGAAGGAAAAGGGCAGGAGGAGCAGGTTTCATCAGGTTTAGAAGCATTTCCAGACTTGTTGCCGTGTTATGAGCACAAGTGAGGAAATCTTCAGTTGTAAGATTGTTCAGTGCCAAAATAAGTGTCAAGCTGAGCACCAGATTCGATAAGACTCCTCGATGCCGCTTTAGGCACTGCACAGTAGGACTGTACAGAAGCAAGCTGAGAATGGAGCAGCCAGCTCTATCTAAATGTTCAGCTTTTAGACAATCGGTGATTTCAAGGTGTTAGATTGAGTAGCCAGGTAGCTAACATGCAAGAGTAGCTAATGTCTAGGGGTTCTTAATGCAATGCTGTTGATTTATTGACAACATATCACTGACAACTGAGACAGGTGGGCAAATATAAACCACGGATCTAATTTTCTGTGAGTTTTTTTCTTTTTTTTAAAAAAAGATTGATGGAGACAATGTGGCATCATGGATACAGAGCAGGCCTTGTAGATAGAAAGACATGAGTAAAAACCCACCTCTGACTCACATTCTCTGTTTGACTCTGGACAAATCTCTGAGACCCTAAATTTCAGAGAAGGCACTGACCACATGGGCAGAAGGAGTCTGCTCATCTGGGAGTTCTCTGTACCAATAAAATCAGAGGGTCTAATACCTCTCCTTTCTATTGATGTCTTTTGGAATTACTTTATATCACTATCATGTCTGAAGAGACTTCTTACTCCCTTGAACCCTCTTTCTTTTTTTTTTTTTTTAAAGCAATTGGGGTTAAGTAACTTGCTCAAGGTTACACGGCTAGTCATTTGATTTATGCGTGGGTGCTCATTTTCTGAGGCCGGATCTGATCTCGGGTCATCCAAACTCCGAGGCCGGCGCTCTTACCCACTGCGCCACCTAGCCGCCCCTTTAGGGCAATTGGGGTTAAGTAACTTGCCCAAGGTTACACGGCTAGGTTTTTGTTTGTGCGGATTAGGTGTCGGAGGCTGGCTCCGAACTCAGGTCCTTCTGATTCCAGGGCCGGCGCTCTATTCACTGCGCCACCTAGCCGCCCCTGAACCCTCTTTCTTAACAAAATAGTCAAGCTGTCAAACCATCACATAAAGCAAACAAGTCTTACAATACATGCTACATTCTCATCCCTAGTCCCCCATCTCTTCTTAACCATGAGAAGGAATTAGTTCTATATAAATTATTTTCTTTGGAACCAGGATTGTTCATTTAAATTAATCTGATTTTAGGTGCCTTTTCACATGTCTTCATTTTGGGGGATTGTAATAATTGTATATAGTGTTCTCTTGGTTTTGCACTCTTTACTGAATCAGTTCATATAAGTCTTCCCATGTTTCTCTGAAATCATCCCCTTCATCATTTCTTATAGCCAAATAATATTCCATTGCATTCATGTACTACAATTTGTTACTCCATTAGAATAGAAGTTCCCGAAAGATATGAAATGTTTTGTCCTTTGCATAAGTGTCTCCAGTCACTGGGCACCTGGTCCGAGCTTAACAAATGCTTACTAACTAATTTGTTAATTAACCTATTGTTTCCAAGCTTTTGCAACCATGGAATATTACTATGAGTATTTCCTAGTATGTGAGACCTTTCCTTACATCACTGACCTCGTTGGGAGTATGTACCCTATAGGGAAATGAGACAGTCAAAGAATGTGGAGGGTTTAGAAGCACATCATTTCAAGGGGTCCCATTCAGTATCCAGACTATTCTCCTTTAGCCCAACACATTAGCTACTTTGGTTCTCCAGGCTCCAAACTGTATATGTTACAAGCTGATCAAAGTACTTTTCATGCACAGGAACATAGCAAGAATTAAGTTGGTCTTTTAGGAGAGTTGGGATTATCTTGTATATTTGCAATCTTTGGCTTGGTTCAGGAAATATGCCTGCCATAAAGATAATGAGATTATATCTTCTATTCTAAATTTAAATTTTCCCTTAGGTGATTTTTCAAAATGTTGATGGGAGCTACCTAGTTCAACTTGTCTGTCAAGCTTTAATCCAGTCTTTCAACCAAATCTTAATACACCAACAAGCAATCCACCACACTCAGAGTACAGAGGCCCCTCACTCTGCATGACAAAGATAAATCTCACTAAGAATGTGTCTTATACAACTTTGCATTTTCCACAATACTTAGTACATAATTGATATGCAGTTAAAATTCATTGATTGAATGAATGAATGAATGCTTCAGACACTTGCTAGATGTATGACCCAGGGCATTAACTTAACCTCCTTGAGTCTCAGTTTCCCCACCATGAAATGATGTAGTTGAACTCAAACTCTATGGTCCCTTCCAACACCAAATCATTGATCTTATGACTCATTGAATGGAACAAGACCCCACTGAAGTGATGTTTCCTAGAAGAAATTCTATCTCATATTTTTCCAAATGCCTTCAGCTACATTCTATTAGGTTAAATTTAGGGTTGGGAAAGTACATTGTTAAAAAGAAAACATTAAAGTTGGTAGAACTATTTTCTGATCTCACCTCTTCCTCTGTGACCATAATCATAGGTTCCTGGATCAAAGGGATTTCATCAAAGGGTCATCTGGTCCAACTCCAGCCTTTTTTTTAACAGATGAGGAAACTAAATCCCCAAAAAGTAAAATGACTTGCCCAAAGTCACACAGGGAGGAAAGGTAAGAGCCAAGTTTGCAACCCAAGTCTTCTGACTTCAAATTCATCACCCTTTCCCCTACACCACAATGTCTCTCCTCAACATTCCTGGAGTCTTAGTTTCTTTGGAATCTAAGCTCTAAAAATGTTAGAGTCAGAAGAAACTTTAGAGGTCATTGAGTCCAATTCTCCTGTGTTATAGTTGAAACTGAGACCCAGGGAGGGAGGCTGATTTGACTAGTTATACAGCCAGTTACCACAGAGCTAGGACTTTAAGCATTCCTTGTTTCGTTTTTCCCACCTGTTAAAAGGAGTGACCCTTTTTACAGGAATACAGGGGAGAGGGACAAGAGATATGAAACATTTGGAACAGGTTAAGGAAAAAACCCTTTAGGTGTTTCAGTTGGCACTCTCTCTGCTCCATTTGGGGAACCTTCCTCCAGTCATTTTGAAATTTCCCATGTGGGGAGCTGGCATTCAGCTATAAACTGTTGGTAGCAACCTAAGTAACTGGAACCACAGGGCTATTTGTGCCAACTCCAAGTTCCTGCCATCTCTTTGCCTGTATCAATAACAGCGCCACAAACATTCCTGGTGCCCATGGCAATGACAGTCCCAGTAACATCTGCTCTTTCTCTCTGTCTGCCAAGCACCCGAGACAGAGTTGTATACATCACCCCCCACCAAAGCCTGGGCAAAGAAACGAGTGTCTAGGCTCCTGAGGGGATAAACAGAAAAGGGAGATTAGCAGCCAACACCAAGAGAAACAATGGAGGATGTTGGGCGCTGCCAAAGCCAAGGCTGCTTGTTCAGACAAAGCCTGTCTCCTGGGCAGAACTGAGAAATGCTAACCCACTGCTAAGGTGGAGGAGGTGAGAGAAGGTGAGCTGCTTCCCATGGGGCAGACGGTGAATTTCACACTAGAGAGGGATCAAGCTAGTATATGATGTTGAGAATTCCTTTAGAGGCCTGTCTTTAGACATGTAAGGGACACTGACCCCTTTCTTTCCCTTTTCATCACTAACCTGATCCATATGAAAAAGGCCATCAAAGATATTCTTTAGCCAAAATTAATTTGATGCCTAGCATCACAGGGACCCATTAGACGAAAAAAATTAAATCTTTTTTATAATTAGTATTCCAGCATATTTTTCTTTTACCATCTAGACTACTTAATGAATATAATTTAATTATTTAAACATTTAAGTATTAATATCTGTTAATTTGCTGTATCTATAGCAAGCATGGAGGCTAATGGGAGTAATTCAGTTGTAACATTTTAAAAAACATTGGTGCTTGCCAGGGCAGATAGAACTACATGGAGAACTTTTTCTTAAAGGGATACTATCTGATCTAAATGATAAAGATATTGAAGGTATTTTATAGCATGCTATTGAGAATGTCAGGAAATATGAAGTAATAACTAAAAGCTATGAGGAGAGAAAATAAAACATTTTTATCTGTTTTCTGCTAATTACAAAATAATGTAAATTAAAAATCCTAGAATAGGGATTTCAGGAAGTAAGTGAAATTTGATCATAAAAACTATCATGATAAAGGAGAAAATATGACAGAGATTAAAATGATATTAATTAAGGAGGGAGCATCTGGAGAAACAGTAGAGTGAACCAATTAGAATTCTAATTAGAATTAACTTGGAACAAAAAACTATTGGAAACAAGAAACAGCTACAAATGTTAATAGGCTTCCACACATTATGGAATATAATAGAACAGAATATCACAGTGGAACCACCAACTTAAGATAAAATTTTTCTTGGGGAAGGAACCATGTCCCTTTGAGGAGTAAACATGGGAAATTTGGGTTTGAAATGTAACTGAAACATTTCATCAGTGAAAATCACCTGAGGTGAAAAAAAAGAGTTAAATTCTTAGAGGTTCAAAAAGGCACTAAATTTGGAATTGTACAAAGCAAAAAAATTGCAGTACCTGAAATAATTTAGTATGTATATTTACAAAGATTAGAAAAACAATTAGACATAGAGAGAGACTTGCAAATTTTATGCAATACTATCCAACAAAAATATGAAAAAAGCACTTGAATTTGTAATTAGGTTAGACAGGTAGCTTCAAAGGCTAATAGTAAAAGGAGAAATATAAAATTCTGAAGAAACAGATGCCATTAGTTTGAGGGAAAAAGAATATGTCATGGTATGATATATCTCCAAGGATTAATGGACTATTTAGCTTAATTATAGGAACAAGATATCAAATGGTTATGAACTCTTGGAAATAGTCAATTATTTTGAACAGGTTAAAAGCTCGATCAATGCCAATTCCAGAGGATTAGTCTAGTGTGTGCTACAGAATTAAGAAAGAGATCATTTCAGGTTACAGGAGTTCAAAAGGTGGAAGGTATTGATACTCTGATAGTAGCAAGTTAATAGGTGGTAGTGTAGCCAGATAGCAAAGGAGCAAAGAATGAGACCCTTTGGTGAAAGATCTCAAGCCTGTGGTGCAGTGAAGAGGGAATCTTCCTCACAATTCCAAGACAGAAAATAGTGTTTGTGGTCAGTTACAGACCAGAGCACAGGCCAGGAAAGAACTAAACACCTCTCCTTTGATCATACCACCTTGAAAGAACTGAAAATTTACAGACCTCTAAAAGTATCTCTGAAAACAGCTGCAAAAACTCCTTTAGTTAGAGACAGTATACCTCTCTTCCCCCACTGGAAGCAGAGTCCTACCTTGATAAAGAGTTAGAAAGTCAAGTATTTGGCTGGGAAAATGAGCAGAAAGCATAAAAAACCCTCAGACTATAGAATATTACTTTGGTGACAAAGAAGATCAAAACATACAACCAGAAGAAGAAAACAAAGTCAAATTTTCTATATCTAAGGACTCCAAGAAAAAATATGAATTGGTTGCAAGCCATGGAAGAGCTAAAAAAGGATTTTGAAAATCAAGTAAGAGAAGGATCTCATCAACCAAGGACAAACAAAGGAAAAATGAAGCTATCTTTTGTTTTATCTGTGGTTTATATGGATATAAGAGTGAACACATATTAAATAGAAAAATTGTTTCTTTTTTACTTATCTGATTTTGTGAATTTTAAATAATAAATTTTTAAATTTTTGTGTCATTGGCTCTGACTGAAGAATGCAAATTCTGAAGAAAATTAACCATGTTTCTCTAGTTAGTTGACCTCAAGTTCAAAACATTATCCTTTTTCTTGTGGGGTCATGTTAAATCTGTGGTATAAGTATCAAAACCTCATTCTTCTGATGTTCTAAAGCCGAGGATAACAAAAATCATTCTTTTGGTCGCTGACTACTGACTGATAAATGTTTTTAAGGGGTTGAAAAAGCAACTAGAGGAAATATAATACAAAATGGAATAGTTATGTTAAATTTTAATAAGAAACATCAATATTTTAAAATTTTAAATAATTAAGCTCTCAAATGTTATTTTCTGCAAGTTTGCAGTATTTATACTTCTAAAGTCATTAAAGATTAAAACTGCACTAGGAATTTGGGGATTGCAAATAAATATTTTTATATGTGAAATATATGTTTGGTTGTCTATTTCCTAACATAATTGAATATGTATAATGATTATCACAAATGAGAATGATTATTTTGCTTATATTTAGATTAGAATGAGAAAGTTTAGGTTGTGCTGATCAGACAGAAAATATGCTTATCTTTGACTTTTTAATAGTTATGTGATGTGGCACACCCCTCCTGTCTTGAATTTTTAATGTTTAGAGTAATACAAATACTCACTGGGGGAAGGATGTTAAGTATATTGTCCTTTTCAGGTCCTTTTAATATAGAATAGGCTAGTGAGAAAATGGTCAGAAAAAAGTATTTTTATATAAAGGATGATAATTTATATCAACTATCAAAGGCTATAAGATGTTGTCTCTGTCATATATGAATGTTTTATACATAGAAGGAGTAGAAAAAGAACTTTGTTTTAATGAGAACTACTAATATATGAACAGTTTTCAGGTGGGACTTGAGCCATTTTGTTTTTATTTTTGTTTTTTTTCCTTTTTTGGAGGGCAATTGGGGTTGTCACTTGCCCACAGTCACACGGCTAGTTTTTGTGTTAAGTATCTGAGGCCAGATTTGAACTCAGGTACTCCTGACTCCAGGGCCAGTGCTCTATTCACTGCACCACCTTGCTGCCTGTACTTGAGCCATTTTGGACAGAAAATGGACTTTGTTATAAATATAAAGACTCAACCTTGCAAACAATGTGGAATGATGCCTTATTGTATAGGGGGAGGGGGAGAGACAGAAGAAGTGATATTTAAAAAAGGCAAAGAAAATAATTTTCTTTATTAAATACTGGAGAAATGGAAATGCAAATAAACGTAGTTTTAAATACAATAAAGGAACTAAGAGACATTACTGAAGACTTAGAATGATAGGGGATTATCATACATGAACTCGTTTACATATAGCCATTTCTTGACCGAAGTGGGTAAACTTTAGAAAATGAGAAATCATACAAACATGGAGGGATTTTAAAGGGACTATTAATTTCATAGGGAAGAGTTTGGGACTTAGTAATAAATAGTTAACATTTATATGGAGCTTACTACATGCCAAACACTTTGAGGTCTGTCAATTATCCTCAACCTGGTTTTAACCCATCTGCCAAGATGGGTTTGCTTGGTGTGGCCAGTCCACATGCTACAGCTTCTTGGAGTCACAGGTGAAAGCTGGCTGACAGGTAGTTTCATCATGTGGTAAGTGATCAGATATTTAAATGTGATATATATTGGTGGAGGCTGAGGAACTCACATGGTAAGTAGGAGTATATTTCCCCTCAAAAGAGGAAATAAAACCCCTGAGAAAAACCTCCTAAGACCCTGAAAAAACTTGAGTGTAACTCTGTAGTGGCAGTCTATCTATCTATCCCTTGACTGCCAGGGGCAGGACAGACTGGAGAGAGTAAACCGACCCAGACAATGATTAGGTATCCACAAAGGATAATAGATATGGGATGACGTTGTAGGGATCCATGTCAAGGGAAACATCCACACCCATCCCACACTCCCATTAGAGAGGTCACCTATTTGTGCAGCTGCATGACCTTCAGAGAGACCTTCAGAAAGAGTGGGCCCTGGTGTTAGCCTCTCCCCAGCTGCAGCTGCTAAAACCAATTTTGTGGAAGAAGAAATGGTGATTTTTTTAACCGTGTTTTTCTGCTTTAATTAGAGGTCTATTGTTTTAAATGTATGTGTTATTTGGTCTGAGCTTGTGTAATGATTCATAGAAATAAGGACTCAGAGGTTTAGATTAGATATTCTAAACTAGGATAGTAGCCAAGAGAGAAGGGAAAAAGACCAGAGAGTAGAGGGAGGAGATGTCTGGCCCAGGAGACCAGCCTCAGATGGTCCCATTGCCCAGTCATCATTCTCATCATCATCGTCATCACCACCACCACCATCATCATCCTTATCAATCTTGCAATCATAATGGATAGGGTTATAGTCTGAAAGATCTGGATTCAGATTCCACTTCTGACATTTACCAGCTGAATGACCATAAGCAAGTCATCTGATTTCTCTGATCCCCACTTTCTTGATCTCAGGTCTTCCTGACTCCATATCCAGCATTCTATCCACTGTGCCACCTATCCAGGACCTAGGCTCCATGATCATAGAAAAGTCATCACATCTCTCTGGCTTTAGTTTCCTTGTTTGTAAAATGTTTGTAATGTTTGTAAAATGTTTTCCATCTCTTGCTCTCCCTCCCCACCCCATCCCTGTTCCCTTTCCCCTCTCCATCTTCCAGTCTCTCTCTCTCTCTGTCCCTCTCTCTCTCTCTCTCTTTTTATATATAATATACACATATGTATATATGTACATGTATATATATACATATCATCAATGTGTTTATATACATAATGTATATTTCTATAACACATATATATGCCTCAAAGGATTAGAGAATCCTATATATACATGAAGCTAAAATGCAATTATGCACAAAAGTGCTTTATATATTTTAAAACACTAGATGTCAGTTAGTCTTATTGTTTAACTGTTTTATAACTCTTTAACCTTTTCAAATGCTTTTTCATCTGCTATTTCATTTGATCCATGCAATGATCCCCTTGTGGTTGACAGTAGGTATTATTGTTGTCCTGTTTTGCAGAGGAAGACACTTAAGGCACAATATATAAAAAGTTATTAAGTTCACTGTGAGCTATGTTATATGTAGGTTATCTTATAAAGTTCACTTATACTTCAGAATTCACTGGAAAACCCATAAATCAGGGCTTAATTTTTGTTTTGTTGATTGTCTAGACTTAAGAAAATGATGGCGAAAATATTCATAATGCAGATCATACTTAAAAGCATATCTTGCTGTGCTGGGGTTTTTCCAGAGACCTGATTACTATCTAATAAAATATATAATCCAAATCAATTCTCTGTGAATAAATGATTGGACTTTTAGGATTTTATAGGATAGTCTATTCTGAAAGATTTGGATTTTATATCACACTGATATAGCCTGAGCCGTGGTAAAATGTAGGATTCTGAAAGCTACACTCAAGTTCAAAGTACATTCCTGTCAGTTAACACAACTCATGGGCCCTCACCAACATATTCTTTTACCAGATCAAATAATAAGACAACTTAGTTCAAAGAAAAATGCATTTAATAAAACAGCATAACATGGGAATCTACTCGATATGCAAACTTTTCTAAAAATTCTTATACCATCAGGAGAAAAGGGAACACATAAGAAATATATAGAAAGAGAAGACAGAGAACAAAATAGCCAAGGAAACTTGCAGTCATATGACTGCATCCCAGCTGGAACTTCTCTCTTCATCCAAATATGCCAAAAACTTGATGATGGCCCTGCTGGTGTGGGGATATAAACATTTAGGCTTTTTTCTCTACCAATCTACTTCCTGATTTCTCTGCTTAGCTAGTGGCACCATCAATTTAATTCAGTTCAATAAATATTTATTAAGTACCTCTTATGTGAAAGATACTATGCTTGGAAAGGGGCAGGGGAATAGAGAAATAGATAGAGATGAAGGAGAAATGGCCCTCTAGGTTCAATGGCTAATTCTCTGCCAAGCTACTGCCATATGCTGGTTTTCTGCTGAATTTCAGCTATTATGAAGTCTCTTCACTGCAAGGAAGTAGACATAGCTCTTACTATTTCTTATTATTTCTCTGCTCCATACTCTCAGGGCTATTCTGTAAGTCAAACTCATAGCCTCAGTCAGCAGACTTTAGGTCAAGTCAGTTTAGCCTCCTTTGTTTCTCCCTATCTATAACTCTTTCAAGTCTGCCTGCTGCTTTGGTGGGGTTAGAAAAACCTGTGAGACTCTGGATCTAGCACTGAGTTCATGAAAATTATCCTAGAATTTCATTTAGTTAGCTAGAGGGTAGGGTCAAGGTGGAACTGGTGACCCTTGTCCTACATTCTTTCTCATACCAAAATTATTGTGAATGAATGCATGAATGAATGAATGAATGGGTGAGTAAGCAGATCAATGAATGAATAACCATCTGTGCCAAGCATTATTGGGGTTACTAAAACAAAAGCAAAGACATCACTTACACAGATGGAACTACATTCTAACGGGGAAGGAGGGACACATAGAGGATATTTTATTTGGAAAGTTACAAAGATGGTAAGTGGAGCCATCACAGAGTAAAATGATACATGGTAATATTGACTTAATTATGCCTCTAGAACTGGAAAATGGGAGGAGCAAGGGATGGCTCCTGTTGTAGGCAGCAAGGCAGCTAACTAGAAAATGGCAAGAGAGTTAAGTGAATCATGCCTGAAGCAGCCTGAAGGAAACCACGAGAAATGAAAGACAAAAGAAAATAGTCTGCTTCACTCTGCATTCAGATTCCATAGTTCTTTCTCTGGATGTGGATGGCATTTTCCATCAAGACTCTATTGGAATTGTTTTAGGTCCCTTGCATTGCTAAGAAGGGCTAAGTCTATTAAAATCAGTCATTGCACACTATGGCTGTTACTGTATACAATGTTCTCCTGGTTCTGCTCACTTCACTCAGCATCAGTTCATATAAATCTTCCCAAGTTTTTCTGAAGTCTGCCTGCTCATCATTTCTTATAGTACAATAGTATTCCATTACATTCATATACTTGTTCAGTCATTCTCCATTTGATGGGCATCCCCTCAGTTTCCAATTCTTTGCCACCACAAAAAAAGAGCTGCTACAAATATTTTTGTACATGTGGGTACTTTTTCCATTTTTATGATTTCTTTGGGATACAGCCCTAGAAGTGGTATTGTTAGGTCAAAGGGTATGCACATTTTTATAAACCTTTGGGCATAGTTCCAAATTGCTCTCCAGAATGGTTGGATTAGCTCACAGCTCCACCAACAATGAATCAGTGTTCCAACTTTCCCATGGCCTCTCCAGCATTTATCATTTTCCTGTTTTGTCATGTTAACCAATCTGATAGGTGTGATGTGGTACCTCAGAATTGTTTTGATTTGCATCTTTCTAATCAATAGTGATTTAGAGCATTTTTTCATATGACTATAGACAGCTTTAATTCCTTCCTCTGAAAACTGCCTGTTCATATCTTTTGATCTCTTATTAATTTGGGGAATGACTTGTATTCCTGTAAATTTGATTCAGTTCTCTATATATTCTAGAAATGAGGCCTTTATCAGAGACACTGGTTGTAAAAATCCTTTCCTAGTTTTCTGCTCCTCTCCTAATCTTGGTTTCATTGGCTTTGTGCAAAAATTTTTCAATTTAATGTAATCAAAATTATCCATTTTGCATTTTATAATGATCTCTATCTCTTATTTGGTTACAAATTCCTCCATTCTCCATAAATCTCACAGATAAACTATTCTTTGCTCCCCTGATATGTTTATAGAATCAGCCTTTATATCTAAATCATGTAGTCATTTGAACTTTATTTTGGTATATGGTGTCAGACATTGGTTTATGCCCAGTTTTTGCCATACTATTTTCCAGTTTTCTCAGCAGTTTTTGTCAAATAGTGAGTTCTTATCCCACATAAGCTGGGATCTTTGGGTTTACAAAACAGTAGATTCCTATAATCATTGACTATTGTCTTATGTACCTAACCTATTCCACTGATCTATCCCTCTATTTTTTAGCCAGTACCAAGTAGTTTTGATGATTGTTGCTTTATAATACAATTTAAGATCTGGTATGACTAAGCCACCTTCCCTAGCATTTCTTTTCATTAATTCCCTTATTATTCTGGACCTTTTGTTCTCCAAGATGAATTTTGATATTATTTTTAAAAGAATATTAACTTTAAAAAGATATAATCACAAACAAACAAACTTATTCCCCAAAACCTGAGGCTTAATCTCCCTCCCCTGTCACCCACTACCACCTCAATCCCTGGGAAAGGGAAGATGATTAGGTTCATAGTTAGGTTCCTAAAGAACAAGGTCCCAAGTTCCAAGTGTAACCCCCTCTTCCCCTTGGGTCCCAGGGACTTTGATTTCCCTGTTCAGATGACTGGCTGCAACATCCTACCTGTTAAGTCTGACTTCAAGGACACCTTGACTGATGGGTGAAGTGAGAGATCCCTAATGACACTTGAAAATGAGAACAAAATAAACAGAACAGATACCCTGGCCCATTTCTCAGAGATGGGCTAAAATATGGAATGAAGGGGTAACCATCTCCCTGCCCATGGTGCCCACATTGTGGGTAACTATGATCTTCATCTTCTGAAATCAGTAGCAAAGAGCATCAAGCATGAAAGAAAACTACTATTTCAGTCTGGCCAGTTTTCAAAGCACCACCTGCTCTGGCTAAGCAACCAATCAAACAAGGTCATATCCAACCACATGGTAAAAAAGGGCGAAATGGAAGGTGCTTTCACCTTAGGAGAGCTAAGGGCACCCACATCAAGCCGACTTACCCTTCAGATATAATGTATATATATATATATTTGCTTTTTGGAGGGCAATTGGGGTTAAGTAACTTACCCAAGGTCACACGGCTAGGTTTTTGTTTGTGTGTGCGTTAAGTGTCTGAGGCCGGATCCGAACTCAGGTCCTACTGACTCCAGGGCCAGCGCTCTACTCACTGCGCCACCTAGCCGCCCCCCAGATATACTTCTAATAGGCTCTTTTCTACAACATTTACTCAGGAGTAGCAGGCAATAGCTTCTAACATCCTTAGTTCTATCTACCACTATATCACCCAGAGGCAACATAGATGGAGGGCTGGTTAGAACCAAGATTATCAAATTCTCCTTCATATAAGTAGCTGTAGAAACCTCAGGAAACCACTTAATCTTTTATAGCCTCATTTTCTCATATGTAAAATGAAGGGGTATTTTTCAGTGACCTTTCAGTTTGATGCTCAATCACTTTGAGCCCTGAACAGCTGGGAAGTGCAATGGATAGATCACTGGATCTAGAGTCAGGAAGATCTGAGTTCAAATCTGCCCTCGGACACTTACTAGCTATATGACTCTGGGTAAGTCACTCCACCCTGTTCACCTCAGTTTTCTCATCTGTAAAATGAGTTGAAGAAGGAAATGGCAAACCATTCTAGTATCTATGCTAAGAAAACCCCAAATGGAGTCAACGAAACTCAGAAACAATTGGAAAATGACTGAATAACAGCAAAACACTTCCAGCCCTAAGTCTACAGTCCTATGGTCCAATGAATTCTTCTTGTAAAATGATTAGATACAAACATAAAATGGGTGAACCTGGGGATTATGCAAAAATATTAAATTATTTTTCTCAGAGAGAGTGATATTTCTGAAAGAATTGCTAAATGATCTCTACTATGAGCACCTAGGAAGATTCTTTGAGGTTTTTTTGGAATCAAATTATAGCAATGGTTTGTTTTGTTTTATTCTGTTTTTTGCAACTTTTTTTTCAAAAATACAGGTGAAAAAAATGGATGCCTATTCCCTGGGAAAGGGAAAGCATATTTGATGCTTGGATGTAATTGTGCCATAAAAATTGACAAATATAGAGAATTCAGAGAAGCATGAGAAGATTTGTATGAACTGACACAGAGTGAAGTAAGCAGACCAAGGAGTACAATACACAATGACTATAATAATGTAAATGAAAACATTACTAAGAGGCAGACATACTCACATTTGTTGGAATTAATAATATTAATGTCCAAGAACAGACAATGAAATCTATTTCCTGCCTTTTCTTAGAGAGGTAGAGAGGTCTATGGGTGTGAAATCTGTCTGCCTTTTAGGTTGATTTTGTTTAACTTTTTTGTTTGATACAAAGGAAGTTTCAATGAGGTGGCATATTAGATGAATATGGCTGAAAATAAAAAATACATCAATAAATATTTTTTTAAAATGCAAATGGCAGTTTTCACCCAAAGTGTTTACCTTTAGTCATTAGCACAAATAATATGAGAACTGATGTAACTCAATTTGAAGGATTTAATTGCTGGCAGGTGTGTAACTCAGATGCTCTCTCTCTCTCTCTCTCTCTCTCTCTCTCTCTCTCTCTCTCTCTCTCTCTCTCTCTCTCTCTCTTTTTAGTGCAGAGGCTTCATGCTCCTGTAAAATTCCAATTCCCTAGAGTGGTCCTGCCACTTGTGTCACAATAGGCTCCACATGTTGGCAGTTATTGTCATTATCTTATTAAAGAATGAAAAGTCAAAAGTAAAAGTTCAGGCATGACCAATGTCATGTTTAAGGACCTTTCTTTTTATTTTCTATAGTCATGAACCAGAAGAACTCTCCGAATGACATACTCTTTCTCATTCTCTGTCTCTTTCTCTCTGTCTCTCTCTCTGTCTCTCTGTCTCTCTCTCTGTCTCTGTCTCTCTCTGTCTCTGTCTCTCTGTCTCTCTCTGTCTCTCTCTCTGTCTCTCTGTCTCTCTGTCTCTGTCTCTCTCTCTCTCTCTCTCTCTCTCTCTCTCTCTCTCTCTCTCTCTCTCTCTCTTCAGCAAATAAATCCATGTTCTCAGTCAAGAGCAAAAAACAGAAAGCAAAGAAAGCAAATAGAGGAGAAGAAAGATTCTGGGAAGAAGCCAACACAAGAAAAGTTAATGGTCTCCATCATTCCCTATCCCCAGCTTGCTACACTAGAGACTAGGAAATTTTCCCTTGGGTGAGATCTATAACTTTTTCTCTAGCTTGAGATGGAGTTCCCTCATCTCTTAATGGGAGATCTCCTTCACTCAGTATTGTCTGGTATATATTCTCCTATACATACTTTCTCTGATTATTTTCTACAGCAAAAATGAGCCTTTATAAGGAACTTTCTACGTGCAAGTTACCATGTTAAATTCTGGGGATACAGTGCCAAAATTACATTGTTCCTGTCCTTCTGAAGCAGAGATGGGAACCTGTGGCCTCAAGGCCACATGTGGTCCTCTAGATCCTATTTGTTCTGTGAAGTTTGGATTCAGTCAAAGGGCCACACTTGAGGACCTAGAGGGCCACATGTGGCCTTAAGGCCATATGTTCCCCACCCCTGTGACCTGGAGCTTCTATTCTACCAGGGATATATAACAAACTTAAGCAGAATGCATGGTAATTAGAGAAAGGAGAAATGCCTATTTAGACAAGAGCTTTATTCATACATAGACTTTCCTGGAGTAGACTGTGGATGGGGCAATCAGCCAATAGAAGAAAATGGCCTTCTTGGGTCAACTGCCAGTATGGGACCTGACCCTATTTGAGTACAGGTTCTTAACAGCAGGAGTGCAAGGAGGAGGCCAGGGCCATGGGTTGCATTTGGAACAATGATGAGCTCTTATGAGCTCATTTAGGAGGCTCTGTAATGTTCCAGTGTTGTATGAGTTCAGTACAATGTTATCCACAAACAGAAGCAGCTGGAAGACCTGCCCGGCTCTAGGGAATCATTTTTCCATTTGTGCTCTGTGCTGGACATCTTCCACGAGGGTAGTGAAAACCTTTCAGGAGCATATATCTCCCTGTTTTCTGCTTGACTTGATACTGTCGGTCAATTCTCATGATCTGAACTTTCGCTCCCCTGAGCCACACACAGGAAAGATCATGCCCTTGGCTCTCACCATAAGTATACTACCTCTTTGATCCAGAACTCTGAAATTCCCCTCTCTGACCACAGCCTCTTATCCTTCCATTTGCTTATATACCCATTGTTGCTCCTCACCTTGGCCTGCGGTCCTCTAGCCTTCCATCTCTTCTCCCAATGAAAGGGCCCCACTTGGCTCCTTCACAATGTCCTCTGCCCTTCACTCCCATCTCCTTCTCCTGTTGTTGCTCAGGCCTTGCCAATCTCCAACCCTGTATCAGCTCCATTTTCTGCCTTTTCTCTTCCTAAATATGTGCTGCTGACCATGCCTGAAGGAACTCTCACAAGCATGCTAATTAGGTACGATACAAATATATCCATCATCTTACCTAAGGGCAGCTAGGTGGCACAGTGGATAGGGCACTGGCCTAGAGTCGAGAAGACCTGAATTCAAATCCAGTTTCATACACCTACAAGCTACATGACCCTGGGCAAGTCACTTAACCCCAGTTCCCATGACACAGAGGGCTGTCATAAGGATCGAATGAGGTGATATTTATAAAGTGCTTAGTATTGTGCCTATCACAGAGGAGGCATTTAACCAATGCTTATTCCCTTCTTAACTGGATCCTCATTATTACATAGTAATACTTTTCTTCCCTAATGAATTCTGCATTGTACTCTACACAGCAGTTATTCCGGATCTTCTCTTTTCTCAAGCCTCCTACACTCTTCCTCTCACAAAGTATTTGGCCTTCTACTTTATTGAGAAAATAGAGGTTGTCCATTATGACCTCTCTCTTCTTCCCTGCTCTATACTTCAGGATCCCTTTACCCATCCTCCTCTCTGCCTTTGCTTCAGTCTTTGTTGAAGATAAAGGAGGCAGGCAAGTAAGAATATGTAATAATATCTAGAAATGAGCTAGCTAAGCTTGGTTTAACTTAGAGAATCTTCCTGGGGTAGGTGGGGCTTCTTTCCCACTCCTCTTCAGAGCAAGTACAGTTTACCTTCTGACTGCCTCCTATCAATCTTTTTTTTTTTTTTGAGGGCAATTGGGGTTAAATAACTTGCCCAAGGTCACACGGCTAGGTTTTTGTTTGTGTGTGAGTTAAGTGTCAGAGGCCTGATCCTAACTCAGGTCCTTCTGACTCCAGGGCTGGCGCTCTACTCACAGTACCACCTAGCTGCCCCATTATCAATCTTGTCTGACTTTGGCTACTAAGCAGAAATTCCCCAAGTGTGGTGATGCCAGTTGGCCAAAGATGAGGCAAGGGAGAGTGAAGAGGAGATAACTTCACCATGTCCCACAATGTGGTGAATAGGTACAAGCAGGCAAACAGTAAATTCCATACAACCAGATAACTCCTTCAGTGGGTCAGTGAACCAGACAAAGGCTGGTTCATCTACTTGGTTCTGAGTAACTGTGATTTTCCTTCTATTTGGCTCGCCTCTCCAGCCAGAGCAAATATTCCTAGGTTTACTCTTCCCAAAAGGCTTCCACCTACTCTGATCCTTCAGTACCCCATCTAGCCAGAAAAAACCCACACTTTCCAATAACCCCCTTATTGATTTATTGTTACTCCATGAACCTTACCATCCATGGGGTTTTCTTAGAAGAGTTACCAAAGTGGTTTGCCTTTCTCTTCTTCCTCTCCCTTGTTGATAAGGGGCTACAAAGCTTCATAAGATGAACCCACACTTTGAGGCGATCATAACACAATGGGCAGTGTTCAACCTGGAATTCAAATTCCTCCTGATCCTTACTAGTTGTATGATCATAGATAGGCAAGGTTTTTAGCAAGAGCCTCAGTTTACTCATCTGTACAATAGGTGTAATAATTCCAATAGTATCTATTATACAAGGTTATTGTGAAGCACAAATGAAATAATATATATACAGTATTTTGCACATTTCAAAGGGCCATATAAATGTCTGGGATTGTTATTATTTATTATCTTAGCTGGAAACAAAGTATCTGTTCACCAAGTACTCTTTATATGTCTCTTAACATCAGTGTTTTAAATGGATATTAGATAGAGAATTGTGTTTATTTGATAGGGAGTGGTTTTCACATCTCATGTCTATATAGTGTGGATATTTCCTGTTGCCCATCTTTACATCAACATAGTGCAATTCATAAACGCATATGACATCTTAATCTTGCTTGGTATAAATCATGAAGATGAATGGCTTGATCAAAGGGGAAGTATGGTTAGTATTATAGCCTCTTCCAAGAGCTGCATTAAGAAATGTTTACCCTTTATGTTTGAAGGAGGTGCCAAAGTGCATTATTCTAATGGAAAGGTGAAAATACCTTCGTTATTTCTATGTTTGTCCTGAGGAACACTGTAAAGTTTCAGTTCTTTGCAGCCAAGTCAATGTCAATGCTGTGATATTACATGAATTATGACTGCTGATTTCTTGAAATAAACAAAAAAAAAATTACAACAGGTGGTTCGAGGGAGGGAAATCTTCCCAGCACTCGCTTCCTGTTACTTCCCAAGAGTCTGTCTGAAGCTTTATTTCAACATGCTCTTCTTTGGTCCAGAACCCACTCCCACTACATTAATGCTACAACTGCTATCCTATGGGAGTGGGGGCGGGGAAATGCATCCATGATATTTATTTGACATTAAAGAAAAGGTTCCCATATTCCAAAAAATGTTTTAGTGTATCTCTGTGATTGTGACATGATCAGTGAAAATGACCTAAAATGTACTAGATTGAAATTGAATGGAAAACATGGTGAAGCCAATGAATTGTGCAGAAATCAATCCTTAAGAGACTAAAAAATTTGCCCTCTTGAAAGAAACTTTAGAACTGGGAGGAAATAGAACATAATGAGCTTTTTGTACATTTTCCTAAATATCTAAGTTTTACCTCCCATTTGCCTTTAAGAACTGGGATCTAAGGGGTGGGGGTGGGGGGAATTGTCCAAACAACCAATCACATTTTACTGAATACTTCTTGTTTTTAAAGAAAAAGGCCTTACCAAATGCTTTGCATTTTACATCCCCCCCAGACATCCTTATTTATTTTCCCATTATAACCCTTCCATAGAATCCCCTCTAACAAGGAAAAACAGCAAAGCAAAACCAAAAAATGCACAGCATTCCAATCACTTAAAATATCAACAAGTATTTATTAAGCACCAATTATTGACAAGCACTAGACTAGATGCTGGGAATACAAAGGCAAAAAAAAATAAAACAATCTCTACTCCCAAAGAGTAGGGATTGCTCATTCCTAATCCACAATCCCTACTCTGGTTTTTGTTTGCTCCTATAAACCTTGAACCTACTTCAACAATACACTCTCAAATCCTTAATTCCTCATTCTTCAAACAATTGAAAGGCATTTCTTAATCACCTACTATGTGCCAGGGACTATGATAAGTAGTGATAGAATAGCAAAAAAAAATGAAACAGAGGAACTTACATTCCACAGCTATACTTCTTCAACTCTCTACAAAGAAGAAGGCAATGGGCTTCATCATCAGTCTTCTGGACCAGAGATTGGTCTTTGCAAATTATGTATACTGTGGCTTCTATTCAGGTTGTTTTATTTATATTATTGTGGTCATTACATATCTTGTTCCCTTGGTTCTGATTTCTTGGCTCCATATCAGTTCATACCAGTCTTTCAACATTTCTCTAAATTCCTCCCTGTCATCATTTCTTACAGTTCAACAGCATTCCATTTCATTCTTAAGCTGTGATTCATTTAGCTATTGTCTAATCTATGTGCAAACTTATTTTTTTGGTCTTACCCCAAGGAGTATAGTTATGGTATATATGAGGTCTTTTTTTTTTTGTCATTAACCTCCTTGGATATCAAGAAAGACCATCATCACTGAAAAATACTTCAGCATTGTATTTATAGGCACAAATACTTCATTGGATTTTGAACTCCTGCTGTCTTACTAAGCAAATTCAAATAATCAGAATGGGTTCTTTTTCATGGGCTTCCCAACAATCTCATCAGAAGAAAGCTAGAGGCTACAACAAATATGTGGAGGCCTATGGCTCCAAAGAAAGAGCCAAACTGATGTATCAGCTAGTTCAAATGCTCCCATCCTGAGCTGTTCAAAAATATTTCTCCAAAGTTTCACTTTTCAGAATGTAAACGCGTGGTATGGAGAGACATGACCCTGGTACAATCCCAAAGAATAGGTTGGGATGTCTCTAGAGTGGGGCAGCACCTTTGTAAATTAGCAAAGTCACATGTCAACCACATGGGATCACATTAACCCAATCTAATTTCTCAGCAAAATTTGTTTAAGGATTTCTTAGGAATTTGGGTGTCTACCAAATTTCTGTTTTTCTTGTGTTTCAAGAGGCCTTTCCGCTTTAGGATCTCAAAGTATTCCATAAACATCTGTATTCTATGGTGCATGTGGGAAAGGTCTGGCTCAGAAGTACTTCCAGATAGGCCAATGATGAATCAGCACACTGGTTAATGAAGACAAACAGTAAATCCTCCCAAATCAGGCACTCTCATGGGATACAAGCTCCTTGTTCTCTAACCTGAGACAAAACTGCAGTCAATTAACCTGAATGGAGACATTCATTTGATGCATAACAGGCCCAACTCATGCAGTTCTGCCATCTTGATTTTTCAGGCTCAAACTGCCTATCCTAGGTCAGAATAAAGGAAAGAAGAAGGCTGGTTTGTTCCTAACTCGAGAGAAGAATTGATCTTCCATTCAAATAGAGCAGTCATGTCTAAACAAAGAAACAGGGCACTTCCAAGGTCAAGGAATGTTGGCATCTCTGGAACCATTGATAGTGATAGTTTAGGGCACAACAGGGACTGATCTCTAGAAATAATTAACTCCCTGGTAATAAATCAGCATAAAAGATGAGGAAGGAATGCAATGTTCTAAGCCACTGTACCTGATATAAAAGCCAGTGTGGTCTGATGGGAATTCAGGAGATCTAAGCTTGAGTCTGGATTCAGATACTTATTAGGATCTGGCTTTGTGACTATAAACAAGCCATTTAGTTTTTCAGACCCTCAGCATCTTTTCTATAAAATGGACATGATAGTAATACTTCTGTAAAGAGGTGGGGGGCTTCATTTCTCAAACCCCACCTCCACCCAACCTATGCAAAACATGGAATTCACTCAACAGTCATTCAACCAAAATTTATCAAGTGCCTACTATTTGCTAAGGACAGAGGAAGCAAAGTCATTCATCCAAAAGTCCATGCCCTCAAGGAGCTTGGGGTGGGGGGCTGCATTGCAACACAGTCTCAGAAAAGTTAATAAACAGCAATATGCTAAGTAGATACAGAATAATTCTCCAAAGGGAGAATGCTAATAGTCTAGAGAAATAAAGATAGGCTTTCTGTGAAGGAGGTGGCTTTGGAGCTGAGCTTTGAAGGAAACTAGGCAGTCTATAAGGTATAGAGAGAGGAGTAAATTCTAAGCATAGGGGATTGCCTGTGCAAAGACTCCATGTCTTCTGGGAGATGAAACATTGTAGCATGCTGGTAGATCCCATGAAAAGCCATAGAAGTTGTAAGTTCAAAGGAATCTTTGGGATCTTGATGAAACTGAGACCCAGAGAAGAGTGGACCCTTAGCCAAGGAATCAGAGAAAAGTCCATGTTTCAATATTAAACAAATCTGCCAGTAATGAAGTTGCAATTAGCCAACTAAACCAAATCCATCCTTTTGGCAATTTGGTTGAGACTACAATTCTTGTGCTTCAAGAATGGAGGTTTCTACTAGTGAGAATAGTAAAAAAAATATATATAATAATAATAATAATGTACAAAAGGGGGTCATTCTAAA
Source organism: Gymnobelideus leadbeateri (assembly GCA_011680675.1). Taxonomy (NCBI): domain Eukaryota; kingdom Metazoa; phylum Chordata; class Mammalia; order Diprotodontia; family Petauridae; genus Gymnobelideus; species Gymnobelideus leadbeateri. The sequence goes on along the minus strand of WOXC01012364.1, from coordinate 1,433,109 downwards.
TTTAGCCAGAAAAAGAAGTTATCTTTCTAGGGGGAGGAGAATGCAAGTAATGAGAAAGAGGAAGAGACAATGCTGATTTTTTTTTGCCTGAACTCAGGGGGAATTTCACACAGGATAATATGAAAATTCTATCCAAAGATAAAGGTCAACAGTTTATAGGAATGTTATAGGAATGTAAATTTTTAAGATCTTCCCTGTCCCTAAGTTAAGTGCACCTGAAGCCTGTGGTGGGAGGCTTGTTTTTCAGGAATGCCCACACCTTGGTGCTTTGTGACTGGGCAGTGGATCAAGAGGGTTGTTACATTCTCTGACTCAGGAGAAGGCTATATAATCCCTGATGTGAGACTTTGTTTTGGGGCTCACTTTGAGAAGTGTTGTGTGATTTGACCAGACAGGACTCTGGGCAGCCATTGAAAACCCCTATCCCCCCGGCTTTGAAAACCCAGATATTGATGCTTCCCTTTCTGGTAACTGTGATTAGGTATGAATGTATGTAATGGTTGGACAGTTTGGAAGCCAATCTACTAAAATGTTTCTCTGTCTTGTAACTTCTGCTTGTAACCTCTGTATACTCTGAAGTTCGGGGTGCTGACCTTTTCCCCCTGAACTAGGTAAATTATATATGTTTGATTGATTAAAGCAAGATTATTAACTCATTTTAAGTTGCTTTCCTTTAGAAAAGCAGATCTAAGAACCTGTGTTGGCAGCCACCCTGGGGATGCTGGGGTGCTTGCTGCTACATAAGCTTAGAGCAAGGTTCATTTTATGTGTCATGTACCTCTTGGACAATTTATTAAAGCCTATGGAACTCTTCTCAGAATCATATTTTTAAATGCATAAAATACAATATATTGGATTATGAAGGAAATTAATTATATTGAAATGTAGTTATTTATCTACCTATAGATAGATACATTTTTTTTTAAATTCACAGACCTCGGGTTAAGAACCCCTGGCTTAGAGAGTTGCTCAGAATACTAAGAGGGTTAAGGGACTTACCTATGATCATAACTAATATGTGTCATAGGCAGGAGTAGAACCCAGGTCAGCCCCTCTATCCTCTGTGCTATGATGTCTCATTCTACCTCTTCATGTATAAAGTCAATAGGGCCCCATGGCTTACTTTGAAATCCCTGAGAACTGGAGAGTTTTAAACAAATTTAATTACATTCCCAAGCCACATACTTGAAATTCAAGAGCCATCCCCCTCTACCCACAAAGGGCCTAAAGGAACTAGAGGCAAGAAGGAATAACAGCCCTGCTAATTAGCAAAGAAACAACCACTAAAAATACCCTTTGCCCACTCCAAAGACCACAGTGCAGCGAACCAGTCATTTCATCTTTTAAAGCCCTGCTTCCAAAGAGCATTTAATCTTGAGAGGAAGACAGGGTCATTTGCATGAATCAGTATAAGCCCAAGACAGTAGCTTATTTGTTGGGTGAGTGACACATGAGAAATGGTGGGGAGATTTGTTTTCTGTAGCAGGAGGAGCAGCCAACTGGCAACTCGCCCAAAGCAAATGACCAAGAAACAACCAGATCTGTGTGAAACTTTATGAGAAAATATAGGGTGGGGAGGAGATGAAGGAGAGGGAATAAGGAGGGCTGGAGAATTGAGCATCTAGGAAAGCAGAGTTCTTGGGGAAAAAAAAACTTTGAGAAATATACCCTCCTTTTGGTATGGTGAAAAGAAACCTAATTCTGGAATCAGAAGTCTGGGGTCCAAATCCTGTCTTTGACAATGATGATTTGTATGAGCTTGGGGAAAGATATTTAACCTCCATTAGCCTTGTTTTCCCCATCTATAAAATGAGGAGGTTGAACTCTGATGTTTAGATATGGCCTCTGAGTTTACTTCTAGTAGCAGACCTATTATCCTATGATTAAAAGATGAGGAGGTTAGATTATGGTCTATGGGGTCCCTTCCAGTTCTGGATCTGTACTACTGTGATCTGTAAAATGAAGGAGTTGGATATATGGCCCCTCAGGTTCCCTGATCCCTTGTACCTCCCTGCTCTCCATCCCCTCCCCCTTACTACCAAGGCCACCCTTTTTCAAGTCCTAGCTTTCTTGCATTTCCTATTCCTTATATTCCATGCAATGACTTTGTGAAAGTCAAAGGTAGAATTGAAGAGATGCTGAGAAGACAGGGAAGAAGTTGTCTGTAGCAATATACGCTATCGAACTCTAGATGTTCCAGCCTTTGCCACTTTCAAGGCCTTTGCCAAAAGTCAAAGCACAGTGGACCCACCAAATCCAGTTTCAGGATGGGAGGACCCACCCAAATCTGCCTGATAGAAACATCTTCTGGTCCAAAAGACTCTGGAGAGCTTAGGGAACTCCGCCCTAGCTGGCAAGCAAAACAATGCTTACCACAAAACAGGCAAAGCCACAAAGTTATTTAATGGGATTTGGGGTTGTGTGTGTATGTATATGGGGGAGGGAAGGAGGAGTTGGTCATATGAAGAGATTTTTCTATTCTCAGGACATGAAAGAAAGAACTATGAAATAAGCTTTGACAACTCGAATGTCACAAGAACTAAACATCATGTGTTGTCCTGATGGTTTGAAAACCCATCTCTCCAGACGCATTCTCAATCTGGCTCCTGCCAAAGCCTTAGGAATGTTTTCTCTAAGGTTTGAGTCAATCATCAACCATCTTTGTAAAAACTAGCCTCCCAAGTCCCAGTAAGAGAATAAACTTTTTTGGTAAAGAGAAACCAGTTGAGTTGTAGCTCCTGGAAGATACACAAATGTTGGTTTGGGGTTTCCCCTAGAAAAGTTCACACAAAACAAATGTTGATTTTCCTCATTGACTGTGGTACCTAGTTATTTTGTATTTTCCTTTGTTTCCTGGGTTGCCATGGCCAAAGCATTCATCACCAAATGGCCAGCCTGCTGGTCATGAGTATTGCTGTACTTGGCTAGGCTGGTCTTTGGAAAGCAGACCCTGTTGCTAGGACTCATAATAAGGGCGTTTACTTCATGGTAGAAGCTGGTGGCCTGTTCACATTGTCTTCAAAAAAAAATGTTGTTATATAGGCTCAGTCATGGAATATTACACTCTTTCATGAAAATTTAAAATGCATGTCACCCAGAGGTCAAAGGAGAGGTGCTTAGTGGGTATGGGCAGGCTGTTACATATAACAAACCAGGAAATATGGAGAACTGGAACAAAATAAGTCATCAAAGAAATATATACATTGAAAACAAGAAGAATAGGCTGGTCATGTTACATGAGTGAGATATAACTGATAGATAGCATGTATACTCCCCTGTTATGATGACAAGAGAAGGTTGCTAATACATTGATTGGGTGGCAAATTTGTGGGATAATTTGGATGTAAAATGGAATTTTAAAAATTTAATATATAAAAGTTAATATATTTTATTTTTATATGTGAAAATTTTATGTGAAATGTGAAATTTTATAATATATAAAAAGTAAAATTTAAAAAATAAATGGAAAATTTACTGAATGGAAAATATGGATAGACTGTGATCCACACCATTGGGGAGAACATCCGCTATGAAAACGTCAAAGATTCATTAGCGTGTTGGAGTTCTCTGCAGTACTTCAGAGAAGGTTATCTATCATAGTTTGTCATGGTGGAATGAAATAGACTTCTGATAGCTGGTGATCCTAAAGGCACAGGCACTTGGACAAAATGGGAAATGGACGGAAACACAGAGATTTCAGTATCCTAGGAAGTGTAAGGAGAAGGAAATGGGTATTGATTGGAGTTGGGATTGGAATGCTAGCGAGAACAATGGTGAGCTATGGTGATGAGTTTGAGTCAAGAACTGCTGAGTGATTTTGTCGTCTTAGAACACTTCATGATAATAGACTGTGGTTGCTGACATCAGAAAATGGCAGATTGCCTGAACACTCGAACATCTCCAAATATGCCCAACCATTTCTTTAAATACACACATCTGGTTTTGCATGTTTTTCTTTTGCAATGAATCTTCCTTCACCCCAAATTCCACAATGTCACATAAAGATGGCTTCATATTGAAGTCATCATGACCATTTGGTTAACAGACCAAGTCACTTTAGGTGTTCAGCAGGTATACAGTTGGGGAAGACAGAGTTCAGGGAACTTAGAATGAACAGTAAATATAGACAGTTTTTAATTCATCTGTTCTGGATTTTTAATACTGATTTTTCTTTGTCAGAACTAATGATCAATCTTCTAAGCTAAAAGAAGTTTTTGTGATATAGTACAAGCTCTGCCATTAAAAACCAACCTCTCTATTAAAAAGAAAGAAAGAAAAAGAAAAAATCAATCTCCCTGCTTTTAACTTGCTGTCTAAAAATCTTTCAAATGACCATTTTCATGCTGGGCAGTCCTTGCCAGTGTCTCCCAGTTGATTCCAAAGTTCTTCAGAGACCCCTGGAGAGTATCACTTTTGCTGATCACCATATGAACACTTGCCCTGTGTGAGTTCTACATAAAATAGTCTTTTAGGCAGGCACATGCTTGGCATTTGAACAACGGGGCCAGTCCATCTGGGTTGTGCTCTTTGCAATAAAGTTTGAATGTGTGGCAGTTCAGTTTAAGAAAGGACATCAGTGGGGGCGGAGCCAAGATGGCGGAGTAGAAGCAGCTCATCCAAGCCACTCTGCCCCCAGATTCCCCCCAAACTATGTAAAAGGGGACTCTGAACAACCTCTGGAGCCACAGCACCCACAGGACAACACAGAGAAGCTAACCTCCCGCTGAGGACAGCCCAGAAGCCCTGCAGGAAGGACCAGCACAGTGGTCTGGGAGCCGGCAGCACTCAGAGCACGGGGAGCGGAGCTGAGCCCAGCTCCACATGAGCCAAGGTTTTAGCCCCAGGGCAGCAGGGCTAGCAGCTGGCTGGAGAGACCTCAGAACACCAGCAGCTGTGGCAACTCCAAAATTATCAACATAGACATGCCTAGGACAAAGTAAGAGGTTAGTGTCCTCTGGACTTTGGGACCAGTATTTGGGGAATGCATTGGCTCCCTCCCCTGGGGGCTAGAAGCCACTGAGGAGACACGCCATTTTGTAGTTTTCAGAGGCAGCTCCAGCTCTTGGCCTTCGAACTGTAGGGAGATCCAGCGATCAGTCTTGGGGGGTAATCGCTCTTGCTTTAACCTCCCTGGATCTGGATTGTGATCTAGGGTGGAAGTCGTGGGTGGGTTTACAGCTTGCCAGAAACGGAAGTTGCCCCCCACACATTCGGGATGAACATTCCTCTATCTGGCCTTAAAGCCATAGTGTGCCAACAAGCCCAAAAGTCAAGTAATTAAGTGGCAACATGCCAAGGCAAAGGCAACAGAAAAATGCAACCCTAGACTCCTATTTTGGGGGCATAGAGCGGGAAAAGGACTGTGAGGTCAGAAGTCCTGCTCCAAAAGCCCCAGGGGAAAAACATGAGCGGGTTGCAGGCCATAGAGGACCTTAAGAAGGACTTTAAAAATCAAATAAGAGAAGTGGAGGAAAAATTGGAAAGAGAAATGAGAAGGATGCAGGAAAAGTATGAAATGAGGGTCAACAGCCCGACTGAGGAAAACAACACCTTAAAAAATAGACTAACTCAAATGGCAAAGGAAGCCCAAAAGGGCAATGAGGAGAAGAATGCCTTAAAAAGTCAAATTTGCCAGATGGAAAAAGAATCTCAAAAGTTCACTGAGGAGATTCATTCCTTCAGAGTTAGACTGCAGCAAATGGAAGCTAATGACTTTATGAGAAATCAAGATGCTGTTAAGCAGATCCAAATAAATGAAAGATTAGAAGGCAATGTGAAATATCTCATGGGAAAAACCACTGACCTGGAAAATAGAGCCAGGAGAGACAATTTAAAAATTATTGGACTACCTGAAAGCCATGATCAAAGAAAGAACCTAGAAACCACCCTTCAAGAAATTCTCAAGGAAAATTGCCCTAATGTTTTAGATCCAGAGGGCAAAATAGAGGTTGAAAGAATCCACCAATCACCTCCTGAAAAAGATCCCAAAAAGAAAACTCCCAGGAATACTATAGCCAGGTTCCAGAATCCCCAGATCAAGGAGAAAATACTACAAGCAGCCAGGAAGAAACAATTTCAATATTGTGGAAACACAATCAGAATAGCCCAGCTATTCTGGCAGCTTCTACACTGAGGGATCGAAGGGCATGGAATATGATATTCCAGAGGGCAAAAGAACTGGGAATGAACCCAAGGGTCACCTACCCAGCAAAACTGAGTATTTTGTTTCAGGGGAAAATATGGTCATTCAGTGGAATAGAGGACTTTTCAAGCATTCTTGAGGAAAAAACCAGAATTGAATAGAAAATTTGACACCCAGACACAAGAAGGAAGAGATGCCTGAGAAGGTAATCAGGGAAAAGAAATCAAAAAGGAACTTATCAAAGTTGAACTATTTACATTCCTATATGGAAAAGCAATAACTGTGACTGATGATATCTTTCTCACTATGAAAATAATGGAAGAAGGGTGTGTGGCCATATGAATACATATGTGAATGTGTGTGTATATGCTTACAGTTATATATGGATAGAGAGCATAGGTTGAATCTGTTGGGAAGGGAGAATACTCAAGGGATGAAATTATGAGGTGAGAGAGGAAAGTGGCAAGAGGAGATGGGGAGAGACAGGGTAGGGTAAACCATCTCATGTAGAAGAAGCAAGGGGAAGTGGTTGCAAGGGAGGGGGAGATTAGGAAGGCAAAAAAGGCAAAACCACATTCTCATTGAATTTGGTTCAGGGAGAGAATGACATACATACTAAATGGGATATCTCAACCTGCAGCAGAATAGGGGGAAGGGGGATGAGAGGAGGGATGATGGATGGGAGGGCATCCTTGGGGGAGGGGAGGTTGGAAGTACCCACTATAGAAGAGGGACAGGATCATGTAGGGAATGGACCAGGTGGGGGGTGGGATGAGTGGGAGGGAATTATAAGCAGCCTTGTACAATATATCTACTATGATAATGTTTTGCATAGCTAGTCATGTACAACATATACTGAATTACTTATCTCCCCAGAGGGAATGGGAGAGAAGGGAGGAAGGAAATGGATCTGAAATTTGAGGTCGTAACATTAAATGTTTCAAATATATATAAATACTATTATTAATCATCTTTTGCTCATAATTGGGAGATAAGATGTGCAGGCATTGGGACACAAAGATTCACCTTCCTCTAATGGAAAAGTCGAAGGGGGTATGAGAGAAGGTATGGGAGAGAGCAGATTGGAGGAAGCGATATCTTGTGGGACTGCTATTCTGGGAGGTTGGGTAGGGGAATAACAGGGGGAAAATGATTGTAACTCAAAATCTGGTGGAAATGAATGATGTAAAACAGAAGTTAATAAAGCATTTGTTTTTAAAAAAAAAAAAGAAAGTATATCAGTGTCTTGTACCTTGTCTTGCCAGGTGAGCTTCAGAATCTCTCCAAGACAATTCAATACAATTGATATATTACAATTGAACACAATACAAGTGATTCAGTTTCCTGGCATGGTGCTGATAGATTGTTCAGTTTTCAAAGGTATACAACAATGACATTAGTACCACAGTTCTGTAGACCTTCAATTTGGTAGGCAGTCTAATGCCTTTTCTCTCTCACTCTTTTTTTCAGAGCCTCCCAAACAATTTCAGAACCTCCCAAGGTGCTGTCCTCTATGAACAAAGCAGAATCATAGTGGCTCAAAAGAAATGTGAAATGTGCAAATTTAGAGATATCTCTACTCCAAATATGCCCAACCTGTAGGAGAGCCTTCCAGGCTCGTATAGGCCTGATTAGCCACACTGTACCTTGCCTCTGACATAGTAATGTAATTTTGGTTCTTTTCAAGCACAAAGCACAACAACCAGTTCCCAGTGCTTAGCAGGGCCTGGCCCTAAGCACTTATTGATCGACTAATTGGGTCCATAAATAATTTTTCCAGATGGTAATCTTTGTACTGACTGTGATATAAGTGCTATGATACTAGTCCTCCCTGCTCTGCTCCTGACTCTCCAGACTTTGCTGCCGTTCTCAGTAGCCTTCTTACCCTAGAATGCCCCTCTGCCTCTAAGAACCCTTCCTCTGGTGAGTTCCTCTGAAAACTTTCATTTTGAGGAAGTGGCCTAGCCAAGCACATGCACTCCTTCCTTCTTCACCCCGCTCTCCTCACCTCTCCTACCTCAGAATTTCTTGCCTCCACCATCATCACCGACACTTTTCTGCTCTTTTTTATCTCCTGTCTTCCTCATTAGACTATAAGCTCCTTGAGGGCAGGGGCTGTATTTTTGCTTATATTTGTAGTCCTAGTGTTAAATATTTAGTAAATGTTTTACCTATCTTTATCTATATAATAATACCTGCCCACAAGAGTCTATGATCTCAGGGTGAGAGATAAATATGTTAGCAATCCTAATTTGGACATACTTGGGTATTTCCACAACTCATTTCAACAAACATTTCTTAAGTTTCTACTGGATATGAACACTCTGCTAGGCATTGGGCATATAAGGACAAAAATTTAAATAGCTAGTGTCCTGAAGGACAAGTGACAATAGAGCAAAATGTGCTAGAAAGATTTGAGGGGGTCCACCCAAACTGGTGTATACATACATATACATATATATATACATATATATATACACATACATACATATATATGTATGTATATATGTATGCATGTATGTATATGTATGTATATGTATATATAGTAAACAACATAGAGGCTGATAATTAATTACAATACAAAGTCTGAGGAGGGGAAAGCACTAACCAGGCAAATTAAGAAGCTTAGTAGAGGAAGTGGTATCTGAGATGAACCTTGGCAGAGGCAGAGGTGAGCAAGACAGTACACAACGGGCATAGGGCACTGCCTATGCAAAGAAAAGGAAGCGGGAGATGCAATGAGTTTGAAGAACAGCAAGTGGGCCAGTTAGGCTAGAATATAATGCATGTAAAGAAAAATAACATGAAATGGGTCACAAACAGAGGTGAGCTTCTGGAGGCAAAAGGAAGGTTCTTGAGCAGGAGAGCAAGATGGTCAGACCCTAGCTCTATGAGTATTAATTGGTAGCTGTGTGGATGGTAGATTGGAGAGAGGAGAGAATGGAAACAGGGAGACCAATCTGGAGATTACTGAAATAACCCGAGAAAGATATAATGAGGGTCTGAAGCACGATGGTTGCCAAGGGAGAAGAGAACAGAGGACAGATGGGAGAGAAGGCGGAGAAAGAGAACCGACTTCTAAGGTCCTATTTAGTTCTAAAGGTGTTTTCTGTTGCCCTCTCCCCTCCCTGCCCAGGGATAAGATCTAAGCTAGGAGGGCTTAGGAACAGAGGGAAATAGCTGAACAGACGCAAGGTCTGTTAGATTTCTTCCTTGCCCTAAGGATGACAGGGGCCCTAATCCCATATGGGACTTCTTCACTGTTCTCAGTTCCATGGAAGCTACTATTCTCACCTCCACATTATGCAGTATCAGAAAATCTACTTTGCTTTTGTTTGTCCTAGAAACCCAGTCCTGAAATAGAAGCGGTGAAGTCTTCCAAGCAATGACCTTTTTTTAATAACCTGACCATCACAAATCTAATGCCAAGAATGAAAGGGGAACCACTATGGATTTGGCCACCATGAAGAACCTTCCAGGTCTTTCATCTCCAAACTCCAAGCCATCTTATGTCCAACATTCCATCCGTCCATTTGTCATCACTTGACTCTCTTGAGTGTTTCAGAATTCAACTGGGGAAAATTCAAGCTATGGTGAAACATTAACGTTTTAGGAGGGGCCAGAGTACCTACCTGTCTCAGTAGAGTTGTAGATTTTGAACTGGAACCTCATTTTATACAACAAACCCTCCATTTTATAGATGGGAAATATAGTCCCCAAAGAAATCAAATGTCCTGCCCAAGGTCATGTGGCTGTTAAATAGCAAAGCAGAGATTCTGTTTCCAAACATAGATCCTCTGATTCCATATACGGTAGTCTTTTCTGTGGCAGATGGTCAGAGAGAAAGGAAGAAAGAAAGATGTGGAGAAAGGAATAATAAAGAGAGGGAAAAAGGGGAAGAAGAGAAGAGGGAAGGGGAAGAGAAGAAGGAAGGGGAAGGGAAGGGAAGGGAAGGGAAGGGAAGGGAAGGGAAGGGAAGGGAAGGGAAGGGAAGGGAAGGGAAGGGAAGGGAAGGGAAGGGAAGGGAAGGAAAGGGAAGGGAAGGGAAGGGAAGGGAAGGGAAGGGAAGGGAAGGGAAAGGAAGGGAAGGCAAGGCAAGGGAAGAAAAGAAGGAAGAAGGAAGAAAAAGAGGAGGAAGAAAAGGAAAGAAGGAAGGAAGAAAAGGAAAGAAGGGAGGGAGGAAGGAAGGAAGGAAGGAAGGAAGGAAGGAAGGAAGGAAAAAAGAAAAGAAAAGTGAACACTATATAATGATAACCTTGGTCCTAAAGAAGAGATAAGAAAAGGCAGCTATCTCCTTTCTTTGAAAAGGTGAGGGAGTAGGATGCAGAACATCGTATATATTATCAGATTTAACTAATGTGTTCATTATATTTGCTGAAGTGCTTTTCAAAAAAAATTAATTCTTTCTTACAAGGAATGGCTCACTCAATAGGGAAGAAGCAAGGGATGTATTTGGGAATGAAAGTGATGTGAAAAACAAAAATATTCAGAACCAATTTTTTAAGAACAAATGAATAACTTTTCTCATACTGAAATGACATACTTAATGGAATTGGGCCCCAACGGACGCCTCTTAGGGGAGAGCTGGAAGGAATCAAAGATAGAGTGGTCAATGCCTTGAGAATAAATCTTTGTCAAACCCTTTCTCTAAAACAGGAAATTAATTAGTTTTGGTTTTTTTTTTAATCTGAACATAGAAAGATTCAAAAGAGCATTAGTCCTCTCTGTCTTCCTGGCTAGATTTCTCTCCCATCAGGTCATCTGAGACTGGAAAAAATATGATTTAGAATCAATCATTACTGCAATGACTTCTTCTAAGTGAAACAATCAAAATTCCGGGCAAATGTTTCACTTTACAATCACATAATATACCTGAGGTATAACTGTGCATATGTCATTATCAAGATTAAAGCCTCCTGGGATATTATTTTAAGTATTTCATTAAATTCGTGGATTGGTTCCCAAACCTTGTAACAGTGGACAGGGCCAAATTACAGAATGCACATTCTCAAGATCTGGCTGAGTGAATTTACCATTCATTAAAAGTTATCTAAAGAACAGCAGAGGTTGGGTGGGTAAAGCCGAGATCAATTGGCACAGTGTCCAGGAGGTATTTGCTCTCATTCCCTCCCCCAAACGTTCCTAGTTCTGTGGAGGGCACCAGCCTCCTTTCAGTAGTCTGGTTTGCAAGCACAGCATCATTCACAAAGCTTTGTTTCTCCCTCACTGCCATCTCCAATCAGTGGCAAATTCAATTTCCAAAAAAATTCTTGTAGCCAATCCCTTCTTTCCACTACTCACATAACTACTGCAGTAGGTCAGGTCCTAAACATCTCTTGCTCATATAATAGTCCTCAATGGATTCATTGATTGTTGAGTTCCCAATCCATTCTGAAATTTTGTATGTAGCAAGTATCTCTCGGGATTCACCCTCCCAGAGCAAGGCTGGGGTACACCTGTGGGGTTAGATTGTTCCTTCTCTAATGCTATTGACTTAAGCCCCCATTCAGGATTTGTCACCCCTGCTATTAGCCACTGGTTTCTTTTAACCCATTAACATCAGTTATCTTTTACAATGGTGTATTTACTTCAAAGATATAACAAGAACAGAAATTATTACCTTGGTCTCTAGAATGAGTGGATTCAGACTCAATATAGTTTCTGCTTAGAAAGCATCCTAACATGTTCACATTCAAATGCAGGAACTCATATGGATGAGCCCTTGACTCAGTTTGGGACTGGGTCCCAAAGATTGCTTTTTAATTTTCAGGGCACCTACATTGGACTGGTTACAAAACCCAGTATGGACTAGACTCCTAGACTCCTGGAACATGGGTGGGTCACTTTTCTTATCTTTCAAAATTCACAAGGCCATTGCCTGCAGATTAATTTCCTTCACCTAAAATGAAAGAACAAGTATCACAGCAAAGAACCAAGGCCTGTGTTCATGGAGCCACATGTTGAACTTGGAGAGAGAATTTTTTGTCTTACAATAGAGATGTCAAACACATGGTCCACAACACTTCCAGTGCAGCTAGAACCAGATTAAAATATAATTGGGATAGAAGGGAAGGCAGATTGGGGGAAGGAGTAATCAGAATGCACACCATCTTGGGTTGGGGATGGGAGGAGGAGAGAGATGGAGAGAAAATTTGGAACTCAAAATCTTGTGGACGTGAATGTTGAAAACTAAAAATGAAGTAATAAAAAAATTTTAAGGAAAAAGAAATAGCACTGATGGTTAATAAAAGTTGAGTTGTTATACAAATTATATATAAATATAAAAATTGGGAAATATTTAACAAAATAAATGGAAAATATGATAGAACATAGATAATGTTAATATGTGGTTTTTTAAGTAAATATGCTCCTCACAGGGATCTTTATATACAGTTCTCTCCCACCCCACCCCCCCCACCCCCATTTCTATTTGGAGTTTATCACTGCTGCCTTAAAGCATTCTCTCTTACCAGCTGCCATTACCCAGGACAAAGTCATATGAAGAAAGGAGGCCAAACCAAGGGATGAAGTCAAGTGAAGAAAGAAATGATCAAGCTCACTGCTGCTTCTTTTGAAGGCAGTTCCTGCTCCATGGCACAGTCAACCCAAGAAGCTGTTGTTCCCCACACCGTTAGCAGAACAATAACAGTTACGGTGACAGCTGCCTGTGAATGCCCTGAAATCTCTCCAAAGCACTTCCATTCCACATCCTCGTGACTCCTTAGAATCAGGCTCCCCACCCTCTTCCACGGGGGATCACACTCTGTTTATGCTCATGAGGGCCGGACTCATTGGCCAGTCTCCTGGTAGATTGGTCAGTCCTGCTCACTGGACTCTCTGCTTCCCCTCCCCAATCATTCTTTCACCCAGAAGCCAAAACAGCTTCCTAAAGCACCAGTCTGACCATGTCACTTCTCTGTTGGAGAAATTTCACCAACTCCCTGTTGCCTCTGAGATGAAATACAAATGTCCCAGCTGTGGATTTAAAGTCGAGCTCTGGCCAATTTGTCCAGAATGATTTCATATTATGCCCCCTTCATACACTATATGTTCTGCTTGCCACCCCCTAAACTCAGTATTCCTTCTCCCATTTGCACACACTCTCTCTGTGTCTCCCTCTGTGTCTCTTTCTCTTTCTCTGTCTCTCTCTCTGTCTCTGTCCTGGTCTCTATGTCTCTGTCTCTGTCTCTCTGTCTCTGTCTCTCTGTCTTGCTCTCTCTCTCTCTCTCTGGCTGTCTCTGTCTCTCTGTGTGTCTCTCTCTCACAAACACACACACACACACACACACACACACACACACACACACACACACACATCCCAGTGCCTGGGATGCCCTCCCTCCTCACCTCTGCCTTTAGAGGCCTCAGTTTCCTTTGAAGTCCAGCTCCATTGGCTCTCACCAGAAGCCTTTTCTGAGACCAAAGCTGTGTGTTCCCTTCCTGAAATGTTGCTATTCATCTCTGCAAACTATGACCTCCACCAAGTAAACTCTAGGCTCTCTGAGGATAGCTCTAATCGTTAAGTTTCTTCCAGGGGCAGCTAGGTGGTGCAGTGAATAGAGCACCAACCCTGGAGTCAGGAGGACCTGAGTTCAAATCCAGCCTCAGACACTTAACACACACACACACACACACACACACAAAAAAACTAGCTGTGTGACTATAGGCAAGTCACTTAACCCCAATTGCCCTACCTTCCCCCTCCAAAAAAAGACAACAAAACAAAACAACAACAGTTTCTTCCAGCACCAAGCCTCAATCCACCTCCTTACAACTTCCATTTGTTACTCCCTCCTCCATCTGATGACCCTTAAAACTATTGGGATTGGGAAAGACTTCGTGCAGAAGATGGTGCCTGAGCTTCATCTTAAAGAGAGGGAAGGTCTATGCAAAGAAGGTAATGAAGAAATGCATTCCTGGAATGGGGAATGGCCAAAGCAAAGGCATGGCGATGGGAGATTCATCTGTGGAACAGAGACAAATGCATTATGATAGAAAATAACAGGATGCTATTGAGAAGGGACACTATGGATTGGAGGTAATCAGGGAGTAGATTCTAGGCATGTAGGATTGATGGCTGTCATGTTCCCCCAAGGCTTCTCTTCTCTGAGGTAAACATCACTAGCTCCTTCAACTGACTGTCTCCTGGTACTCTCTCGAGTCCCTCTTCCGTGGTCCTGTGGCCCTCCTTGGAAAATTCCCAAGCTTATCAATATCTTCCTAAAATGTGATACTTAGTGCTAAGCAGAAACCTCAGGAACACAGAACTATTAACTGCATAGCTCGTCTTGGACACGAAATTAATAGCTCACATTTATATGGCACTTGAGGGTTTTTCCATGCACCTTTCTCACAAAAACCCTTTTAATTCAGTATAACTGGGTTCTGGCACATGTACAGGGTCATGAATGATTTCTTTCCACGTGGAGGGGCTGAGGAAGCTCCTTCCAGGAGAGTTATGATGATGGGGTATAGAAGAACCTTGGAGAGACTGTAGATGTGGAGCTGGTTCTAGTCTGCTAACCTTGTGGTGAAGAAGAGTCCTTTGCAGTTGGCTCTGTTAGCTGGAACTAGAGTAGGAGCATCTTTCAAAAGGCCCAAGTTAGCCTCTTCCTAGTTTCTTGTCTTTTTCTCTTTGACTGCTTCTGATCAGTCTTTTGGAAGACTTCACTGATGGAAACCAGTGAGCAGTAATGTAACTTGAGAAAGGTCTTGGATCTCCCCACTGAAGCCACGTGCCCCTATGAACACCAGCCTGGGTTCTTTGTCTATGTCAGCATCTCTCTCATTTTAGGAAGGCAGAAGAGTTTCCTGAATCCCAGAGTCAATGGTTTGGGGGGTGGGGGTTTTTCTCATTTTTTAATAATCTGGCTCGTTATCAATACTTTAAGGAGCAAGAAATGACCTTTGGGACCCAGCCCAAAGTGAAATGAGGATTCATTGAATGAGGAACTTGGTGAGGCCAATCTTATATAAAAATTGTGCTAAGAATGAGCCTAATCTCCCCAGATAACAAGGTAGATCAGAGAGAGTATGTCCCTAAGGTGTTGTGGGAAATATTTATATTTTTATCTTTGTCAAAATTAATCAATGTTAAGTGGTTAAATGGAACTGGCGTGCATCCACTGGTGGACAACTATGGGGTGAACAATGGGAGCTCAACCTGATGGCGGTCAAGAAGAGATACCCATGGCCCCTCAGGGTACACTGGAACCCTGATGGTTGGACATCCACAGCCTGACTCTGGGAGATTAAGCCAGAATATACTTGCTACAGTAACCTAGAACTTCATTAGCTTTTTCCAATCCCATTTTATACTATCAAGGCAGCTGGGTTAGTGGATGGAGCACTGGCTCTGGAATTGGGAAGACTCGAGTTCAAATCTAGTCTCAGACACTGACTAGATGAGTCACTTAACCTCTGCCTGCCTCAGTATCCTCATCTGTAGAATGGGGGAAATAATAGCACCTACTGTCCAATGTCATGAGAATAATAGTCAACATTTATAAATTTTAGGAACACTCTATGATTCTACCTTTCATTAGTTACTATTAGTAACTCATTATGTTGAACCTCCTATCCACTAAAGCCCATAGTTACCATTCAGACTAGTCTCTAGCCATATCTCTTGTGAAATTGAAGTTGAATTTTTTTTGTTTTGTTTTGTTTTGTTTTGTTTTTAAAGCAATTGGGGTTAAGTAACTTGCTTAAGGTTACACGGCTAGTCATTATATACGTGTGGGTGCTCATTTTCTGAGGCCGGTTTCGATCTCGGGTCATCCCAACTCCGAGGCCAGAGCTCTTACTCACTGCGCCACCGAGCCACCCCGAAGTTGAATTTTTTTAACCAAACCACAACACTTTATATTATTGTCTATTAAATTTCCTCTAATTAGAATCTGTGTAAGAATAAGAATTAGAGACTAAATAAGGTCCTTTGAAAGGGAAAGGGGCTTAAGTTTGCTTTTGAATAATGTGTAATGGAAAGGGATTCAACAAATTATGTGGTTGTTAGTAATTACATGAGAGTATCACACACCCCATACACCACACACACTATACACACTCCCCACACGTACCCACACCACACATACTACATACACACCACACACACTACATACACACACACTCACATGCTCCTCACATTTTAAGCTCCATTGTAGCCATGGCAGAGAGATAGAAGACCAAAGATTTAAAAATCTCATTTGGGAACTTTGACTATTTTTTAATGGACTCTTTGAGGAGCCTGAAATATGGTTCTTCCCCTTGATACCATCTGTCCTACGCTCAAAAAACCCATCTGATTGATTTGGTAATTAAACCTTGACTATAATTCCTAGATAAAATATGTTAAACATCTGTCCCTGATCAACTTAAATATCATTGTTTTTATTATGCCTAATACTGGTCATTACTGTTAATATATGATTCATTTCATAAGGAAATTTTTTCCCAGTGGAGTATGGGAAATGAATCCTCATCGTTTAATAGATCTCTCTGGGCTAAAAAAAAATATTCATGATGTCATGCCGATTGTGCGATCCGTTCACAGTCAGGTAGAGCCAACTTGAAGACCTTAGGGAGAAGCTGGAGCAGACACAGGTGGGTCTGTCAGTTTTACTATCTAGTGTCCCCTTGTCTTCCAAGCGACAGTTTTAGAGCCATGATGGAATTCTCTCCAGTGGTCAAATTTTCTTAGCAGTACAGTAATAACTCCCTTAGAGTTCCTGTTTCACTTGGACTTGGAATCCTGAAAAGGGTCCAAGGTGGCTTTGACCATGCCTAGGACCAAACCTATGAGTGGTCAGAGTTTGGTTCCAGGCGCTCCTGTCCAGGGATGGCCTACTCATTCACCCAGCTCTCACGATACCTCCTGCTGTATCTTCCCATGGCCATCATACTCCTAGATCCAAGAGACTCACCTTCTGACCAAAGTGGGACAGACTTCTGGGCTTCTGTTCCCTACAAAAAGCACTGACTTTAGAGCTGGAAGAACTAGATCCAAGTCTCACCTCACTTATTTATTAGCTACGTGACCTTAGGCAAGTAACTTCCCTGGGTCTCAATTTCCTCATCTGTAAAATGAGGGGCTTTGACTAGATAATCTCTGGGATCTGTTTTTGGTGTGGGGACCCTTGCCATGCATGGCACCTGTAATCGGGCAGGGTCACTTGCATAGAACAGCAGAGAAGGCAATGGGTACCAGTCAGCCCCACCATTCCAATTGCCTCCTCCCACCAATAGTAAACTCAACCCTTGCCCTTGCCATTTCTTTTCTTTCTCTGCTTTCCCTTTCCAGTGTGCCCATCGGCCCATTGGATTTGTCCTCTGTTCTGGTTCTGTAGAAAAATTAATGAATTTAGTGTCAAAGTAGCCACGTTCAAATCCTTACCCTACTACTTCCTATCTGTCTGACCTTGGGCAAGTCACCTTCATTTTTCTGACCCTCAATTAATCTGTAGAATGGGGAAGCTGCAGCAGATGCTCTCTTAGGTACCTTCGAGTTCTGAAGTAAAGGTTCTATTACCTCACATCTTTTTCTCTCACAGTTTTCCCATCTCCTGGTATTCACTGAAACATGGCTTCCTCCTAAAAGCACATTGCTTGTTGGTTCCCTCTCCAAGGTAGACTGCTTCTTCCCTCGAACTCCTTACACTTGTATATTGATACCAGGTGAAACTAGCATGCTTCTTACAGACCCCAACCACTTAAAGACCTTCCTCCTGCCACATTACTCACCCACCACCTCACTTCCTTTAAATTCACTCCATTCTATCTAAATTCATTTTGCTCTCCAGGTGTGGTGGCACACATCTATAATACCTAACACTTTAATACCTAATACCTAATAAAATTTAATCACTGAAGAGAATTCCATCATGGGTCCAAGGTAGATTGCTTGAGTTAAAGAGTTCTGAGCTGCAGTAGGGCTAAAGACAACAAGTGTCCATGCTAAGGCATCTACCAATATAGTGAACCCCTAGAAGTAGAAGACCATCAGACTGCAAAAGAAGGGACAAACCAGCCCAGTTTGGGGAAATGAAGCAAGTTTCCACACTCATCAGTCTTGGGATTGGTCTCAGATAGGTAGATAGATAAACAGTCAGATGGACATATGGATGGGTGGATGGACAGATGGACAAATGGATGAATAAATAGATGAATGGAGGGACAGATAGAGAAATGCAAAGATAAACAACTCAATGAATTAAGGAGTGAAACTAAATAAATTAAATTAAATTAAATTTTTGTTGCTGTCATCCATGGATGTCTATCTAGGTAACTGTCCTTCCTTCCCAGTCTTAGACTCACAGTCCTCTCCACTCCCAACTGTTCTGTCCACAAATCCTGGTCAAGCAGTTTCCCAATTTCATATTTCAAGACTTCTGTTTTCAGACACTCAGCCACACAAGAGAGTCTTTAACAGATGCTTCCCAGGTCCTATCTATATACCTTTAGCTCAATAGGATTTACCCCAGATATCAGAATTCCTAATTATTGGCCTGACAATGTCAATGTAACAACAAAATAACCTGTTAGAAATACTGACATCAAATAGCCAATAGGTTTGTTCATGGGATAATGACAACTTTGAGTTTATTTCTATTAATTGACCAATTGATTTTCTCACTCCAATTAATTGGAAGCATGTTATAAGAGAATGAGCCTGGGATTGGAAGTCAAGAAATACAATCCTGGGTCTGTTACATAGAACTATGTGGCTTTGGGTAAATCATCTCACTTCTCCGAGACTCATTCCCTCATCTAGGGTGGGTCCAACAAACTATGATACACTAATGTATCTGAATGGCACTGTGCTATAAGAAATGATAAGCAATAATTCAGAGAAGCATGGGAAGAATTAGATGAATTGATATAGAACACAACAGACAAAACCAGCAAAATAAAAGACCCAAGGCAAGGGGAAGGGAATAATCATTTCTATATTGCCTACTATGTGATGGCCACTATGCTAAGTGCTTTTATAAATATTATCTCCTTTGATTCTCACAATAACCCTATGAGGTAGGTGCCATTATAAACTCTGATTTACAGTTGAGGAAACTGAGGCAAGCTGAGGTTAAGTGACTTGCCCAAGGTCACACAGCTAGTAAGTTTCTGAGGCCATATTTTAACTCGAGTCTTCCTAATTCCAGGTCCAGCACTATACACTAGTTTCTGCTACACAATGATTCCAATAACATAAATGTGAAAAAAAATCAAATACTATAATGACCAAACTTGGCTCCAGAAAAGAGTTGAGCAAATATGCCTTTTTTCCACTCTTTGCAGAGGTTGGGAGCTATTGCACTCACACCATTAGTGTGGTGTTTGATTTTTGCCAAGTTTCTTTTTCTCCTCTCTTTTTAAAAATCTGGTTTCCAAGGTTAACTTGCTGGGTAAGGGATGAGGGAGGCATGAATATATTCAGAAATAGAGGTGATATAAAAACAAAGGCTATTAATAAAGTAAGGTTTTAAAAGAGAAAAAGGAACCAGAGATGGCTTAGCATCAGGCATAAAAAACCACTCAATACTGGGCTATTAAGGCCTGTTTCAGTGAACTATGTTGCCTCAGGATGATGGCAACCTTCCTAATGTACCAAGGGGAAAGATGCCAGCCAGAAGTACAAGAGCCAAGCTTTTCTCATTGCCCCAACAAGATATTAGGCAAAAGACTGCTCAGGAGGCCTGAGCAATTCATCTTGTGCATTTGTCAGACATTGCCAAGATACCAGTCTGTATTCCATGTCTCCTCGGCCCAGAATGAAATGTCTGCCAGTTGGTGAGAATAGCTTCAAAATGGCGCCATCTAACACTGAGCCAAAGGGAAGGTTTAAAAATGCTTAGAGTTAGTTACTTGTTTTAATTGTCATTTTTTTCCAGTTTAAAACCATGGACTATCTCTAAAGATTAAAATGATTCTGAAGAGGGGTGTCAAAGAGCCAGAGAGTCCCATGAATTGGAAATCAGAAGACCTTTACTCTAACCTCAAATCAGACACAAGATACCTACATGGCCTTTAGTAAAGCTCTTCCCATTTCTGGGTCTCAGTTTCCTCATCTATAAAATTACAGGTTTGGAATAGATGACCACTAAGGTCCCTGTTGTGCCCATCTGTGATCATCTGGGCGCTTATGATGCTGGCATTGAAGACAGATACCATCTTGGGCTCTATTGGAACCCACTTGGTTCTAACTAGCTCCCCTCCAGTTAGCACACTCTCCTGATTCAGGAGCCATGTGTAGGTGTGGCTAAGAGCTATTCCACACAAAACCTAACACTATGACCTGGAGGCATGGTTGCCTTTTCATCTTGGGATATTCATGCCTTCCCACTCCTTGCAAATTACACCTTCATCATAATACTTTTGAAATAGTAGTAGCTAACATTTATACAACATATTAAGGTTTGCCAAGTGCTTTACATATATCATATCATTGGATTTGATCCTCACAACAATTCATGGGAGATGAATTCTATATATTATATAGATAAATATTATATCATTATATAGATATTATTTATTATGTTTATTATTATATATTATATTTATTGTTTTTATTATGTTATTATATAGCCATATAATATTTTATATTATATGGATAAATTCAGTATATTATATAAATAGATATTATATAGATATCATTTATTATATTTTATTATATATTATTTTTATTATATTATTATATAGATAAATTCTATATATTATTCCCATTTTTCAGAAGAGGCTGAGAGAGGCTAAGTGGTTTACCCAGGGTCACATAGCTAGTAAATGTAAACAGTAAGATTCAAACTCCAAGCCTGACACTATCCACTGAGCCACCTTGCTAACCACCTTCTAATACATTATCACTTAATGGAGGATCATATTTTCAAAGTAGATTAGTGAACTTTCCAACAAAAAATGTGGTAATGATTTTTGTAGTTGTAATTATTTGTTTTCAAAATCCCACCTTTGAGAGCAGGGAGAATAACTGCCTTTTTTGCACATGGAAACCCAGATCTGCACATGCCAACATTGCAAAAAAATGTCAGTGGCCTGAAAAAAGCATGCTCAACCTTCTGGGAGGCAGTGTGGTACAGAGGAATGGCTTTGTAGGCAGAAGACCTGAATTCAAGCCATACTTCTGCTTCTTTATGCCTGTGTAACCCTAGATAGCACTTGCCAGCTCTGTACCTCGGTCCCTTCATTTGTGTAATGGAACAGGGGAACTCAAGGGCCTCTCAGACCCTTCCAGACTCTGTTTCCTCATCTCTAAAAAGGAGATATTGGTATTCATACTACCTACCTCCCAGCATGGCCAGCCACCTTAAAATGCTACCAAAATGGGAATTATTATTAGTAACCTACATGTGATAGAAATCAGGCCTCTGACACAGGGAAACTCTGAACCTTGCAGAAGAAAATAGTCTCCCCTGTTTGCAGAGCACAGAGCAGAAACTGTGCCTGAAGCCCAGCACCCACATGAGAACCATAAGGGTCTGGAACATAAATCTTCAGAGCAAGACAGACAGACAGACAACAGGAACAGGAAACCTCCTGGCCACCAAGGAAAAGGAGTGGAAAGGAAACAGTGGGATACAATTAGCAGAGACCATCTGTTGATCAGCTGTTCATCCCATATGACTTTGCTCCTTAAAGATACTGCACACCTGAAGTCCCAGGAGTCCCATAGAGACATGCCCTTAACCTCAGCATCTGATGCCTTAGTCAAGACCAAATCCCCAGCTCCTTCTCCAGCCTGTCCTTTGTTCATCTATATACTGTATACAATGAGCAAGTGAAGATCGAATGTCCTGTAGTACTCACACTGAAACAAAACTCCATGAAACAGGATATAGAGATGTAGGCAATAGCCAACCAGTCAATTAGATATGTATGCATATATACAGGATGTCCCCAAAGTCTTTGTGCAATTATAAGCTATTAAAGTTTTTTTAATATTTAAGTTATTAAAGCTTAAAATTACAAAAGTATTAAAACTTTCAAAAGTATTAAAATGAAGATTTGAGGGACATCCTGTGTATGGATGGATGGATAGATGGACATACACCCACAAACATAAATATATATACACATATGTATACATATACATACATATATGTACATATAACCAATAGTTAAATTATATATGTACACATACACACATATATGTGTATATATTCTTGTATATTATACACATACTATAAGGTATAAACATACCTGTAAAACACTTCAGAATCACAGCATCTCAGAATTGGAAGGGGCCTCACCGGGTCATCTAGTTTCATCCATGCCTGGAAAAGAGTCCCCTCTATAACACACCTGACAAGTGATCAGCCATTCTTTGCTTGGAAACCTCCAGTGAGGAGGAATCTATTGCCTCTTTAAAAAAAAAAAGTTCTATTTTAAAAAATAAATACTTTGTGAATTTTTTAAAAAGATAATGCAGAGCATGATTATTACGTAAGAAGAAGGCTAGAAAGGTTAACGATAATAGTATTTTTATAGAACTCTTAAGGTTTACAAAATGCTTTAGGAAGTAAATAAATATTAAGCACCTACTGTATACCAGGCACTGTGATCGGTGCTTTTGCTTTATAAATATTTTTTTCATTTGGTCATTACAGCAATTCTATGACATAGGAGCGATATTTATCCCCATTTTACAGATGAGGAAACTGAGACTGGGAGAGGGAGTGGTAGTTAAGAAATTTGCCCAGAATCACACTGCTAGTATCTGAGACTGGATTTATCTACGGCAGGATTATAACTCAGATCTTCCTGACTTCAAGCCCAGTGTTCCATCCCCTGAATCACCCCTGCCCTCATACAATTTACAATCTTTTTTCAATTAAATTTTCTTTTTCTCATTGTGAATTTAATAAGTGAATATAAACATAATATGAAAAGAAAAATAAAAGAAGTTACATTTGATCCTATGTTTTTCTGATACTTTAATGAAAATATAATCGCACTCTGGGTCACCATTTCCCATCACAATATTGTCCCTTCATCCTCTATAAGTCTTGCCAATGTTTTTCTGTAAATCCTCTATAAATTATCCACTCACAATTCTGGTGGTTTCCCTCTAGCTCTTTTAACATTTCAAGGTATCGGTGCCACACTTGGGCTGTCCATCTGTCAGCCTTCGTTCTCACTACACAACTGGCCTCTGTCCTTTGCTAGTCATACATGGCTTTGATTATATATCATTTGCTTCTTAAACACAAATCATCATTGGTCATATATTTTAGCTGACTTCCCTACTCTTTCCATTTGCCCTTTCCATTATCTAAAATTTTTATTCTTATGTGATAGGTAGGTGGAAAATGCCATAGTGTGGAACTTGGAGCCAGCAAGACCTGAATTATAATGCTGCTGGGCAAATTACTAAACCTCTCTCAGCCTCAGTTTCCTCACATACAAAAAGGGAATGATGATAACACTTATGTCATAATACATTTAAAGGTATTAAATGTAACGTAAATTAAATGTAACAGACAGTGACTGCAGAAATGAAATTAAAAGGCACTCACTTCTTGGGAGGAAAACTATGGCAAATCTGGACAGCATACTAAAAAGCAGAGACATCACCCTGATAATAAAGATCCATATAGCCAAAACTTTGGTTTTTGCAGTAGCAATATTTGGCTGTGGGAATTGGATTGTAAGGAAAGCTGAGTGGCTCAGAATTGACACTTTTGAATTGTGGCTTTGGAGAAGACTTTTGAGAATCCTTTGGACAGCAAGGAGGTCAAATCAGCCAATACTCAAAGAAATTAATTCAGGCTATTCACTGGCAGGTCAAATATTGACGCTGAAGTTGAAATACTTCGGCCACATAATGAGAAGACATGACCTTCCCTGATGTTGTGAAAGATTGAAGGCAAAAGGAAAAGGGGATGGCAGAGGATGAATTGGATAAATAGCAGCATAGAAACAACAAACATAAAGTTGAACAGACTTTGAGAAATAGCAGAAGACAGAAGGGTCTGGTGAGCTATGGTCCATGGGATCACTGAACAACTGAACCAAACAAGGTTATCTTTACCATTACTTAAACTTTTTGTCTTTCTCATTACCTAGCATTGTGCTCAACATAGAGTGGGCACTTTTTTTTTCAGTTCTACGAGTATTTATTTTATAAAAAGAAATATTTTGTAACTATCTTGCAAAATTGCAAGGATCAAATGAGATAACATATGTAAAGTGATTTGCAAATCTTCCATGTAAATGCCAGCATTGGAGTGGTTCGTGATTCACTGTCATATAATACTGGAATGTTGGTGTTAAAGAGAAAGACTTTTATAGCAGGGAGCAGCTTGAGGTCATTGAAAACAATCTTCAGCTTCCTAAATGGAATCCAATGGAATCTTCTCTGTCTCCTCAATTCTTGGGCCTAGCCCATCCTCCATTGGAAGCAATGGCTGAATTAACTCGATGGCTGTCCATGCAACCAAAGTCAGTCAAATATGTTTTCATATGCATTGTTTACCCAGTGTGGATGGGTAGTTGATAGATCGCTTTTGAGTGATTGTGGATTTTTTTGAAGATCCTTTGTAGCTTTCTGGAGCTTGACACAATCAGTACAATGTTGACCAATGCAGATGTCTGATGACCCTTCATATCAATAAAGAATACCCTCTTCTATTTGACCTTTGCACAGATCATACTCCATGACCCTTGAAAACACTTCAACATATGCCTCCATATGTTAGGCCTTGCCTGATGTCAGTACTGCAGAGATTGTTGGTCACATCTGTCATAGAATTTTACATGATTTTCATATTTGTGTGGGCAGACCCTTTGAGGAGAACTTTTGAGAGTGAATTCTGTCCTGTTGAATTCAATGATCTTTTGTTACTCACAAACAATAGGCACAGAGAAATGCCTTGTATTCTTTACACTTCCTTGTCAACCCGAGGATAATGAAGATAAGGCCAGCTGTACAAAATTGTCTGCAAAAATCTACTCTCTTTTCATGATTTCACAATGATATGTGTGTTTAAAAAATGCACAACTCTTTAGAGATGAAAAAGTAGATGCTGGTTAGTAGTTTCAATAATGGCTTTAAGTAAGACATGACATCTTTCTTAAAGGGAAGGAGAGGAAGGGAATAAGCATTTATTAAGAGCCAACTGTATACTGGCCACTGTGCTAAATATTTTACAGATATTATAATATTTTATAACAAACATATAATCTCTTTTGATAAAACCAATAAGGGATTAACTTTGATTTTTAAAAGAAACATGTATAGATTCTTTTACAATTAATGGACTCATCATTTCTTCTTCATTACTGTGAAGAACATTAATGAATATTTGATGTCTATCACCCATACATCAAACTGGTTAGTAGATTTTGGCTGAATTGACTAATAACTAATTTTCAATACAGAAAGGAAGTTCACGCAAGTACGTGTGAATAAATAGACCAAGTCCGACTGTTCAAACCATTTCCAATATCATTCTACCTATGAAAACACATTAATTATGTACTACCATTGGCCAGGATAAAGGAAGTATTATGTGCCTGTGACTGGATAGAATATCAAAACATGTGGTGTGGAATTCTGCTAGGAAAATGCCATCAGGAAATAGAATTCCAACTACACACTCTCTTATTAGTCACAGTTTGGAGTAGGATCTTTAGGTAAATATTGGGTGAAAAAATTACAATCCTACTCCAGTGGGAAAAATTTCATGGGGGAAGATTCTATGATCCATTGAACAGCTACCAGGACCACACAAGATTTCAGATCTCTTAAAGCACTGGGAAAATTGGCACATGTGATAGAAAACGTTCAGAGATATCTGAATTAATAAGATCAGTGAATCAGGCAGTCATTCAACAAACATCTATTACTGTATGCCAAACACTGTGTTAAGCATTCAGGAAACAGAGAAGGACACACAGACAAACCACATTCCTGCCCTCGAGAAGTGTATATTCTAGTGGGAGAGACAATATTTCATTACAACAAAACTCCTAAGAACAAAGCTGCTTTTTTTTAAAGCCCACCTAAGATCAGAAAAGCTTGAGAATGGCTCAAGTCTACCAAGTTCTGGGTCAATGGCAGCAATCACTGAGGGAACAGTGGTTCTGGGTAAAGGTCCAATATTCTGGTGAAAAGGGAAGAGCTTGGGATACCATTGAGGATGCAGAGCCAAAGTACTAAAAGCTTGGATGGCTTGGTTAAGTGAGAATAGAGGACCATAGCTGGGAATTGTACCTGTGAGTCAGTCTATAATCTTCTCCATTTTATAGATGAGGGTACTGACTCAATACTTCCCTAAACTTTCTGCATTTTTCCCTACCTCTGGGATCAAAATTAATGAGAATGATCCTCATTATGAATGAATAAAACATTGATTAAGGACTTACTGTGTATAAAGTACTGAGGAAAAATAGGAAAATAAGACAATTCCTGCTCTCAAGTAGCACAGCTTCTAATAGGGGACACAATACAACAAAATCTTAGGTACAAATCAGACAGAAAGGTTCCATGATCCTTAGGGTCCCATAATTCAATAGCAATTATTTAAGAACATAGTAATGTCTTAAGAATTATGCTAGGTAGCAAGGATATAAAGAGAAGATGAAAAAAGAGTCCCTGTCCTCAAGGAGCTTACATTCTATTGGATGTATATTATTGGACCACATTCTCTTAATAAATTATATTAATAGAAGTTCTACTTTTCCTAATCTTGACTTGAAGATACACAGAGCTAGCCTTACAAGTAAGTAGATAAGGAAACCAAGATTCTGATTTCATAGAACCACAGAATCTGAGAGTTAGTGGAAACTTCCAAGGTCATTGAGTCCCTTACCTGAAACAGAATCCCTTCCTCATCATCTCCACCAAGTGTTCATCCAGCCCTTGCTTAAAGACCTCTATTAAAGAGAAAACCTAAGGTGGTCCATTGCACCTTTGGATAGTGATAATGAGTCAGACATTTTTCTTATTTTAGTTAAGCTATTTTTCAGTCGTATCCAACTCTTCATAACCCCAATTAGCAGAGATACTGGAGCGGTTTGCCATTTCCTTCCCCAGCTTATTTCACAGATGTGGAAACTGGGGCAAACAGGGTTAAGTAACTTGTCCAGAGTCACTCAGCAAGTAAGTGTCTAAGGCCAGATTTGAACTCAGAAAGATGAGTCTTTCTGACTCCAAGACCGGCACTCTATCCACTGGGCCACCTAGCTGCCCCTTTCTTGTCCTTACATTGACCCTGAATCTGCCTTTCTGGAAATTCCATTCATTGCTCCTACTGTTCCTCCCTCTGCAACCAAGTGGAAAAAATTCAATCCTCCTTCCATGTGATAGCCCTTTGAATACTTGATTACAATAACATGTCCTTCCTAGGGCTTCTCTTTTTCTATCTAATCAATACCAGTTCTTTTCACTGATCCTTCTATGGCATGGTGTCCATTCTCATTGCCATCGAAGTCTTCTCTTACTCTATTTTCATTCTAGTTTGTCTGTGTCCTTCCTAAAATGGAGCACATGGAACACAACATAATGCCGCAGACGTGGTTTGACCAAGGCAGGCTACAGCACACTTGTCTTATTTGAGTTGACTCATCATTCCAGCCATCGATATTTTTTTTTGTATTTTAGCTTTGTTAATCCATGCTTTAGCTACCTAAGCCAGCCTTCTGTCATCTGTATGAGGGATACTAGGAAGTTCTCTCCTACCAGACTATCATGGTGCCTGAAAGTCTTCCATTAAAGGTTCATTTCTTCAGGTCTTAAAAGCTTTTTGGTATTTAGAAGTCCTGTATCAAACAAAAAAACATTGCTAGGATAGATAAAACTATCAAAATCTTTCCAAATGTGGCAATAAGCACACAGTAAGACCCTCCCAAGAATAAAACAAAAGGATCTGCACATGGTATGAGTTGAGAGGTTAAGAGGAAGGAATTTGCTATGAGGTTAAAAGGAGATAGATGTTACTACTTCTTTCCATGGTTTTATGATTATAAGGAGTAAAGGGTGCTTCCTACTCAACAACTGTGGAGTTAATGTTTCATCTCAGAGAGTTCTCTAATAGTAAGTGACTTGAGCAGTTTATTCTTACAACTCTGAGAAATTCTCCCTGAAATACAGACAGAAACCCTAGCTGGGGTGACTTGTACAGACAGGAGCTGGAATGCTGAGTTAGGGGAATAGCTAGCCAGCCAGATAACAGCTATACAAGGCATTAGGAGAGAAATTCAAAAGAGAGGTCTTGACAAAGCATTATTAGAAATTTGAAGGAGGGCTTCTGACCAAGATGGCTTCCTGAATAGAGGCAGAACTCTCTTGCACAGCTACTCTAGGAAAAACCTGAAATTCACACTATACTGAATAACGATCAAGAAATCCAATGAGAAACTACAGTAAATGACACTCCAAATCAGAATTATCCAAAAAGTCATCCAGAAGCCCATGGGCAATGGAACAAGAGGCAGCCAGCAAAACCAGTGCCAGCCTTGGCAAATAAGCCTCTTTATGAGCCAGAAGCACCTGTTACCCTCAGGGATCTATGTCCAGAGGAAGTAAGAATGGAAAGCTTAAACAAGAAAGTCCCAGTAGAGAACTTGGAAACATTGAATATCTCAGACTGAGAGAGCCATGGTACCTAAGGGTTGAAAGGTCCCTAGCACTCAATCCTGAGATGTCAGAGGTCCCTGAAGATCCAGATCACTGAACCTCAAAAATCCAGGTGTGCCTAGCCCCAGAAGGTAGTAGTTAGCACAGAAAACAAAATAACTCAGAGAAGAACAAGCAGAGTTGACCATTCCACCCAAAATCACATCAAGGAATAGATGCTGGCCTTGGCACAAAGCCCCAGTACGGTATCAAAAATTATTAGTATATTTAAATCTCTACAAGAATGCAAACTAAAAGGAGAGGGTAACTCCAAATCATTTTAAAGCAGAGACTCAAAGGAAAAAAGGGATTTTCTACAAAGACCACATGAATTCCTAGAATATATGAAGCAAGAATCTTTTTAATTAAATAAAAGCTCTGAAGAAAATAATTGGAAGAAGAATAAGCAACTTTGAAAATTAAGTAGAAAAACCTTACCCAAGAAATTGGAAAACACCAAACAAAAATCAGTGACTCCTTAAGACAGCAAGAAATATTAGAATAAAATGAAAATATAGGAAAAAATAAAACATAACATCTGATATTTAAAACACTGACCTGGAAACAAGTCAAGGAGAGATCATTTAAGAATCACTTTTGTTGTTATTGTTGTTGTTGAGTTGAATCTGACCCTCAGTCACCCCATCTGAGGTTTTCATGGCAAAGATATTGAAGTAGTTTGTCATTTCCATCTCCAGCTCATTCTAAAGATGAGGAAACTGACACAAACAGGGTTAAGAGACTTGCCCAGGGTCTCACAGCTAGTAAGTGTCTGTGGCCAGATTTGAACTCAGGAAGACTCATCTTTCTGACTCCAGACCAGTACTCTATTTGCAGCACTACCTAGCTGCCCCTTAACAATCACTGGCTTCCCTAAAAACCATGATAAAAAAATCCAGATTCTATATTTCAAGTAATCACAAATATTGTCCAGATTTAATAAAACCAGAAGGCAAAGGGAAAATAGAAAAAAATTCATCAATCACCTCCTAAAAATAATTCTCAAAAGTAAAAATCCCAGGAATATCAAAGCCAAAATCTCACATTTCCACATCAAAGAAATACTGCCAATATCCCTAATGTAGCAGTTCAAACACAAGGAAGAGTAGTCAGGATCATACAAAACTTGGCAGCTTGTACTATAAGTGAGAGAGGATATCAGAGTACTATATTCCAAAAGGCAAAAGATATTGTCACGTAACCAAGAATAACTCATCCAACAAAGCTGAATATAATCTTACAGGGGGAAATGGATCTTGAAAAGAATATATAACTTTCAAGCATTTCTGGTGAAAAGACCAAAACTGAATAGGATTTTAAAAATATAAACACTAGGTAGAAACAGCTCGTCCAAGCCACTCTGCCCCCAGATTCCCCCCAAACTATGTAAAAGGGGACTCTGAACAACTTCTGGAGCCCCAGCACCCACAGAACGACACAGAGAAGCTAACCTCCCACTGAGGACAGCCCAGCAGCCCTGCAGGAAGGACCAGCGCAGCAGTCTGGGACCTGGTAGCGCACAGCACGCAGAGCGCAGGAGCCGAGCTGAGCCCAGGTCCACGTAAGCCGAGGTTTTAGCGCCAGGGCAGCAGAGCCAGCAGCCAGCTAGAGGAACCCCAGAACACCAGGAGCTGTGGAAACTCCAGAATTATCAACATAGACATGCCTAGGACAAAGTAAGAGGTTAGTGTCCTATGGACTTTGGGACCAGTATTTAGGGAATGCATCGGCTCCCTCCCCTGGGAGCTAGAAGATGCTGAGGAGACACGCCATTTGGTAGTTTTCAGAGGCAGCTCCAGTTCCCAGCCTGCAAATCGTAGGGAGATCCAGCGATCAGTCTTGGGAGTAATTGCTCTTGCTTTAACCTCCCTGGATCTGGATTGTGATCTAGGGTGGAAGTCGTGGGTGGGTTTACAGCTTGCCAGAAACGGAAGTTGCCCCCCACACATTCGGGATGAAAATTCCTCTATCTGGCCTTAAAGCCATAGTGTGCCAACAAGCCCAAAAGTCAAGCAATTAAGTGGCAACATGCCAAGGCAAAGGAAACAGAAAAATGCAACCCTAGACTCCTATTCTGGGGGCATAGAGCGGGAAAAGGACTGTGAGGTCAGAAGTCCTGCTCCAAAAGCCCCAGGGGAAAACATGAGCGGGCTGCAGGCCATAGAGGACCTTAAGAAGGACTTTAAAAATCAAATAAGAGAAGTGGAGGAAAAATTGGAAAGAGAAATGAGAAGGATGCAGGAAAAGTATGAAATGAGGGTCAACAGCCTGACTGGGGAAAACAACACCTTAAAAAATAGACTAACTCAAATGGCAAAGGAGGCCCAAAAGGGCAATGAGGAGAAGAATGCCTTAAAAAGTCGAATTTGCCAGATGGAAAAAAAATCTCAAAAGCTCACTGAGGAGATTCATTCCTTCAGAGTTAGACTGGAGCAAATGGAAGCTAATGACTTTATGAGAAATCAAGATGCTGTTAAGCAGATCCAAACAAATGAAAGATTAGAAGGCAATGTGAAATATCTCATGGGAAAAACCACTGACCTGGAAAATAGAGCCAGGAGAGACAATTTAAAAATTATTGGACTACCTGAAAGTCATGATCAAAGAAAGAAACTAGAAATCACCCTTCAAGAAATTCTCAAGGAAAACTGCCTTGATGTTTTAGATCCAGAGGGCAAAATAGAGGTTGAAAGAATCCACAGATCACCTCCTGAAAAAAGATCCCAAAAAGAAAACTCCCAGGAATACTATAGCCAGGTTCCAGAACCCCCAGATCAAGGAGAAAATACTACAAGCAGCCAGGAAGAAACAATTTCAATATTGTGGAAACACAATCAGAATAGCCCAGCTATTCTGGCAGCTTCTACACTGAGGGATCGAAGGGCATGGAATATGATATTCCAGAGGGCAAAAGAACTGGGAATGAACCCAAGGGTCACCTACCCAGCAAAACTGAGTATTTTGTTTCAGGGAAAATATGGTCATTCAGTGGAATAGAGGACTTTCAAGCATTCTTGAGGAAAAAACCAGAATTGAATAGAAAATTTGACATCCAGACACAAGAAGGAAGAGATGCCTGAGAGGGTAATCAGGGAAAAGAAATCAAAAGGAACTTATCAAAGTTGAACTATTTACATTCCTATGTGGAAAAGCAATAACTGTGACTGATGATATCTTTCTCACTATGAAAATAATGGAAGAAGGGGGTGTGGTCATATAAATACATATGTGAATGTGTGTGTATATGGTTACAGTTATATATGGATAGAGGGCATAGGTTGAATTTGTTGGGAAGGGAGAACACTCAAGGGATGAAATTATGAGGTGAGAAAGGAAAGTGGCAAGAGGAGATGGGGAGAGACAGAGTAGGGTAAACTATCCCATGTAGAAGAAGCAAGGGGAAGTGGTTGCAAAGGAGGGGGAGAATAAGGAAGGCTAAAAAGGCAAAACCACATTCACATTGACTTTGGTTCAGGGAGAGAATGACATACATCCTAAATGGGATATCTCAACCTGCAGCAGGATAGGGGGAAGGGGGATGAGAGGAGGGATGATTGATGGGAGGGCATCCTTGGGGGGAGGGGAGGTTGGAAGTACCCACTATAGAAGAGGGACAGGATCATGTGGGGAATGGACCAGGTGGGGGGTGGGATGAGTGGGAGGGAATTATAAGCAGCCTTGTACAATATATCTACTATGATAATGTTTTGCATAGCTAGACATGTACAATATATACTGAATTACTTATCTCCCAAGAGGGAATGGGTGACAAGGGAGGAAGGAAATGGATCTGAAATTCGAGGTCGTAACATTAAATGTTCCAAATATATATAAATACTATTATTAATACTCTTTTGCTTGTAATAGGGAGATAAGATGTGCAGGCATTGGGACACAAAGATTTACCTTCCTCTAATGGAAAAGTCGATGGGGGTATGGGAGAAGGTATGGGAGAGAGCAGATTGGAGGCAGCGATATCTTGTGGGACTACTATTCTGGGAGGTTGGGTAGGGGAATAATGGGGGGAAAATGATTGTAACTCAAAATCTGGCGGAAATGAATGATATAAAACAGAAGTTAATAAAGCATTTGTTTAAAAAAAAAGAAAGAAAAAATATAAACACTAGAGTCAAGAGAAATTGAGAAAGGTAAATTTATTTGAATACTTAAATGAGCTGTATGATGATATAATGCTAACATCCTAACAGAAGGGGAAGTAACCAAATGTCCCTTCAGAACCATAATGTGTTCAAAGGGTATTTATCACAAGAGTTAAAAAAGAAAAAGGGAGGACCTGGAATGAGGTGATTTTCTGTTTTGCAAGCTATAAGAGGGGAAAGAGAAGGGAGAATAAAAGAAATACAACAGTACAGAAGGAAGGAAGAACAGGAGGAAATTTGTTATTTCTCATAATTGGTATGCATGAAAAGAAGAGTATATAAACATCGAGAAAGATATAGAGGGAGTGGACATCTGAAAAGAGTAGAGGAAGATAAAATATTTAGAAACTTCTATCAGTGCAATGACCAATCATGTTTCCAGAGGACCTATGTTTCCCACCTCCTGACATTCATTTTTTAATGTGGCTTTTGTGCTGATCTGTTTTGCTTGATTATGTTTATTTGTTACAAGGGGTTTTTTTTTCTTTTATAGTTTTTTTCCACTTAGCTTTTGATGAGGGAGGGACAAAAGGAAGGTTAGCAAAAAATAACAATAAAAGAGAACCATAGAATCTTTTAATACACAGAGAAAAAAGTTTCAGAAGGAAACACAGATAGGCAGGACAGTTCTAAAAGTAATGTGCAAATTGTTATATAATTTTTAAAAGTGCACAAAATGAAGCTTTATCATTTCATATAAAATATCCCTTTTGTATTGTCGCTATTTGTACAGAGATGCTCTTTTATGTTTAAGTTTAGAAAAAAGTTTTCATAACAGAAATTCACCCAGATAGGATTTCTCCCTCACTAACAAAACCAACAGGAAAACAAGCATTGCATATAAAAGAGTAATGAGAAAGTACCAAAAATGCTGTGGTCATATATATAAATCCTAGATCAAATCCCAAGATAACACTGCTGAAAAGTAGTGGTAATCTCACTCACTGTCTCAACAGAAGCACCCATCTAATCTCTCTCATGATCACCAGGGCAAATAGATTGCTAGTAATCTGTTATAAATTGTCTTAATTATACCCCTAGGAGATGTAATTATCAGCAAACAATCCCAGGCTAGTGGGATGCGTTCGCCCTTGTTACTTGCTTCCTTGGATTACAAACTCTAACCATCACTTTGGTACAAGGTTTTCTCTGAGTCCACTATTTTAAAAACGAGCCTGTTACATTTTACCCCTTGTAGGAATCTCTGGACACCCTGAAAGGGTTGGGTAGTCTCTCTTTTCTGCTACTGAATGGAAACTCCGCTAATTTTGCCCCCTTCATTATATGGTCCTATGACTAGCACTCAACTCCATTTAATTATTTAATGTCAGATTAGCTCTTACAAAGGGAATTTATTCAAATATCCATATACTTACTTCAATAACTTAAGGTCATAATTTCCCACTCCTACACTATCTTAGTCTCTATAGTGAGGATCGTAGGGTCCCTGCATAACTAAGTTTCTACATAGCATTATTCCCATCAAGTTCAAATCCAAAATCCCACTGGTTTATCATCCCTAGATTCTTATTC
Source organism: Gymnobelideus leadbeateri (assembly GCA_011680675.1). Lineage (NCBI taxonomy): Eukaryota > Metazoa > Chordata > Mammalia > Diprotodontia > Petauridae > Gymnobelideus > Gymnobelideus leadbeateri. The sequence continues at coordinate 1,398,650 of WOXC01012364.1, read as the reverse complement.
CTCAGGGTTTCACTACTGAGCTGGCTACAGCACCTGGCCTGGATTCCTGGACTCCTAGATCACCATGGCTTGCCCTCCAGAGTCAGAGAATCCATTTTCTGTTCCGGGAACAAAATAAGATAAGGAAAAAGGCTAAAATCCCAGACCTATTTTCAGGGCTACATGACCTAAAGAGGGAAGGAGATTATGAAGAGGAAGCCCTCAAGTCCTTCCTCCTTATGGCATAGTGTTATCTTCTATGAACAAAGGTGAGACACCCTCCAGTGGAGTTACTGACTCAAGTCATTTCAAAGGCACCAACCTTTCTAGCCAATGGAAAAGGCTGAGTAGGTTACTATAGAAAGTCTGTGAATTCTCCAGTCCTCTAGTGTCCTGTAAACAGGTACTCAGTATTTTATACATGGGTGACATCATTGTAAGTGATTTGGGCATGCAACAACAACAACAACAACAACAACACACACACACACACACACACAAATACACATCCTTCTATTTCCTACTGACAATTGAAAGGCACTGAAGACAAACTTCATCTACATCACAATTCTACCTAAGTCAAAACTTGGGAAAGGACCTTAACAAGAAGATAATGAAGAATATAGGATTGAAAATACTCACCTAACTGGTTGAACTGGGGAAGAGATTAGCACAGTTGGTTTCTTTTCTTTTCTTTTCTTTTTTTTTTTTTTGGAAGGGGGAAGGCAGGGAATTTGGGATTAAGTGGCTTGCCCAAGGTCACATGGCTAGTAAGTGTTAAGTGTCTGAAATCAAATTTGAACTCAGGTCCTCCTGACTTCTTGGCCAGCGCTCTATTCACTGTGCCACCTAGCTGCCCCGATGAGCAAAATTCTGCAGAAATTAGGATGACTGTTTTTTTTTTTTTAATGCAAATAAAAATGATCTGATTTCCATAGTCAAACATGAATTGAGTTTATTTTCCTTTAGAAAATTAATTGTTCAACCAACCAATAGGCAATTTAGTGCCTACTAGGTGCCAGGAATTATGTGAGAATACAAATACAGAAAAAGACAGTCCCATGACTCTTGAACTGCTTTTGCATGGCAGAACTGCCCAGGAAAAAAAAGATTCCCTCCCAATGGGAATCTTTATTTTATAGTAAACCAAAGGTAAGTGTGTCCTTTTTTGACATAGTCTAGGGACCCCAGAATTCAAAATTAGAATACAATCTGCATGTGTTCCCTGAGGTCAGTTATAAAGCGGAGCAGTAGAATAGGATGGAACCATTTAAGAAAATGTGGATGGTAGGACTCTTTGGAGCTGGTACAGACTTTTCAGCCTGGGAGATATTTTTACAGCCCCACAGCTGGCTTTGCATTTTTTGTGTGTTCATTCGTTTTTTCAAACTAGTGGAATACTCACCTAAACCCATGCTCTGTTCCCATGTGTCAAATCAGCACTCATTCCTTATGTGGAAAAACTGCATAACTTATTTAACGCACTATGACCTAGGACAGTTTGAAAATATAAACTGGGTTAAATCAGACAAATAAATACAAGTGGGAGAGGCCCGGGAAAGTGGATGCATCTTTAATGATGCAAATGCAAATGCAAATCATTGCAAGATATTGGCAACTCGCTGGGGTGCGGATTGTTTTTCTCTTGTATAAAATAGAAGCTTAATTGTATCCCCAGAAAAGATCCTCTAGAAAATATGGTGACCACATGCATGAAGTGAGCAACAGCTTTCCATAAAAGGTTGTGTGTTTAATCTGCTAAAGAGCAGATATTTATGATGTCTGTACTGTCATACCCAATTCTTCATGGCCCATTAAATACCCACCTGGACACTGCATCATTTAACTACTGGAATGTGTCCACTTTTTTTTAACCATGAGGACATTCTATTTGACTACCATATTCACTGTTTAAACCAATCAGCAAATTATATTTGTTAGTCCTGTATAACTTACCACCACACCATCCCCACCCTTACTGAACAGAAGTGTTCGTGTATGGAATCACTCCTCTGTGTAGTTCTGGTTTTCATTTTCCTAACTCTAAACACATCTCCTATTTCAAGAACAAGCTGCTTCGCCCATTCTGAATTCAAAGTCTAATCAAGTATGGCCTCTCTTTTTTTTCTTTAAATATCATTAGATGAGTATGGTAGGCAGGGTGATCTCATCAACTCTCCTAGGTTTAATGAATACTTCCATGCAGATGACTCCTACCCCAAATCTCCAGTCCTAGCCTATCTCTTGAGCTCTAGTCTCTAGTCTCCAGTTGGCCATTGAACACCCACCTGGATATAGCCTAGGTATATTAACTGTAATGTGTCTAAAACCCAACTCATGATCTTCCCCCTTAGACCTTCCCCTTCTCCAAATTTCCCTATTCCTGTCACGAGTGCTGCCAGGCTTCCAGCCACCCAGGGTGGCAATTTCAGCATTACCCTTGAGCCTTACCTTTCATTTACAACTCATAAGCAATCACTTGCCAAATTTTGACATTTCTGTCTCCACAACACCTCTCACATCTGTTCCTTTCCTTATACTCACATGGCCACCATGATAATTCAGGCCTTGTAGCACATACTCTGAAACTACTTTCCCATATAACTCCCACTTTAACCCCTTTACTGTTGTTTGAACTTCATTTTTGAAGACCACTGACATCATGGAGTGACTCATGAATGAAGTAGATTTAAGTGAGGCAGAGTTGCACAAAATCATAAGCCTCTCTCTCTTTTGAAGAGTCATCAAAATCCAGTGGCAAAACAAAAGTCTGGATGATTGGAAACAGCTCAGGATGCAACAGATGACTTCGGCGTCTTCAGTGTCTGACCAGCTCTAAGGGTTCCCCAGCACCTGCTTCAATTGCCTTCATAGCCATTGGAACAAGTTGTTCTCATCCACTCATTGCACTGGGGGACATCTTCACATGCTTGGAGTAGATACCCCCCTCACTCACTGATGGGTTAAAGGCCTGTTGGCTGTTTTCAACTTGGTTTAGTGAGTCTACTGAGAAGATTTACTGGGCTGTGGACACTGTGCATGCAACTGCTTCCTGGAGCCACAGGTGAAAGTTGGGTGCCGAGTAGACACCAAAGGGAATGAGTAGCCCTGAAAAGGGCTCTGCAAGCCCTCACATCAGAAGTACTAGGCCTCCTTGAATAGCCCATATGCCCAGTTAGGTGGTGCAGTGGACCGAGTGCCAGACCTGGGGACAGGGAGACCTGAATTTAAATTCAGTCTCAGACACATTAGTTATGTGACCATTGGCAAGTCACTTAACCCTGCCTCCAACCCTATTATATAGATTAGTTAGGTCCCTAGAACTCAGCTTATGTCCCCTGAGGGTTGTAGGGGTAACCCAAAAGGGTTAGGGGTTGTCTTTCTAGTGTTGAAGACTTTCTTCCCCCACTCTTTGATTATTAATGCAATTATTCTCAGGCTTAATTTACTTTTTAAAAGGAATATTTACTTTTCATAGGCCACCTCTTACAGGAAGCTTTTCTTGACGTCTATAAGTTGGTGTTCGACCACCTAAAATCTTTGAATGTAATCTTAGTTGTTTACATCCCACATTTCCCTTCAGTGCAATATAAGCTCCTTGAGCAGGAGTCTTCCATCCTCAACGCCTAGCACATAGTTTTACCCATAGCACACAGTTCTTTGTTGGAATAGACACGATTGCATCGGATTAGATTGGATTGGACTTGAATCGAATCAGGTCTGACTCAGAGAGACCTTGAATTCATCATTGGAATAACTGGTTCACCCTTGTGGTTGCCTGGTCCTTGGCCCCGCCTCATAATAAGGCTCTCCACTCTCCACATCAAGAGAACTTCTGTGTGTGATAAATGATGTGGGCTGGGATTTGAAATTTCCATCCTGGCCTTTGGCAGCTGGGGACTCAAATGGATCCTACAAACTGACTGCCTGTGGTTCACGGATACAATTGGACGTGAGCGCCGAGTTCTGGGCCTCATCTCTCGTGGCCCATCAGAGACCCACTTTAGAGCTTTAATCCTAATGCAATCCTCCACACAGTGATTTTTATTTTTCTCCTGATGTCTCTCTCTTTCCGTTCTGTTCTCTGCTACCTCGATCAATTTGGCTGGTCCTTTGCAGAGAGGGCAGACCATAGTTCAGAGCTATGTTCACTATCCTGACCTCAGGGCCTTTCTACTTATATCATTTTTAAACTTCGGGGCTTCCTGTTGCCTCTTGTTGGCAATTCTGGGGACAGATCATTGTGACCCACATAAGTCTGTATCCAGCTGGATGTTGAAACTACCCTTTGAGTTTTAGAAACATGCTTTCTCTTTTATTAGAGTTGCTCAAAAAGTAGTTTATTAATAACATTAATTTTTTTTTTTTTTGCTTTTTGGAGGGCAATTGGGGTTAAGTAACTTGCCCAAGGTCATACGGCTAGGTTTTTGTTCGTGTGTGTTAAGTGTCTGAGGCCAGATCCCAACTCAGGTCCTTCTGACTCCAGGGCCGGCACTCTACTCACTAGGCCACCTAGCCACCTCAACGTTAAATAATTTTTAAATGGATCTCAAGCTACATTTTCATGAACATTCATATTGATGTGCTACAGTAGAGTTCAGCAGGGCTGACCCTAGACAGAATTATAAAGTATAATTATAAATTATAATATACACATTTGTAATTCCTTTCATAATCATGGAAAATAGGGATGGTAGTAATTTCTGCCCTATAAGTTTCATGAGGCCATTTTGAAATTCAGATAAAAAATAAAGGGTATGAAGACACATCAAAAAGTATACAAATATGAGGCTTATTGAGAATTATTTTTACCTCAGAAACCTTCCTCCTCTCTGTCCTCTCCTCTTCCTTTTGATTCCTACCATCCCAGTCCTAGCCAAGGTCATATTTACCTCTTGTTTGTCCTACTGCAATGGACACCTCCCAGGTGTCTCCACCTTCAGTCACTTCTTCCTCCAATGTTTTATGTCCTGATGACAGATTAATCTTCCTGATACATCCCTCTGACCACATGACTCCCCTTATCAAAGATCCATTTCCTACTAAATAAAACACAAACTCCCTAGTTTGGCATTCAAAGCCTACTGACATCTGGCTCCAGATTAAGAATAAGAGGAAAAGCCTTGGATTTGAAGCCAGAATATCTGAGTTCAGTTTTGCCTCCAATACTTACTGACTTTGGATAAGACACAATTTCTCTGAGCCTCAGGTCCCTCATTTGCAAAATAGATACTACTGCCTGCCTCATAAGGTTGTAAGGATACAAGTGTGTTGTCAGGCACCAAGAGTTATGGGCTCCTTTATCCCTCTCCTTCCAACTTCATCCAACACATGCTCAACTCTTCTACCATCTCCTAATGCCTAGCATGTCTACATCTTTGCCAGTTGAAGACTTAATTCAAATGCTCACGTTATCCCTTAAGCAACCTCTTCTAAAGTCCTTCCCTCTAGCTAAGAGGGAGCTGGGCTCAGATCACACCTTTGAGACCTACTTCCTATGTCATATGGTAGGTGGGCTCCAGTGAAAGACTGCCCATTACCGTTCTTATTCTGAGAACTTAATCCAAATGGATACAAAACAAGCATTCAGTAAGTACGTACTATGTGCTGGATAATGGGAATCCAAAGGCAAAAAAAGGGCCTTGAGTTGGAGGGGGAGGGAAGAGGTGCCATTTGTACCGAAAAGTATATTCCAAGGAAATGCAAAGTAATTGCAGGAACAGAGGGGACCATTACAAAGATCCAGAAAGGCCTCATGTAGGATGTGGTTCACGTATCCTACATTATCATGGAGGATAATGACCAAAAAGTAGCCAAGAAATATAAAAATTGTCCCAACCAGATCAGATCATTCAGTGTCCCCAATCGGAGTCTTTTTTTCTCCCTTTCACCTAAGACCGTCCATTTACCACCGCCCCCATAAAATTCTCCTCATCCTGAATACCTTTGCTTTCTAATTCTCTTCTAGGAAACACAGACCGAGGCATTTATGGCTAAGAATGTTTTCATGCAACACCCCTTCCAAACAACACTGGCATTTTAACCCGTGGATATCTGTTAAGAAAGGTGCAGGTGAGTTTGCCAGGCATTGAGACTGGCTAATGAATGAGGAATTTCCTGGTCCTTCTCAAAGCATAGACTTCAGAGCCCAAAGGTGCCAACTCACCTCATTCATTTTTCAGGTGAGGAAACTGAGGCCCACAGAGAACAAACAATGGTGTGACATATCTAGGGAAAGCCCTAGATTTGGAGTCAGTTACTGGACCTCTGTTTCCTTCTCTGTGAAAAAGAGGAAGGTGATCACAATGATTCCTTCCAACCTTCAACCTAGGAGTGTGTTCTGACAGGGCAGTAATAGCAGAGCTAACCCTTAAACACAGGTCCTCTGACTGCAATTCTGGTCTGATCAAATACAAAATGCTCCCTTGGCATTCAGAGCCCTTCACAAACTGGCCTCCTCCTGTCCTGGTAGCCTTCTTATATCTTATTCCCCAACACCATCCAGGGACACCGGCCTCCTGGATGTCCCACAAACAAGACGTTCAGTCTCTCAGCTCTGGGTGCTCTCTCTGGCTCTCCTTCCTCTGCTCCAACTACTGACCTCCCTGGCTTCCTTTAAGTCCCAACGGCAATGCCACCTTCTACAGAGAGCATCCTCCCAATCTCTCTTAAGTTCAGTGCCTTCCCAGTGTTAAGTATCTCCTGTTTATCCTGTATATGGTTTGCTTTGTTATATTTTGTATATTCTTAAGGGCAGAGACTGTCTTTTGTTTCCTTTTTGTATCCCAGGTTCTTAGCACAGTGGCTGGCACACAGTAGCTCAGTTACAGTGTTTTAGTCATACCCGAATCTTCCTGATCTCATCTGGGGATTTTGTTGGCAAGGACACTAGAGTTGTTTTCCATTTCCTTCTCCAGCTTATTTTATGGATGAGGAACTTAGGCAAACAGAGTTAAGTGGCTTGCCCAGGGTCACACAACTAGTAAATGTCTGACGCTGGATTTGAACTCATGAAAATGAGTCTTCCTGATTCCAAGCCTGGCACTCTTTCCACTGTAGTAGTCAGGTATTAGGGACTTGATAAATGTTTATTAATTGATTGATTGGTCTGCATAATTATACCTGCATATACTACATATAACATATGTAACTTTGGGTGAACACATAACAAAACCAAATTAGAAATTTATTTAAGTTACAAAATTTCAAAAGTAACTCAAATAATATTTCTTGCATTGAGTTACTTTACAAAAGTGTAGGCCCATAGATTTCAAGCTACAAGCTAACTGGGAGACCACCCATCCAACCCTCTCATTTTATAGATGAGAAAATTGGGAGTGGGAGACCTTAAGTCACTTCCCAAGATCCCACAGCTAATGAGAATCAAAGTGGGATTCGAATTCAGGTCTTCCTAATTCCAAATCCCACCTTCTTATCACTGCCCCACTTAGATATGTTCGCTCCCCACGTGTCTTCCCAAAAGAAGCAGACTCGAAGGCAAAGATAACTTCATTTTTGTCTTTGGATCTCCAGCACCCACAGAGAGCCTCTAGAATATTGGGCAGTTAATAAATGTGTGTCAACTGCCGGGTCATCCTGTCTTCTATTTTGTGCATTTTAAAACATCATTCTGAGAATGATTTTACCCAAGGTCCCTCATACAGTCAAAGGGGTCCATTACACAAAAACCCATAAAGAATCCCTTAGGACAACTGACTGAGAAAGGCCTGGGGGCCTTTTCTGCCAAGCTGTGCCCACTACCCTCGTTCAGGAAGGGCTCTCTGTGGATCAATACCTCGCCTCTGTTTTTCTTTTCATATTCTCTCTCTTGCTAAAGCCTCCACCCCTCACTGCCTGTAGCAGAAAAAAAAGGGGGAAACCCACCAGATAAAGAGCCTTTGTAGCAGTAATGGGTTTATCAACAGCTTCCTAAGGAAGCCACCCTGCCCTTCCCCTCAGACAAGGCAGCAAAGCAATGCCCTCTTCTTGATGTGTTGTTACCAAGGGCAAGGAAGAGAGAACAGCCTTCCCCAAAGGAGGATCCTTTCTAGAAAGGAGAAGCAGAAAGGTGGGGGCCGGGGAGAGCCCCAGTCCCGGGGGGAGGGGGTCCTGCACCTGCTTCCATGAAGAGGCTGCCTAGTGACTCAGGGAGCCCAGAACTGTCAGCACAGCTGTTTGCTTTAGGGAATGAGCTGGCTTCGTCAATACCTTTGCTATTGTGTCTTGTGTGCAGAAATCTTGGGCCCAGAACAAATACATAAATCTAGCCTTGGCCTGGAAGGAGGTGGTGCTTTACTAAGGCCCACATCAAGAAGAGCTCAAGAGTTTTCTTTGTAAGGACTCCAGTGATTTCATGGCTCCATGGACTTTGCTTGTCATTTCCAATCCTTCAATCCTAGAGAGAATTGAAGGCAAGTGGGTTCCATCCACCTGGGGCGCTGGGGAGGGGTCATGAAAACCATCGGAGGACCTGAGAACATGAGTCATTTCGGGGGAAACGGGGAGACTTTTTTCTCACATTCTAAAAAAAATCTCTTGAGGATTTTCCTCTTGGAATAGTTACTTCAGCTCCCTAGATGGGAGTTGGGGCAGGAAGAGTGACGACAGTGGGTTACATATGATCATAAAAGCTGGACAGACCAACCAACTAGCCCCATCTCCTTGATTATAAGACAAGCAACTGAGGCCCAGAGGGGTCAGGCTAATAGATTTAAAGCTACAAAATAACCCCCTCATTTTACAGATGAGGAAACTGAGGCCAGTTTGTATGGGACTTTAGGTAGCAAGTAGAAGAGCAGGATCTGAACCCAGGTCCTCTGATTCCAATTCTAGGGCTCTTTCCACTAAACCAAGCTGCCTCCCAGTTTCCACAGGATCCCAGAGGATCAGGTTTGGACAAGACCCCAGCAGTCACTTTGACCTATATTTGGCCAACAATAACCCCACCAAAAAAGTGACAGACTCAGGGTAGACTGGGACATCTATTTATTGGATGTGGCCCAGGTGGGAATTTGTTTTATCTTTGCATATTTGTCACAAGAGTTTTGTGTTTCTTTTTTTTCCTGATTGGGGAGTAAGAAGGAGGGTTTCTTAAAAAAAAAAAATGCATAGCCCCAGTAAGTAGTCAGCCAGCTCCTACTTAAAGATCAAAGGTTTTATTGATGGTTCTTCTTTCTTATGTCAGTATCATTTCCTGGTAACTGTCTCTACAAAACAAGATCCACTCATAACACCAGAGTCGAGCAAAATAAACTGATCCATAGCCCATGCCTGACAATGTATGCCTCATTCCACACCTGCAGTTCACCACCTCTCAAATGTGATCAAGTAGCATTTTGTTTGGCTTTGTTTTGTTTTGTTTTCCTTAGCTATATCTTGATAATACAAAATGCCAGGTAGATTTGGTCTTTCTCTGGTTTGTTTCATTAGTTTAAATGATAGGCCAGATATTTCTAATTCTAGAAATCCTATTGAGAGTCTGAGTTAAAGTGTTCATGTCAGGAAGGAGGGAACAAAACAGTGCACATTTATATAGTGTTTTAATGTTTTTACAATCCCTTTATACATTAGTCTAGATGACCCTTACAATAACCTCATAAGACACATGCTATTATAATCCTTGTTTTACAGATAAGGAAACTGAGACTGAGAAAATTTGGCAAAAGAGTGTGGTTTTGGAGTCATGGAACCTGAGTTCAAATCTAGCCTGTGGACAAGTCCCTTCAGGGCTCTGGATCTCATCCCCTACCTATAAAATAAGGATGTTAGATTGAATGGCTTCTGAGATTCCTTCCGAGTCTAAATCTGTTATTCACCCAGAATCAAAGAAATCATACCATAGAGGGAAAAGAGAGCCAGGAAGGCCTGGGTTTAAGTCCCACTGAGATCTAGAAAGATCTAAGTCTTTCCAACTCCAAGTCTAGCACTCCTTCCACAAGGCTCTGCTGAGGCTGAGCCTTGAATTCCCACCAAGGAGACTTGGGGGCCTTCTGCTGCTCATCCATTGACTCCTAAGTCCAGAAGTTCAGATAAAGGAAGAATCTGGAGGCCCCAGACACATATGCATCTGCCTTCTAGAGAAGGCCCCACCCTCCCCAGTAAAAGCCAATACCAAAGGCCTTTCCCCAATGTCAGGGAGCCAATAAATAACTACCCACTTGCTATTCAAGCAGCTGTCCTTTTTTTATGCCTCTCTTCCATTGTTGCTCAGTATTTTCCACAAGCCCCCCACCCAGCCACCCAGAAAAGAATGGCTGAAATTTATGACTAGGAGAAATATCTGACTACTTTTGAAGTTAAGTGAAGGGATCAATTGTTCCATATGGTGAGAGTCAGAGCACTGGGCTCTCTCTATTCACCAGGAAAGATGGATGCGAGAAAGGGCAGAGCTTGGCCGTTTGCATTGTGTAGTAAAGAGGTTTCTCCTCTGGTTCCAGAATCCTAGACAGCTCGGTATGCAACAATCCCAATGACAGGGAGGGCATGGAAGAACCAAAAGGCTCAGTGTCACCCACGGGCCAAAGTCACGTTCCTAAAGACAAAGGTCCTGTGTTCACATTTGCTGGTCCAGGAGGATGTTGAAGCCTTCTGAGAGAACTCTCAAAATTGGTGTCAGAAAATTGGCCTTTATCACTGAAAGTTAGGAAAAGACAGAGGTAGGGGACTGTGGGTATGGAACATCACATATGCTCTCAGACTCCTTTAACAGTGTGGACTGGTGAGGCTAAAATGCTTTACAAAGATTGGTTCATGTTATCCTCAGTGAAAGATAATACCACTAGTAAGTATATAGACCAGATTTGAACTCAGGTCTTCCCAATTCTAGGACCAGCACTTTACCAACTCTCTCCCCCAAAAATTAATTGTTGCAGATGGTGGTGGCTTCCCCCTCACTGAAGGTCCTTAAGCAAAAACTAGCTGGCTATTTATCTCATGGCTGTAGTAGAAGGAATTCTGGGTCAGGTGTAGACTTGATAAGACAGCAGTCTTTGATGTCTTTTCAGTTCTGGGTATCCCCAGTGCCAACACAATGCCTGGCACTAAACTTTACTGAATCCTTGTTGATTGATTGATTGACTCAGTTTCTGGAACTTTGAGATTCTATGATTTTGAAAAGCAATTCAAACTCAAACCCTTTGAGATACTAGCTTTTTACTCCTAACAAAATGGAATTTTATGTTTATAAGGAAAGCAGCTTAAAAAGGAGGAGAGAGGAAGGAAAAAAAGAGAAAGAAAAAGAAAGGAAGGAAGGAGGAAAGGAAGGAAGGAAGGAAGGAAGGAACGAACGAACGAAGGAAAGAAAAAAGTGAGAGAGAAAAGAACTTACTAAAGAAAGCTCCAAAGTCTTCTTAAACATCAAAGGGTCTTTGTGAAACAACATTTTGATGAGTTAAGTGTAAATGAATCAGAAGCATATGGATTAAATTTCACTTAAAATAAACAGGGGCTTAAAAATTAAGAGGCAAAGTACTTGGGAAAACACATTTTGTAGAACCTAAATGTGTCTCCAGAAAACACCCACACACAACCGACTAAACTGCCCCACAAACTAGAGCTGCCTCAGTACAAGCACCCCAGATACCCTGGAGTGGCCTCTGAAATTCCAACAAGGTTGCCAGTACCTGAAACCTGGCACCTAAAGGAAGGAAGGAAGAGCTGGCATTTCCTTTGTAGATCATCCTTCCTATTGCAGAGAGATGGTGTCTGTGCCAGATGACTGACATCATGCCCCAGCCCTTCCAGAATCCTCTGTCGCCATCCAGCCTTGGCTTTTCTAAAAAACATTTCAATGTTGGTGTCAACCAACACAATATATTCTGGAGTGTGAAGGCATTTTCAAGGGTGAGGTCTTTTGGTAGGGGGCATGTGGATACATCAAACATTCAGTGACAATCTTAGTTCAATACTGATTCTTTTTTTCCTGAAATATGCCATTCTTAGTGCTGTCTAAACTGACCGTTGGTCCAGTTTTACTCATTAAAATTAAAGATTAGTTTTATATGGTATATTGAGTTCTAGACTTGAAGTCAAAAGATCTGGGTTTGAATCTCCATTCTTCTTTCTTTCCTTCCTTATTGACTCCTGTCTTCCTTCTTTTTCCCCATTTATTTTATTTTATTCTGTCCTTTCTTTCTCTCTTTCTTTCTTCTTCTTTCTTTCTTTCTTTCTTTCTTTCTTTCTTTCTTTCTTTCTTTCTTTCTTTCTTTCTTTCTTTCTTTCTTTCTTTCTTTCTTTCTTTCTTTCTTTCTTCTGTATTGCCTGTGTGAATTCAGTCAAAACAGCTAGCCTCTCTGGGCTTCAGTTCCTCCATCTACAAAAGGACCCCCTTGGATTAGACTCTCTCTACATCCCTCTCATTCCTAGTCTGGGATTTTTGAGCTGTGCCCCATTAATAATGAGGAACCTTAGCAGATTGGAGCTTCCTTACTGGATTCCTCAGTTCCAGTCAATAACCATGGCTAGCAAAGTCTGAACACAGCACTAACTTTCTTTGGCTTTGCCAGGCCCTCACTTCCTCTGAGATCACAGAGATCAAGTTTCTTTATGTCATTGAGTGTCTCACTTTGTCAGGCTTCTCAAATGTCCTTTATTAGCAGGAAGGCAGAAGATGGGGCTGCGGATAGGGACTGGACCTGTGATTTCACCGGGCTCAGGAGCTCCCAGGGAGGAACCTCCTCGACCATTTCAGGTTGGAACCTTCTCTGTTAGCTAGACACTAAGACACTGAGTGACTTAGCTGGGGTCCAAAAGCCGGTATGTTTTGGATATAGGACTCAAACACAGCTCTTTCTGACTCTGTCCACTACATCATGCTGCCTCTGTGTATATGCACACAGTTACTAGCTTTGTGACAAGTCACTAACTCTTTCTGGGCCTCAGTTTTCTTATCTGTAAAATGGGGATATAATAGCTCTATCTCCAGGGGTTCTTATTAGCTTGAAATGAGGTGACATTTGGAACCCCTTCCAAACTATAAAGCATATCAATACTAGCTAGTATATGTGTGTGCTGATACATATATATGTACATATATTACATGCACACATATCTCCCCATATACATACATATATAAAATAGCTAGTGTTTATATAACATTTTATGGCTTGCAAAGGACTGAAAATATTAACTCATGTATGTGTATGCACATAATGTATATATACACACAATTATTTTGTGTATGTATAATACATATATACATGATGAATTAATGTTTTCAGTTTTATATACACACAGATAGATAGATAGATAGATAGATAGATAGATAGATAGATAGATGATAGATACAATAGTTAGATAGATGGATAAAAGGTAGGTAGATTGATAGATGGATAGATGGATGGATGGATGGATGGATGGAGAGAGAGAGAGAGAGAGAGAGAGAGAGAGAGAGAGAGAGAGTGATGATAGATTTCACATGTCCTTGATTAATACAGGAAGGACCATCTCACCAGGAGGTAATAAGCTGCCATCTGTTCTATGCAGGTTAGTATATGAAGCTCCAAGAGAGGGCCTTAGGCAAGCAGAGAGATTCAGTGGCTTGTTCAGCGTCATCCCACAGCCAGGAAGTGTCGAATGGGCCACTGGAATTCAAACCCTAAATCCAGCATACTCTATATACCCTAGGGGCAGTGTGGTAGAGTGGGTAAAACACTAAACCTGGAGTCAGGGATGAAATGGTTTCAAATCATGCCTCTAACATTGACAAGCTGTGTGACTCTGAACAAGTCACTTAACCTGGATCAGCCTGCATTGTCTCGTCTATAAAAGGGGAACAATAATGTCTGACACTTACCTGTCTCACAGGGCTCTTGTGTGATGTATATAAAGTACCTGGCAAACTTTCAAACACTATATAAACTGCCATGCTACCTCTACTGCCTTTCTTAATTTAAAAAGGTAATGTGGTCAAGTAGAGACCACTGGCCTGAGAGTCAGGAAGGCCTGGACTCCAGCCCCACTTCTGACACATACCAGCTGCTGTGTGACCCCAAACAAGGCCCTGAACCTCTCTGAGCTTTAGAAAAGTATTGGACCAAATGGCCTTTATGGTCCCAGGGTTGTTGGGAGAATCAAATGAGTAAGTCATCATAGGCTCTTAGCACAGTCCCTGGCAGTTTGTTAGTTTTTAATATCCTATGACATAGAACATGTGTTTCCAATGTATATGTGTGTACACGTGTGTGTATATGTATATGTGTGTGACTGCCCTGACCCTAGGCCCTAGGTATGTTCATTTTGACCCCTCCACCAAGGTTCTCCTGTGCCTTTATGGGAAATTATATGCTCTCTGAAACTGGTTCCAGCCCCCCACTAATTGTGTTCCTTCATTTGCAGGGGGTGTCTCCTGAACCCCAGGTCCATTTATAGTCACTAACAATCAGATTGCTTTTACAAAGGCATATTTACTCCAAAAGATATAATCCCAAATATACAATCCTACTCCCCCCACACATGGGGCTTAACCCCTCCTGTTGGCACCTCAATCTGGGGAAGAGAAGGCACCTGGGTTCACAGCTTAGCTCACTTCTAGATACAGTTCCAAGTCTAAAGCCCCCATTGGGCTCGGGTCCCAGGCTTCTCTGCCGGCCTGGCTGGCTGCAGTGTCCCACCTGAAACCCTGGCTCCAAGGTTGCCTTGGCTCAAACTCATGGGTGGGGTGGGGTGCTGGCACCTGAAAGTGAGAGAAAGCAAGATAGAACAGAGAGTCCAGGCCTATTTCTTGGAGCTCAGGGAATCGGTTCATGGCTGAAATTGATCTTACCCTCTGGATACAGCAGGAAAGAGAGTAACTGTCTCCATCTGTCCAGTTTTAAAGATGCTAGGCAGCCAATCAGGGGAGTCTACACCCCCACAGGGTAGGAAAACACTGGACTCAGGGTGCCTCCATGTTAGGCAAACTAAGCGTGCTCAGAAAGCCCTCTTCAACATGCAACCATGGGGGAGGAAATTCAGGAGATATTCCAGATGTGGAACAAGTTCTGGGGGACTTTGATCTTCTACCTAGTAAGGGAAATCACTAAACTTATTCCCTAGTCCCAAGTGCCCAGTGCAGCCCTGCAAGCCACCTGATAGCATCACATGCCACAAGCCCTGTAAGGGACAGGACAACAGTAAGCCTTCAGGTGGCTGCAAACAAAAGTTTTGCTCCATCTAATTAATTGCAGCCCAGCTTTGTGGTTCCAAGATTATCTGGGACACAGGAATCAGACCAGCCGTGGGCAAAAAAGAGAGAGAGGAACACCGACATCCCATTCCTCTGCTCTAAAACCCTTCCACTCAGACCACCACTGCTACCCCTTCTCTAGAACCATGTAGCGCTCCATGAGATAACGTTCCATCTTCTGTCTCCCACCAGAACTGATCTGGTCTGTATTCTATCCTGATCATTAAGCAACCAGCTTAACTGTTTAGTCATTTCATTTTTATTTTTCATATCCAATCCCTTGTTTGAGTCCCACAATAAACCTATGTTAGGTACTACTGGTATTATTGTCCCCATTTTAGAGATGAGGAGATTGAGGCGGAGAAAGTTGTTACTTTCCTAAGATCACACAGCTGGAGCATGTCAGAGAGGGAAGTCAAGCTCACATCTGTCTGATTCCACTTCCTACACTCCAGTTGCCATGCCATGCCACCCCACCCCCATGCCTAGCTTACTTTATATATAAATTCAGGGAAGCAGATAACAGATCCATGTGCCTCCCTACCTAGACAACAATGGCATCTTAACAGTTACCATCAAAGGTAATAGCCCAAGATTCATTTCATAGTACAGCTTCAGGCAAGTATTTCAGAATCTCAGAGTTGGAAGAGAACCCAGGAGGTTCTAGTTCAAATCATACCTAAAAATAAATCTCCAATATCCCTAACAAGTGACCATCAGGCCTTTGCTTGTATACTTCCAGTGACAGAGAACTCATGACCTTCCCAGGAAGCCCATGCCACACTTTGGGATTTCATTAGAGTTCCTTACATCAAGGCTAAATCTCCTTCTTTGGCAAGCCCCACACAAACAGCCTCCCCACCATTTTTCCTAGTTCTGACTTCTGGGGCCAAGCAGAATGAGACCCAATCTTCCACTCTATGATAACCATTAAAATGTTGAAGATTGTCTTCTCTTCTCCCATCTAACCATTCCTAGCTCTTTCAACCCATCTGTATACGACATGGACTCATGGCTATTCCCTACCCTGGTTGACATCCTCTGGACATTCTCCAGTTTACCCAGGTACATCTTCCAAAAATGGACCATCCAGCATGGAGCTCGATATTTCACATTTGACTTGACCAGGGCTGAGTATAATGGAATTGGCCTCAACACTGCCTTTCTCAGCAGACATATTGAGTTATTGACACATAGAGGTGTGAACATGAAACAGTAAAAAGGACTAGAATGGAGACTGAGATCCTGGCTACTTATCATACTCATGACCTTGGCCAAGTCCTTTAACTTCTCTAGGTCTTAGTTTCTTGATGTATAATGTAAAATAAAGGATTAGGTTAGAGGATCTGCAAACACTCAGTCTATGCTCTTAGGAGCTTGTAGTCTACTAAGACTCCCTGGTTTTTTTTAGATCAATGTCCAGGACACATTCCTTATCTCCTTGTGTCCATATGTGATATTCCATACCAAATTGTTTCATTTTCCCCCAGAAGTCAGGAGCCACACATCCTCATCTTTCTATTTCCCCTCAGTGGCTAGGACAGTGTCAATTGGTTGGAAAATACTTGTTCAATGGGCAGGTTACCTAGATAAATAAACATTAGATAACCCCACACTGATATTTATTATTTAGATTAAATATTAAACTCAGATTTAACTTCATGGAGAGCTGAAATTAGGTGTAGGGATTTGGCTTTTTTGGGGGGGGTAGTTAATGTCCTGTATGATCTGTTACCAAAA
Organism: Gymnobelideus leadbeateri; assembly: GCA_011680675.1. Classification (NCBI taxonomy): domain Eukaryota; kingdom Metazoa; phylum Chordata; class Mammalia; order Diprotodontia; family Petauridae; genus Gymnobelideus; species Gymnobelideus leadbeateri. The sequence continues at coordinate 1,381,768 of WOXC01012364.1, read as the reverse complement.
AACAGCTCCAAAAGAACAACTCCCCATCTGGGAAATGTACTGAGAAAAGTTTCCTTTCATGTACAGCAGAGATAGGGCCTTGGAAGGCTGACAGCTCCAGATGCACCCCAGCCCCAGATGACTCACTTAACAAGCTTCCAGCCCAGTTACACGAGGCAGAGATGTCGGCATTTTCCTTCTGACCACCTGGTTTAGACAAACATTCTCAGCAAATAACACATATGTTGGGGTGGGGGAAGGGGGAGGATTAAAGAGACAAGGAAAGGAGGGAATCATTCAATACCGCTTCAGGTCAGGCCCAGAATGGGCAAAGATATTCAGAGCTGTTTAAGAAGGCCGAGGCCTAGCAAACAGCCCAGAAACCCATAACATGCAGGTACCTGCTGCCTGGAAATGGTATTGTGATCTTTATAAAGAATGAAATAAAAGGGCCAGACAAACAGCCTAATCTTGGGAAATATTGTGCAATACTGTAAAGCATCTCTATCCCTACCCCAGAAAAAGCCTGGGTCTTTCAGGTATGGTGGCACGTCTACATCTTGTTTTATCATGGAATTCATTTTCTCTTCTTCCTTCTTTCTTTCCTTTCTTCCTATCTTTGTTTTTTCTTTTACCTTTCTCTCCTTCCTTTCTTCTATCTTCTTTCTCTATTTTCTTCTTTCCTTCCTGCATTCCTCCTTTCTTTCCTCCTTTCTCTTTTTCATTCTGCTTATTTTTCTAATAGCAAAATACATAGAAACATCACATCAAGGATATGTTCTTTTGTTAATAATTAGTGTGATCCAGAAAAAAATAATCCTGGGCTGAGAGTTCAGAGAATTAAAGTCCTAGCCACTGTCTGGACTCAGTCTCCTCCTCACCAATTGGGGATGATACCTACACCTCCCAATGCCTTAAAGATAAGCCAAGAGTATAGATCCAAGTCAAGGCATTTGGAAATGCTGTACATTCTACCAAGGTAACTCCCTTGGTAGAAAGATCTAGCAAGCTTAAGTAGGAATTCTTAGCCTTTGTTGTCATGGACCCATTTGGAAGTCTGACCAAGCTTATGTACCTCTTCTTGGATTAAAGAGGTTTTTTTTTTAAGTATTAAGGAAATACTTAATTTCAGTCAGAGGTTAGTAAGAATAAAGATGTGATTCTTCTCACCATCCAAGTTCACAGACCCCCTGAAATTTATCCATGGGTTTCCTGGGAGACTGTGGACCCCAGGTTAAGAATTCATGTCTTAAAATATGTGTTCTTGTGGAAACACATGAAAAAAAGAAGCCTGTGCTGTGAAATGAGAGACTCCAATGGATCTCAGAGGCTCAAAATAAAGATGATGTTTCTCTGCTCTAAGTATGTCAAGCTCCTTATTTCTACAAATATAATCTGTTTATAGAATTATATTTTAGGTTCAAAGTCTCAGATGTTCTCCATCTCTGCCTTGTTGCACAGCCAACTCCTGACACTAATTAGAGCAAATACACCAAATGATCTCTGTACTGGGACAACAAACCAGAGAAGAGTTGCTTTGGTTTATGATCAACAAGCGCCTTTATACTCCCCACAGAGAAGAATGGAATCACGGCAAAAACTTACCCTGGCATTGTCCTTCCTCCCACCCATCCCACCTCAAAAAAGAAAAAATAAGTTTCAAAAACAGAGATAGAAAAATAGACAAAGAGAGAGACAGAAAGAGAGAGGAAAAGAGAAAAAGGGAGAGAGAAAAAGAGAGAGACAGAGAGAAAGGCAGAGAGAGGGAGGGAGATCTACAGAGGGATAATGGGGGGGAAGGGGGAATAGAGGGAGACAGAGAGACAGAAACAGAGAGAGAGGGACAGAGACAGGAATAAGAGAGAGAGAGAGAGAGAGAGAGAGAGAGAGAGAGAGAGAGAGAGAGAAAGAAAGAAAGAAAGAAAGAAAGAAAGAAAGAAAGAAAGAAAGAAAGAAAGAAAGAAAGAAAGAGAAAGGAAGGGGAGGGAAGGAGAGGGGAAGGGAGGGGAGGGGAGGGGAGAGGAGAGGAGAGGAGAGGAGAGGGAAAGGGAAGGAATAAAAGAAAATATGTAGAACCAAATTGAGTACTAGTAGTGCAAGACTGAGGCTGTTTTAACAGATGGTCCAGGGATTCCCAATACAGTTCCAGGTAATGAATAATGTGATATATGAATCCAGAGAATTAGAAACAATGGATGGGAGCTACAGAGAGGATGATGTAAACATGATGGAAGTGAAAACGTACTAAAATTCATAGAATTATACATTTAGTGCTAGAAGAGTCTTTTAAAACCATCTAGTCTAACCTGCTATTTGATCAGCTGGTTCCTTCTTTGATTGGCTGGTTCCTCCCAGAACTTCTTTTAAGAACAGCCCTCAACCCAGTTATCTTCTCTGGACTCCTCTTGGGACTCTGGATTTTCTTTACCATTCCCCCCCCACCCCCACCAAATGTTTACCTTCTTCCCATGTACACACTTTCCAAAAATTCTTTTGCATGTTGACTTTCCTTATTAAAATGTAAGCTTCTGGGGGTGGAGTCAAGATGGAGGAGTAGAAACAGGGCCTCTGCAGGGCTCCAGCTTTCACCTCCTCCAATCCATGTAAAGGGGGACTCTGAATAAACTTTGGAGCTATAGAACCCACGAAATGACACAGAGAAGCTAACCTGGACAGCCTGGCAGCCCAGCAGGTGGCCAGCACAGAGCTCTAGGAGCTGAGCCCAGCCCTGCTGCCACAGCCAGCAGCCGGCTGAAAGAACTTCAGATCACCAGCAACTGTGGCAGTTTCCAGAATTATCAACCCAGAGATGCTAAGGACAAAGTGAGAGGTCAGTGCAGTGTGGACTTTGGGATCTAGTAGTTTGGGAGTGTGGTCCAGCAGGAGAAGCCACTGAGGCAGCCATGGCCACATGACAACATAGTGTGGATATGTGATTGGCTTTTAGCCCTACTGTGCACCTGAGAATCCTCAAATTCAATCCCTTTACCAGCCTCTTGCAGCATCAAGGATCGAAGGCATGTGCCACCATGCCCAGCCTATTTTTTTCCCATAACTCTTTCAGAGTCAGCCCTTAATTCATCCATTATACTTGTCTCCTAAGGAAGAATACCTTCCTCAAAGACTTTTTTCTTATAGAGCAGCCTGTATATTCCTTTCATAGTCTTGCCTAGAATAGGCTTTTCATCTCCAGCAAATCCTCCTTTACTCCCAGTACTAAGCTCTTTAGAGCACAGAGCAGAGGCTCTCCACATTAAATATCTAGTACCCTTAAAATTTTCTAGTTTGGGCACTCCACTTCCTGTCAAGGGACTTGGGGCTCTCGTTACTCCCCCTTATTTGTCTCTGAAGGCTAATTAGCTTCCTCACTTGAGGCCAAACTCCCAACAAATAACTAGGGTTCTGGGGTTCAGGACTCTACTCCCAAACCCCTTTCCACTCTCCCATGAAGATAAGGTTGTATATGTAGAGGTATAAAGGCAAAGCTGAGCCCAGGGGGCAAGTTTGTTATCTCCTCCCTGCCTAGCCACATTCCTGACTTTATTAAATACATGTAACCAGCAAAACCTGAAAAGACTCTCAGCCTCCCTTCATGTTTACTAAGAACATGGGATTCAGTCTGTTTGACCATTTACTGGAGAGAGGTGAGGGAGTGGGGAGTGTCCACCAGACCTAGGCTTCCTACCTTCTCTAACCTCAGCTCCCTCCCTGGACTTAGTCTACTTCGTTGACAGATATGGTGAAGCAAATGAAAATCCATGAGCCAGCTCTTGGTTAAGGAAATAGATAGCTTTGTAAATACAGTGATTTGTACAAAGTCTATGTTTGTAGGTAGTGGGCACCGTGGCCCCTGCTATAATGAAATTACATTTCCCCTTCCCTCCACTCACACAGCCAACACCATAGTCCAGGCCTTCATCACCATTCCCCTGCACTACTGCAATGACCTCCCTTTGGCCTCCATGTCTCATGTCTTTCTTCATTCCAGTCTATCCCCAAAAAGCCATTGAAGTGATTTTCCTAATGGCTGCACACTTCTAACTATCTCATTTCTCTACTTAGTAAACCCCAGAAGCTCACTATCACCTCTTGGATCAGAACTACAAAGTACTTTGTTTGACATTTAAAGCTCTTCACAAGCCGACTCCAACCCACCATCCCAGAATTACTGCATGTGACTCCCCTGGTGCCGCCAAATTGGCCTCCTGACTGTCCCTCACATGTGACAGGCCAATTCCTGTCTCCATGGCTTTGCAAAGTCACTCCCATGCCTCTAATGGGAGCTCTCCCTTCTCTCTTCCACCTCCACCTCTCCCTGTCTTCAAAGATCAGCATCTCCTGTGTGATGCCTTTCCTAAGCCCTCCAGGGATCTATAACATATTAACGTTTTCTCCATCACTCTCTTAAGCCTAGACAATCAACAAAACAATAAATCAAGTTGGGATTTGTAGTGTTTGCCGATTTCCGAGATTTAAATGCTCATGCTGAAAATTTAACAACTGGATCTCGTGAGGTAGCTCGCCCTGCCAACACTCCGTCTCTCAGCTCCATGCATTTTGCTGGCTGTCCCCCATGCCTGGAGTACTTTCCCTTCTCGTCTCCACCTCCTGGCTTCTCTGGCTTCTTTCACATCATCTTCTTCAGGAAGCCCTCCCTGATCTGAGTGCGTCCCTCTGAGCCTACCCCCAATCTCTCCTTTGTAGACCTTGTTTGTACATGGCTCTTTCCATGCTGTCTCCTCCGTTACATTACATTACATTACATCATTACATTACATTACATGTGATCTTCTAGAGAGCAGAGAGTTTTTTTTTTCATTTTTTGCCTTGCTTTATATCCCTAGCTCTTAGAACATCATTTGACCCATAGTAGCTGCTTAATGAATGGTAGCTGATTGGTTTGGGGAGAAAGATAACGGTTCTCATTTAGACATAGCGAGTTGGAGGTGACTATGGAACAATCCTTTTGATGTGCCCAATAGATTTTTGGTGATATAGGATTGGCTCTCAGGAAAGGCACTAAGATTGGATATAAAGATCTGGGAATCATCTGTATAGACATAATAATTAAACCCATGGGAGCTGATGAGATCACCGAGAGCATAGGAGGACCCAGGTGCAGACCTTAGAGAACACTGGGGGATGATATGACTTGAATCTAAAAACAAGCATTGTCACTTTACTCCAATAGCAAAATTGAATATTGAAGAACTGGAGCTAGTCCCGACTCCACCGACTGTGCATCAGTGTGCCTCTCCTCCTATGCAGACTCCAGACTCACTAATAATGGCTGTTCCCACTTTTGGGGGGGGGGCATCTTGTGATCGGAGGCAGATTAATACAAGCAGAGCCCAAAGAACAATATTTACCATAAGTACAATAATACAAATTTTAAAATCGATGGAAGGCAAACTCTAAATAACTGAAAAGCCGATAATGGTCCAGCCAAAGAAATATACCTCCCTGCTCCAGAGGAGGAAGGCGTGGGAATGAGGTGATGCTCTTCCAACAGAATATTGAATATATCCTTAGACAATTCCTGTCAGTTGGTTTGCTCAACTGGTTTTTTTTTTCTTGTAAGAGAAGGTTCAATTAATGGAGGGGAGGGAGGGAGAGAAGGAAGAAGGATATTTTGGAAATGACTATGATATATGTAGAATGGGGATCAGATTTCTTGCCTTCTCCATTGGTAGGGGAGGGAGGGCATGGAGGGAGAAAATAAAAATAAAAAACAATTAAAAAAAAAGAAAATGACCTTTTATGAAATTTTATAAAAAAGAGAGGCATCGATCAATAAGGCTTTTTAAAAATTAATCATTTATGGATTTGGGGGATCACTATTTCCCATTACGAGGAGATACACTGTATAGAAAATTCAAATGAAGACCACACAAAAAATTCCACTCCCTCTCTATCTCATCCATCATGCCATGATGCTAGGTCAGCAAATGCTACCCTAGTCCACTTATAACATGGCCTAATTTTAAATCAAGTCACCAGGCATTTATCAAGTGCCTGCAGTGTGTGAGGCACTGTATTAAGCCTTGTAGGGTATCTCAGATGTCAGTTAATAAACATCATTTATTAAGCACCTACTATGTGTTCACAATTTAGTGAGGGAGACAGCATGCCAACAAGCTATATATAGGATAAATAGAAAATAATTAAAAGAGAAACTCACTAAAATTAAGAGGGATAGAGAAAGGCTTCCTGAAGAATACAGGATTTTTGCTGGGACTTGAAGAAAGCCAGGAGATGAGGAGGATGAGTGGGCAATGGACCATCGTATGTGAGGAATGACGAGGAGGCCAGGGTCACTGGATTAAAGTTGTGGTATAAGGTAAAAGAAGACAGGAAGGGTGGGTGGAAGGAATGGTAGACTGGTGTGAAGGACTTTGAATGCTAGAGGATTTCAAATTTGATGCTGGAGGTGATAGGGAGCCACACACACACACACACACACACACACACACACACACACACACACACATGTGTGTATGTATGTATGTATATGTGTGTGTGTGTGTATACACATTATACTATGCTGTGACACTGTGGCATGCTCAAAGCTTGTTAAGGCTGTGGGGCCTTACACTAGCTGACCCCAAATTATGGACTCTCCCGAGTTCTTGCATATGCTTTTTATAAGACTTTCTGTCTCCTCTCTCCACATGGATCCATTGGTTATTAGCTGTCACTTCCTTTAACTGTCCTTGTGCCAGTCTCTACCTGTCCCTCTTCCCTATCCTCCACCTTTTACTTTGATGTTTTTAAGGTTTGTGGTCTGAAAAACTAGATAATACCTTTGTTAGAAAAATGTTTACTATATCAGATTGCATGCCACCATGGGAGAGAGAGAAAATTTGGAACTCAAGGGATTGTGGAACTAAATGCTGCAAATTAAAAGTAAATAAATACATTTTTTTTAAAATGGAAAACTGTTTAAAATAAGATTAAAGGGGCAGCTAGGTGGCGCAGTGAATGGAGCATGGGCTATGGAGTCACATGGACCCAAGCTCAAAACCAGCCTCAGACACTTGACACACTTACTAGCCGTGTGACCTTGGGTTAGTCATTTTACCCCAATTGCCCTGCCTTCCCCCCTCCAAAAAGCAATAAAATAAAATAAAATAAGAGTAAAGAGATTCTGAGGGAGGACCTGAGGGGCTCTCCTATAAGGAAAGTACCTGACCTTGAGTACATGAATTTTATGATATAGCATTATGTTGTCAGGAAAGCACTGGCTTGGGAATTAGGAGACCTTGTGTCTAATTTTGGCTATGTTGGTCTCAGTTTCTTTATCTGTAAATGAGGTGGATTGGACCATCAGTGGTTCTCAAACTAGATGTAAGAGACATGTTGCCTAGGGATGGAGTCCCAGAAGTAAGCTGCAGCTGTGTAGCTCTGACCCCAGGAGCAAAATAGGATCTCAGTTCCAGCTTCCACTGCAGTCTAAATATTGCAGCGGAATAACTAGGGGAAGTTCTCAAACCAAAAGAGAACGTGGAATTCTGTCCTTCTGAACCAGCAGTGATTTCTGGATGGCTGATAATGACTGAGTGAGTCCTGCAGCAGTCTACTGGAACTCCAAAGGAGGAAAGCTCACAGGTGTGTCACTTAGATTCAAACCCAATTTTAGAAACTTGCAGAGGAAGCATTGGACTATTTCAAAGTTATGAGAGAGAGAGAGAGAGAGAGAGAGAGAGAGAGAGAGAGAGAGAGAGAGAGAGAGAGAGAGAGGAAGGAAGGAGGAAAGTAGGGAAGGAAGGAAGGAAGGAAGGAAGGAAGGAAGGAAGGAAGGAAGGAAGGAAGGAAGGAAGGAAGGAAGGAAGGAAGGAAGAAAGGAAGAAGGGAGAGAGAGGGAGGAAGAGAGGGAGGGAGGGAGGGAAGGAGAGAAAGAGAGAACTCTCAGGAACTTTGTAGCTAAAATCCAGATCAAATAAAAAAGGTCAAATAAAAAAGTACTATAAGCAACCAGAAAGAATTCAAGTGCTCATGATTGGCAATTAGGATTACACAAGATTTAGCAGCCACTACAATAGCAAGCAAAGAACTCAGAATATGATAATCCAGAAAGCAAAAGATACAGATTTACAACCAAGAATAATTTACACAGCAAAGCTGAATATGATTGGTTTGGGGATGGGGTAGTGATGAACTTTTAGTTTAAATAGAGGACTTGCCAACATTCCTGAGCAGTGTAGAAACTTTGAAATATAGTAACATTAGTCAAGAGAAACATTAAAAGGTAAACATGGGCAAACACTTTTAAGAGATTTAATAAGGATAAATTCACTTTTCAGCAGGTGGGTGAGAGGGAAAGAAAACCAATTTTGTTCATTAAAGAGGTATAATTTAATTTTTTAAAAACTTGTTTTAAAATATGTATATATGCTCCTTAAGAGCAAAGACTGGGGCAACTAGATGGCACAGTGAATAGAGCACTGGCCCTGGAGTCAGGAGGAAGTGGGTTCAAATACGACCTCAGACACTTAACACTTACTAGCCATGTGACCTTGGGCAAGTCACTTAACCCCAATTGCCCTGCATTCCCCAGTCATCAAAGTCCAGTGACAAAAGAAAAGTCAGGATGACTGATGATGATCCAGCATGCAGCTAATGACCGTCGATGAAAGAATAAGCTCTAATCACTCTACAGCCCCTGCTTCAGCCACCTTCACCGTCATCAGGAAAACTTGTTCTCATCTGCCCATTCCTCAGGAGAAGTCTTCATACGATTGGGACAGACACTCCCCTCATTCACCAATCACTCTGTGTCCCATCCGTTAACCTCAGCCTGGTTTAGCCTATCTGCCAAGATGGTTTAAGGGGATGTGGCCTTTGTACATGCTACAGCTTCTTGGAGCCACAGGTGAGAGCAGTGTCACATGGACATAAAAAGTAGAGGAGCAGCCCCTAAAAGGGCTCAGTAAGCCCTCACCAAAGGTGCTAGTCCTTGAACACTCACACACCCCAGTGGGCAGACAACATGCAAACAAATATATACAAAATGCACTATATACAGGATGAACAGAAAATAATGAAAAGAGGGAGAACATTGGAAGTAAGAGGGGTTAAGGAAGGCTTCCTGTAGAAGGTGAGATTTTAATTGGAATTGAAAAGAAGCCAGAGAAATCATTATTCAGAGCAGAGGAGGGAAAGCATTCCAGGCATAGGGGGCAGTCAGAGAAAATGCCCAGAGCTGAGAGATAGAGGGCATACATTCAGTCCATCATTCACTTCAAAGGCATCACCCTTCTCCCAGTCACCCGTGTTTACACTGGTATCATTCTTAAACTTTCAGTCTCATTTCTTTTTGGTGTCAGATCACACTGTTGACATATCAAGCCTGCATTTCACCGAGAATTTCAGGACTTTTTCCAATGAACTGTTTTCTAATCAGGCCTCCCTTCAGCCCGTTCATATATTTGTGAAGTTGATCATTGTGTGTCCAAGTAAGGAACTTCACATTTTTCCTCAGTAAATTTCATCTTATTAGATTCAGCCCGTCCTTCTTGCCCACTGCATCCTGGAAATGTACTCATTAGTCCTTTCAGCTTACTGCCCTCTGCAAATCTGATTAGCGTGCCTTCAGCCATGTCATTGACAAAAATGTTAAACTGGCTTTGAGAAAAGCAAGACGTGATTAGACAATGATTGGATTCTTGTACTATAGCATTACTATTACCATTAAAAGTACATGAAATTAAATAGGCCCCAAATTAAATTATAAATTAAGTACTGTTGAGTTGAAGATGGTGGCCAGACCAGAGTTCATGGGCTATTTGTCATTTGCTTCACAAACTCACAGGACTAAGAAGAAATTTAACACATAAACCAGTCCATTCTCCAGTATACAAAGCAACCATACCTAGTGTATCACAGGCTAACTGATGTCCTGGATCAATCACTATGTAGATATCTATTGGGAAATAGCTCTTGTTCTTATGTATTTGGATCTGTTGCTTACATAGCTTAGATATGAGACCATTGTCTGAGAAACTTTTTGCAATGATTTTCCTCCAGTTAACTGTTTCCCTTCTAATTTTAACTGCATTGCTTTTGTTAGTACAAAAACTTGCTTATTTTATACAATCAAAAGTGGTCATTTTATCTTCAGAGATCCTCTCTATTCCTTGTTTGGTTATGAACTCTTACCCTCTCTATAGTGGTGAAAGGTACCTCTTCCCTTGTTCTTCTAATTTCTTTAGGATAAAATCAGACATATCTAAGCCATGGATCCATTTCAACCCCCTTATTTTACAAATAAGGAAACAGATTTAGAGCAAGTAAATTGCTTGCCCATGCTCACACACCTATTCAATGTCAAAGCTGGGATTTGAACTGAGATCTTCCTGCCCTCAAGTTGGACACACTATCCATTACACCACATTCCCTCTGGGATCCTTTGGGGCTCCATAGAACCAGTCTAGTTTTTCAAGTACATGAAGGACTTCTCTGGGACTCAGTCTCTCCATCTGTAAAATGGCATCGTGTTCTCTCAGGAACTTAGGGCACTTTCAGCTCCAAAATTCTATGATTCTAAGTGACACCAGGACAGGCAGCTGCCTAGAGAACCTGCTCCTTTAGTTCTATTATGATTTGAAAAACAGTAATAACAACCTTTCTTTTCCATAAGATTACTATTTGAAAGTTAACAGGAAAAGGGGCGGCTAGGTGGCGCAGTGAATAGAGAGCCGGCCCTGGAATCAGAAGGACCTGAGTTCAGAGCCGGCCTCCAACACTTAATCCACACAGACAAAAACCTAGCCGTGTAACCTTGGGCAAGTTACTTAACCCCGATTGCCCTAAAGGGGCGGCTAGGTGTCGCAGTGAGTAGGAGTGCCGGCCTCGCAGTTGGGATGACCCGAGATCAGTTCTGGCCTCAGAAAATGAGCACCCACGCATAGACTAGCTGTGTAACCTTGAGCAAGTTACTTAACCCCAATTGCTTTAAAAAAAAATAAAACTAAAAATAAAAAAAAAGAAAGTTAACAGGAAAGATTCACAGTACTTTGCTTATATTCATAAGAAGTGACAATAATTAGAGCTTCCTTGATTATTATACAGGAGGACACCTTTCAACATAGGACCTGCATCTTACAATTTGGGAAACCATTTGAAGGATTATTAAAGTCAAGAGGAAAGGAACAGTCTAATTATGCTGCTATTTTCTAGAAATGTAGACCTTCATATTTTTTCTTGTATTTAAATCTTATTGATGCCTTTCACTTTTATATCACAGTCATTACTGGATCTATCTATCCTCTAGCACCAGCAATGTGCTAGTAAATATTTAACAACCAGCTCTTTGAAAAATGTATGCCTAACTTTTAAGTTTAATCTTTATTATTAATATTTTCTCCATCACTATCTGAAGTCTAGATAATCAGCAGAATACTCAATGAAATCCTTATTTGTAATTTACTGGTTTCCAAGGTGAAAATGTTTACACTGAATATTTAACAACTGAGATTTAACAGTCTCACAAGGTGGTTCAATTCAAGCTGGCTCCAGCACACCCCTGCCTACATTCTGTCCCAATGAGTCTTCTTTGTAACAATCATTAGGGGTATAGCTGTCCCTTTTATCTCTGAATTATTTTCCCCTGAGCCAAAGGAAATGATTCACGGAGAGAGAAACCAGTAGAGGAATTTCTAATAAATATGAAGGGAAAAGCATGTGTTCCCTGGAGAGGAAGGAACCACATACCAGCTGGGGTCAGTAGAGAAGTGGTCCTAGATCTAGCCTTCTGAGGAGGGATGAAAGTTCCTGAGCCTAGACTTCTGGGGAAGAAGAACACACATGTTACCACACACCTGGAGAAGCAGCAAGGGACTGAGCCACAGTGTGGAGCAGTACATCTGAATTTGACCCTCTTGCTTTCAGAAGCTATTTAAGTGGTTTAGATCAACTAGGAAAGGGGTTATCTTTGTTACTAAAGGAAGCTCTGGGTGATGGGACATGAGCAAAAATCAGTGACTTAAGAGAATGTCCTGAGATCGAACCTGGTCTGGGTAAGGAAAGAATGTAGGGTTCTGGAACCCAGGTTGCACAGGGTACCACCATTCACCCAATTCTTCAGGCTTACCTAGGTCTTATCTGGCACTTCTGATTCTCTCTCATGCCCCCATATCCAATCTGTTGTCAAGTCCTGACTTTTGCTTTGCAACATCTCTCTTCTATGCACATTTCTCTCCTCTGACCCTACCCCCACATTGGTGCACACCCTTATCACCTCCCATCTGGAGCATTGCAATAGCCTTCTGGTCAATCCCCCTGCCTCAAGTCTCTCCAGCCCATCAGCTACTCAAGAGCCAAGCTAATCTGGAAAGCTCATTGGACCAGGTTACCCTCCTATTTAATGAATTCTAGTGGGCCCCCATTGTCTCCAGGATTCAATATCAAATCCTCAGTTTGACATTCAGAACCTGGCCACCACCTGTACCCTTCTAGTCTCATTATATATTGCATTTTACTCCCCTCCTTGTATTCTAGGATCCAGTGAAACAGGTCTCCTGGCTGACCCTCCCACAAAACACTCCATCTCCTGACTCCATTCATTCTGGCTGGCTCCCTTCCTCTGCCTAGAATGTTCTCTTTCCTCATTTCTGCCTCCTGGCTTCCTTCAAATCTCAATTCAAATAGTAGTTAGTGCAAGAAACCATAGATAGATAGATAGATAGATAGATAGATAGATAGATAGATAGATAGAGAAAGGAAGGAAGGAAAATGAAAGAAAGATAGAAAGAAAGGAAGGAAGGAAGGGAGGAAGGAAGGAAGGAAGGAAGGAAGGAAGGAAGGAAGGAAGGAAGGAAGAGAGAGAGAGAGGCAGAGAGAGAGAAAGAAAGAAAGAAAGAAAGAAAGAAAGAAAGAAAGAAAGAAAGAAAGGTAGATACATAGACAATAGCTAGATACACAGTTGTTTTCATGTTGTGCCTCCCATTAGATTGTGAGCTCCTTGACCACAGGAAATGTTTTTTTTTCATTTCATTGTATTCCCAGTGTTTAGCATAATGCCTGGTACATAATAAGCATTTAATAAATCAATAAATTTTTGTTGGCTTATTGGCATACATGTACTTATATCACCCATAGACTTATGAATATATGTGTATATATGTATATGATCACAGCACAAACGTGCATACATGTATATTTTGCATTGTAGTATGCCTGTTTTATATACATGTGCACATGTGTGTATTTGTATCCTTCCTACATATATATACATGTGTGTGCATGCACATACTTGTATTCTTTGGATACATGTGCATATACTCATATAAACATTCACTCTCCTACTCAACAACCTTTAGTAGCTCCCTATTGCTTCCAGGATAGAATACAAACACCCCTGATTGACCTTCAAAGCCCTTCATAATCCAGATCCAACCAAGCTTTCCAAGACTTCCAACCCATGACTCCCTGCTACAATCCAGCCAAACTAGCCTGCTTGTCACTCCCTGTACTCCACACTCCCTGTACCCCTCCATATCTGTGCAAACTATTCCCAAGCCTACAATGTTCTCTCCCCTCACTCCTACCTCTCACAATGCCTAACTCCATTCAGAGCTCAGCTCAGCTACTGCCTCCTTCAAGAGGTCTCTTCTATTCCCCCAAATTATGAGCCCTTCCCCCAAAATTACTTTGTTTTTAGACATATATGTCTTCAGGTTTTGATGTTTTTTGGCATATATTTTGTACTTGTTTGTGTATCTACATGTTGTTCCCCACCCTCTAAACCCCCCCAAAGAATGTGTGTGTTGGCAGGGCAGGGACTGTTTTCATTCTTGTCTTTGTATCTCAATAACCTAGCATAGTGGTTGGCACACAGTAGGAGCTTAATAACTGCTTGATGAATTGAGCCAAAATGAATATGTGTCTGCACATGCACATAGGCACACCTGCATGTCCATATGCTCAAACCAACACATGATTTAACAAGGCAAATACTTCCCCCTCCTAGCCTGGTTGTGGTCCCTAACCCGATTGTGAGTTTTCTGTTCCAATTCTTTGTTCCACTTAGAGTCTGGCCCCCATTTTCTCTCGGAGACAAAATTCTGCCTCTCATCAAATTAAAGCCATCCAATTAATAATATTGCCATCAGAAACATCTGGGGCTAATCTTCCTAAAACATTTCATCTGAACTACTTTCACTATTACATGGGCTTGTTGAAAAGGATTTTGCTGGTGTTGGTACATTTTCTATAAAAGAAAACTGAGGTAAGCACACTTGAAAGTGGAGCAAATTCTTAGCTAACTCTTATTGGTCCTATTTCTCCTCTAGCTCTCTGGCTGAGCTTAAGATCATAAACTCAGAGGTAGAAAAAGTCAGTTTACTGACTCCAACCCACTCATTTTGCTGATGAGGAAACAGAGGGGGTAAGGGACTTGTCCAGGGTCACATAGCCGGTGAAGGGAAGGGAATACACATTTATTAAGTGCTTACTATGCTCCTAAGAGTTTTACAAACGCCATCTCAGTAGATACTATTATGTTCTCCATTTTATTGCTGAGGAAACTGACGCAAGCAGAGGTTAAGTAACTTGCCAGGGTCACACAGCTACTAAGTATCTGAGGCTGGATTTGAACACAGGTCTTCCTGATTCCAAGTTCAATACCTTATTTATTAAGTTGTTCCATGGTTTCTATTTCTTATTTCTCTGTAACTAACTCTTAAATCTAAAATTCAGAGTGTTCCAAAAATCTTAGTTTCAGTTTAAGCCATTAAAACTCCACTCCCTTCCCTAAATCCCAATCTTGCATTTTCAGTTTTCTGGACATCTCTCAAGCTGAATGGCCCACCTGCCTCTTAAATTCCCAAGGTCCCAAGCTGAGCTCATCCTCTTGCCGAGATAAACCCGCCCCTTCTCCCAACTTCCTTATTTCTGTGATATTTACTTCAGTATGAGTTTTCAAAAGAACCACAAGGCTTGGTTATCTTTAACAATGTCTCCTGCGGGTTCTGCCTGTCTCCCATGAGCTCAGCCCCAGCTGTGTCTCTTCCCCATCCAGAATTGCCCAGCTGATGCCTTCCTCCTGGGCAGAGGCACTCTCAGAACTCACTAATCTGCTGATCATTTCAGATTCAGATTGTTTTGTCTGTCTCTGGTGGTCACATATTCTTTGAGCCAGCAGACTTCAGAGGGAATGGAAAAAACCACCACCTGGCACCATTGTTTCCAACCTGTTGGAGCACTGATCTATGTGTGGCATGCATTAAGAGCATATGGAGGGTCAAAACCCATATGTCAGCTCCATAGGGAAGCCATAGATTGGAAAAACAAATGTACACACCTCCTTCCTCAGCACTACTGGAATCCATTGCCAATTTAGGGGACTTCCTTTGTTTGTTTCAAACACTAATGTGTCCCTACACATGTGGGCTTTTCATTTTTTTAATCTGAGAAAGTTTAGGTGAAAAGGGAGAAACTATCCCTTTAGAAACCTAGGCACACTGGGCCCTGGACTTTGCATGATCACCTTTTCAGGAGCAAAAATGAAAGTGGGGTCAGCTCACACAGCTGCTATAGATCCTCTATAGATCCTCACAGGGAGTGGAGCTACTGATGAATGAAGTTGGCAGGGTCCTGAAGACATGGAAATCCCCTTCCTCTCTACCTCCAACAGATAATAATGACCAACAGTTCTGTGACACTCTGCAAGTTTTCATCTATTAGCTCCTCTCATCCTCACTGCAACTCTGGAATGCAGGAGATATTATGATCCCATTTTACAGATGGGAAAACTGACACCAAAGGAGATGAAGTGATTAGACTGGGGTCTCACAGTGAGTGTCTGAAGTGGGATTTGGACCCAGGTCCATGTATCATCCAGCAAAATGTAAGGACTGTTTCTTTTCTTGTCTTTACACACCCAGGGATGCATGATAGGAAATGAATTATATTGAATTATTTCCCCCAAAAAATGATTGCTGAGCCTCCTGCAAAACTGTATAGTCTTAATAGGCTAGATGGAGATGTTGGCAGAGAAAGGGAAATGACAGTGGAAGGTTCGATTGTATTTTGGTAAATTATGCTATAGGAAAAACCAATATACAAGGTGACCAATTAGATTGGTGCTGGCAAGAAAACTAAATTGCTAGAAGGTATTCATAATAAAGGTACAGATGAAAGGATTTCAGGTATAGACCAAAAGTCAAGTCTTAGATTTTCACCTATATTTTTTCATTCTTGAGCTGCCTTCCAGCCAGAGCATGATGGGGCTCTACATAGATCCTTTGTCATTCTCTTGGTTGGAGTTCTCAAAGTGATTCAAAGGGATGCAAGCAATTAATTACTTGACAAAAGGGGAAAAGGATGTTCTAACTCTAAGTCAGATAGTTGGCTGGAGTCGAGGATTTCAGAGAACAGAATTCTAAAGTCACAAGAAGATACTTAACCTCAGCTGGAAGACTGAGGAATCTACTGGAATTTTAAGGAATCTACTGACTTTTAATGGGTTCCTTGCTTTCTGCTGGACCTTGGACCATATACAATGGTGACTTTTACCACCTGCAGTGTCCCAGTAGATAACAATGACAAGGAGAGGTTGAACAACTGAATATAAGTAGATAAGGCCAGAGGGAAGATCATCAAATATCACAGTGATGTCTAGAAGAAGCAAAGTAATGCACAAAAGACAGCAGAGGCTTAGTGCCCCTGGAAATATGGTCCCACAAAATGGAGCATCAGAGGACAGCGCAATGACATCAGTGGAGTATGTTATTAGTTTGACAGACACTGAAGGTATCGTTTGTCACATCTACATGTATGGCAGAATGTACATTTGTCCTTTTGGGAAAATCTTCTTGTAATTAAATTTTCAATGCAATTTCATTAAATTTATTTTGCTTGATACTAATAATTCATCATTGATTATCTTAAAGTCATGGATGGGGTCGCCTTGAACCTGGGTGGCTTTCTGGGAGTCTGTTTGGGATGGGGGTGGGTAGGCAGGGCTCTATGTGTATTTAAATATTCATCGAATCTCAGACACCCTTTCACACAAAATGAAAGCACTGCACTTGACTAGTGAGCAAGTGATCCCCATTTCTTTTTCCTTTTCCCTGAATTTTCCTCTTTGAGAGCACAATAATCCAAATGACTTATTTGGAGGAAATGGGCAGTCTTGCTTTTTATTTTTCACATGTCAGTTGCTAAGAAAAATGTCCTAATAATTAACAGCTGGACCAACTGAGGCAGCTCAAAAAGCAGTGGGTCCCTCTTTGCTGGAGGTCTTCAGGTGAAAAATGGAGATATTGTAGAGGTAATTCCTGTTCAGGTCTAGGTTAAAGTAGATGCCTTTTGAAGTCCCTTCAAACTTTGAAAGTCTTGGGAATTCTGGCTTCAAGTTCCAAAGTGATTTAGCTATATGGCCACGGACAAGTCACTTAATTTTTGTTTCTCAGTTTCCTCTTCTTTAAACTGATTTGTTGGGGGGAAAGGGAGATGGGGAAACACTTCTGTGGATTTGGAGTCACAGCATCTGTATTGGTATCTTAATGCTGTTCCTTGCTTTCTTGTGACCTTAAGCAAATTTGTTGGTGTTGTTCAGTCATTTCACTCATGTCCAACTCTTCATGACCCCATTTGGGGTTTTCTTGGCAAAGACAATGGAGTGCTTTACCATTTCTTTCTCCAGCTCATTTTACAGGTGAAGAAATTGAGGCTAACAGAGTTAAGTGACTTGCCCAGAATCACACAACCAATAAGTGTCTGAGACTGAATTTGAACTCAAAAAGAAGAGTCTTTCTGACTCCAGACCCAGCACTAGCTTCCCCTTGGGCAAATTAGTTGGCCACTATAGATCTCATTCTTCTTTTCCTATATTGGGGAGGAGGAGAAGGTCTGGAACGGATGGTTGGACTTGATCAGAAGGTCTTACCTTTTTTTGTGTTATCTAGTGGAAACGATGAGCCTTATCTCAAAATAATATTTTTAACTGCATAAAAGAAAATATCACAGGATTATAACAGAAAAACAACTATATAGTTGTTGAAAATCTTTTTTACAAAACAGAATTTTGTAGACTCTAGGTTAAGAACCACTGCACAAAATGACCTCTGAAGTTCCTTTGAATTTGGAATCCAGAGTTTTTTCAGAGTTACTTAACTAGATTATAGCAAAGCAAATATTAGAATGTACTTCATTGGTTCTGTGAACTCATCAATACAGATACTCCCTCTGAAAAAGCAGAACATAGCCCATTCAAGACTTTTTGCCCTATACATCCCATTTTTCTCTCCACTGGTTCTTGCTATCCTAGTCATAATCTTCCTTGATCTTCCCCCTTAAGATTTTGCAAATAAGTCCATGTACTTAAATAGTGTTGACTTTGACCAGCACTTCTGCCCTCTTAGCAAGGAAATCAAATATATTCTGAGGCAGTTTCCAGGTTTCTTTGACCTTGTTGTTGCCATTGATTTACAGCAGTTAAAACTTCCATTGGAAATGGTCATAGTCTATGTCAATGTCTGTTTCTTTATACATTTCCCAACTTTTGGTGCTTGAAGTTTTCTTAGGGAAGTTTGGAGCTATTTTAATTGCACAATATATCTTGTTCCCATTTTTGTTCTTTAATTTTACTCTTTGTTCTAACAAGTCAGTGATCTGACTATACACAGATAGCTAATTGATAAATGACTCACACCGGTAATGAGCCATTTCCTCTTTGTAAAGATAGAATCAATTCTATTTTTGTGTGGTTATTCAGGACTCACCATATCTAGCACCTTTACCTTTCTTTCAGAATAAATGATTACTGCCATAGAGGCATTAGATCTCTGGTCTATAAGCCTTGGGCCTTTTTTTCTTTCTTGATCCTGAACCATATTTTCTATTTTTTTTTTGTCTTCCTCACCCATGACTATTTTTGCATTAAAGTCACCAAGTATTAAAGGGGCTCATTTGGCAAGTGGGGTGTGCTTTATGAAACAATGACTGATATAAAAATAAAAGTCACCAATAAAACACTTTAAGAGAGGTAAGAACAAAGATCAGGAGTAGAATATCTTTGGGAAAGCATATTTCTATATATGTGTGTGTATATGTATATGTGTATATATGCATTTATAGCTATAAAGAGACATGTAAACTTTATTGTAGCCTGGAGGGTGGGGGGAAGGAAAAAAAAGAGCAAAGTAAAAAAGTACACAGGAGAAAACAAAAGAAAACTCACAAGGAAGCAAAGAAGGGAGGTATAATTCTCATCACGGGTATTATTCATCATAAAGGTTTTCTTATTGTTACATATTCTGAATCCTCTCCTGTTGTGCTGTGCCACATGACATGCTTTTTTTTTGCTTTCTAACTTTGTATTTAAGTTTGCTTTTGCTTTTTTTCTCTATTCCATATTTGTGTTCTGGCATTTGAGTCTAAAATAATTTTTTAAAAGAGAGGCAAGAACTATCAAAACAGTACCAATAAGTTTAAAATAAATAAATTTTAGGGGCGGCTAGATGGCGCAGTGAATAGAGCCCCGGCCCTGGAATCAGAAGGACCTGAGTTCGGAGCCGGCCTCCGACACCTAATCCGCACAAACAAAAACCTAGCCATGTAACCTTGGGCAAGTTACTTAACCCCAATTGCCCTAAAGGGGCGGCTAGGTGGCGCAGTGAGTAAGAGCGCTGGCCTCGGAGTTGGGATGACCCGAGATCAGATCCGGCCTCAGAAAATGAGCACCCACGCATAAATAATGACTAGCCGTGTAACCTTGATTAAATAAATAAATAAATAAATAAATAAATAGATAAATAAATAAATTTTGATTTCGTATGAAGGGTCTTAGTAAATTTTTCACAGAATTTATCTACCTTTTCATCCTCTGCAACAAATAATCACCAAACATCCTATAAAATGGTTTCTTATTAACTTTGGGTGCATGATAAAGCCAAGAGAAAGAAAAAGTCCTAATAATTATAGCTATACCAAGGTGTAAAGGGCTGCCCCAGGAAGTAGTGTTTGACTCTTCAAAAGAGTTCTTCCTTCCAGAAATTTAAAAAAAAATTAGTTCCAGATGTTCTACTGCTAAATATAACTTGCTGGTGGGTTCTGGAGCAGTATCTTCCTCATAACATAGATAACACATATAGTATCCCATTTGATCCTTGTGACAACCCTATGAAGGAGATGCTGTAGGTATTGTTGTCCCCATTTACAGATGAGGAGAATGAGACTCAGCAAAGTTAAATAAATGCCTTACCCATGATCACACAAGCAGAATTTGACCCCAGATCTTCCTAATTTCATGCCAAGTCCAGCATTCTATCTACTATGCTACCTCAGGAATTCTTACATAGTACTTCCAGTTTTATGAAGTTCTTTGCGTAGTTATCTCTATTGATCCCCCATTTTACAGATGAGAAAGTCAATGAGAATTGCAAGGATCACACAATCAATAAGTGTCTCAGACAGGATTTGAACTCAGGTCTTCTTGATGTCCAACACTCTGTCCACTATGCCACCTAGCAACTCTCAGTAGATAGAAACCTTAAGCATACCCCCAGATCACCATCTAACACCTAAGGGAAAGGGAGAAGTGACTTCTAAAGTCCCTTTCAGGTCTAAATGTCTGATCCTAGGAATCAGTCACTCCCTTTGTTCAAGAGGTTTACCTGAACTGCATTGCTAAGGTATCCCTAGCTACCATCATCTCCCCCACCACTTCCTCCTCTCATCTATAAATCCCATCTTCTTAACTAGTTGACCATACATTGGTCGTTCATTTTTTAATATAGCCGTCATTCCCTGAACTTGGTTATTTAACAAAAATATCTTGGAAACATGAATTGATAAAAAACAATCGACAAACAACTCAAAAGAGTAAAGATCTCTGATGAACACAATGATCAACCATGATTCCAAAGGACTGGTGATGAAACAAGATCCCCACTTCCTGAAAGAAAGGTGGTGAATTCAAAATGAGGAAGGAGATGCATTTTTGGACGTGGACAATGTGGGAATTTGTTTTACTCGGTTATGCCCATTTGTTACAAGGGTTTCCTTTTTTTTTTAATGGGAAAAAGAATTAGAGGAAGACAAAATAAATGCATGTTAATTGAAAAGAAAAAACAGCAAATGTGAGTTGAGTGAGGTAAGAATGAAGCCCTTTTATTGTGTGATCACGGTTTTTAATTTTCAAACCAAAGTAGTAAAAGATTCCTCTGATGTAAATCTCCAATGCGAATCAGAGTTTGGCTTAGCATGATTTTGAAAAAGGGTCATTTCTCTGCCCTTGAGCATGTTTAAGGGGGTGGAGAGGAAGCTTTCCAGCTGCTCACAAGGGAAGGCAATTTTGATGTAAGCTGACATTTTTCAGATGCCATCTCGCAAATATTAGATTCCAAGTAGCTGGCAGCAGCCCCACAAACTTAATCTGTGTGCCAACCTCAGTGCTGAGATAAAAGGAAATCAATGAGCCAGCAGATGCAAGCTGCCACAAGAGGCCTTTTCTCCCAGGCTAACCAGGGTGGTGAGGGGTCATGTACTATGAGAACCTCTCCTCAGAGGAGTGCCTCCCATTAAGTGAATAAAGATAAAAGATGGCTTCTGCTTTTCATTGGAAGGGTCAGTTTTCCCTTTTTTCTAACCCATTTTGAGCTTCATTCATTGAGAACAGCTTGTCTTCCCAGTCTTTTGTCCCTAGTAAGCAGCATGCATTCACATCTTCCCACCAAACAAATTCTCCCACACTCAGGGACGGACCAAGGGCATCCTGGGGAATCCATGCCTCTCCAGCTTCTTAAGTTGACTGGGTTGGATTATTCCCAATTCTGTTTCTGCTGTTGTGTGAAGAGAAGGATTAGGGGGGCAAGGTTAGTTAGCTGTAAATTAGTTATTCTTTAAAGTCTTAATTTGAGATATGGATGTCTTAAACAGGGAAGAGGAAAGATTTGGGGGGAAAGAAAAGTGGTGGGGGTTTTTCTGTTTTTTAGGGAAAGTACTCACCTGTGGCTCCGAGAAGCTGTAGTATGTATAGTCACCACACCTGGTAAAACTGTCTTGACAGATGGGCTAAACCTGTGAGGTCATTGATCCTCTTCAAACAGGAAGGAAGAACAGGGAAAAGTACTGGGGGTGGGGGGCTGGGGGTGACCCTTTCATATTAGTATTTCAGAACTTTCCCCAAAGAAAGATTGGCCAGAACAGCACAGTTAGAATAAGAGCCAGAAGGTACCTAAGTGACCAGCTCATATTAAAGATAAGGAAACTGAGACCCAGAAAGATCAAATGACATGCCCAAGGTCACCCAAACAACATACTTTCCCTTCATTATATTCTTCATTTAAATCTTATCTAAGGGGCAGCTAGGTGGTGCAGTGAATAGGGCACCAGCCCTGGAGTCAGGAGGACCTGAGTTCAGATCTGGCCTCAGACACTTAACACTTATTAGCTATGTGACCCTGGGCAAGTCACTTAACCCCAATTGCCCTGCCTTCCCCCCCTCCAAAAAGCAAAAAATAAAATACATAAATCCTATCTAATTAGACCTGGTCAAAGGCAGCTCTTCTCTGTCATGCTCCAACGATTCCCTCTTTGTCCCATTCTGTACTTGTTGCCTTCTTTCTAGGGAGCTTTTATAGACATTGGCCCCTGGAAGACTTTCTGTTATTTAAGTCCTTGGGTTAAATAGCAACCACTTATCAAATCCCTTAACCTCTTCCGGGCTCATTTGCCTCAACTCTAAAATGAGGACATTAGGCTAAATATCCATCAGACTTAATATCCTGTTCTGCCCTAAAGTGATGATCCTATGATCCCAGAGCTCTAATGATGAGTAATAAAGTACTCCCTTCCAATAACTGGGAGATTTTGGATAGTCATTTCACTGGTGTCCAGCTCTTCCTGACCTCATTTGGGGTTTGCTTGGCAAAGATACTGGAGTGTTTTGCCATTTCCTTCTCTAGTTCAATTTGCAGATGGGAAAACTGAGGCAAACAAGATGAAGGGACTTGCCCAGGATTACACAGCTAATAAGTGACTGGGGCTGCATTTGAACTCAGGTCTTCCTGACTCTAAACCCAGCCCTCTATCCACTGTGCAATCTAACCTAGCTGCCCCTTCAGCATCAAGTTGTCAACAGAAAGGCTAGGTTACAGCCTGATCCTATCTCCAGGGCCTACCAAAATGACTTGCACATAGTAGGTGCTCAGAGATTGGATTTTGATCTAAATGGACAGAAGAACAGAAATTTTTTAAAAATTCATGGAAGAAAAGAAAAAGTCAGAAAAGTCTATGAGTGAGTCACTGCCCACATCACCAGGAGGAGACACTGAAGTGGAAAGGGGCACTTAAGAGGGCCAAGTGTTCGGGGAAACCCCTGAAGAAAATGTGCACCCACTTTCTAAGGGCTCTGATGTGTTCCTTTTTACTTTAAGAGGATCCAAGAAGATTCCACAAGAGCAGAATATCACAGACCTAGATGTGTGAGGGGTCTCAGAGGCCAGCTGGTCTGACGCCCTCTCTTTACAGATGATGACCTGAGATTCAAGGAATTTGAGCAACTTGGCCCAAGGTTACATAGTCAGGAAAGGTGAGGACTGGAAATTAAACCCAGGCCCTCTGACCCAGAGTCTGTATTCTCTCCACTGTCCCATCAGTTTAGGTCCCAAAACACTAACCCAATAAAAGTCCTAGGTCTTAGTTAAGAGTGACTTCCAAAGATCTGCCCCTGAGTTTTCTGGTCATTCTTCTCTATCTGCCTCTGTCTCTATCTCTGTCTCTCTGTTTTTGTCTGTCTGTCTCTTTCTCTCTCTCTCTCTCTCTTTCTCTTTGTCTCTCTCTCCCTGTCTCTGTGTGTCTCTGTCTCTGTCTCTCTATCTCTCTTTGTCTCTCTCTCCCTGTCTGTCTCTCTGTCTCTGTCTCTCTGTCTCTATCTCTGTCTCTCTCTCTCTCTGTCTCTCTGCTTTGTCTGTCTGTCTGTCTCCGTGTATGTATGTGTCTCTATGTCTGTCTGTCTGTCTCTCTCTTGCTTCTTGTTACGATTATAAAAGCTTGCTAGTTTGTTTTGAAGACCAAGAATAACATGACATTCATTTAAATGACTGCAAGCATTTTGAAAATGACCAAAAGACAATAAAAATTTCATTTTTCCAAAACCACAAACCCCGCTTCTTGTTAAAATTCAATCACAGCCTCAGCGTGAGACAGAGAGTCAATGCTGCTAAGCCCTTGGCTTCCCACACACTATCTTTTCCGCATGTCAGGGGGGCATCACTTTTTCCACCAACTTTATGTCTATGTTTCAACAGCCTAAGCTGGTTTAAATATAGGAATTGCCTTCTTGAAAATGATGTGGGGCTTGCTTTACTGAAATTTCAGAACCAGAATCTCCACTTTGGAGCTGGAGTAGTGCCCCGATGGACCTCTAAGGGGAAGGGGGATAGGGACTTCTTGGCTAGTAAGAGGAGTCATAGTAGCCCTGGTGCAAAGAGAGCTACAGAGCCCAGAGTCACTGGACGGAGGCAGGCACATGCACAGAACCCTTCTGATGGCATCTCGCCTCATGGAACATGACACAGAACCTGCTTCCAGGATGGTAGTGATGACATGTCTGGGGAGTATTTTGAAGTGATTGTGGAGCACGCATAGACATTCTGTAACTGGTTCAACTTGACTAATTCCATGGTGAATGAAGGCTTTTTGACTGGCTGCAGAGGCATCCACAAAGGGCTAGCTAGAGTCTTGGCTGGATCTCAGTGGATCTCCCAGCCTCTTCACTCACATCGTCCATTGAGAGCCAGAGGCATGAAGGGGAGAAGACTTGGGCCTCCTCCCATCTGAGGCCATGCAGCCATGGGAACCTAGCAGGTTCCAAGCCCTTTCCAGATGGCGAGGCGCCCTACAAATGCGTTGGCCTCCATCATAGATGTTGAGTTAGAAGGGAAAGGACCTTTGAGGTCATTTAATGATGGGGGAAGTGGGATGGCACAGCTGTAAGAGCACTGACTTGAGTTGAAGTCTAGACTATGCAACTTATGACCTGTATGGCCTTGGAAAAGGCACCAAACCCCTCAGTCCTCAGTTTCCTTACCTGCAAAATTAAAGGGTTGGAAGAGGTAACCCCTGAAGTCCTTTCCACTTGTGAATCTGTGATTCTATTATCTCATGTGATCACCACGATGACCTTCTGAGGTAAGTGCTAGCCTTACCCCCACTTTACAGATGAGGAAATGGGGTGGGGGAAACTAAATGACACCCTGTGGGTGTTTGAGGAGGGAGCCAAGCTCCAGCCTTCTGAGTCTGAGGCTAGCATTGTAAACAGCAGCAGACCTGCCAATCCCAAGGCCCCTTCTTCCTACAGCATCCTCTGGGGGTCTGCGGGGAGAACAGGGAAGGACTTCTTGAACTCCGTTTTCAGTTCCTGAATAACTTCCCCAAGTCTCAAGGCTGGTTAACAACAAAGCCCGAGCTGTTCAGGGATCGCTTCTAACAAAGATCATCACAATAGAAACAAAGTCCTTCCAGCAGCAACGCTCTTAACCCCTGCCCCTGAGACTCTCCTTGGCCACAGAGGCCCTGTGACTATTGAGAGGCTGATCTACTGTGGGGAAGGAAGGGGCTGAGGCCAGCTCCTACCTGCTGCTCCAGAGAGCCAGTTGTAAAATTCTCACTGTGAGTACTTATACCTTGGAAACTAGCAACTGCTACAAATCAGGGCTTGATTTAATGTTTTGATGATTGTCTAGACTTAAGAAAGTAATGGGTAAAATGTTAATAATGAAGATTAAACTTTCAAATGTGCAATGAGTACTTTTTCCCCCATAGAGAGCCTGTGGTTAAATATTCCCAGGCAAAAAGGGGGAAGGGGGAATGGACACTCTTCATGAGGGGTACTATTACTTTAAGATCTTGGGACCACAGATTTAGAGTTATAAGGCATCTTCCAAATCACCTATTTAGAGATTAGGAATTATGTTGTTGAGTTGGTTCTGACCCTTTGTGACCCCATTTGGGGTTTTCTTGGCAGAAACACTGCAGTGGTTTGCCACTTCCTTCTCCAGCTCATTTTACAGATGAGAAAACTGAGGCAAACAGGTGACTTGCCCAGGGTCATACATCTAGTAAGTGTCTGAGGCCAAATTTGAACTTAGGAAGAGGAGTCTTCTGATGTCGGGCTCAATGCCCTGTGCAATCTGGCACCACCTAGCCCCCCAGAGTTTGAGAAGCAGCTGATTGGTAACAGCATGGATCCAGAGTCAGAAAGAAATTCTGCCTCACACATCTCCTAGCTATGTGACCTTGGACAAGTCACTTCACCTCTGTTTGCCTCAGTTTCCTCCTCTGTAAAAAGGGAATGATAACATCACCTACCTCCTAGGGTTGTTGTAAGGATCAAATGAAATAATGCAGGTAACATGCCTTGAAAATCTTAAAGCAGGTTATAGAAATGTTAGTTGTTGTTATTACTATTATTTCTCAAGATCATAAAGGCAGGAAACATCAGAGGCAGGATTCAAGCCCAGATCAAATGAAAGCACAGTGCACAACACTACCCAAAGAAATCTCTAGTTTTAATACTCTAGCATTCAAAATGCCATGGTAGTACTGTATAGAACTGCACAAAAAAGTTACAAAATTCATATGCCAAGGTAGCTGGGTGGTGCAGTAAATAGAGCACCAGCCCTGGAGTCAGGAGGACCTGAGTTCAAATCTGGCCTCAGACACTTAACACTTACTAGCCGTGTGACCTTGGGCAAGTCACTTAGCCCCAACTGCCCTACTTTCCCCCCTCCAAAAACAAAAACAAAAAAACATTCATATGCCAGAAATGAAGGTTTAAAATATCAAAGAATATAGTGAAAAGAGTAGGAAAAGAGGAAGAAAGACATTGTGAGGTCTCAATTTATACTATAAAACATGAGTAATCAAATAATGTGAACTATTTCATATTGAATTAAAAAGAAAAAGAAATTCATAGACAAGAAAAGATAAACAAACTCTAAGACCAAGGACAGTAACAGGCTCATGTTTGGTAAAAACAGTAACACAAATGACTCAGGAAGGAATACATCATTCATACAGCAAAAACTATGCAGCAGACCAGAAAGCAGCTTGGCAGCAAGTGAAATTAGACTGGCAACTTACACCAAACCTCACAATGAATTCCGAATAAATCAGGAATCTAAGTATCAAAGCCATATCAAAAACCAAAACCACAAAAGAAAAAGAGAATGGAAGATGTTTTTCAAAACTATGGTGAGGGGGAGAAGTTCTTAACCAGCTGTAATATAGAGACAATCATTTTTTTAAAAAACAGATAAAATTAGATAATATGTGTAAAATTCTTTATAAACCTTTAAATACCATGTAAATGTTTATCATTACTTACATAAAATAAAAGGGTTTATGCAAATAAAATCCCAAATGACAAGAAAAAACAGATGGAGGGGGCGGGAGAATTCTTTGCATTAAACATTTCTGATAAAAGTCTGACATCCAAAATCTATGGAGATACAAGACTGAAGGCCATTCCCTGAAAGATAATTAGTCAAAAGACACAAATAAGCATTTATCCAAAAAGAAATAAAAATCATCAATAGCCATTTGAGAAGTGTTCCAAATTGCTAATATTTTTTTAAAAAACACATATTAGAACAACCCTAATATATTGCATACGGACATTAAATTAAGAAAGACAAAATTCAGTGCTGACTGGGCTGTGGGAAGAACAGGCCTGCTAATTGACTGCTGATGAAGCCGTGCATTGGTCTAACTTTGGGAAGGCAAATGAATTAACAATCACAAAAATGTCCATACCCTTCTCTTTGACCCAGCGATCCTACCGTTAAGTTTATACCCTAATGAGGTCAGTGACTGGAAGGAAGGGATTATTTGTACAATAATTTTCTTAGCAGCACTTTGTATAATAGTAAGGGAAAAAAGTATATACTATGTGCCCTTTGATAGGGATATTGCTGAAAAATTGTAGCATGTGAATATGATAGATTATTATACCATAAGGAATGGCAAATATGAATAGAACAACAAAGCAGAGGAAAACACATTAAGTG
Source organism: Gymnobelideus leadbeateri (assembly GCA_011680675.1). Classification (NCBI taxonomy): domain Eukaryota; kingdom Metazoa; phylum Chordata; class Mammalia; order Diprotodontia; family Petauridae; genus Gymnobelideus; species Gymnobelideus leadbeateri. The sequence continues at coordinate 1,353,773 of WOXC01012364.1, read as the reverse complement.
ATGCAGAGAAAACAAAGAACCAAAAGAAAAATATAGAGACTGACTATAGCTATACCAAAGGACACATTGTTAAACAAAAGCAAAATTCACATTAAATACAATGGATAATAGGGGCACTCTGTTGTTTATAGTAAAGCACATGGTCCCCTTTTCTGTGAGAGCATCAGGGAGATTTCCCAGGGTTGTCATGAGGATCAAATGAGATGCTATTCCTAAAATGCTTAGAACAGTGCCTGGAACATAGTAAGTGCTTAATAATTCCCAATCCCCTCCCTTTCTTTCCTCTACTGCCAAGATACCTGTCCCTATTTGATGACGAGAGTCAGATGCTTGTGACCCCATACTCACCACTGTGGGTTCCATGTTCCACCCAACAACACAGGGTACTCAGGGGAAATGTTAAGCTCTCTCATAGAGCTGGCTATTTCTTTTCCCTATCTCTGCCTCTTTTTTGAGGGGTGGAAGCACTTTTCTCAAAGGGATAGGGAACCTGCAGTCCTTTAGGTCCTTGGGTGCAGCCTTTTGACTGAGTCCAAGTTTTACAGAACAAATCCTTATATTCTGCAAAGCTTAGATTCATTCAAAAGGCCACACTTGAGGACCTAAAGGGCCACATGTGGCCTCGAGGCCACAGGTTCCCCATTCCTGGTTTAGGGGTGTGGAGTTATCAAATTAGACTGTTATGATTCCTGTTTCCACTCACCAAAGGAAAACAAAGTGTGGTCTTCTCTTCCTTGGTGGATTTCAATGAAATTCAATCACACACAAGCCCAGCATAACTGTATACAGCTTTTGACTCATAACCATAATAGCAAAAGAAATAAAAATCAAATATGTTAGAAATAGACACCCTGCAGCTATATACCTACAGCTTCTCCCAGACTTAGAAAGTCACAACCAACCTGTAGGTTTATTTCTCCACCAAAAACTTCGATGTTTAAAGGTATAAGGTTCAGGTGCTGGGAATTCTGGGAACAGATTCTCCCATGAAGAAAGAGCTGGCAGCCAGGCCCCAAGGCTATCCCATTCAAAGCCAAACTCCCTGGACAGTGAACATCTATTCATTTGGGGGACCCAAAATGCAGGGCCCCTCTCCACTGCTTTTTCCTCATTCACTTGACTTTCACCTGAATGATATTCTCACTCTCATCATTCATTGATAGAGACTTTGACTCCTGCCCCCCAACTGCTTCCTGGTATGGCCAAATCACTCATCAGTTGGGCTGTAAGGGCTGTTGTCCCCCCCGGCTTGCTCCATCACTATTTGAAGAGGCAGCTGCTAGAACCTGGTCTCTTCTGGAATCATGGGAAGGGCAAGCCCAGGCAGAGATAAAGGTTAATTCAGTGATCTCCATTTTTTTATGTTCAGTCCTTTTCTTCTTGAAAAAGGTCCCAACCCAACCCTGCCCTTCTCTCTTCAGTTGTTTCCAGCCTTGTCTCGACAGCCGAAACTTTGTGGGAAGCCTTGCCAAGGCATGCCTGATAGGTTTCTAACAACTGATAAAGACCAGAAATGTAGTTACATGTACAATCATTCACCAGCACACCTTTTGTGCTGCTTCCCTTCATTGTTTTCAAAGTTTTTATTTTGTTTGTTTGGAGTATTTTAAAAAATTTCTTGTACTTGCTTTTGGTTTTGCCAACACTTTCTTTAGGATCCTAGAACTGTAGATCTGAAGCTGGGAGGATAGTGAGAGGTCACCTAGTTCATTTCCTTCATTGTACAGGCCAAGAATGAAGCCTAGAATTGTTCTGTGCTGTCCCCAGCCTCACACAAAGTGTGGAAGAGAATATTTGTGCCTAGCACCCCAAACTCCAAGCTCAGCCTTCATACCTCTCTACTGCACTGACTCACTTTCCTCTGTTCTTTGTATAGTCAGACATTTGTACATGGAGTCATAAATCAAAACAAAATCTATCAATTCAAAATCTTATTTAAAAGAGAAATAGTAAGTCCTCACCACATTTAGGATCACATTTCTTTCCAAGGTTGAAATGAGAAGACACTTTTATTTTTGTAATTTAACAGTCCATTCTGTTGAACAATATTAACCTTTTCAACTAAACAATACCTCCTGAAATGAAACCCTTACTCTATTAAATACGTGGGCTGTTCTATGTTAACCGTGTTTTAAACGTTAAAACGAAATATTTGTGCTTACATAAATAGCTGGAAAAGGTAGAATGTCATAACACTGGGTGTTTGTTATTAAAGTTGGAGCTTGCCTTCAGATTATGACAAGTGAGTCTAAAACAAGGGCTAGGTTATGCTTCTACGTTTACTCTCCATTTCAGTGTTTCACAATTGTCAAAACCTCCTCTGTGGTATAAACACAGGAGAACAGAGGCTTGGTACCCTGCCATTCTAGGACTGGGGAGGCCATGCTGCCTAATGGGAGGGAAGGCCATTTGGCAGAGGAAAGTCTCAATGAGAAATTCTCCATTTTGCAATCCTTTACTTGATTTTCAACTGGACATTTTTAAGAAATCCAATAATAATAGCAACAACAATAGCTCACATTGGCATAGCATTAAAAAGTTGGCAAATAACTTTATGTACCTTGCTTTGATCTTCACACTAACCCAGCGAAGTAGGAACTATCATTACTCCTATTTATTGATAAGAATACTGAGACTCAGTAGAAAGAACATTCAAAACAACTTTTAAATGCACAGAAGAAACTAAGCTCAGGATTGAACACAAACAAAAAATTCAATTTTCTTACTATAGTGTCAAATTTAATATATACCCCCCCCAAAAAACTGGAAGCAACAAAAGTATATTTTCATATCCTATGAAATTCAAATTCATATTCATTTTTAAAATCCACTTTTGTTCTATATATAAGATGTGCACATACCTATATAAATATCTATTTCCACATGGGTAATTTAAACATATGGATACAGCTTGCTCGTGGATTAGATATGAATAAATATCTCTGGAATCTGCCCCCACTTCCCTCCAAGAAAGACCAGGGTTTCCTCTTTGAAGGGAGTAGAACAGTCATGACTGGGTGCTTGGTTCTCCCTTCACCTATCTACAAGAGAGGTTTCATATTAGAATTGTATTTATCTACCCCCTCCCTTAAAATATTGCTGGTTTGGTGGTACAAATCTGGTTCAGATCAAAAGTCATTTCCCTGGTCACTAGTCCTTAACTGACATTTACCAGTTCAATTTCTTCCCACCAAACTGGGAAGTTTGCTAGTTATACCAGGAAAAAAAAAAGCCATAGCTAGTGAATAGCCATTTAGCCAAGCAAAAACAGCAAAGGGAAATGACATAAATTATGCAGATTAGGCTATGACAGAAAATACCAAAGAGTGAATGAGTTCATTAGATGGGAGTGAGAGAAAAATCACAATTCAACAAGAAGTCCCAATCTCATCCACTGAGTTCTCTCAACAAAATGTCAGGGAAGCAAGCTGAAAATCAGGGACACATTGAGGATTCAGCTTCCCCTGCATGTCTAGAGCTTCCAAAATCATTCTTTCTCTCTCTTCCTTGGAACTCCTATCAGACTACACATAAGAGGCAGCAATCCCTTCAGCAACAATATGTCCCACTCAGTATTCTTTTCACCCATATAGTCATGTTGCCACATAGACATTGTCATGAAAAACACTCCAGGTTTACATGAAAGCCCAGTCACATTCCTATATCATAATGTTCATGTCTGTTGATGAATGTCAAATTCATAATACAAAGGAATTTTTTTTAAATTTCTGTCAAATTTACAGTCCTAGGAGCTGAGTTCAAATCCCAGCTCTGCCATTTACTATTTGTATGATCTAGGGAAAGTCACCAAACTTCTTTTAGTCTCAGTTTCCTGGGCAATAAATGACAGAGTTGGAATGGCTGACCTCTGAGGTCATTTTCACCTCTAGAGCTATAATCCTGTGACTTATCCAGCATCACATGGGCAATAAGTAGGGGCGGGGGGAGGGGGGAAGAAGGGGAAGCTTTGAATGGAGGTCTTCACAACCCTGAGTCCTGTACTTTATCACACTTTACCACACACCAAAACTGCCATGTGGAAAGCAAGGTTTATGAGAGGATGAAGATAACTATTTTTAATTTTAATGTTTTGTTAATAACTTCTAGGGTGATAGGTGTAGCAACAAACACCCCAGCATCCCAGGGTGGCTGCCAACACAGGTTCTTAGATCTGCTTTTCTAAAGGAAAGCAAATCAAAATGGGTTAACAATCTTGCTTTAATCAAACATATGTCATTTACCTAGTTCAGGGGAAAAAGATCAGCACCCTGAACTTCAGAGAATACAAACAAGTTACAAGCAGACAGAGAAACAGATCAGCAGACAGGCTTCCAGCTGTCTGACCATTACATCCATACCTAGTCAGTTACCAGAGAGGGAAGCACCAACATCTGGGTTATCAAAGCTGGGGGGCTCAATGGCTGCCCAAGAGTCTCATCTGGTCAAATCACACAACTCTTCTCAAAATGAGCCCCAAAACAAAATCTCACATCAGGGTTTATATAGCCTTCTCCTGTCTCGAGAATGTCACAACCCTCTTGACTCACTGCCCAATCATAAAGTATCAAGGTGCGGGCATTCCTGAAAAACAAGCCTCCTGCCACAGGGTCCAGGCGACCACATTCAGCCTATTAGGGGGCAGAGAATATTTTCAAATCAAGGAAAGTTCAAGTCACTTAAGCCTACCAAAGGGCCTGGAGCAGGGAAGATCTTAGATTCCCATTCCCATAACAATAGGCTGTGATTATTAATCAGAAATTTATAGCAATTGCAAAGTTATCTCTGACCCCCTAAACTTTTCAGCAAGAAGGCACTTCTGTGGGTAACAAATCTGGCACTCCAGTGGAGGGAAATGCTGGGGGAGGTGTTTAGGCTGCTCTCTCAACAACAAAACCGTAGAAAAAAATACCACAGCCTCTCCAGTCTTCCTTTTATTGTTCACCTGGTTCCCAATTAACACCTCATTAGGCTGCACACCTGGGGTGACTTTAGCCTCAGACCACTCCAACTGCCAAGTGTAACCCTTCCCCCCATTTCTGTCTCCAGACCCAAAGAGCGGTTTTCAAAATTAACTTTTATGCCTTTCTAAATTTCACCCAATTACATCATTACAATTATCACTGACGTTTACAATGAGCTTTAAATTTTGCAGAGCATTGAGAGGCATTATCTCATTTGGCTTTCACTAACAGCCTGGTGAGGTGGCTACTACAGGTATTATTATGTCCTTTTTACAGAGGAGTAAACTAAGACTGGGGGGCAATGGGTGGTGTAGTGGATAGAGTGACAGGCCTGGTGTCAGAAAGACCTGCGTTCAAATTCAGCCTCAGACCCTTAGCTGTGTGACCCTGGGCCAGTCACTTAATGCTGTTTACTTCAGTTTCCTATCTGTGAAATGAGCTGGAGAAGGAAATGGCAAACCACTCCAGTATCTATGCCAAGAAAACCCCAAATGAGGTCATGGAGAACCAGACAAAACTGAAACAATTACCTAGCAACCACAAAACCAAGGCTCAAAAACTGAAGTGATTTAAGGAGCATGTGTACACAGGTGGCAAGTGAGGGAATCGAGATTTGAACTCAGATCATACTGATATTATACCACACATAGAACCACAGTTAAACTACTTTCTAATGTTGTCATCAAGAAAAGAATCGCAATGTAAAATATGGATTTCTGCTATAGAACTACATTTTAGGGCCAGCTTTCCATCCATGTTCCATTTGAATCTATAAAATAGCTAACCATTTCCTAAGGGGCTCTTCCTTTCTGCCCAGGGCACAGCAACTGATAAAGTCACCCCAGAGTGGATTGTACTGGAGACATTCAAATGCTCATGGCAACTGTTTTCAAAATGAACTCTGGGTAGACAAGAGAGACAGAAGATAATGGCCACCATAAGCACCGAAGCTTGCCAAAGTGGTAAGAGCTACACTTTTTCCCAGCAAAGCAGGTGAGTATTCTGGTTCTAGGGCAGGTCCTGAGGCAGCAGGCATGGCTGGACCCTGACCTCTATCAGCATCTACAAAGAGAAGGGCTCAGGCACCAGGACGCAGCCCCTCTGGTCTTATGCTTCCCTCTCTGTCTTTCTTCCATCTCACAGGACTGAGGAAAGGAAACAAAGGACTTGCTAGTCTTAGCTACCTGGGCCTGGGAGTCCAGGCACTTGAGGACAGCACCTTGGGGTGATGAGTGGGTAGGGCCTTGGTACCACAATGCTTGGTATTTTTAGTAGACTGTTTTGCTCTTATTGTAATGAGGAAGTGGTTTTCATTGGCTGGGTCTGAATGGGAAAAGTTACCAGGGACTGGGGGATGAGTCAAGTAGGGTATTTAGAATCTGAGCCCTAATTCTCAGGCAGTAATAAATAAAGAAGTCTTGGAGAAACTGCCCAAATCCCTTCAGTATTTGGTCAGTGCAGGTGAATATTTCTCAACTGATGCAAATCCCAAGCACTCTACACCTCAGCAGAGGGGCATCAAAAACTACTGTGATTGGAAAATTAATTACACCGGGGCCAGTCGAATGATGGGCATCTCTGAAATTAGACACCCTGGCCTCTGCATATCAGAATACAGTCTGACCATATTCAAAATTTTTCAAGTGTGATGGGACCTAATAGTGGAAAGGGTGGGATCTATGAAGTCCAGGGACCTGGATTCAAATCCTCTCCTCTGATACTTACTGTACTACCTTTAAGCTTCCTCAGTATCATTTCTCTTAACTATAAAATGAAGGGGTTGGTCCAGATGACTTCTGAGGCTTCACTGATCTATGTGGAGGATCCTATGACTTTCTAAGAGCTTATAGTCAAGTGGAATTTTCTTCTAGTACTAGTACAGATCACTTTTATACAATAATAGGAGCATGGGGCTTGGAGTCAGGAAGACCTGACTCAAGGTCAGAAACTTACTAGCTATATGCCCCTGGGCAGGTAACTTAACCTCTGTTTGCCTCAGTTTCTCCATCTGGAAAATCAGGATAATAGCACTTACCTCCCAGAGTTGTTGTGCCGATCAAATGGAATACTATTTGTAAAAACATTTGGCATAGAGCCTGGCACATAGTAGGGACTATATAAATGCTAATGATTTATAATTACTATTATTCTTATTATTATTAGGCTTCTAAGAGCTCATTTTATACTAAGGAGGAAAATGGAAGGGGTATCAGTGTGTCATTCTCTGTAAAAAGAGGGGGGCCAGATCAGCTGATCTCTAAAATCTCTCCCAGGTCTCATATTCTGTAATACTATATTTATCCCTCACAAATAGGAAAAGAGAGAAATGTAGAAAAAGCAGAAATTAAGTTGTATAGCTAGGAAGCCTCATATGCTAGTGAACGGGTCACAGGCATGGGGTGGCCCAAATTTTGCCCCATGACACTGCTGTGGAGTGGAAATGGGGGAGGGGCGGTTCTTTCACGTGTTGTCAATGCCAAATGGCACAGACTCATGGAGGATCCTGACAGAAGACTGGAACAACCTGCCCCACCACATCTCTGTCCAAATAACCTTCCTAACTCATAGATTGGACCAGGCTGCTCCCCCATTCTAAGGCTCCCTACTAGGTACTTCCTCTTCAGCTCAGCCGGAAGAATCTTTTACGGCTCAACTCAGGTGCCACCCCCTCCATGAAGCCTATGTACTTTATTTTATGCATTTAAAAGTATTATTCTGAGAAGGGGTCCATATGTGTCTCCAGATTGCCAAAAGGGTCCATGTTGCAAAAACATTTAAGAACCCCTATTCTAAGGAATGATGTTCTGTGCAGTGATATATGGAGAAATGCAGGTAATATACAAGCAAAAGATATCAAAAATGATCTTTTTTTTTTAAAAGAAATGTGTCTTAGTGTCATTATTTGCTAGGCAACAAGGATTGAGAGGAGATTAAATCAATCATTGCTAATCACTCTAATTGGAGGTCTAGGGAACTAAGATTTGGGAGGAGGGGACATTGGAGTTTTGGAGAGTTTTTTACAAGTTATCTGGGAGAGGAAGTCATCTTGGTTGGTGCACATTCTACTCCAACAAAGCAGTGACTTGGCCCCCTGAGTACCTTCATCCCTACAAAGTAATTACTCTCCATGGACAGCCATCCATTACTTCCTCCCAGAGATGCTAGTTAGCCAAGAGCTGGAGAGAAAAGGCAGGTGGGATGCGTTTCCTGCTCAGGTCCTCTGGGGTGCTTTGCTGGGAGCATGAGAGCACCTGCCCTTGTTTGCCCTGCTTCTGGAGAGTTTTCCTTAGCATCCCCTTCCCCAAGCACAGCCAGTCTAACCTGTGTGACACCACCAGAGGCAGGTTCACAGCTCCACCTGGAGAAAGGGCGGAGGTGGTGAACGTAGCTCCCTTCTTGCCAAGGAGCCTTGCCTGAAAGTCTGATCTGATGGGAGCAGTGAAAGGAAGCTTGTGTAGGTGGACTCCAGATGAGTTTGTGGGCCCAAGGCCAGGGACAGACAGCTGAGGCTGTTGCAACCAAACAAGAAGACTTTATTTTTTTTTAAACAAAGAAGGAAAGAAACAAATAAAATGGTGGTGATTTTACACCTGGACTGGGTCACTTTGTATGGAGTACCTAGAATCTGCTGAAGCATCATCCACACAATCACAACTACTCTGGGAGATGCTTGGGCCTGATTCCCTATATACTGTGGTGGTCCGTGATTTCCAAACAAAAAGTAATTTTTAACAAATATCGATGTTTGGGGTTTTTTTGAAAGATGGGCTTTTGTGTGGAATCCATGCAGGATGGAATTATAGACTCAAAACACAGAGGGATGGGAGAAAGTACTTGTACTTGGAGACAGAACAGCCTGGCTTCAAGACCCTTCTGAGATGGGTGAATATTTTCAAGTCACTTAATCTCTTTAAGCCCTAGTTTCCCCATATGAAAATGGTGATTATAAAGATGGCGATATCACATGATTGTTATGAAGAACAGAACTCTCTGTCAGTCTCAAAGGGCTCCCCAAATGTACCTTTGGTGGGTGGGAAGCAAAGACCCATCTTTTTCAATATTTACATTCTGCACTATATGTCATCCATATTCATCAATATTGTTTCAGACTATTTAAAATAATCAGACCGTATAATATTGGAATGTTGTTGTGGTGTAGGAAACAATGAGTTGGCAGACTTAGAAAAATATGGAAAGAATTGGACCTATGGAGGAAGAGGGTTCAGGGAAACAGGACTAACAAGTATAGTATGGTCTTACAAAGATGCATGTGAATGCATGTGTCTATATAGGATTATGATTATAGACAATCTAAGTATGTGTGTATATGTGTATGTATATATACATGTGTATATGTTTGTGTGTATTTATATGTATATATGCATGTGTGTATGTCTATGTGTATATATGTGTGTGTCCATATATATATATATCTATACATACATATATAAGCTTATATTAGCCTTCTTGCGGGGAGAGAAGAGGAGGAAAGAACAAAGTAAAAAGTGTGTAGCAGCAAACTGAAGAAAACTTACAAGGAAGCAAAGAAAAGATGGACATCTCTGAATACAATGTATAGTATTTATTATATAGGCTGGCTTGAAATAGAAATTTATTGCTATATATTTTGAATCCTCTCTTATATTCTGCTGTGCACATGGCCATGTTTTTTCTTCTTTTATTTTGTATTTAAGTTTATAATAGGCTTATTTTTCCTTTCTTATTGTGTATTTAAGTTTAAAATAAATTAATCTTTCAAAAAAGAAATACTATAATAGGAAGAAAAGTTGATGTGATAGGGGACGAGGATGAAGTATGAAAGCCAAAGTGCCCAGTGTCAGAAAAGAAGAAGGAAGGCCATCAGGCCATGCAGTAGATCCTTCTGAAAGACTTTTAGCAGGACATGGACATGAGTTGGACAAGATCAGTAGGCATGAATGAGTTTCTATCTGCATTGCATAAAATAGCCCTCAAATTAATGAGCTCACATTTGATGAGATCCATTTGAAAGCTGGGTATTATGGAATGTTAGCATTGGGAAAGAACTTAGAGATGATCTAGTCCAACTCTTTTATTTTACAGATAAGGAAACTGAGGCCCAAGGATGGGAAAATGGAAAATGGCTTACCATAGAAATATAGACTTTGATATTTGAAAGGGACCTCAGCAACTGTTTATCCAAGCCATACAAGAAAGTGTCTTCCCCATCCAAGGCTAACATATGGTCCATAAAATGAGCCTTATTTCCTTGCCTTGATGTCTATTCTTTCATTTTCAATGAAAGAGACTGGAGGTCACAACCTTGGGAGTCTTGAAAGGTCAGAAGAGGAACTAGGAGGTCTAGGAGTGAAGTCCAAGCAAGGTTTGCTTGTAGCCAGCCTTTGCTTCTTCAGAACTCGACCAGTAGTAGTTGAGATAAGGACTCATCAGTAACCATGACACACCTGAATGTGACTTTGGTGGGTCCTATCCTAGATAGAAATTGCCTTAAGTCTGAGCCCCCAGTCCTCAGGGACTAAATTGGCATAGGGTTGAGTGTGTCCCAAAAATGTCAGGTGGGGAGATGTTTGTATTCTGTGAAGTAAATATCCCTTTGAAAAAGCTAATTTATAGTCACTGGTTAAATAAATTGGAGTGCTAATAGCAGAAAGAGCAGTGGAAGTGAACAGTGGAAAGACCAGACTAGAATAGAGGTTCAAGGCAGTAGCATTAGAGAAAGAGAGCACCCCCTCCTCTGGGTCATGCCTCGAACTCTGGGCAAGAGATGTCAAGAGTCACACTCTGAGAGAAGGAGGCCAGAGGACTTGCTAGATATAGATACATATGCATGTATTTATAATACATCTGTACATGGATGAGGATCCATGTATGGACATATATATTATTGCACATGTAACATAAATGGAATTTTCCACTTTTATATAATGCTATTTTTCCACTTTTATATAATGAGGGTCAGCCAGGCCTCTAGAATGAATGTTCTCTTTGGCTCAAAAGCACTTAATGCCAATCTATGACTGGGTTTTTAATAAATATCTGAATCTGTACACGTGTAATCCCAACCAATGTGCAAATAGACCTTTTTCACCAAAATTATTTCCAAATGCTATTGGTTCTTTAAAGAGAACACTAATAATACTTTTTTCATGTGTAGAGTCATCCTAAGAATAGGAGTGTTTTCTAGATGATTATTTATTTAACTTTCTAGTAGTCACAGGAGGCAGTGGAACCCCTATGGTACAGAGAAGGTCACACAGCAAATCAATTCTGGACCCAGCTCCCCTGAAATCATAGTACCTTTCCAAAAAATTAGATTTCATGGTGGGGGCAGGGGGAATGAACTTGCAAAGGCACCACAACAGCCTATAAGGGTGACATATGGGATAAGCATAATCCAAAAAGAGGGACCAATATGAATAAATATAGAAAATCATGCTAATAAGAGCCTTCTTGTACTATGACTCACGAATCTAAAATCATTAACAAATCTCACTGCTGGTCACATTCAGAGAAATATATTTTGAGAACTCCTGATGCCTTTAATTTTTTTAAACTACACTGCTGTTCTTCTAATATGTTTTTATTGATATCTTTTGTTTTGACTGCCTAAATTCTCCCTACATCCTTTCTCTTCCTCCCAAAAAGCCATCCCTTATAACAAATAATTTGAGGGATAAAGAGTAAGGAGGAGGAGAAGAGGAGGAGAGAGAGTGGCGGGGGGAGGGGAGGGGAGGAGAAGGAACTGAGGGAAGGAGAGAGGTAAAGAGAGAGAAGGAGAGAGGTGGGAGGGAGGGAGAAGGGGGTAGAGATTCAGGAAAATCAAACCATACATCATAAAAATGTAATGTTGTATGAAATGTTCCACATCCATAGACACATCCACCCTCTACTCTATCCACACACCCCAAACATACATACACACACCCACCACACCCACCACACACACACACACACACACACACACACACACACACACACACTTCCATAAAGCAATGGGGGAATGTGTCCTCTCCTCTCATATTTCTTCTTTGGGGTCATCCTTGTGCCTTATAATTTTACAATATTCACTCTTAACTGTTTTGTGGTCTTTCTTTATTTTCGTATTGTTGTGGTCATTGCATATATTGTTTACTTCAGAGTCCATGCTGTCTTTCCCCACTTCTCCCTCATCGCTGTGGTCATCATTTCTTACAGCACAGTGATATTTCTTTACTTTTATGTACCACAATTGGTTTAGCCATTCACCTACCGATCAATAGGCGTCTACCCTGTTTCCCTTTGCTACCACAGAAAGTCCTATCACTTTTGTTTATGTGAAAGCTTTCTTTCTGTCAGCACCCTCCTTGGTGCACATGCCTAACAATGGAATCTCTTGGTTAGAGGACATGGACGTTTCTACACTGAACTTTGGGGCAGTGTAACATGCCTCATTGAAGGAAGAACATCAGTCTCATCACAGTCTTCATAAGCCAGTGTCTGGAGAACAGAAAGCAAGCCCTTAGTTGAACAGTTAGGGGGCAGGAACTTCTGCCCTGGCTATTCAGGGCTTAGTTAACTAGATCTGCCCCTCGATCTCCTGCTCTCCAGCTCACTGAGTGCCTCCTGCAGCTGTCAGGAAACCTGCTGGGAGATCTACTCAATTCAGCAAACAGTTGGAAGTTGTAAAGGCAAATTAAAGGTAGCATATTGGTTTATCTCAATCTTCAGTAAGACTCATTAAGAAGTCTAGACCATGTGTGAAGCATAGAGCCTGCCTGCTGGAAAGGGAAAGGAATTCCCTCCCCTAACTCGGTGAGATGTAGAGGCTGGGGACCTTTCCATGAAGAAGGCAAGTAGGTCCTCAACAGTGATGTACGTAACCATACTGTATGTGAGTTGTGTGAAATCAACCAAGAGCTGAAAATGTGCCCTTTATTACCAAGGTATATTGACCTAGGATTGGTCTCACTCTGAAAGATAACATTCTTCAGGTGAAGCAAAAACAGGTACAGCTTTGGTGAATGGCAGGGAACTCTGGGACATTGCAAAGGGAACTGTGAGAAAGGAAGCTAAGGACCACGGTGCCTGACGGGAGACAGTGTAAGAACTCAGACTGGGGAAGGATTCTAGCTAGCTACAATATGACCCTTTCCCCTTCTTGGAGTATGAGTTTCCTGGGCAATTAAACTGTTCCCTTTCCCCCATCAGCCCAGGAGACTTTGGGAAATTGGCTTCATTTGTTTAGGGGGAATCTGACTCCCATTGCTTGATTTTTTCATTATCTGCTTTGATAATCTGTCCTAATTAAATGCTTTGCTATTTTTTTCCCTGTCTGGTCTGTTGGCACAGAATGTTCTGGATGTGGATTGAAGCCAAATATGAACCTCACATTGAAATCAAGTAGCATTATGATTACAGAATTAAGTAGGATATTCATTACATATGCAAAGATTTTTCCTCATTCTCAAATAATAAGCAGGGAAAAGCAAAGCAAATTATAGTAAATTGTTAATCATACACATATGGATTTTCTATTAAAAAATATTTTGTTCCATGAAGATTTATCCAACACACAAGCAGCATGACATTGTAGACAGAATGCTGAACTTGGGTTCATAGTTCTTAATTGGGTTCAGGGGACCTGGGTTTATAATTCAGTTCTGATACTTAATAGCTAGATCATGAGCAAACCCCCTAACATCACAGACCCTCAGTTTCTATAGTGATAAATTAAGAATAATAATATTTGCTCTCAATCTTAAACCACTACAGAAAGGTGAATCATTAGTGCCACCCAGGGTGGATGGGACTGACTTCTTCCCACACTCAGAAGACACGTTCATTTGGCTCATCACTGCTTCTTACACTGTGGGCCTTGACCCCCTGGGATCCCATCCACAGTTTAAAAAGTGCTGAAAGTGTCCTAAGAAGCCCTGGCCTAGATCCCCAGCACCTAGCTCTGTCCTCTCCACACAGGAGGTACTTAATAAAGCTCCACTGCACTTAATATAATCAGGGAAGAAAATCTGTCACACACACAAAAGCCATGTAATGGCTTCCAATGTCAAATGCAAATGTCAGCATTGTCCCAATCTCTAACTCTCCTTCCTTAATGTCATCAATTCTAGAATTGATCATGTTTTACCTGTTTCTCAGGCCCCTATGTCTAAAATGAGTACAATTTCTTTCCAACTGCATATGAAAGTCCATAGCATTCTACTGATCCATGTGGTGTTTTCTTAACTTTACCATGTTTTTCTTCTTGCATCTGAGCTATTTTCTGCATATTGTACCCACTGACAACCCCGCTCCTTTAGATTCCTTTGTCAATTCCTTCCTACAGCCCATGCACCTGTCCCCCATGAGGGGAAGGGAGAGGAGAGGCAGAAGACAAATTCCACCAACTACTCTAGGCTCTCTTTGTCCTTTACAGAAGATGCCTACATGCTTCCCAAGTCCCCATGTAAACTGGCATGGTCCAAGTCGGTCTGTGGACTCAGAACACTGGAACGCTGGAGCAGTTGAGAGGGAAGATGGCATTGGCTAGGTTTCCCCCTTTTTTAATGGTAGACCTCTTGGAAAACAAATCCTCTTGGCTCCAGGAGCTTCCCTTCCAATCCAGCTGCCACAGCCTCAGTGGTCCCACCACCTAGTTTGGCCTGCTTCCATGGGGCAGCTGAATCAGGGTGGCAATTGGCTGGAAGGAGATTCCAAGAGAAAGGTCTTTATGCTCCATTGCCTGGGCCTCTCCAAAAAGCCTGACGTAAGTTGTTTCTGAATTTCCAGTGCTCAGAAAAAGAAAACACCTGGCCTTTTGTCTGCTTAAGCTGTTTACTTAGGCCTTGGACAGAGCTTCCCACCTTTCCTACAAAGAAAGGAAGAATCCCAGCCAATCCACATTTCCTGTTTTAATTTGTCAGCACGAATTTGTCTTGTCTTTTAACTCTCTGTGACCATGGAGGAACTTTCACAAGTGCCCAAAAAGAGTCAAGGGTTTGGTTTGGGGGTTTCTTCTTTTTTAAAAAAAAAAAAAGCAGTGAAAGAAGAAAAAATGTAGAACAATTCCCAACACCAATGTTTTCTATGTCCCTGTAAGTTCAATGGTGGAAAGACAGTGGCACAAGAGGGTATTGGCTCCGTTTTCCTGAGGAATTGTGGGGAGGGAACCGTACTGAAAGAGTCGCCACATTTCAACTGCCACGTTGTTTTCATGGGCTCATGCTGGCCACAAAATGTTGCTTCAGCCAAGACAAGCAACAGATTTCCCAAAACGAGGAAACAGTGTAACACAGCTCAGAGAACAATAACTCAAGTCAGAAGATAGGAGTTCAAATCCTGACCCTGATACTTATGACCTATGTGACCTTGGGTAAGTCCTTAGGCTTCAGTTTCCCCTTCTTTTTTTTTTTGTTTGGGGGGATATTTTTGAAGGGGGGAAGGCATGACAATTGGGGTTAAGTGACTTGCCCAAGGTCACACAACTAGTAAGTGTGTCGAGTGTCTGAGGTCATATTTGAACTCAGATCCTCCCAACTCTAGGGCTGGTACTCTGTTCGATGCAGTCTCCCCTTCTTTAAAATGAATGGGTTGGAATGGAATGCGGTGGGGAAGCTGCAGCCTCGAGGCCACATGGGGCCCTCTAGGTCCTCAAGTGTGGCCCTTTGACTGAAGCCAACTCAGATTGCATAGGGTAGGCACCGAATACCTGCCTACATGGTGAGATTTAGGGAAATAGAACAATTCAAGGGGAAGAGTTCTAGACTTGGAGTCAGAGGACCTGGATTTTAAAGCCAATTCTCTCCTTAATATTGAGTGTGACCTTGGTTAAGTCACTGTATCCAACTTGGATCCTCTGAGCTTACAAAGAGCAGGACTACTGAGAAAGAAAGAGAACAAGCTTGAACACCCTCCCTCTCAATAATCTGCCCATGTCTGTCGACACTGGCACATATAAACAGCTGAGCTGTCCTCCAGTCAACTCCAGAACCATAGAGCTAAGAGGAGCTTCAGAGGGCATCACATCCAGAACCCTTCTTTCACAGATATGGAAACAGAGGCCCAAGGAAATACAGTGACTTGCCCAAGGTCACACTGGATATAAGGAGAATTAGGTTTAAAATCCAGGTCCTCTGACTCCCAATCTAGACCACTTTCCCCTGCATTGTGCTATCTCCCTAAATCCCACCTAGTAAGCAGGAATTCAGTGCCTACCCTAAGCAAGAGGAGCTGGGTTTAAATCTTGGCCATTCACTATCTGTATGTCCTTGGGCAAGTCACCCCTGGGCTTCCACATCTATAGGAATGAAGGATTTGTGCCACAGGACCTTCTGAAACCCCTTTCAGCTCCAAAGCTAACCTATGATCCCTTTTATATATATATATATATATATATATATATATATATATATATATATATATATATATATATATATATATATATATATATATATATTGTATAGCAAGTGACCTTTATTGGGAAGTGACCCCATGGCCAACTAGCCCCTGCACAGTGAACAGAGAGCTTCGCCTGGAGCCAGGAAGACCTGGGTTCCAATCCCACCTTAGACACTTCCTAGTGTGACACAAAGCAAGTCACTGCCCCACCCCAGCCTCAGTTTCCACTTCTGTAAAATAAAGGGGTTGGACTTGATGGCTTCTTATTTTCCTTCCAATTCTAACTCTAAGAAGGTGCTATAGTCTTAAGATCCACTTAGCCAAAAGACTCCAAGTCTATTAGTCACCTCAGTTCCACACTGTGTGAATCCTGCAATCCTAGTAACCCCAGACCACAGCACTGACTCCCCCAGGGAGGAGAGCTGAGGTTCTACTGAGTTCAACATTCTTCAACAATGCTGGATACTTGTCTCTGTTTCACCAGTCAATTGAAGGAAAATGTCTGAGGGCCAGTGAAGTATCAGTCTGTGCTACTGAGCCTGAGGTCAGAGGTTACAGAGCCAAGCTCAATGGACTCTAAGTTTCTCTCTGGCTTTCACAGTCCATGATCCCATCATTCTTTCCCCACGTGAACCAGTTGTTTTGCTCTGTGCTGAGGTCACAGATGGTACCTTCATACTCAGCTAGTCATCTTAAAAATGCATGCCCACGGTCACAAAAGAAATTGACAGCATGAGAAAGTTATGATGGACCACGGCCGACCTACCCAGCTATTGGAAGGATGACTTACAGGTCCAGCTGTTGAGAGTCTAGTATCATCTTTATTTGCAAAGTCTAAGCCCTTTGTTATCTAAAGAAGATCAATCTGGGGTTTATGGTCTTCTCAAACTTTGGAGAAAAGTTGTGATTTCCCTCAATGTCAAGAGTACTCATGGCAATGAAATTACAGACCCACAAAGTCATAGATTTTGAGTTGGTAGGAAACGTAAGTTTTAACATTGTAGAGAGAAAGGCAGAGACAGAGAAAAGGATACACGGATGGATGGATGGATGGATGGATGGATGGATGGATGGATGGATGGATGGATGGGTGGATGGGTGGATGGGTGGATGGGTGGATGGATGGATGGGTGGATGGGTGGACAGAACAATAGAGCATTTCTTAAGTTCTGTGTTCCAGGCACTGTACTAAGTACTAGGGATACAAATGCATAAGAGTTCCTGCTTTCAAGGAGTTCACATTCTAATGGGGAAGACAAAACATAAAGGACTAATTTGCCTTGATTTTGATCTAAGCCAAATCCAATTACTTCATTTTTCAGATGAGTAAACTGAGACCCAGAGAGGTTGACTCCTTCAAGAACCAAAATGAGAATTACTAGTATGTAAGTTTATATAATTAATCAACAAGCACTTAGTAAGTGTTTGCTATCTTCCAAGCACTGTACTAACTATTGAGGATACAAGGAAAGGCAAAAAAACTGTCCCTGCCTTCAAGATTATATCCTAATAGAAGAAACAACTTGAAGTTGGCCCTAAAGTATTAATTAAGCTTAAAACTGCACTAACTTTAGGTATACTCTTTATATAAATTAGAACACACAAGATTAATACAGAGTAAATGGAAAGAAATCTTAGAGGAGTCATCATGTGCCCAGCATTGAACCTGCAATAACATTGGCAGGAGAAGGTTGGCACCTTCTCTGCAACCTATGGTCTTAGAGCATTGCCTAGGACAATGAGAAATTAAATGATTTGCCCACAATTACAGCCAGTATGTGTCAGAAGTGGGACCTGAACCCAGGTCTTGGTGGTTCCAAGGCGGGCTCTCTATCCACTATTCCACCCTGCTGTAAGCACAGTAGACAAGTCATAAGTGTTTGCTGAATTGAATCGAATTCCTTTCAGATGCCAAATATTTGCCACTATAAAGAGGAGGCCAGCACAGCTAGGAGAGGGGGCGGAATGGCATTCGCCGAACATACATGGGACCCCTGCCAATTTTTCCAACTAGTGAAATTTTTGTGGGATCTGAGATTTTTTTTCAGTGCCTCTCACATTAAGCTCAGCTGGCACTCCCTGGCCTACTCTGGATGCAGGCTCTCTAGTTTTCCCCTGAAAGTTCCTATGTTCTTACAAGCCTGCCAAAGAAATTGTTCTCGGGACATCTGGGGCAGTAATACCAGTGTGAAAATTACCTTGTTACTTTGGCTTCCCACACTTAAAGGGCTTTCATTTTGGTGGGTCACAGTGACCTGAACAATTACAGGCTCATTCTTCAAGCTAAATCCCCCTGGGAACATGGGCTGTAAAGAGAAAGCTCTCCTTTGGAAGACGAACTATAATGGATGGTCTTGAAACATGGTTGCCAGATTTGGAGTCTCTGAAGAACAAGGCTCTGCTCATCTTTATGTTAATGCGAAGGGGCCTCACTACAGTGGGCTGCACTGCTTGCTCTGCACGCTTCTCTCAGAACTAGCAATTAGGAGTTTTTATTAAGTGTCTAATGTATACTAGGCATTGAGCTGGGCAACGGGGAAAACTCATCTAAGATGAAAAATATACTTTGATCTCAAGGAACATGCGTGCTCCTGGGAGGATAGGATGCAAAGTCAACACCTCCCACCATCTACAAGAAGCTTTCCCCAATCCCCCCATTCCCACTGCTACTGCCTTCCCTTGTCAATGACTGTATGCGTATAATCTCTATGTACATACTGTGCAGGTTGCCTCCCCAGCTAGAATGTAAGCTCCCAGAGGGAAGGCACTTTTTGCCTTTCTTTTTATCTCTACTACTTAGATACCTGGGACATAGTGGGTACTTTAAAAATGTTTGTTGTGTGACTAACCCAGAGAAGCATATGCTTGATAACTTGAAGAGAAGGGAGGACTCTCTAAGAACCAAGGGAGTCGGGAAAGACTTTCCATAGGAAATCTACATTGATTGCCAATAACATGGAGTGTCAAATGTGATGAAAGCATAATACCAAAGCCATCTTTGCAAACTTGTTTGACTTCAATCTAAAAGCCCTTTGAGAATAATCGACTTTCGTGAAGTGAGGTCTCCTTCACCACTAGACTGCATCAGCATGTCCTAGGGATACCTGTTGATTTCATGATCACAAAATTCTACCCTGCATGTGTAAAATAAAGGGGGACTGATCAGAGAAGCCCCTCCTCCCCAATGCCTATCCAGAAGAAGGACAGACAGAGGAAAAGGACCAAATCTTTCCCAAACTAGGAAAACCATGTGATTATTCCAAGCAGACTCCTGGCTACCCAACCAGTAAAGGGAACTGAAAAGGACAAAATGAGGGATGAGGAAGGATTTGTGCCTTCCCAGCTATGAGGAGGAGAGCTGAGCTCCTGTTATGACTGTGTAACCCTGGAAAACAATAATAATAATAAATGATATGTAAAATAGCTCTTTGCCTAAATCACCTAATTTATCCCCATGGTATAGTGCCTACTGGTGTCCGGAAGTGCTGTGTTCAAATCCTGCTTCAGATGCTTACTGCTGTATGACCCTGAGCAAATCACCCAAACTTTGGGGACCTCAGTTTCCTCATCTGTAAAATAAGGTGGTTGTATATGATGGATTTAATGTCTCATTCAGATCTAAATTATGAGGAAATTACTATTCATTTTATAAGGGAAGAAAATGAGGCTTACACAAGTTAATCAATGTGCCCATGGTCACATACCTAATTGTTTCCAGAGGCAGGGATTGAACTTGGCTGCCTCCTGACTCCAGGTCCAATGTTCTTTCCATTCCACCCACTCGACCATTTCATTTTCCCAGGCATGAGCTTCCTCATCCATAGAGGAGATCACATACTTCATTCCCCTGCCTAATTTACTGGATCCTTATCAGAATCAATTAGAAGCTTCACATCTGCTTGGACAAGACATAACATGTGTCATATCATGGGAAATTCAAGGCTACCATTCTCATGGGCTCTTGGGTCAGGCAAGAAGTCTCCATAGCAAAAGAAGCAACTTTGTCTCTGACATAGGAAGGTTGTTCCAAAGCCCAGTGGCCAAGGTTAAAAATGAATGAACTAAATCTAGTTCACTCCCCTTGCTGGTAGATTAATATTGTCTTACGTATAAGTGACCAAATGGGTCTACTGTCAGCATTTGCCTTCATCTAGTGAAGGCTAGAAGATCATTTGTCTGGCTTATTGTAGAGGGAACTCTTCTTATGGATTGGCCTATATGGTCTCCGAGACCCCCTCTTTTTCTGGTATTCTTTGATTCCATTACTTGGCAAAACAAACCCTAATTTTCAAATGGTTCATACACACACCCTTGATATTTTTATTCTCAATTCTCAGGATCCAATTTTATTCATCACTAGCTAAAGTCAGTTATGTGGCAAAGCAGACAGAGTGCTAGATGCAGAGTCCAGAAGACCCAAGTTGGAATCCTGCCTGAGACACTTACCAGCTGTGTGACTTAAGTCACTTAACCACCCTGCCTCAGTTTCCTCATCATTCAAATGAAGTAGTTGGGCTCAATGGCCTCTAAGGCTCCTTCAAGCTCTAAATTTGTGACTCTCTCATGCCCACAGAATAAGTTGATACAAGATCATGTCCCTTAACATAGTTTGCCAGAGTGGCAAGTGTCTGTCCTTATACCTTGACCAGAGGCATGAAATACATGGTTGTTCAGTCACTCTGTCAAAGAAAATGATGAGATAGAGAGAAAGAGACAGAGAGAAGAGACAGATAAATAGGAGAGTCAGAGAGAGAGGAGATACAGAAGAGAAATAGAAAGAGAGAGACACAAAGAAAGAGAGAGGAGGAGACAAAGACAGAGAGAGAGAGAGAGAGAGAGAGAGAGAGAGAGAGAGAGAGAGAGAGAGGGAGAGGGAGGGAGAAGACAAAGACTGACAGAAACAGAGAGACAGCTAGAGAAGAGAAATAAAAGGAAACAGAGAAAGATGAAAAGAGAGAGAAGGGGGAGAGAGAGAGAAACAGAAAAAGGGGTGGGAGAGATGTACAGACAGAGAAACAGAAAGAGACAAAGAGGAGAGAGAGAAACAGAGAGGCAGAGAAAGAGACATCTTATTTCCCAGTGCCTATGTGTGTTCCCAACAGGGAGACTTGTGACACAGAACACTTTTTCATCAAGGAGCCAAAGGGACAAAGAGGTGATGACTGTATCCACATTTCTTCACTTTCCTGTTGTGTGTCTTTGAGATGTGCCGTGTTCTACCTCTCCAATTTTATCCCAGACTGGACGCCCCACTCTCTTTCCAGCACACTGTGGGCTCTCCCTGCTTTGTTCAGAGTTGCACATTCTAGGAAGCTCTGGGTTTCATTAGATAAGCTTTTCTCCATCCTTTTTTTCACACCTATTATGGAGCTTGGGGAACCTGATGATATGTTTTCCTTACTTTCCCCCTTCCCTTTTATTCCTCATTGGTAAATGGTGGAAGCAGATGTAGTGTTTGCTTTGAAGGTCCTGGTGGATGAGGATGATGAATCGGTGATGGATTGGAGCAAATGAATCCCAGGCTGGGGGTGAGGGGCTGAGGGGCCGGCTGGATGACTTTGCATCCTTCCCTTTTCGGAACTTGCTTTAAAAGTCAGTATTCCTTTTAATCTAGTTCCAGTTTCAGCAGTGTCTCTGCATATGGGGGTTGGAGGGTTTGGAGAGGGGGAGGAACCTTCAGATATAAACAGGGAATTCCATTCCTCAGTCAGGCTGTAAGGAAGCATTGTCATTTGGGGGAATTCAAACAGCTTGGAAACCACTTCAAGGCCCCCACAAAGACAACTGGACAGTTTGGGAGGGAAGAACAGTTGGCATCCCAAGTGACAAAACTTAAAATTGTGAATCTTTAGTGCCTGGGATTGGCCAGAACTGAAAAACACAGCTGGTGCTGCCTGGTCGCTCCTTTCTGGCTGAGCTTTCAGATATATTTTCAAGCCAATCGTCATCAACTCTTTGATTCCTGGGCAAAGGGAAGTATTAGAGGTTGGAATCTGGTCTTTGTTTGATTTGAACCCTAGACCAGTTTCTTTAATTGCCCCCTCGTGTTCTTTGGCTACAAGAAGGGAAAATCAAAGATAAGCCACCATTTGGAGGCCCACTCTCAACCAAGAAATGGCAAGTTCCCTTTGATAGACAATGGACCCAGAATCATGACATTGTAGACTGACTCAGAGGCCAAATAGTTCAATCTCTACCCCCAAAATGGTAAACAATTTTGGACACACCCCACACAAATTTGTTTGACTCTTCCTCAAGGACCTATAGGTAGAGTGATCCAGAACCATGAAGACCTAAGTTTAAACCCAGCCTCATACATAGTGGCTGTATGACCCTGAGCAAGTCACTTGACCCCTGTCTGCCCCAGTCTCCTTGTCTTTGGTATGGGGAATAACAACAGCACCTACCTCCCACAGTTGTGAAGATCAAATGAGATGATATTTGTAAAATGTTTTGCAAACCTTAAAACACTGTATAAATGCCAGCTATCGTTTTTAGGAAAGGAGAATCTACTCCCTTCCAAGATGGTACATTCCACTTTAGGGCCGCCCTGTTTGTCATACTCTTCCTCCAGACATCTGGATTTGCCTCTTGGCCATTCCCCACTATGCGCCAAGCCAGTTCTGCTCTCCAGGGCCAAGATGAACAACGCTAACCTCTCTTTCACACAACAACCTTCCAGATCCTCAAAGACAGTCCTTGTGTCTCTCCCAAGTCTCCTTTTGCCCAGCAACACTTAAAAAGAGAAAAGAGACAAAGGCCTTAGTGGCCCACCCAACTTTGGTTTTATACCAAGCTCTCTAGTAAGACACTTTGGAAATGTCTGAGAAGTTTGGTGGGAAGGAGTCTCTTCCCTCAATCAAACAACAAACATCCATCAAATATCTACTCTGTGCCAGGTGCTGGGGATACAGTGACAAAAGTAGGACAGTCCCTGACCTCCAGGAACTTACATTCTAACAGGGAAGACAAAATGTACACATCAGATTATCTCCAATTTACCCTGACTGTATTTCATCTGTACATTGTTTACGTATTGTCTCCCCCTTTAGACTGTGAGCTCCTTGAAAGTGGGGCTGTATTTTTGCCTAAGTTCAAATCCAGCCTCAGACACTCACTAGCTAGGTGACCCTGGACAAGTCACTTAACTCTGATTGCCTCAGTTTCCTCACCTGTAAAATGAGCTGGAGAAGAAAGTGGCAAATCACTCCAGTATCTTTGTCAAGAAAACCTCAAATGGGGT
Organism: Gymnobelideus leadbeateri; assembly: GCA_011680675.1. Lineage (NCBI taxonomy): Eukaryota > Metazoa > Chordata > Mammalia > Diprotodontia > Petauridae > Gymnobelideus > Gymnobelideus leadbeateri. Next base: position 1,330,196 of record WOXC01012364.1, on the reverse strand, counting down.
CAAGAAGAGTCAGCAAGACTGAAAAATGACTAGACAATAAGAACTATTAAACAGGTCACAGCAAGAAGAATGTAGGTAGACATGTGGAAGAACTCCATGATGGCCAGACTGTTGAGACACTGGGAGGCAGAAGATACAAAGATGGGAAACCTGAAACAGCTTGCTCTGGGCTCACTCAGGGAGAGTGTCAAATTTGGAGATCTTTAAGACCAGGGTGCCTCAGCCTTGAAAATCATCACTGGACTCCTTGCCTAAGAGGATACTTAATGGAAATTAGGCAGTGGGCCTCAAAATATGGAATATTCTCAGATTCTCCTTTCATTTTTCCTTTTTGTTTGGCTTTCCTGTGTCTTCATGGCCCTCTTAACATAGCATTTGAGTCCTTAAAACAAAGAGAACACAAGAGCGGTACAAAGCATGAAAAGCTGGAGGAGAAAGAGAATGGTGCCCGTGAATGAACATCTAATCGATACAAACAAATCTGGAGCAAATCCCCATCTACTTGGGATGACTGCTAGGCAGGCAATGTCAAGGGGTGAGATCCAAACCCAAGTGTCTCCTAGCAAATGCCATTCTCTTAGCATGATGCCACTCTAGGGGAAGTATCCACACAATGCAAGCAAGCCTTTATCCTGAAAGCACAGAAGCCTCAGTAAATGACCTCAATCAGCTATTTATACCCATCAAATACACTGAAGTTGCTACATATTCACAGAAATTGTGGAATTGGGACTCCACCAATAACTTATGATTTGTGTCCTCACTGGGCTTTAGCTACTTCATCTACAAAATGAATGGGTCTTACTATATCATCTGAAAGGAGCTCTCCATCTCCAGTATCCTTTGAATCTATGCAAATGCAGCCTCCAGAGAAGATCTAGACATCCAGTCCTTTGAAGGACTAACATTCAGATCTAGACACTGCTCCTTTGAATTTAATTTGCTATTTACCCAATGCCAAAACATTAATTTCATGCTATGCATTATAGATGTGGGAAGCATTTATCTACTGTGGGATGAATAAATTTACAAGAAATGTTGTTGTTCATCCTTCATTCTTGAAGAGGACCATGACATCAGGAAGATGATGCCATGACTTACAAATGAATTGGATTTAAGTGAGGCAAGATCACCGGCCTCACTTTCTCCTCTGGAGCCATCTGGGTCCAGTGACAAGATATAAATCAGGATGACTGGAGATGGCCCCCAAGAAATGTGCATAGTAGTCTTCAGCAAGTTGGTCAATAGTCCTAATGGGATGTGATTCTAATCTGCCCAAGGACCCCAGGGATCTCTCTCAACCATGGTAGGAGACCCACTGGTCCATCTCTCATTCAAAACATCTGCACTATAAATCTCACAGCTCTTAAGCCAAGTCCCACTAAGCTGCAGCTATTTTTCCACTGCTCAGACAATAGTGATGCTTTGGTCAGTGTCTGGTTACAATCAGTGGCCTGAGCTCTCATGAACTTTATTCATTTTCAACAGAGCTTGACAACAAGTCCCACTTTATGTAACATCTGGGCAGTCTCTTCTGGAGGCTCTCCTCCTAGCTGGATGCAATTTGCAGCTTGTCTTTTCTATGGAGGTAGGAAGGGTTTGTGGTTTTGGAGGTCAACATTGAAGATTGCACATCCAACAATACAGGCATATTATGAGCCAGTGACTGGGGTGTCCATATTCGTGAGCAGATTGCAGCAACACCTAATTATTAGAAATATGATGCTGACCCCTACAAGAAGCAAAGTGACCTCTTTTTGCCTTCATGCCATATTATATAGGACTCATTACAAGATGCATGTTTTCCTACTCAGAAGTGTTTTACACAGATAAGCTTTTCCATTCTACCATGAGAAGATAAATACCTAATCATTTTTCAAATGTCATGGTAAAATTACTCCAGCAATGCCTGTCCCCACAGTGAAGTGGAGAACAGAGGTGGCTAACTGGATAAAATCCAAGACTTTTATGCCTCAATTTCTACTCTCTCTGGTTCATTACCTCACTTAACTGAAGCTGACCCATATCTAATATACATGACCATGTTGACTGATCCAAGCAAGGAGTTCATTCAAAGTGACTGAATTCTTGGATGTGTCTGCTAACACCACACCACTCTCATGGAAAACGGAGAGTTCAGCAATGCCCATTAGGGCAGAGAACCTCAGAGACAAAGGCAATCAGCTCCATTTCCTGCAAGGCCATGAGGCAGGTTTAAAAAGGGGACTCAATCTATGTCTACAGTTGCAAAAACACAGCTTAAATCTTTAGTGAAAATATCCTAAAAGGAAATAAGAACATAGATTTGAAGCTAGACAGAAACCTGAAGGTCACTTAGTCCAGCCCCCTCATTTTACAGATCAGGAAACCGAGGTCAGAAATGGTAAATAGCTTGCCCAAAGTCATCCAACTGGTACGTGATGTGTTGGTGTTATTCCAGGAAAGCAAACTTTTTTACCTGTACAATCAGATAGAAGGCATCTCTCTTTCTGAGGCAGTTAGGCGACCCTCAGTGGATAGAATACCGAGCCTGGAGTCAGGTGGACTGGAGTTCAAATGTGGCTCCAGACATTCCCTGTGTGACCCTGGACAATTTCTGTTTGCCTTAATCCCCAGGAGAAAGAAATGGCAAATTGTTATCTTCACCAAGAAAATCACTTACAGGGTCACGAAGAGTCATTCACACACAGCCAATCAGCTCAACAATAACAAATCTCACCTTCTAAAGCAGGAAGTTAATATTACTGTCTAAAGAGAATTTCTCAAGAGCAGCTTGGCTTCTAAACTTGAGGTGGAAAAGTTTTAATTCCTCTAATGAAATCTAGCAATGTTTATCCACTTTTTAAATGGGGAGGGGAGAGGAGGAGCCACAGAATTTCTGATTTGGAAGAATTCTTTTTCCAACATCCTTGACAAACATCTATCAAGATTTTCCCACTCACAAAATAAAAATTAAAAGGCAACACCAAAAGACAAGCTTGATCTAGGCTTCTTCTATATATCCCTCCCATGTCTGTCTCTAACTTTCTATGAAAATGTCATGGTGTCAGAGTCATGATCAGGAAGGATAGGAAACATGGCTGAGAGTAGAGGGCATCAAATTGGCATCCCAGGAATGTAGGGAGTAGCTATGACTAAGTGACTGAGTCCAAGAAAGTAGGATAAGGAGGGAAGGGGTTGAACTATCAATAATCTGGATACTTCGTACTGACACCATCTCACAGAGGCAGCTAAGTGATACAGTGCATACTAGACTCAAGAAGACCTGAATTCAATTTTAACCTTAGATGCTTCCTTGCTGTAAGTGTCTGTAGGGCACATGATGTGTACCAGGCCTGGAGTGGGGAAGACCAAGTACAAATCTGGCCTCAGATACTTACTAGCTGTGTGACCCTGGGCAAGTCACTTCACCATGCTTGCCTCAGTTTCCTCAATTGTAAAATAGGGACCATAATTACAAATAATATTTGTAAAGTGCTTACTTACCATGATGCCAGTGGCCCTCCACCAGCATGGGGGAGTCAGAGTCAGACCTCTTCCCACAGGCCACTGTGGCTTCACCCCTCTGGCTGCATAACTAATTGTGGTCCTCCTCAGCCTTGTTCTTCCCAAACTATTCCTCTTTTCTTCTCCCTTCTTCATCCAGTAGAATTGAATTTCACTTTTCGTTTTATTTAATAGGTTTGTGTTCACATTTAACACACATTTAACACACATTTTCACAACTTAATGAGGAATGTTTTGCATTCTATTCTTTGAAAAAAAATTCTACCTAAATCAACTTATATTTTACTTTCATGGCCCTTAATTGATTTCACTATCCTTCCCCCATCTTATGTCAAGGACTCTCAATAAGCAAAAAGTTTCTCCCCCCAGGCCCCTATGACACCAAACAGCTGGACAGTTTCCCTTTCAGTCCAGATGTTTGGCCTTATGTCTGCATGAGATACAGCCTATCTGTCATGTCTACAACCTCGGATCCGTCTTTATTCCCCAACCTCCCCATGTCTCAAAATTAAATATGAAAATACACACAGGAAAGATGGAATTTGCTAGAAAGAAACCTGGAGTTTCTATTCTGGGTTTCTGAACACCCCCATGTTATTAAAATCAGAAAGTCTATTCAAGGCTAAGAACTAAATGACAAAACCAGACATTTTGGGAACTGGAGAGTCAGTAAAGCTCTGAATCTGGGTTAGTTCAGCACAAAAGTCACAATAGCAGAATCACTCCTGAAGCACAGAATCATTTTCTTATTTTTTTCACTCTGATAACTTCCATTCATATGGAACACTCTTTGAAAGTTGCTAGACGCTTTCCATAAATTATCTCACTAAAGCTCTGCTACAGTCCTTTGAGATAGGGCTGTAGGTATTTTGTGCTTGGGTCCCAACTGGAGTTACAGATTGACCATGATTCTACACAGGGTAGTCTTAGAGGGATGCCCAGAGCACTGAGGAGACAAGTGACCTCTCCACAGTCACATATAGCTAACATTTATACAGCACCTACTGTGTGCCAGACACCATAGAAAGCATTTTACATTTATTTATCTCATTTGATCCTCATAACAAGCCTGGGAACAACCCTGCTATCATTATCCCCATTTACAGATGAGGAAACTGAGGCAGAGGTTAAGTGATTTACCCAGGGTCACACAGTTGTCTGAGGTGGGATTTGAACCCAGGTCTTCTTGACTACAGGCCCAATACTACTGTCCGCTGTACCACCTAGTCAATATGGATCAGAAATAGACTTTGAACCCAGCTCAGCCTGATTCCAAGGCCAACTTGTTAGCCAATACTTTCCTCCCCTCTGACTGCTGACCCCCTCAGCTTCCTTTAAGTCCCCATTAAAGTCTATTTCCTACAGGAAGCCTTCCCTCACCCTTCTTAATCCTAGTGCCTGTCCTTTGCTATTTATTCCCCATTTATCCTGTCTACAGCTTGCTTGTATATGTTTCTATGTCATCTCCTCCAATAGATGGTAAACTCTTCAAGGGCAGGGATTGTCTTTTGTCTCTGTTTGCATCCTCAGCATTTAGCCCAGTGCCTGGTATGCAGTAGGCACTTAATAAATGTTTATTGATTGATTGGTGCTGCTTGTCAGGTACTATATGTATCCCCATTTTGGCTCAGAGAGGTTTAAGTAATTTGTTCATGGTCACATAGCTAGTAAATACCTGAAGATTCATCCAGAAAGAGGAGCTCCCACACTGCCTAGCAATGAGAATTTAGCCCATCTGTCCATTTTGATTAGCTGAAGTAGCATTTTCATGAAGTTAGCTTTTTTGCATAATATCGATCCCTCAAAGATGGCAGACAGGCATTCTGCCCTCCTCCATAGCCAGGGTGCTCAGTCTAGAAAATGTGGCTGAAAATAATGGCTAGCAATCCTTGAAAGGATTTCCTGCTCCCGTTAGGGTTGTTTTCCAGCTTCTCCCCCTATTGTCATGGAAAGATGCAGGTAGCTGATAAATGCTGCTCTAAGATCTTGGGATGGACCACATCTGAAACCAAGCCCTGCCGTATATAACCATGAATAAAAACATTCTACCTCTGGGTGGCTAAGTGGCACTGTGAATAGAGCACCGGCCGGGAGTCAGTAGGACCTGAGTTCAAATCCAGCCTCAGACACTTAACACAAAAACTAGCCCTGTGACCTTGGGCAAGTCACTTAACCCCAATTGCCCTCCAAAATATATATATATTCAAAACTGAATGCTGCAAAATTATAATGACCAAGCCTGGTCCCAGAGAAGAGATATGAGGAATCATCTATCCTTGACACTTTGCAGAAGTAGGGGCCAACCTGTTGGTATTTCCAATCGTTTCAACCATGTTTGACTTTTTGTGACCCTGTTCTGGGATTTTCTTGGCAGAGATATTGGAATGGTTTGCCATTTCCTTTTCTAGTTCATTTTACAGATAAGGAAACCGAGGTAAACAGTGTTAGTGACTTGCTTAGGGTCACACAATTAGTAAGTCTCTGAGGCCAGAGTTGAACTCATGACTTGACTTTTCCAAGCTGAGATCTGAATCTGGCTTCTCTGACTTTAGAACCAACACTCTTCTTCCTTCCAGATAGCTATCTTGATAAGGGAAGCTTGATAAACGCCTGGAGTCAGGAAGACATGAGTTTAAATCTAGCTCTAGACATGTGGTATTTAACCACTATCTGCCTCAGCTTCCTCATCTGTAAATTGGGGACAATAGTACCTATTTCCCAGATTGTTTTAAAGGGCTTTGCCAACCTTAAAGGGATATATAAATGTGGTTGTTATTATTAATCATTTTCTAAGAGAACTGAACTTGAAGTGAGATGAAGCCTGGGTTTGAATCCCACATCTGACACTAATTATGTGATTCCAGTTCAGTTACTCAGGCTCTCTAACACTCTGGCACTAACTATATCTATTTAGTATCTATAATACTGAAGTCACAGGTAAGCACTTTGAGCTCATTAAAGACCTATAAAGAAGAAGGAAGGAAGCATGTCTTAAGCACCGGCTGTATACCAGTCATTGTGCAAAGCAATTTTTACAAATATGTATCTAACTTGTGCTCATTCTTATTTATTATTACATAACAGGAGACCTGATAGTACAAGGGTAAGAGAACTAGCTTTGGAGTTATAGGACATGGGTTCAGATTTGTGTGATCCTGGACAAGTCCCTTAAAAAATAAGAAAGATTTTAAAAAATAAGAAGAAAGATTCTATGCTTTTGGAGCACCCCCAAAGCCCAGGCCAGTTTGATATAAACTATGGATCCCTCAAGTTTTGAGAAAAAATTCATTGTCTGCTATGGAATTATTTTCATTCTTTGCAATGATGCATGTGTTTCTACACATAGACACATATATGTATGTGTATTTAAATGTGGAATCATCTCAGTTCTTTATCCTGCTATTTAATGTCTGTGTTTTCTGAATAAATTCTTTATATTTTGTTTTAAAATCAACTTCATTTTCTCCTCAATGGAAATTATGACATCTTTTCCAGTACAAACTGGAGGATATCTTGCTTGGCCATGGATGTGGGGTCTTTGACTCTTTTAAACCATGACGGCGTCTGACCATCCAATGGGGCTGAAACAATGTCTGGAGGATGAAGGGTGGGAAAATATTGCTCAAGAGTGTTGCTCCCAGAGTTATCCAGAACAGTTTGGCGGGGGGAGAATACAACAGTTGGGTGATTCTTGGAAGCGAAGGAAATCAGGTTATGTCTAAGTGAGGAGTGAAAAATGGAGGGGAAAATTCCATCAATCACTCCAACATTTGGTCTACATAACATCCAACACCTGGACTTTGGGAAACAACCAGGTGACAGAATCTTTCATTTTTCACACAGTTGTTTTGACATCTTGTAGAACTGGACAAAGCCTTTGCACTTTCCGACTTAGTTTCACCATCTTGCCCAAGGCTGAGTTTAAACAGGCAAAGAGGATAGCAGAGGAATAGTGATGATAAAGCAGTGGCATTAAGACAGAACTGTATTATTTGCTAGGTAGCTAAACATGCACTACCCTCATCTGAATCTTAAAACTACCCTATGTGGAAAGTAATGCCAGTATTTTTTATGCCCATGATGACAGAAGAGGAAACTGAGGTTCCAAGAGGGATAGTCTTGGGTTCCAGCTTTTCTGTCAAGCAATGTACCCAAGATCAGGCAGCTAGATGGTACAATGGTTAGAGCACTAGGCCTGGAATTAGCAAGACTTGAAGAGATGACTTGACCTCTTCGGGCTTTGGTTTGCTTATCCGTAAAATGAGGAATTTGCCTAGATTACCTGTGCAGTCCCTTCTATGTCTAAAACTGAGTCTGAAGAGCACTGGACTTGAGGCAGGAAGGGCTGGGTTCAAATCATTTACTAACAGTCGTGACCCTGGACATGTCACAATTTCTCCCACCTTCGGTCTCCCCATCTGTAAAACGGACATAAGAACAGCAGTTACCCCCACAGTCATTATGAGTCAAAGCATAGAAACCCCTTTGCAAACCCTAAAGTCAAAATCAACGTGAGTCATTGTGATTTTTTTTTTTTGGAGGGCAAGTGGGGTTAAGTGACTTGCCCAAGGTCACACAGCTAGTTTTTTGTGTTAAGTGTCTGAGGCTGGATTTGAACTCAGGTCCTCCTGACTCCAGGGCTGGTGATCTATTCACTGGGCCACCTCACTGCCCTGAGTCATTGTTATTTTTACTCCCTTTACTCCAAATCTTGGACTACCCAGAGAAAATAGGTGAGATATCTCTCTTCTACCCACCCACTTTTTAGGATGCACTGGATACTCATTCTCAATGGACTTCACCTGTGTAAAAATGATGGGTGTGTGTGTGTGTGTGTGTGTGTGTGTGTGTGTGTGTGTGTGTGTGTGTGTGCGCGCTCGCTGAGTAAAAGTTGGCAGAGGGATGGGAAAGTGCACAATGCGATTTGTCCTGGGAATTCACTGGCCCCAGGCCTCAAAGTTCAGCCCATTCCTCTTCCGTCATGACCCTGCCTATAAATGTCTCTTGTTTCTCTTCAGACTTCACATCTACACAATAAACCCTTTACCTTCCCTGTTGTTATTGGAATACTCACTTTTCGTTCTCTTTCCCCTGTCCTTTTCCTGTAGGATAGAGTTGGTTATTGTAAACATGACTGAAAATGGGAAAAAATCCTTCAGCTGTAACTGGCAGAGTACTCAAAGCTATTGCCCTCTGACAAATGCAGATGATTCGGTCTCACTGCTTCACCCTTTGTCTTTGGAAACCAGAGACATTTTGTCTTTTGGGGAAGAAAAAAATCCTTTTCTTTGACTTCCGCAATCTGTCTAATACATAATCTCGGGGGTGTATGGGATGTTCAGGGAGGACTAGCACCTCTGCTGAGCCCTTTTCAGGGCCACAGGGCCTTTGGCATCTACCTGCCACCCAACTCTCATCTGTGCCTCCAAGAAGCTATCATATGAGCAGCAGCCACACCCTGGTAAAACTGTCCCAGGCAACTAAACCAGGCTAGGCTAAGCAACAACCCATCGGTGAGTCAAGGTGATGTCTACCCAAAGCACATGAAAACTTTCCCCAGTGGAATTGTCAGATGAAAGCTGTTTTGTTTCACTGGACATGAAGGCAGCTGAAACAGGGTCTGTGGAGCACTTAGAGCTTGGTCAGACATAGAAGACACCATGGGCAGCCACTGCATCCCAGGTCAGCCATCTTGACTTTTGTCTTGCCACTGGACTTTGGTGACTCTGAAAGAGAAAGTGAGGCTGAGGACTTTATGCAATTCTGCCTCACTTAAATCCAATCCACGTGCAAGTCAAGACATTTTCCAGTGATGTCATTGGTCCTTTTTGAAAATCAAGGACTAACAACAATATGTTCTCAGCCGGCCTCAGTGGGTACCTCCTCTTGGCTTTTTGTGGAAATTAATTCTCGGAGTGTTGTTGGTGTTGGTAGTTTGAATAAACATTGGCAATATCTAACTGACCACGTTCTATCTGAGCCTTACATAGCACATAGAAAGTGAGATAGGGGGAAAGAACACTAAATTTGGAATGAGGTCCTGAGTTCAAATCTCAGCTCTGCTACTTTCTACCTGTGTGATGCAGGGCAAATTATTTCCCTTCCCTGGACTTTGGTTTCCCCAAATGTAAAATCAAGGGGTTGAACTAAATGATTTCTGAGGTCCCTTCTAGCTCAAAATCTATGACTCTAAATCACAATCAAAAAACCTTCTGTGTATAGAACATTGCTGGGACAGTAAATGAACACCATGGCATTCCAGACTGAGGACCAAACACAGTCTTTGTAATTGTTCAGCAGATCTGCGGAAAGAATTCACGCCTTCCTAAAGCCAAATAGCAGAAGCAGCTAACATTCTTTAGGCAACATGTTTATTTTTTTGCACCACCTCCCCCCCAAAATCTTCTTCATTCTACATCAAAAACATTTCAAAACTTAAAGCATAGCATGTTAAGGAAGAAAGACATAAGTGCTTTTTAAAGATGAAAAAACAGCTATTTAAAGGTAAGACAAAAACCAGATGGTAGAAAACCAAAAGGAAAAAGCAGAAATTATTCAGAAAAAAAAAGACATCTGAGCTACTGTCTCCTCCCAGGGACATCTGATGGCAACAATCCATTGGGCCTTCCTTCTTGTGACAACACCCTGAGCTGTTCACAGGTGTAAGGCCTCTTCCAAGGACATAAACTATAGTTGACACCCCAGATTACCAACGGAACTGAATTTTTTAAAATAACAACCATTCCAATTAGGAGACAATTGGCAAAAAACTCAGTTCTTACACACCTGTATCTCACAAAACCAGATGCTTTCAAGGGTTCTGAGAGAATAGGTTTTGGAAGAGTCCCCAAATTCTAGCATCTTTCTCTGTCTCATCCAGTCTCAATTTTGAGAGTATGGGAAAGGATGATGGATAGCTGAATCCCTTTCAGCATTACTTAGAGGTCTTCAGTGATTAGTCTGTGAAGGCTTGATTGTTTTAACTGACTTCCTCCGAGGGTTTCCATTTTGGCAAAGTGCAGAAGCTGCCATTTTGTCCTTCTCCCTAGCCAACACCAAGGCAAGGACAGTGATGAGTAGCATTGACCTTCATTCCATGTTGTGGTTTTCCACACAGGGGATGGGTATGATTTGCAAGGCCACTTACTGACCACAGGCTTTTTACTTTGCCACATGTTAACCAAAAGAGGGAATAACTGGCTTCTGCTGGAGTGAACTAACCTCTTTTATGCCTTGCTGGAAATGGGTTCCCCCATAGTAGCTACTGTCCACAAGCCATCTGCCCACCAGAGACTCGAAGCAGCCAACCCATGGTAGGCTGTTCTCCAAAGTATACCAGAGTCATCTCCCAATGGCCAGAACCAAATGCTTGGCTTTGTTTTTCCATTTTAGAAATCATTTACATTCTATGTCATCTTAGGGGTGTTAGTAGAATACAGTTAAAGTCAAGTGTTTTCTGGAGCCAACCTGAGATCTAAATGCTAACTTTTCAGTGGGAGCATTTACACCTTGGAAATGAACAAATGCTACAAATCAGGGCTTGAGATATTAATTTTTGATTGACTTAATTTAAAAAAGTAATAGAGAAAATGTAAATAATTCAAATTGAACTCAAGTGTGTCTGATTATCTTTTTTTATTTTGAGAAAGAGCCAGTTGTTAAATGTCTACCAGTACACCACTGGTTAGAGCCATCTAAAGTCGAATCTGCTGCTTGGGAAGGGAGTAGGTTTCCCCTCATTTAAAGTCTTCATACTGTGTGACCTTATATCTGGGGTGCTACGGAGAGGAGTCTTGTGCAGGTATACATGTGGTTCATGAGGGCCTTTCTAGCTTTGCCATTCTTTGTATCATGGATGTGGAACTGATCAATCAACAAGCAATTATTAAGAATCTACATTATGCCGGGCACCATGTTAGGAACCGCAGACACAAGCAGTTGAGAGAATCAAGAAAGACTTCATGTAATGTTTAAGCTTGATCACAGAGGGAAAGAAGAATTCTGTGAGTTGGAGGCAAGGTGGGATAAAAGTCATGTATTTACTGTTATTTTAAATAATAATGTCAGAATTGAAAATGTTAATAAGATCATCCTGGAACTGGAAAGAGTCTTCAAGGTCAAATAGTCCAATGACCTCGTTTATACAGAAGGGGAAGATGAAGGTGACAGGGGGTAAAGGCCTTGGAGGATGCCCCGCCCCCCCCCCACCCCAGCTGGGATTCAGACTCCAGTCCTCTGATTTCCAATTCAGTCTTCCTTCCCATGGGCCATGCTGATTCTGTAAACATGCTTCACGTTTTTTCTTTCTCAAATTTCCTTATGAAACAGTCTTATCAACTTTGCTTTAGCTGAAGATAGAACAAGTACAGGGCTTTACAGCTGCTCAATCTGGCCATTTTGAGGAGAGGAGTCACTGGATTCTAAGAGAATTTGCCCTGAGCAAAATGATGACCAAAGTCATGTTTACCTTTGGTTCTGGGTCCTTTTTTTTCCTTCTTTCTGCTCCCATCCTTCCCTCTCTGCCCTCTGTTCCCCAGAATACTAACATAAACCTGCTGTTCCCTAGCTCCTCAAGGAGCCCACCACTGAGGCTACCAGCCCAGGTCTACCTTCCTCCAGCAGTTTTCCATGCTTCACTCCTATTTTTTCTCATCCCCTACTCCTACCCAATTAAATCTGACCTGTCCTGTTTCCCCTTCCCTCAGGCAGTTGCCATAGGCACAAAGAAATCTGATAAACCACATCCCTGTGGTATTAACCGCTAATTCTAGCAGTATTTGTATTTTAAGGTGGAATCCTCCAGACTCCTCTCACCTAATCTCTGCCAAGGTGTTAATGTGTTTTTTCTCTAGGAAGTGCATTTTAATAGAGTTTCTTAGAGACACTATACCCCAAAATAACAGGAAAATCAAAAGACAGGCAGTGAGGGGAAACCTAACCCAGGGCCTGGCCCTCACTTAATGTCCCTCAGTGTCTTCATCTGTAAAGTTATAAGACCCTAGGAGACAATGGAAAAGAATGCTGGATTGGGGGTTCCTTCTCACGTTGGCTCTTCTGCCTCTAATGACCATGGATAAGTCACTTCGAATTTCTGGGCTCCAATTTCCTCATCTATCAAATAATTGGACAAGATTAGATGATCTCAATGGTCTCTCTCTGTTTTTAGCTATGATTCGTTTGGCAGGTCTAACTTCTAACACCCCGGGTAGGGACCTGGTCTTGGCTACACAGCTCAAAGTATAAAGGAGTAGGCCTTGAGGATAGGGGCTATTTCATAGAGAGCTCTCTCTCCATGCCTAGAATAATGCTTTACATATTGTTGTTACTGTTCAGTTCTTTTCAGTAGTGAACAACTCTTCATAATCCCATTTGAGGTTTTCTTGTCGAAGATACTGGAGTGGTTTGCCATTTCCTTCTCCATTTTATTTTACAGGTGAGAAAACTGAAGCTCATTAAGTGACTTGCCCAGGGTCACACAACTAGTAAGTATCTGAGGCCAGATTTGAACTTGGGAAGATAAGTCTTTCTGACTTCAGTGGCAGCACTCTATTCATCTGCCCCACATACTAAGAACTTAATAAATAATTGTTGAGTTGATCTGGCTAAAATGACCAATAGAGATGGCTAGTCTGGCTAATTAGGCACCATTTGTAATTGGAGGAGAGAAGGGTAAAAAGGAATTAATTCTCTCAGTTGGCTGATTTTTTTTCTTGTCTAGACGTATGATTTTATTAGCATAGGGAACTACTACTACTACTAGAGTAGAGATTCTATCCACAGAGGTAAACCAGCATTTTATCTGTAACCTAAAGTCTTCTAAAATTATCTTAGGCCTGAGTTTAAATGACTCACCCAGTCATTCAAATCAGCAAACATGTGACTGAGGCAGGAGCTGAACCCAGTTCTTTCTGACTCCAAGACCAGCTCTCTACCCAGTCTTCCAGTCTGCATCTCTTACATTAATCATATTAACTGTAGAACTGCCAGTTTTTCACTTTGCTTTTGAGCTGTGTGGACAGGGATAGGCATGTAGACAAGGCCAGTTATCTAAACAAAGACCAAGATTTTTCCATTGACTCTGACAGCAAAAGGAGTCCAATTTTAAAAACTTTTAATCACTGGGTCTAAGGAAATGTTTGTTCTAGTTATTAATTGCATGCCATACTTTCAAGTCGACTTAAATGATTTTGAATGTGTGTTCTTACGGAACATCACCCTCATTCTCTTGTCTCATGCATGACTGCAGTTAACGTCAAGAACAAAATTTTAAAATACAGCTTTATTATAAAAGGAAAGAATTGTTGATTCAATGACTGACTCCTAATCTCACGGCATAACAGGAAGACCGTGCTGCCAACATGTGGTTTTAGTCCCAGAACCTGGGAGCTGAAACTCCAGAATCAACAGCTATTGACTTCACTGGGAAGATTTTTTTTTAATGTAATTACAAATGTGGGCAGATTGCCAGAGCTCTCAAAGAGGAAGTGAGGTGCTACTAGAACTTGTTGTTTTCAAAGAAAAACTTAGATGAGACCAGAAAAATAGTTTAATGGGGTGGGACTGCGCTGTTCCTTATTTGCACCAATGAAAGGTATATTTTTCCCACTCTATTATATCTTCCTGAATTTTGTTATTGATATGAAGAAATACTGTAAGATTTTTGTATATTTGTTTTGTATTCTACTATTTCATTAAAGCTGTTAAGGGACTTAATCTGCTTTCTTGCTAATTCTCTGGGGTTTTCTAAGTAGGCCATCATATTAGCAAAGAGGGATAATTTTGTCTCCTCTCTGCACATGTTTATGCTTTTAATTCCTTTCTAACATCTTATTATCACATGAATTTCTAGGACTGCTTCAAATCATAGTGGAGAAAAAGATCATACTTGTGTAATGGTGGAGGTTTCCATCGACACTCTGATTAATGTAAACACAAAAGGCTCAGACTTCTCAATAAGATTGTAAAGCACCCTGAGTATAGGAATAACTCTAGACCAGTCAAGCAATGGTTAAATTCAGTGAAGACTCCTTAGATGGAATTGCCCTTGGTAGTAGAGTTTCTGACTTCTTTTTTGTCTGTGGTGGCCATGTATATTCAGGAGATCCAAAAGAATCATCAGAAGTGTTACCAGCAATGGGGAGAAGGGAGTGTGGTTAGAGGTAGGAAGGAAGGGGAAGAGTAAGTAGCAATATCTGGAAAGCAGAAATGGGAGCTGAGAGACACTTTTAAGGACAAACTAGACACATCAAAGAAACCATCTTTGGAACTCTACAAGGACCCAGACCCACTGAACCTAGCAGAGCTACACCAAAAGGTATACCAAAATTCATAAGAATTTCATGAAGGAAAATGTGGACTTCCATTAGCAAGGAGCTGTGAGGAGGCACACTGAAAAGAAGAAAATACTTTTTGCTTATCATCTTATTATCTTATTGAAAAGACATATATATTACAGCCTGAGTGGCCACTCCGGCTACCATCTTGCCTAACTATAGCCCCTCTGCACCACCACTCACCCATCAAGACATACCACTTCAAGATCTTTCCAACGATCCAAAGGAAAGATCACAATCTCAACGGTTCACAAATGTCTTTATATCATGGACCATTTGGCTAGGAGACCCCATGGACTAACTCCTTCATCTTTTCCCCTCTCACACCCACAAAAACAATATCACTTGAATTAGATGAGAGTGCTGCTTCGGATTAAATATCAATGAAGTAATGCCTGGCTCTTATTAAATATCATGAGTAAATTATTAATGTCTACCAGAAACCAAAATATAGACATGGTCATATTATAACCATTAATATTACAGCAGTCTCTGGATCATGCTAAGGACCCTCACAAACCACACTTTTGAGAATTGCTGAAATAACTAGTGTGAAAGCTCAGCATGTTAGGAAACAAAGAGTTATAAGGACTCCACAAGGCAGAAAAAGTGGGGCACACACATTCCTTCCAACTTCCTTTAAATTCAATTATTTCCTTACTAGACAGTGCTTGCACCAACCTCCCTATGTCTATGAGATCTCTTCTAGCTTTAATTTCTTAGTGCCTATAGAATGAAATGCAAAAATGGAGGCAATTTGGTATCGTATAAAGGGCAATGAATAGGGAATTAGAGGACCCAAGTTGAAATTCCACCTCTGTTACTTACTACCTATGATCTTAGAAAAGGCATTTGCCTACTCTGTGCCTCTGTTTCCTGTCTGTTAAATGAAGAGGCTGGTCTTGTTGGCCACTAGGTCCCTTCTAACTCTGACTCAGGGATTTTATGATATTATGAACACCTGTCCTCCTTCCCTCTGCATCTCCAAATCCTACTTCATAAGGCCCAATTTAGGCTCTATCTCTTTCAGGGAGCCTTATTTGGCCAGGTAAGTCTTCATTGACCTTCCGCTTCTCTGACTGATATTATAAAGCTCTAGCTAGGCTTTAATCATATTCTGTTTTACATTTTCTTTTGTTTCTTGTATGTTAGTTGTTTTCTCCCTACCAATACTTCTATTTTGGTTGCCAAGTAAATTTTCTTCAAGTGTGTCATCTCTTTGCTCAGAGAATGGTGATTTTCTGTTGTCTGCAAGAGAAAGCCCAGACCTCTTAGCATTGTTGGAAGATGTTCATTGTATGTCTGGGCTAAGAACTAATAATAACCCACATGTTCCAGTGATGGCCACATGATGTCCAAAGAACTCAAGAAAAATGCTACAACACATTAAGTGCCAACTAAGGTGAGCACATGGACAAGAACTTCGTAAGATGGGAAGGCATGGATAGATTATAATCAATGTTATTGGACATACCTACTTTGAGGAGATCACAGATCCATTGCAATACTGGGATATTAGTATACTAGAGTCCATATCGACTACCCATTTCAATCCCTCTGTTCTAGAGTTTGCCTTGGATTTTCTTCACATCATTAGTTCTCATTTATTGTACAATTCACAGAATCAAGAATCTTAGAGTCACAAGGGAGATTAGAGGCCATCCAGTTGTGCTGGTGCCTAAACAAGGATCTCTTTGACAACCTATATGGTTGGTCATCTAGTCTTTGCTTATAAAGTTATAGATTCAGGGCTGAAAAGAATCAGAGAAGCCACCCACTCCAACCCTAATCATTTCAAAAATGAGGAAATGTAGACACAGAAAGAGTAAGTGACTTTGAACTCTGGTCTTCATGACTCTGAGTCCAGCACTCTATGCCACAAACCTAGGATCCCATCTCAAAAGCTGATAAAGATCTCAGGTGAGGGAGATTCTTTTGCCCTCATTTCTGCCTCTGATCTATTATTATTAGAACTATAACAGGAGTATTTACTAAGCAACTACTATGTGTCGGGCCCTGTGCTAAGCCCTGGGGTTACAAAGAGAACAAAAAATTGTTTGCAAAAAGCTTACATTCCAAAAGACGGGACTTTGGAGGCTATCTTATCAAACCCCACTCATTTTAAAGACAAGGAAACTTTAAAACTGGGAGGTTAAGTGATGTGCCCAAAATGATACAAGCAGTAAATGTCAGAGGCAGGATTCAAACTCAGGTCCTCCTTCTATTGCAGGACCCAAACTCACCTCGTTCTACTTTTTTGCCCATCTGGCTTCAGTGCTTCATCTCTCCAGCCAGGGCTTTCCTTCTAAGCAGGATGTACTTGTCATGAGATCCACAAGGCCCAGTTGAGCCTTCCCCAGCAGAAAGAATGCCTGTACCCCCACCCACCACCAGAACTGCCCTTTCCTGACCAAGCATGACTAGATTTATCCATGCAGTTCCGAGAATAGTCTCCTATTCCCTATGAACTCCACGCACATTCTCTGAATGTCTGCTGGCCGCCAACCTTCCCAGTCTCTGAGGAGAACAGAGTCCTCTGAGACCTCATGAAGGCACAAATGCCAGTAGCTGCTTTTCCAATGGCTCCAGCTCATGGAATATCTCAGCCTGCTTCTAAACCACAACACTTGAAAAATCCAGACCGAAAGCCCCACGCCAAACTGGCTGAGATTACAAAGTCCTAAAGCCTGAGGCTGGCTTTTCTCACAGCTTTCAAAGAACCTCCACAATCTGTCCTCAATCCAGCCTTAAAGCTTTACTCCCCATTGAAACATTCCATGAACCCCCAGGAAAAGGAACCAGACCTGTGGTTTCACAGGTATAGGGACCTCCCAGGGGAGGGAATTCCTACCAACATAGCAAGGTCAGCACCTTCTCAGAATAGAGGATTGCCAAGTCTGGTAGTATCAAGCTACACTAGGAAAAGGGGCTATTAAATGACATATAAGGATCCAAAACATAATATTATCTGCATTTTATTGTATTTTCATTTACTTTGCTAAATATTTCCCAATTACATTTTAATCTGGTTTATGTCACATATGGGAGTGTCATGGACCCAGGTTAGACATCTGTGTGGCCAATCACCCAGCCAGGTGGCATCAGAGGCTACACTAGAACCCAGGCTTTCAGGTGTTTCTTTCCCACTCTGCCTTGTATGGACCTCAGACTCAAGCCAAAGCATCTTATGCAACCTGCTCCTGATATGTTTTGTACTTTCTGGACTCTACACTTGCCTGTGTATACCCCTTCCCCACCTAGTTATGTCACAAGCACCTTTCAGTATAAATGAGTAGATGGTGAATGTCAATTAATTTCATAGGGGTGGGTTTATCTGGTTGCTTTGGAACAATGATAAAGGAAGAAGAGACAGAACAGGTTAGTTTGAGTTGGGTAAGGTAGAAGATATTATGAGATGAAGGAAGGAAGGAAGGAAGGAAGGAAGGAAGGAAGGAAGGAAGGAAGGAAGGAAGGAAGGAAGGAAGGAAGGAAAGTCTTTTAACTGGCTTCAGAGCAGGAAGAACTGATATCTCAGAAGGAGCCTAGCTGGAACTGGGCGCCATCTCTTTCCTTGGTGATTTTGAATGAGGAGAACTCTTTGGACTGCTAGTTCAGACAGGCAAAGTTGGCCACCTTGGGGCTTCTTTTCTTTTGTGTTACTCTTTCCTCATCTTATGTCAGAGTATTTCAAGATGGAAGGGCCCAGGTAGCCTGGTGAGTTCTGCAAATCCACAAGTCACATCAGAGCTCCATTGATGACTGGAGTTAGAAGCAAAGTTCACCAGAGGCAGTAACAATAGCCACAGGAGTCAGAAAGTAAGCAAGTATTTTAAGGAAACAACCTTGTATAGACTGAAAGGTTTAGAGACATTGTAGGATGACAGTTGAGTGTCCTGCCTCAGCAGAAACCAAGACTAGCAAGAAGCCCATGTAGTAGCTGAGTAACAGCTGTCATCTTCCCCTTCCCCACACCCAAGCAGAAGTTGGAGAGAGCAGCAGCAGAGTGGCCTGGTCCAGCAACTTGGTGTAACTTGGTACAGTAACAGATAATCTCCACTCCCATCCCTTGCAGAGTTATACCTAAGGGGAACTTTATGAGAATATCCCTGAACAAGAAAAGAACTTCTAAGACCAATTCTATCCATATGTGATTCACTACCATTATTACTTTAAGTTTGAGCCCTCCTTCCCCAAGGACTCAGTGTATCCAAAGGGAGAATACACCCCTGGTTTGGAAGGAACATTTTTATATCAACTATTCTTACTATACCTTCTCATTAAGTCCCTTTTCTAAAAGCTAATGAAGTCAACTGGTTGATTAATAGTGGAGAGAATACCACTGGGGGCCCTTAACAATAGTACCCTAAGTACAAATATTTCAAGGTTATCCCTAGAACAGAGAGAGAAAAAGACAGAGAGAGAGGGAAAGACAGAGACAGAGACAGAGAGAGAGAGAAAGAGAGAGAGAGAGAGAGAGAGAGAGAGAGAGAGAAGCAACTGACCCCAAATGTGAGTATAGGTTAAGATAAGTGACCTGGAAGGTCTGCTTCGTTAGTCCTCTGATGGTTAGACATATGAGTTCTTTCTGTCCCCTTTCCCCCGTTTTGTCTCTTGAGAATTACTAAGCCCATCTACTGCTACTTTCCTTCCTGTATCATACCTAATGCTCTCAATAGCATCTGTTTTAAAAGCTATAGCCCTCTCCTCCTTTCCCCTTTTTTTTTTCAGTTTAAAGTTCACTTAATCAAATCAACTAGTCACCAGGCAAATAAGACACTTCCTAGATTTCATTCCAGGCATTCACTCCCAGCCAAGAGTCTATCATTCCTGCATGATAACCTTCGTGGAATCTGATGGGATCACTAGAAGGGATAATACAGAAAAATAAAGAAAAAGAGACCCAGGACAGACTTGAGAGAGATAGTTAGCTCGTGCTACACAGATAAAGAACCAGTAAAGGAGACTGAGAAGGAGTGACCAGAGAGGTAGAAGGAGAACCAGGAGATATCTATGTAAAGAAAAACTAGAAAGGAGAGAGGATGTCCAGAAGGAGAAAATGGTCAACAGTGTCAAATTTTCCAATAAGATAAAAGCTTGATAAAAGGCTACTGAATTTGGCCCTTAAGAGATGACTGGTGACATTAAAGAGAGAAGTTTCAGTTAAATGATGAAGTGGGGAACCAGATTGCAGAGGCTTAGGAGAGATTGAGAAGAGAGGAAGAGAATGCACCAGTCAGGGCGTGGAACTCCAAAGAGAAAGCAGATGAATACAGGAAATGGTGAATGTGTTAATTTTACAATAAAGGAGAAATTTAGAATTTTTTGAAGAAGAGACTGTAATCAAGGCTTAAAATGCCGAAGAGAAAAGTTTGCATTTTCTTTATCCTAAGGCCCTGGGTTTTCAGTAAAGTCTCTTGAGCAGTAGAATAAAGTAGTCAGACCTGTCCTCTAGGAATATCAATGATAGCAAATATTCAAAGTCTCTTGGAAAAGAAATTAGGCTTTTTTCTCCTTGACCCAGAAGGGCAAAACAAGGACCAGAGGACGGAAATTGCATGGAAGCAGATTTTAGGCATAAAGACATTGCTCATACTGAGAATGCATCTTTAAGGGGCGACTAGGTGGCGCAGTGAGTAGAGCGCCGCTGGAGTCAGAAGGACCTGAGTTCGGTTCCGGCCTCCAACACTTAACACACACAAACAAAAACCTAGCCGTCTGACCTTGGGCAAGTTACTTAACCCCAATTGCCCTCCAAAAAAAGCAAAGAGAGAGAGAGAGAGAGAGAGAGAGAGAGAGAGAGAGAGAGAGAGAGAGAGAGAGAGTGCATCTTTAAGAAGAGCCTAGATGGCCATAGAAAGGAGTCATAGTTTATTTAAGACGACCTAGAGACTTCCAAATGCTACAGTCCTGTGATTCTCTGATTTTCAGAATTTGGGGGGCGGTGAGGGATTGCAAGAAAGTAAAGGCTAGTAAATAGATAGATAAACAAACAAGTGGATGAATGAATAAGTAAATAAATAGATAGATGAATGAATGAATGAATGAACTTCTTAACAATTTAAGCAATCCCAAAGAAGAATGGGCAGCCTTGGGAGGGCTCAGGTCTAAAGGTGCCAGTTCACTGGTGAGGATGTGGCCAGCACTGGATGTCAGAGATGATGACAAAATGTCAAGATCTGTCCTTCCTCTACTTCACTTAATTACTGCTGGCTCTTTGGCTTGATCCTGCCTTTAGCTTTGGGCAAATGCCTTAATTCCTCCGTAAGTACCTCCTCAGCCTCTTTTGAGAGATGAATTAATTAGTCTGCATTTTAATCACTGGTTATTATTAATAGTAACCTTGAACAATTATAGTTATTATTGGATCCTGGCTTCAGGCTGAAAGAGTGCAAACCTTCTTCCCCAAACAGCTGGGTGAAGCCACTCCCAGGCAAAGGGCACCAAAGGAACAGGTCTCAGAAACAAGAAAGTGCCCCCCAGGCAAGAGGGGAAAAAAAAGGTTCCATCATCGTGAGGCATGGAGGTTGACAGCTGTCAGTGAGTCATGCTGCATTCCCACACCCAGGTGTCTAAAGGCAGAGGCAAGGAGGCAGGCCTCCGGTTTTTCAAAGTTGTTTTTTATCTGAAGCCTCGGCCATACTATGAAACCCAAAATGGAAACGTGCTCCTGCAGCTCAGAGTGCTAGAGACAGCTGGATTCACAAGAGATGATCAGAGGATCCCGAGTAGGGAGGATCCCCAGAAACCGTCTAGTCCAACACCCTTACTTTAAAGAGAAGGCATATGAGACCCCCTGAAAGAAATTGATTGCCCTCTTACTAGTTGTATGACACAGGTCAAAAGCCTTTGGAAAAGTCTTGTGGAGTCTGGAGAAGGATAGGGAAAGGAACAAGTCACCTACTACGTGCCCAATCCTATGCTGAATGCTTTACAAATATTATCTTATTTGATCCTCACAACAACCCTGGGAGATAGGTGCTATCTTCATTTACAGTTCAGGAAACTGAGGCAAAGAGAAATTAAGGGGGCTTGCCCAGGGACACAGAACTATTATCTAAGGCTAGATTTGAACTTGGGTCTTCTTGACTCAAGCCAAGTCCTCTGTCCACTGCACCACCTCCGTGGTACAGTATGCTAGATTTGGAGTCAGAAGACCTGAATTTGAATTCTGACTTCCTCTCATGACCTGTGTTACTTTAGATAGATTACTTAACCTCTCCGTCTCAGTTTCCACATTTGTAAAATGAGGCGGTTGAACCAAATAACTTTTAAGAACCCTTCCTGCTCCAGCTGTAATATTTAATTATTTAAGATTTAATACTATTGTTGTTATATTTAGCACTTATATAATGCTTTAAAGTTTGCAAAGCACTTTACATACATCATCTCATTTGTTCCTTTCAAATGAGGAAGGTACTGTTGTTATCTCAACTTTACAGATGAAAAAACTGAGACCCAAAAATGTCTCCCAGCTAATAGGCATTTGAGGCAGGATCTGAACTCAGGTCTTCCTGACTTTAAGTCCTAACCCTCTCTTTTAGGATGCCATCTGCCTAGAACACCATGATCTCCATTTGTGGGGTTTCAGAATCTTCTTTACAGGGCTTGCTTTGAACGCAGCATCCCTTGACTTCTGTGGATATCGCTAAGGAAGGAGAAAAATAAATGCGTTTATTAGAGGCTACAGTATTGATTGCTTCCCAAACCACAAATGTTTTCAGCCAGAGCATTTAATTCTAAGTTTAAGTTATTTGAAAAGCCCTCCAGCAAGGCACTTAGCTTTTGATGTTGTGTCCTGCATTAATATGCAACCCCGAGTGAACAGGGAAACCCGGCAATAAATTCTGGGAGCGGGAGCGTCTGAACAGGAAAGGCATCATTGGATGTTACTTGGATACTCTCTCAGCGGACCCAGGTTTGGGCTTGGAATCTTCTAAGACTGCAATGCTGCCATCTCTGCTGACCAAGTCACTTCAACTTTCTAAGCTTAATTTCTTCATCAGTACTTGCACTGCCTTCCTCATCGTATTATTGTGAGGATCAAAAGAAATAATGCCTGTGAAAGCATTTTTGCCCGTCATAACTGCATTATAGTATTCTACTTTTCCCAATTGCTGAGGAATACAGCTTGTTTGCAATTACAAATAATACATCTATGAACATCTTTTTGTTCATTTCATCATTTGTTTTTAATAACACTTTCAAGGTACTCTTAGGACAACAGAATAATCCAGTCAAAAAGGATATTTATGTAGCTCTATAGATCTATTAGGCAGCTAGATGGCATAATGGATAGAAAGCTGAGTCTGGAGTCAGGAAGACCAAAGTTCAAATCAAGCCTTAAAAACTCATTAGCTGTGTGACTCTGTACAAGTCACTTAACTTCTTTCTGCCTCAGTTTCCTCAACTGCAAAATGGGGATAATAGTAGCACTCACCTTCTAGGATCTTTGTGAGGATCAAATGAGATAATTTGTCAAGGGATTAGCACAGTATCTAGAAGGCATTATATAAATATTTATTCCCTCCCCCCCCTAACTATTCAAGAACAAAACAGAGTGTCTCAAAAGTCTTAGTGCAATTTTAAGCTTTTAGTAACAGAAAAGGAGCAAAACAAGAAAGAGGAGGAAAAGGAGGAGATTTCCTCACTAAGAAATGAGGGAATTGGGCTACATGATCTTCAAGATCTTGTCCATTTTCTGTCATTCTAAGATTCTATGTCACTGCGGGGAGGGAAGGGGGTAACTTTTCCTTCTCTTGTAGCCTGCCTAAATAGTTCCAAATGAACTCTGCATTTATTGTGCTCTACAGGTTTGTGCCTGGGGCAATTAAAAATTCCTTGTCTCCCTGCCCTGATCTTTCTTTTAAAAAAAATTTTTATTGAAGTTTTTAATTTTTATATCGCAGTCACTTCCAGATATACCCACACACATAAGCATAAACCCAACTTGTAACAAAGAAAAACATTTGAGCAAAACCAAGGAACCCAAGGAATATTTGATGATATATGCAACATTTCATTCCCATGATCTCCTTTTCATCTTTCTATCAAAAACCTCCCCCATCCTTTCTTTAAAAAAAAAATCGTGGGGGCGGCTAGGTGGCGCTGTGAGTAGAGCGCCAGCCCTGAAGTCAGAAGGACCTGAGTTCGAATCCCACCTCAGACACTTAACACACACAAACAAAAAAAACTAGCTGTGTGACCTCGGGCAAGTTACTTAACCCCAATTGCCCTCCAAAAAGCAAAAAAAAAAAAAAAAAAAATCATGTAAAAATATTCAATATCAATTCAACCAATTTAACTTATCTTGATGATTTACAATTGAATAAATGACATCCAATAAAATGTTATAATATTTTATATTTCACTCCTTCTAAGTTTTGATCATTATTATTTGTCCATTCACTCCCATTCATTTCCTTCTTATGTAATTATATAGAGTCTATTCTGTGATTTGTTTCTAGATTTTACAAAGCTTCATATGATTTCATAATGGCTTTTCTGAATTTCTTTCTATTCCTCATATGGTATCCATTCAACAAGCACTTATTAGTCACCATTTTTGCCCATCATAACTGCATTATAGTATTCTACTCTTCCCAACTGCTGAGGAATATAGCTTTTTTGCAATTACAAATAATACATCTATGAACATCTTTTTGTTCATTTCATCATTTGTTTTTAATAACACTTTCAAGGTACTCTTAGGACAAAAGAATAATCCAGTCAGAAAGGATGTTTTCGTAGCTATGACCACATTCTGCCAGATCACTCTTAGAAAAAAACTGCTAAAGTTTGCGATTCTTTGAGCAATGGATGAATGTGCCTATTTCTCCACAATCCCTTAACACGTTTCATTGATTTTAATGATTTCTGCCAATTTGATAGATAAGAATAAAACCTCCTAGTTATTTTCATTTACATCTCTTAATTATCCCTTTCCTTTTCTTTCCATACTGCTCCATTCTCCCAAGTCATTTTTCCAACAGACCAATTGATAATTCCCACTCATCTATCTTTATATTAAGACTTGGTTAAAAGGAATGTTCCCCTTCTCTTTCTCTTAGTAAACAGAGTCCATTCGGAATCCCATCAATAAACCATGTATTAAGAACCAACCTGGGATTAATTATTCTCTTTTAAATTCTAGATGTGGTCAATCCTAGTCTCAAATTAGGCATTTTGAACCGCTCTTTTCCTTTTTCTTTTAGATTACTTGTAATGGGGATGGGAAGATTTGTGTTGAAACACATGGTAAGGAACGGCAGGTTTTTATTTTTGTTTTAGGCTTTTGATAGAATATCCTTTGCCCAAATTAGGTTTGGAAGAGGCTTTTCCTCTGAACCATACCCTCATATACATACAACACTGTTGTCTTTCCAGAGAATTCCCCTTGGGAGACAAGCATGCTGTTGTGAGTTTGTACAAATCTGCTGCTAATTTCATGTTACTCACAGCAGAAGTATTTATAATCCTGTCTTGCTAAATCATTTTAAAGTATCTGAGCAGAAGAAAATTAATCCATTCCTGAAGCTTTTCTGCCTCCAGTCTTTTCTGAATTAGTTAAACTAACAGATTTTTTTTTTCATTAGA
The DNA here is from genome assembly GCA_011680675.1 of Gymnobelideus leadbeateri. NCBI lineage: Eukaryota > Metazoa > Chordata > Mammalia > Diprotodontia > Petauridae > Gymnobelideus > Gymnobelideus leadbeateri. The sequence goes on along the minus strand of WOXC01012364.1, from coordinate 1,304,763 downwards.
ATTGGTCTTTAATTCTTCCCTAGGATCTGAAGCTCCAATGTTGGTCATTGCAGATTGACCTCCATTAGATTTTCTCTCCAATATGCTCCAATTTGGGGGCTCCTACTTTTTGCCCACTCTCAATGTTAAGTGAACATTGAGGGGTTTTTTTCCCCAAAGCAATAAAGAACTGTGTCCCCTCACAAAAATATACATGGTAGGTTTTTAATTAGTGTTTTCATAAGTGAGAGCCTATTAAAAATAACACTCTTTCAAATGTTTCCAGATTTAGAATCATTTTTATTCTTTTTTTTTCTTATTGAAACTTCTTTTATAAGCACATTTACCAAAACATATAAAAGAGCTTTGATGAAGACCATGAACAGAATGACAGTCAGTCCTCTAAACTCAAGTAACCTTCTTCTCAAAATGCCTGAGACCCTTTTCTTAGAAGCTCTGCTCATTGTGCCTGGAACCTAAAAGAACATTTGAAATTTTAAAAAAATGAACCATGCTCGATTGTCTCTGTTAAATCCATGTGTTACCACCTAATCAACTCTTAGTCAGGTTAAGGGCTTTGGAATACTTGGAGTCAGCCAATCAGTCAACAAACATTTATCAAGCATTTGGGGATACAAAGGCAAAAACAGCCCCTGCCCCCAAGGGGCTTACATTCTAATCTAGGAGACAACATGTAAATAATTAAGTACATGCAAGATACATACAGAATTGGCTGAAGGTAATTTGAAAAGGGAACACATTTGTAGTTGGTAGGACAGACCAAGAAAGGTACAGAAGGTGGGATCTGAACTGATTCTTGGAGGAACCCAGGGAAATGAAGAGGCAGACCTAAACAGGGAAAACGCATCACAGGCATAGAAGATAGCCAGTTCAAGGGAATAGGGCAATTTTTTTTCTGTCTGCTTTCAATGAATGCTCACTCTAAAGGTAAATTGGAAAATTTATAAAGAATCTGCATGAATCCAATATTTTCTCCTGTGGAAGGGAGGCTGAATACTGAGCCACCAAATGGGGAAGATGGTTGTTTTTTTTCCCATGCTGAATCAAAAAGTTGATTGACCTGGATCTCTCCAACTTTTCAGACATAGTATTCATGTAGTTCTAACCTTCACTACAAATAACTGTCACATCTTTTCAATGCATTAAGAAGTAAGGTACCCCCAAACAAATAGGATCACTCGATTATAAGATATTAGATTTTAAGACGGAAGGGACCTCAAAGAGAATCTTTTGAAATCTCCTTTCAGAGATGAGGAAATGGGAGAACCCCAGAGAGATGAAATGTCCATACTCATGCCTATCCACACAGGCCAAAAGATCACTGTACCATAGTTCTGTGTTTGGAAGAAATATTGGGTGTCATCTAAGAGACATCCTTATTTGACAAATGAGGAAATTACAGTCTAAGGAAGTTAGGTGATTTGCCCAAGATCACAAAGGTACTAAGCGTTTGAAAGGATTTGAATCTGGGTCCTTTGATTCCAGAGTCAGTTTTATAAAGGAGAGAGAAAGAAGTTGTTGTACTTACTTGGAATTTGGGCTTCACATAATTGGATCTATAACAATGTAATCATCTTTCTGTACAGATGAAAAAGCTCTGATATTCCTTGCCCAGTATTTCCAAAGCATCCTTAATGTGCTACCCACCATGTGGAAAGAGTGTCAGAATTCCTCAGTTTGTATCCTTTGTTTTATAAATACTGAGGCACTGTAATTACGTGTATTATCTGACTCAATCCCCACAAGAGCCTATGATGTAGGTACTATGATTATCCCTATTTTACAGATGAGGAAACCAAGTTTAAGAGAGGTTAAGTCACTTGCCTATGGGCACCTGAAGTGAGATTCAAACCTGAGTCTTCCAGACCTTGTCTCTTTCATCTACCCCTCCATATTGCTTCCCTCTGTCCATGTTGATGGCAGTAAGACAGACACTCTGAAATCTCTTGGCAGTACTGGACATGGATTCACACTGATCTCTCTGAACTCTCTTTCTTAATCCCCTTTGAGACTAGCAATGTTCATTTTGCAAGATAGATGATGGCTTAGGGGCGGCTAGGTGTCGCAGTGAGTAGAGCATCGGCCCTGGAGTCAGAAGGACCTGAGTTCGGATCCGGCCTCAGACACTTAACGCGCACACACACAAAAAAAGCCTAACAGTGTGACCTTGGGCAAGTTACTTAACCCCAATTGCCCTCCAAAAAAAAGCAAAAAAAAAAATAGATGATGGCTTGCCTAGGGTCAAATAGCTAGTAAATGTCTGAGGCTGAATTTGAACTCAGATCTTCCTGACTGCAGGTTCTGTCCTCTATTCACTGCCCACTTAACCAACAAATGGAGTATAAGTCTGAATAATGGTCCAGAAGATGGATGACCAGCTCTTTGTTTTTCAAAAACAAGTCTTTTTCCTCTGTGGTCTTGTTCTCCCATACTAGTAAGGCCTGTGTCCAGCTTTTTCAATGTGGCATTTCAGAGGATCCTGCTCAGCGTCAGCTTTTGACAAAATTGAGCAACCACTAAGAAAGAGTCACGTACGTTTACTATTCAGACAGACTCGCTGAGATAGATTGTCTCACACTGTGTCACAGAATCACGGCATGTCAGAGTTGGAAGGGACTTCAGAGGCTTGCTAGCCCAAGCAGAATCTGAAGAAGAATCCTTCTGTGACAAGGGGCAATCCAGCCTCATGCCCAGTGGGGCCACACCTGGAAGTGACCACAAGACCAACAGTTGACCACTAAGCTGTGATCGTGCAAGAGCAACAGGAAGCAACACTACACACCACATTTATCTATCAGCAAAGTCTACTTGTCCAGCAGAGGCTGGTTCAGCAGAGACCCCAGGAGTAGAGTAATATCATCCACAAGCCTACAGTGTTGGAGGGATAGGTTGACCTTTTATGTAAGTGCCTGGCCACACATGATCCCTAGATATGTGCCTCTGTTCGTGTGTTCCCAATACTTACCTCTTCTTCCCATTGATGGTATGTGCACGTTTTGAAAATTGTGCTCCAGAGGTTTATGAGAAGGATATTTTACAATGTTTTTCTTATTATACAATTTCATTAAATACCTTTGCTTAGAATTAATTATATCTACCGGCTGACTGAAAAAAAAAATCAGTGGGGGCTCATAAGCTATGGTTTTGAGTGAATGTGGCCTCCTCATAGTACATGTATGGGATAGTGAAACATTGTATTTAAGGTAGTGGGAGCCCCACTAGTTGAGTTGAGGGGTTCCCCTAGATGCTCCAGTCAAAAGTTCTGTCTGTTATTTGCATATAGGAAGTATTACCTATCTGACTTCCGTAGTTAAAATGTGATTAGCCCTAAACCACTGATGCTTTATTTATTAATTGGTACTAAGTTTTAGCATATTCCAGTGGTTTGGCAGAGTTTGGCTCCATTTAAAGACGTTGGAAATAAGCCAGATTCTTTGATTCCTTTGCATAGACACACATATGGGTGATAATCCCACCCAGGAAGGTAGAAAATAGAAATACGGACATAGAAAGCCTGAGTTTGAATGTGTTCCTAAGAATGTGAGGTCTCCCAGCCAGCTTAGCCTCAGGGAACCCTCTAAATGCATCTGGAGTGGTGTCAGGGCTGTCCAGTGGCATAAATATTACAACTCTGCCAGGGTCCTGCTTACTTGTGGACTCCAGGAACCATCACAGTAACCTTGACAATCAACTTAATGAGCTGAGTCTCTCCAGGCAAAGGAAGCAGCGAGCTTGCTGGGATTGTGTAAATGTGTCCAGAGCTTGGCACCAGCATATTTATGGCCCCCCAACACTGAGTGCAAACAAGTCCCTGCTTCAAGCTAGCAGAGTAATATGAATGTGTCTTGAGCCAAAACCAACAGCAGGGGATGAAATCTGGAAGTCAATCAATTATCACCAACTTACTTAGACTATTGAAACACCAGCTTTAAATTTCCCATGCTCCCACCTAGGAAGGTTAATCACTTAGATCAGTTAGGATACAATAGAGCTGCTGCTAAGTCCTGGGTCACTTTGTAGAATGAATTTATTTATCAAATTCTTAAATACATCAAAATGTAGTGTAACCAAAGATGGAGCATCCCACTCACGTCTCCTCACTTTCTTGTGGAGGTCAGGCCCTCATTATCTCTGGCCTGAACTGTTACAACAGCCACCTGAATGATCTCCCTGATTCTAACCTCCCTCCTCTCTACTTCACCTTCCACCCAGTGGCAGACATTGCCTTAAAGGGCAGGTCTTTTCCTTCCACCTTCAGTTCATGAACTTCTGGGGTTCATGTTGCTTCTGGGATAAAAAGCTACCTTCTCAACTTGGCATTAAAAACATTTCACAGGGGCATCTAGGTGGTGCAGTGAATAAAGCACCAGCCCTGGAATCAGGGTACCTGAGTTCAAATCTGACCTCAGACATGTGACACATTTACTAGCTGCATGACCTTGGGCAAGTCACTTAACCCCAATTGCCTTGCCTTCCCCCCTCCAAAAAAAAATTAAAATAAAAAAAATAAATAAAAACACTTCACAGTCTGGCTCCAGCCTTCCTTTCCAGACTTATGCTACATTATTCCCCTCTACATATTCTACTTTTCCAGCCAGAATGATCAATTGTTGTCTCCTGCTATTAGTGGCATGTTATGGCCACGTTCCCTCTCTCACTTCTGTGTCTTTGTACAGGCTGTATCTCATGCTTGGGGTTTACAGGCTGTTCAGGAGGACTAGCAGCTCCAGTGTGAGGGCTTCTGATCCCTTTTCAGGGATGCTCATAAACCTTTTGAGTCCAACCATCACCCTATTCTCACCTTTGGCTCCAAGAAGCTGTAGTACCACACCCTGGTAAAACCATCTCTGCAAAAGGACTAAGTCCAGTTGAGGGTAACCAAAAGGCCATCAGCTAGTTAGGGGGATATCTACCCCAAGCATGTGAGAACTTCTCCTGACAGAACAAGCAGAGGAGAACAATTTGTTCCAGCAGCTACGAAGGCAATTGAAGCAGGCACTGTTAGTCAGACATGCAAGACACTAAGGTCAGCCACTGCATCCAGAGTCAATGTCAGTCACCCTGACTTCTGTCTTGTAGATGAATTCTGATGATTCTGGAAGAGAGAACAAGACTGATGACTTTACACCACTCTGTCTCCCATAAATCCAATTCATGGGAGAGTCAAGACATCACCTTGTGATGTCATTGGTTCTCTTCAAAAATGAAGGACTCACAAAACAACAATGTCATGCCTGGAGTGCACTCCCTCCTCAATCAATTGAGAGAGCAATCTTCAAACATTGACTAGGAACTTACTATGTGCCAGGCACTTCAGCGACTGCTAGATACAAAGAAAAAAAGAATCCATCCTGCCCTCAGGAAGATTACATTTTAATATCCCAAAATTGGTACATACAGAGTACATAGAAAGTAGCCTTGGAAGAGGAAAAGACTAACAGCTGGGGATACTGGGAAATATCTCCTTCCAAAGGAGGTGGGCTGAGTCTTGAAGGAAGAGAGGAATTCTAAGGAGCAGCCACTAGGAGGGAAAGCATTACAGGCATGGGGATACAGTGAGTGCAAAAGCATGGAAATGAGAAACACATTAGGTGTGAGGAACAGAAAAAAATCCAATATTCTGGACCATAGACTGTGCGGAAGGGGATGATGTGTTAAAAGACTAGAATATAGAAAGAGGCCAGGTGGTAAAGGGCTTTAAGTGCCAAACCAATGAATTTCTATTTGATCCTAGAAGGAATAGGAAGCCATCAGAGTTTATTGGAGAGGGGTCTCATATGGTCAGACCTGTGCTTTAGAAAAACTACTTTAGCAGCTGTGTGGAGAATGGATTGATATGAGGAGAGTCTTAAGGCAGAGAATCCAATGAAGAGAATATCACAGTAGTTTAGGTGAAAGGTGACAAAAGGCTGAACTAGAGTGTCACCTGTGCAAGTGATGGGATATATTCAAGAGACTTAGAGAAAGAAATGACAGGATTTGCCTCAACAGGGAGGTTTGGAAGAAGAGTGGGTTTGTGGGAAAAGATTGAGTTCTGTTTTAGATATGCTGAGTTTGAGGTTCCAAGAGGACATCCTCACTCCCTCCTCTAGGATGATTTTCCCAGTACCCTTTGTGGTTGATGCTCAATGCCTTCTCAAGCATAAATAACCTGTTTGTTTGCATACTTTTTTATCCCTCCAATAGAATATAAACTTATGGAGGGCAGAAACCACTTTTTTTCTTTTTTATCTTTGTCTAGCATGATACTTTGTGCATAGTAGGTGCTTAATAAATGCTTGTCAGATTGAATTAATGAATAAAATTTAAATTAACCAGTGCTAAAACTTCCCTATGTAAGAATAAAACAGGGTTAGAGATCCAAGGACTAGAGGCTAGAGACTGAGTAGGAAGGCAGCTAGCAAGGAATCCTCAATTCCATGTGCATGAATGGACCTCATAAGCCAACTACTATGATTCCCAATGTTTTTTTGTTTTCCTTTCAACAAAAAAGGGAGTTGTGAACCCCTAAGCTAATTTAATACATTCATTGTTCTTGTTCTGTCATTTCAGTCATGTCTGATTCTTTGTGACCTCATTTGGGGTTTTCTTGGCAAAGATACTAGAGTAGTTTGCCATTGCCTTTTCCAGCTCATTTTACAGATGAGAAAATTGAGGCAAATAGGCTTAAGTGACTTGACCAGGGTCACACAGCTACTAATTATCTGAGGCCAGATTTGAACTCTATCCACTGCTTAAGCCACCATTAAAGAATTTTAGCACAAACCTTGATTTGCAAACCACTAAATGGAAACCACTAGTGGCCCACACCTTCATTTTCAAATGAAGGAACTGAGGTCTCAGGAGATTAAGTGACTGGCCCCAGGTCACACAGACAGTAAGTGGCAGTAAGAGACAGGATTTGAACTCAGGTCCTCTGATTTCAAGCCTGCCATTATTCCCACCTTGCTACCTCCCCCAGGCAATGGCTTTTCCCTCCATCCCCAGTAAAAACATTATATTTTTGTAAAGAAGAAAACTTGGAGCAAATCTCCTTGAGCAGTTCCCAGGATACAGCTGAAAACTCTGAGCTGCTGAACGCTTGACTTATTCTCCTGGGGAAACAGCATATTAGTCACCCTGTAAAAGTTAGATTTTATTTAGCTTATTTTATTACCTGGCATGTTATCAGGTCCGTCTCTTTGTTCCCCTGGCATACCACTGTGTGCTACACAGAAAACTCCATGGACTTTTGTCATCCCTTTGCTTCTAGTAAAGCTGGAGAAAACTCCAAAAGAAGCTGGTGGTGCATCAGTTACTGACTGTTAAAGAGGGTGCAGCTACTGAGTCTGTGCAGGAATTTCCTCCCAAGGGCAAATATTCTACTGCAGTTTGGAAGTAGCGTTTTCAACATGTAAAGAGAGAAAGGGCAATGGCCAAAGGGACTGTGGGACAGCAGCAAGAGGATCCCATCCTTCTGGATGTTCTGTTCCTCCTTTGATTTGGGGGACAGCATTCTATCATTGTTCTCTACTACCTTTCTGACCGTACATCAATCTCCTTGGCGGGTTCACCATCCATGCCCCACCCCTTTAAGTGAGGCTATAAATCAGGGCACTTTGGGGGGCATCTCCTCCTCTCTTGCACTCTCTCTCTCTCTCTCTCTCTCTCTCTCTCTCTCTCTCTCAGTGATCTCATTCACTCCCGTGCATTCAACTATCTGTGCTAAAGTCTATGAACCTAGGATTCAATCATTTGTCAGATTGAATTCATGAATAGAATTTAAACTAACCCATGCTAAAAACTTCCCTATGTAGGAATAAAACAGGGTGAGAAATCCAAGGACTAGAGGCTAGAGACTGAGCAGGAAGGCAGCTAGCAAAGCATCCTCAATTCCATGTGCATGAATAGACCTCAGAAGCCAACTACTATGATTCCCAATGGTTTTTTGTTCCCCTTTATATATACAATTGTTCCCCAATGTACACACACATATATACACATATACATATATACATAGACATATACAATATGCATATCTACACATACACAAATACATACATGTGGTATACATACACAGGCGTATATACAGTATACATATTTGCAATGTATATCTACATTTATATACACAGATATACATATGCACATGTATACATATGTATATCTACATGTGTATGTGTACACATGGTAAATACTGTGTGTATACTATATGCATACTATGAATCTATACATAAATATGTCATACACATATTCCATGTATACTTCATATGGGTATATCTACATGTATAACTACATTTCATCTATATCATACAAATGCATATACACATGTATAATATAATATACATATATTATATATTTGTATTGTGCATATATGTACATAGAGATAGATACATCTCAACACCTTCTTCCCCAAATAACTATGTGTTTATTTTTATATGTCATGTATTTACTTATCTGTTCAGATGTTGTATTATCACAGTAGAATGTAAGCTCCATGGGGGTAGGGGTTATCTCATCTTTGTATTTGTAGCCCGAGTCTAACACAGTACAGGTTCTTAATGGTTTCCCTTGCAACATTGTGTATTTTATTTTATCCATTTAGAAATATGATTCTGAGGAGGCTTCACCAAAGCCTTCTCTGGACTGCCCAAGGAGTCCATGACGCAATAAATAAGAATCCCTGTTCTTTACAGATGATTCCCAAATCTACCCAGCCAGCCTTCATCTCTCTCTCTCCTGAATTCAACCCTTCTTCTAACCACTTGCTTAATATCTCCTCCTGAATGTCCCATTGGCATCTCTAATTCAACACATCCAAAGAAAAACACAGCATATTTTCCCCTAAATCCACTACTCCTCCCAAATTCTGTTTTTTTCTAGTGTGCCTGCACACTTCTAGGCTCTAGGATTCAGGATTGTAGAGTTACCCTCAACCTCTCTCTCTCTCTCTCTCTCTCTCTCTCTCTCTCTCTCTCTCTCTCTCTCTCTTTCTCTCCCCCTCCCTCCCTCCCTCCCTCCTTTTCTCCCTCCCTCCCTCTCCCCCGACCCCCACATTTTCTAAGCAGTTGCCAAGTCTCAGTGATTTGACCTAACCATCTCCCACATCTATCCCCATCCCCTTCATTCCACTCACACCACAACCACTCAAGTCTGCTTCTTCGTCATTGCTTGATTCGATTATTGCAATCACCTCCTAACGGTCCCTTTACCTGAATCCTCACCCCTCTTCAATCCAGCTTCCATAAAACAACTAAATTCCTGAAGCATAGATTTGATTAGCTCAAAATCCTTCAGCAGCTCCCTATTATCTCCATTGTTTAAAAAAAAAAAAAACGCTTAGTGTTTGGTATTTAAAGCCTTTTAAAATCTGGCTCCAGTCTATGTTTCCTACAAGTTGAATCCATACTACTTCACCATGCATGATATTACAACCCTTACCTCTAGGCTTTTGCTCAGGCTGTTCCCCAATGCCTGGACTGCTCCTCTTCACCTCTTCCTCTTGGGACCCCCAGTTATCTTCAAGGATCAACTCAAGTGCTATGGACCTTACCTTAGTCCCCAGTGGTAAGTTCCCCAAGTAACTAAGTACCGTTGATCTTCAATACTCATGTGTTTAACTCTCAAGTCTTCAAACATTCATGTGATTTTTTTAGTAACCTCATTTTTGCTTTTGTTGGTAATCCTGCACAATCACAGCTAAGCACAGTAGAAAAAAATGAAAAATGTTATGCATGCAGGTTTGTGGAGTAGCTGCTGTCTCACTAGAGACTTCCCCAGTGTTGCTCACCCTGCTGTTGTAAAATGTTCCCCATGAATTTGTTGCATATTTTCATAGTTTGCCTTTAAAACTAAAGTCTTATAATTATGGCCCCAATGCATAGTGCAAGTCTTTTGGGCTCTAAGCCCAAGTGTGCAAAGTCAGTGGAGTGGCTTAATGAGAAAATAAAGGTGTTAGATAAACTTCCAGGAATTTCTGCAGCCACTGTTGGCCACAAGTTTGGTGTTAACGAATCTATGATTTGTTCTATCCGCAAAAAAAAGGAGGAAAGTGTTGTTAAAAGCTTTTATGCTCCAGAAAATACTAAAGTAATCTCTCGGGATGCAATGAGAGAATTGAGAAAATGGAAAAGCAGCTAAGTTTGGGGGTAAATATGATGGTGGAAAACAAAAAAGTGTGGTCAATCCAGCAACCATCCTCTTGAAGGTCCAACAAACTTATAAGCATGTAATGAAGGGCTAAGAAAACAGGAAGCCTTTGGTACTGTTTAAAACATGCGAATCTCTCTGACAAAGCTGGTTCTGCTACTGCCAAGTTTCAGAATATTTTAACACACTTACCTACCAGAACAAGTGTTTAATCCTGATGAGATTGCTTTGTTTATGAAGCAGGTAGGAAAGCACACACACATATAACAAAAGCCATTGCCAAAGCTCATTGGTTCAAGGCTTTTAAGGATCATTCAACCCTACTGTTTGTACGCCAAAACTAGCAGTGACTTCAAGTGTAACCACTGATTGTCTGCTGAGCCCCAAATCCCAGGGTTTTGAAAGGAAAAAAACAAGGCCAAAATGCTAGTGTATTGGTGCTAGAATAGAAGAACACAGATGACTGCAGAGATTTTGTGGGACTGGTTCAACAACCACTTTATTCATGAGGTAGGATGATATCTGCAAGGAAAGAACATTGCATTCAAGGTTCTTTTAATGCCTAAAGACATGCCAGATCATATTCATGAGCACCTGGAAAACACCCACGAAAATACAGAAATTGTTTTTATGCTACCTGACCCCACATCTTTGAACCAGTCTATGGATCAGAGAATCATGAGAGCCTTCATATTCCAATTTGCCAGGGAAATCTACCACCATGCCTGTGACTACTTAGAAGCAAACCTAGAAATCACCATGATGGTTTTCTGGAAATCTGTCACTGCTTCAAGTCATAGCCTGGGGAAATGTTTCACAGGCTGCCTTGAACAACTGCTGGGAAAAGCATGGCCTGTCTGTATCCAGAATTTTTAAAGCTTTAATGGTGTTGATGAAGAAGTGAGGTAGCAGTAATCATGTAGCAGTAAACTAGTGCACGCCATTGGAGCTGAAGGGCTCAATTTAGAAGAGGAAGATGTCTCTGACATCCTGGAAGAGCTGATGAATGAGGAATCGGATGTGATGGCTCAGGAAGGTTTTCAGGACAGTGTAGGCAATGACAAAAATGATAGTGATGATGACCAAGCCCCCAAGATTGGGCCACTCACAGTTTCCAGGCCCAAAGAGTAGCTTGGCATAAATGACTAGCCAGCAAGAAACATCAAGGCTGTTATCACAGCCTCAAGGTTAACCGTCAATTCCTCTCTGCTAGGTTCCCATACTCCAATATGCTGAAGGATCTCAAGCAGCACAGATGTCATTGATGGATTATTTCAAGTAGGTACATTCTTTACGATCTCCAAAGCCATTCATCAGCCATAGAGGACAGTGTCAGAGGTGATGTCAGGACCTCAACAGTTTTGGCATCTTCTGACAGCAGCCACTAAAGTCAACTTCTCCCTTGGTTTTCAGAGGGCGGTCAAGATCGAGAGGTTCATAGCAGTATAGTATGTGCATACTATATAGCCTAATACAACATCTTCACAGTACCACTTGACACAGTGGTAGGTAAGATTCAGCTTAAAAAATGTTTTAGATTTTAGAATTTTATTTGCTGTACAGTATTTACGGTAGTGTAGATTTCATGTGTTATGAAAAGTGAATATTGTCTGAAATCAAGGTGCGTGTGTGTTTTTTTTTTTTAATTGAGATGTTAGTACAAAAATGTCACTAAATTCTAAGGAATTACTTGTGAGAGAAAAATGTTTTTCCTGTTACTAATTTTGGTTTATGTATTGCATTTTATAGGTTATTTCCTAGTTACTACGTTAGAGAAAGTGAGTATTATCAAAATTAATGTTTCATTATAAAAAATTGTATTCAGAAAAGCGTATTTTTAGCAACGTCTAGTGAAAGATTAGTCTTTGGTGGTCATGACAATTGAACGCCCTGTTTCCCATAGGTTCAGTGAATCAACATTTGCCTTTTTTTTTTTTTTTTGCTTTTGTGCCATTTTCTTTTTTATTAAATATTTTATTTTTCCCAATTGCATGTAAAAAAAGCAATTTTAACATCTTTTTTTTTTTGAGTTCCAAATTCTCTCCTTCCTTCCCATCTCCCCTCCCTCCCCCATTGAGAAGGCAGGCAATTTGACGTAGCCTATACATGTGTAGACATTTTTGAACCATTTTCTAGGAAAGTTATCCCCATGAGAGTTGAAGATGGACTGCATTTATTTTGTATTTACTTCTCTATTTACATATCCTCTCATCCCAGTAGAATGTAAGCTCCATATGGGGTGGCTAGGTGGTGCAGTGAATAGAGCACCGACCCTAGAGTCAGGAGGGCCTGAGTTCAAATGTGGCCTCAGACACTTAACACTTACTAGCTGTGTGACCTTGGGCAAGTCACTTAACCCCAATTACCCTGCCTTCCCCCCTCCAAAAAGAAATATATATATATATATATATATATATATATATATATATATATATATATATATATATATATATAAGCTCCATGAAGGTAGGGACTATCTCATCTTTGTATTTGTAGCCCCAGACCTGGCACCTAAAACGCTCTTAATAAATGCTTGATGAATTGAATTTAAATGAATTGATCTGGATTCAAGGGAACTAGGCTCAAATCCAAGTTTTGCCACTTGCTACCTCTGTGACTTTAAATGAGTCACTTCAGATCTTTGGGCCTCAGTTTCCTCATCCGTAAAATGAAAGAGCTGAAACTAATTATAAAGTCCAATACTGGTTACAGAGAACTTCTCAGCCCTAAGTCGAGGAACTACAGGAGCAGAGTGTTTTATATGTTGTCAGATAAGTTAACTGTTCCAGGTTGTTGGGTTTTGTTTTGTTTTGCATGTAGAAGTATATGTGTATATATGTATATGGATATATAGATATAGATGGAATTGAATCTGCAGTCCCTGCCAGACTAAATGGGGACATCCAGTCAAAGCCAGAACAAAATAGGACTTCCTCACCTTCCTGAAACAAGCTGTTCACACCCCCAACCCTCCTCTATACATTCCTGGCCAGACATTAGCCCCTTCTCCAGTCCCTAAGAAAGAAACTCCACTCAGCCAGCCCCTATTCAAACTCCCTCTTTCCCAGCCATGGCAATTGGCTTAGCTCCAGGTTCCCCACCCTGTGGGGCAGACACTCCAAGCCTTCCTGTTTTAATTATTCTTGCTAAGTAGGTACTAAGCTTAGGGTTTTTTTTTTCCTTCCTCAGAAAGACTGAAATTGATGTCACGATATAAATGTACCATCTTTCTAAATTGCACAATCTACCTAAATCACCATTTTAAGCCTTATGAGCTCTGAATTTTAGTGCCCTGATGCCAGACTCCAGTCACCCCGCCTTTGTTAGAGTTTCCCCAAACCCCACTTTCCCTCAAAAGGTTTGGCTTTTTGCTGCCTGAATGAGTCAAATAATTGCTTCAGCTTTTCCCTCTAATTTGCCTCTGAAGACAACCTGTGACCCAGGTCTTTGAAGCATGAATTTTATTGCAAAGGAACCTGGACCTGTAGACCTAAAAAAATGGTTAAAATCTTTCCCTCTGACCCAGGATAGCTGTCGTGGTCGAACACCCAGATGTGGTGAGTGGCAACCACTGGCCTTGCTCCTTGGGAAAGTTGCTGTTGATGACAGTGGCTAGGAGCCTGGTTCTTAAGCTTACCTCATTCATCTCAATCACCCTCCAACACCCCCCCCCCACTACCCTACCTCACCCCACCAATCCCAGGGACAGGCAGGCACACTATAGACGCCCAGTAGATCATTGTTTCATGAATAATTGCAGTCAATTTCCAGGTCCTTCCCTCCTCTCACTCCCCCTCTCCCCCAACTCCTGTACAATGCCTAGCCGCTGAGGGGATGGAGTTAGCTGGGGACAGCAGAAAGAGAAGACTGACTAAATCCAGAAGCCTTCTCGTCCCTGCCGCCCATGATCTTTACAGGATGCTCACCTCCATCACTGTACCTGGATCCTGGGCCCTGGCCTCTGGGGAAAGCTTAAGTGCAGGTGCAGGAGGGAGGGAGGGAGTTTGAAGTTGCTTTGTCCTGCCTCTACCCCACTCCCATAGCCCCCAAAGTAGATGATTTTGCAAGCTGCCTTTTCAATTCTGGGTTTTTCTTTGCAGGAATCATTACCAAATGCTTGGGGGGAAGTCTGCCAAATATAACAGCTAGACCCAAGCCCCCTAATAAAGTGAATGTGTGGAGAAAATGTCGTTGGGCCAGCTGGAAGAAATGGCTTGTCTACAACTGAAAAGGCCACCAAGCCCAAGGCACTGGGGAAGAGGTCACTTAGTCCTTGGAATAGATGGCATCTGAAGGCTTCTCACTGGGGCTAAGGACTGTCTGAGAATCTCAAATGCTTCTAGTAGTGTTCCACTGTCCTCAAAGGACAGAAGACCTAGCGCCATGCCACAGTCCACATGCCTAGCACATGCTGCTGAAACACTGTGTAAAGTAACCCTGGCTGGCCTGGGTGCATTTGTGAGGGAGTTTGGGACAATCTAGTGAGTGGAGTAGTGTGGCACCTCAAAAGAGAAAATGGAGTCTTGGAAGCTATAGAGTATATGTGGAATGGGAGTAGGTTACTGGGCAGAGAAAACAGGAGGAGGGTGATTAAGTGAGAATTCTCATCCAGAGTGAATAAATATATGGGGAGAATAGATCCTAGGCTGAGGCTAAGAACAAGGACAAGGCAAGCATCCACTGACTGTATAGGTGTACATAGAGGCTTAACAATAGTAAGCCTTCACCACCCAGATCAAGTGCTACCTAGAACCATACTGATCTCCACAAGGGTTAATGTCCTCCCCAGCTCAAATGACTTTGTATTTGCTCCACAAACATTTTGTATAATCTTATCTGGATAACTGCTGTATCCACCTATAGAATGTAAGCCCCTTGAGGGTAGAACCTTTTCACTATTTTTTTTTCTTCAAACCAGCTCCTAGCATAGGGCCTAGCTCATAGTCAGTACTCAATAAATGATTTGGTTGAGTAGTATTAGTAATAGTATTACCTAGCAGGCTAATTCTTATGGGTTTGGGGTTTTGGCCAACCAGTACTAGCAGTACTAGGCACTTAATGATAACCAAATAACTGGCAGCTTGGTGAATAATAGTCAGTAAAATCTCTTAACCTCGCCTTCATTCTCTCTGCCTTTTAGAATAGGGAGGGGAAGAGCACATAGATTAGCATTCAGAGAACAGTTAAGTGCAGAATTCAGAGAATGCTGGAATCCAGAGAAGAGAGAAATCTCTATGAGCCAGAGAAAATGGAGGAGATCTCCCAGGGGAAGGAAGAACTAAGCTGGACCTTAAAAGCATCATTTCTCCACTCTTGTCCATTGCTGCAACCTGTTTATTTTTCCCTGAAACTCAGAAGCAGCCAATGGGGAAATCAGATGCTAGGCTGGGTTTGCTAGGGAAGTTCCAGCCCTCAAAAACTGGTTGATGACTGGTTCCCTGGGGGAGCTTGCCAACACACCAGATGTGAGTTACCTGGGCCCTCTTCCCAGGGAGAGAACAAACGTGCCCTCAAACCCTCAGGGTGAGACTCCATTCAATCCCATGGAAGGAAAGTATCTCCTGTCTCCTAATTAGCAGCATTGTTCAAATGGACCCATCTGGTCATGGTGGCTTTCTGTGGGCCTTTTTCGTCCTTGAAAAGGTGAATCGGTGCCTCCACCAGGCTTTCCTGGGTGGCAGGGAATGCTATTCTGTGGGCCCCAGGAATGAATGAGGTCATGGGAAGGATTATATGCACTTGGTCAGAGCAGCCCACATGGCTTAGCAGACTGTTTCCCAAGCTGAGCCTCTGCAGGTGCAGGTTGAGCAGCCCTCAAGGTTGTGATTAATGGGGTAAAAGTGACTTTTCCAACATGTTCCTTTACATTAACTCTGCTCTCTCCCTGAAACCTTCATTTGGAAGGCATTAGTCACCTGGACACTGTGGAGTGCCTTCAAAAGGGCCCAGCAGCCATTTGGAAAGTATTAGGTGTGATCCATTAAAAAAAGTCACTGCCAATCATCTCATTTACTACCTTTTTCATACTAGACTGCTTTGTATGGGGGAGGGGTTGATGAAGGCAAACAATAGATAGTGATTTCTTCAGAGTGGAACTGTTTCCAAGAATGTACCACCATGACCTTGAAAAGCTCTAGGGATCTCTGAGGTTATAGCCATGGAACACCAAGTGAAGCAAAGATTTAACCATTATCTGAAGAACTGGAGCTACTAATACACAAGTAAAGTTGAGTTTAATTTTTTTTTCCTAATAATGTTAGGCCTTGAAGACTGGAGATGTGTGCATATATATCTGACTCCAATCCAATTGGTTGTATGGAAGCAAAGACAAAACTCGATCAAGTCCCTGGGCTCAGAGAGCTTCCATTCTCCTTGGGGGACAGCAACGTCTAAACTGATGATTACATCACAATAATTTAAGATGGGAGAAGACTCACTCCTGGCCTAGCCCCAAAGGCACTTTGCCCCCATACCTGAATCTGCTGAGGCTAGAAGGGAGGAAAGCAGAGGGTTCATACTTACGTGTACGCCATACTTTCGAAGGGGAAACGGTCAGACCTATCATTTTTATGGTATAAAGAGGTCCCGATGAGGAAATTTCCTCTACTGAAGCATCTGCTCTACAACTTCAAATTGTAGAGAATTGTCTAAGACACTGAGAGTTTAAGTAAGTAAGTTTAAGCTGAATAAGTGACTTTTCCAACCATTTACTGAGCACTGCTATATTCCAGGGACTGTACTAAGCACTTTACAAATGTTTTCTCACCTGATCCTTGGAAGGCAGGTGCTATCACTAACTCGATTTTGCAGGTGAGGAAACTGAGGTAGATAGAAGTTGGGTGGCTTGTCAAGGTCAGATTGCTAGTGTCTAAGGTCAGATCTGAACTCAGGTCTTCCTGATTCCAAGCCCAGTGCTCTAATTACTGAACCACCTACCTGCCTCCATAAATATTCCATAGACAACCCATCCAACATTGGAGCAGCCTTGGTCTGCACATTGAATGTCCTAGGAGTACCATCCCAGCTCTCAGTTATCCCTCATTGAGGTTACGTGGCTGAATTTTTCTGATCATCAATATCCTGACTGATATCTGTCATAACACTTCTCCAGTGCAAGTTATCGTGGGCAAAATGCTACAAGCTACTTGTATGCACCATTATTCATTACCCTTTGCAGCCACTCAAAATTTTAATTCCTCCAAGAAAACTGGTAGTGTGTGCATGCTTCAATTTCTTCATCTGTACAATGTAATAATGGCATTTACAGGGTTGTTATGAAGATGAGGTGAATGAAAATATGTAAAGTGCTTTATAAACCTTAAAATGTTATATAAATATTAATTATCATTGTTGTTGTGGTTCTTGTTATTGTAATTTGAGCAACTACGGATGTTACTGAGGAGGCTTTCTAGTTTTCTAAGATTTGTTAGAATCATCTCAATGTTTTTCACCAAGAGCACCTAGAAGACAGCCATCCAAAAAGAATCCATCTTGCATCTGGGCATACTGCACAATAGTGAACATCTTTGGAGAACAAATTCCTCCCCTGCTTTCCATGCTTCTCTTGATAATGATGACCAGAAGAGCCTGGAACAAAGTTATCCCTGTGGATTCTTGTATCAAGCAATAGCATGATTTTAATTAGGTTTTACTTTTCCAAGTCAAAAGCTTTTTTTTTTTTTTTAACAAACAAATACAAGTGGCATCTCATTTTCTCCACACTTTGCAGCAAATTATTCAGCTGTAAAGAGGCAGTCTGCTCTTGGAAATCATTTGTGAAATGTCACCTGTTTGCATGAGGCATACTCTCAATATATGGCACTTAATTCTTTTCGGATTATCTGGCAGACTTGGGTTTCCTGCCAAGTTTTCAGCAAACTTTTTTCCCTTTCCCCTGCCCTTCATTGGTTTGTGAGGTGATATGTTTCACAATCTTCCACCATTCTCGTAAACATTTTAGACAGTGATGTGGAAATACACTGTAAGGGTCACAAAGCTACTCACACCTTAGAAATCCAGTTATTTCCCTGCCAGGATTTTATCCTAAAACATGATTTTTAGAAAGTATAAAAAGTTCTTATCCATGCAAAAATATTTATGGCTACTACATTTTAATAGAAAAAGGAAAATAACCAGTATGTTTGACATTGGAAAATGAATAAATAATGATCTAATCATGTAACAGAATATGATGGGATGGATTTTTAAGAGAAAAATATAAAGCTTACAAGGAAATACACAGAGATTCCTATGAACTAATGAAAAGTGAGATCAGCAGGACAAAAACCACATGTACATCAACTACCTCTCTATTTCTTAGTAAAGAAAGAAAATAAAGAAAGAATTATAGGCAGACCTAGAAGAAGATTCATCACAGAAGTGCATTTTGCTTTTTTGTCATTTGTCAAGAGCAGATAAATGCTGGACATGGAATTAAGATAGTGTTAACCTCCAATCCTTGTTACCTATTTAATTTTCAGAGCCTCTGATAATACTCTAAGACAAGGGTTCTTAACCTGGGGGTCTGGGAACTTTTAAAAAATATATTTTTTCATAATTGTATTTGAATGTAATTCATTTCCTTTCTAATCTTACAGGATTTTTTCATGTAATAATAATAGAATTCTGAGACAGGATCTGTAGGCTTCACCATGTTGCCAGCATGGTCCATAACATGGGGTTAAGATCTCCTACCTAAAATATCTACTAAGTTATATACAGGTTATTACTTATAGAACTACAATCAAGTGAGGTTTTCTTCTCTTTTATTTGGTTCTAACCTCATTAAGTGCTAACTATGCTATTTAAGATTTCACTCATGATTGCTTTTGTTTTTAGTTAAGTATATTTTTTAAATGTCTGTTGATGTGTTTTATTTTCACATTATAAACATTTCCAGATTGCCACTCCTTCATGAGAGGTGTCTTGGAACAAAGTAAAACAACTAAGCAAAACTAATAATACAGTAACTTCATCTGAAAGCATGTGCATCATTCCACATTTGAAGCACTCCCCACATCATTATGTAAATTAATTAATTTCAAATTAAGTTTCACTAAATGAAATTTATTTTCTCTCCCTCTTAACCCCCATCGAAAAAAAATTAAAAGAACAAATTCTTTGTAACACAAAACAAAGTCCCTCATTGGCTGTATGCAAATGTGTGTCTATGTCTGTGTGTGTGTTTGTGTATGATTTTCCCTACTTATACATCAGGGACATACATCATACATGTGTATCATATATCCTAAACCTATCACTTCTTTGTCATAGATATAGCAAGCTTTATCATTAGTCTTAGGAATCAAGTGTGGTCATTGTAATGATTACAATTCTTACAGCTTTCAAATTTATTTGTCTTTAGGATATTGTCATTATTATATAAATTGTTCTCCTGGTTCTACTATTTCACCAGTTCATAAAAGTGTTCAAAACTGTTCATTTTTATTTTATCATGATTACAGTATAAATTGTTCTCCTGATTCTGCTCAATTCATTCTGTATCAATTCGTATAAGTCTTTCCAAGTATCTTTGAAATCACCTCTTGCTTTATTTATTACAGCATGGTAAATGCCATCACATTCATATACCACAACTTTTCCAGCCATTCCTAAGTTAGTGGATATTCCTTTAATTTCCACTTTCTTCTTGACACCACAAAAAAAGCACTTACAAATATTTTGTACCTAGAGGAACTTTTCTTATTTGTTTGATCTCTTTTTTGAATAGACCTAGTAGTGGTATAGTTGCATCAAAGAGCATGCACTATTTAGTAACTCTGCTTAATTCCAAATTGCTTTCCAAAATGGTTTTATCCCATTCAGAATTCCACCAATAGTTCATCAAACTGCCTATTTTCCCACAGCCCCTCCAATATTTATCATTTTCCTGGTTTTTTTTAATCATCTTTGCCAATTTTATGGGTGCAAGGTAGATTCTCAGAATTCGTTTAATTTGTATTTCTCTAATTAATAATTATTAATAATAAAGAATTTTTTTTCATATGACTATAGATTGCCTGGGTTTCTTCCTTTGAGAACTGCCCATTCATATCATTAGACCATTTATCAATTGGGGAATGGTACTTATTCTTACAAATTTGAGTCAATTCCATATATATCTTAGAAATGAAACTTTTATCAGTGAAACTTGGGGCAAAAACTGTTTTTCTAGTTAATTATTTCTCTGTTAATCTTGGCTGTATTGGATTTGTTGGTGTAAAAACTTGTACGTTTTGTGTAATTAAATTACCTTTTTTATTTTGTTTTTAATTTTTGGAATAAAAGAAGCATTTCCATAACAGGGTAGCAAAAAAAAAAAAAGATGATTTCACATGAAACTGCAAATCTATTATGTAAATATACATATGTATATATATACATATATATAATAAAGTTATCATGTAACTTCCTTTTTTTTTCCTCTTCCCTCCCCCCCCCCACTCTAGAGAAGGCTGCCATTAGACACAAATTATATGTGTATGAGTAAATGTATATATGCATGTGTGTGTGTGTGTGTGTGTGTGTGTGTGTGTATAAAATCATTCTGTACATACTTCTATTTATCAGTTCTTTTTTGGATGTAGATAGCATTTTTCTTCATAAGTCCCTTGTAGTTAATTTGGGAATTTATAATAGTCAAAATAACTTGGTTGCTCAAAGCTGTTTTTAAAACAATATTGCTATTACTGTATACAATGTCCTCTTGGTTCTACTTATTTCACTCTTCATTATTTTGTGCAAGTCTTTGCACATTGAAGATCATCAAGCTCATCATTTCTTATCGCACAATCATATACCACAACTTGTTCATCCATTCCCTCAATTGTGAGCATCCCTGCAATTTCCAGTTCTTTGTTACCACAAAGAAAGCTGCTATAAACATTTTAGAACATATAGGTTTTATTTATGTGTATGTATATATTCAATAATGAATCAGAGCATTTTTATATGACTATAAATTGTTTTGATTTCTTTATCAGGAAACTGCCTGTTGATATCCTTTGACCATTTATCAATTGGGGAATGACTTGTGTTCTTATAGATTTGACAAAGTTCTTTATATATTTGAGATATGAGACCTTTACATGAAAAACTTTATAAAATTTCTGCCAAATTTTCTCCTTTCCTTCTGATCTTGGCTACATTTGTTTTATTTCTACAAAACCTTTTTAATTTAATGTAATCAAAATTATTCATTTTATCTATGATCCTCTCTATCCATTGTTTGGTCAAGAATGTTTCTTCTCAGGGGCGGCTAGGTGGCGCAGTGAGTAGAGTGTTGGCCCTGGAGTCAGAAGGACCTGAGTTCGGATCCGGCCTCAGACACTTAATGCAAACACAAACCAAAAAAAACCTAGCTGTGTGACCTTGGGCAAGTTACTTAACCCCAATTGCCCTCCAAAAGGCAAAAAAAAAAAAAAAAAAGAATGTTTCTTCTACCCATAGATTTGATAGGTAATTTTTTCCATGTTTCTCTAATTTGTTTATGATGCGACCTTTTATTTTTAGGCCACATATACTTTTGGAGCTGGTAAAAGGTGGGTGGTGATGTTCTAAATCTAATTTTTTCCATGCTGCTGTCCAATTTTCCCAGCAGATTTTATCATATAGTAAGTTGTTATTCCAGTAGGTGGGGTCTTTGTGTTTATTCAATATAAGATACATTTGCTTCTGTGTGTTGTATACCTAATCTCTTACAATGACTTATCTCTCTCTTTTTTTAACCAGTACCAAATTGTTTGGGGAATTACTGTAGTACAGTTGGAGATCTGGCACTGCTAGGCTCCTTCATTCTCCCTTCTACTTTTCATTTTCCCTTGAAATTCTTGAGGCTTTCATTTCCATATGAATATTATTATTATTTTTCTCATTCTATAAAGTAATCCTTTGGTAGTTTGTTTGAGTTAGCATTGAATAAGCAAGTTAATTTTGCTCGAATTGTTATTTTTTTCTAGATTGGTTCATCCTACCCATAAGTAATTAAGATTTTCCCAATTCTTTAAGTCTGCCTTTATTTCTGTAAGCAGTGATTTATAGTAGCATCTATATACTTTATGTGTGTATCTTAGTAGATAGATTCCTGAGGATTTTACACATTCTTTGTTTTTAAAAATGGAATTTCTCTTTCTCTCTAGGTTTTATTGGTATTTTATAGAAATGCTAATGATTGGATGGGTTTGTTTTATATCCTGAAAGTCTGCTGAAGTTATTCATTGTTTGAACTAACTTTTAGTTGACTTCTTGGTTAGGGTTCTTTAAGTACTGTATTATATCATCAGTAGAAAGTGATAATTGTGTTTCTTCTTTACTTACAGTTATTTTCTCAGTTTCTTTTTCTTGTCTGATTGCTATAGCCAGCATTTCTAGTACTATGTTAAACAGAAGTGATGAAAATGAAAATCTTTATTTTATCTTTGATTGTATTAGAAAGAATTCTACTTTATTTCTGCTATAAATAATGGAAATTATTGAGTTAAAGTAGAAAAATGTGGACACATTTTACAGTTGTGCATCACACCTTTACAAAAAGTAATCATGTCTTGGGATATAAAAATCTGATGAACAAAGTTAGACAAATGTTGTTTATCATTTTAAAGCTAAGCTTTCTAGTGTTTTTAATCTAAATGAGTGTTATATTTGGTCAAAAATCTTTTTCTGATACCTGGAAAGATTTACATGAACTGATGCAAAATGAAGTGAGCAGAACCAAGAGAACATTGTACACAGTAATAGCAATATATACAATGATCACCTGTGAATGACTTAGTTATTCTCAGCTATACAATGATCCAAGACAATTACAAAGGACTCAGGATAAAAAATGCTATCCACCTTCAGATAAAGAACTGATAGATTCTGAATACAGATCAAAGCATGCTGTTTTTCACTTTCTTTCTTTTTTTTCTTGGTCAGTGTTTTCTTTCACAACATGACTAATATGGAAACATGTTTTGCATTATTGCATATGTATAAACTATATCAAATTGCTTGCCATCTCAGGGAGGGGGAAGAGAAGGGAAGGAAAAAGAATTTGGAACTCAAAAAATTTTTAAATGAATATTAAAAAACCAATTTTTGCATGTAATTGGGGAAAAATGTTATTTAAAAAAAAAACCACCAAAAGAACCAAGCCACCAAAACAATGGGGGGGGGGAGCAAAAATCTTTTTCTGCACATATTAGTATAATCATATGATTTTATGGATTTTGTTATAAATATAGTTAATTAAATTTTATAGTTTTCCTAATATTAAGCCAATCCTTCATTTCTGACAGAAATCTAACCATGTCATGGTATAAAATCTTTGTGATATACTATTTTTAGTCTCTTTGCTAATGTTTCATTTAAAGTTTTGCATCAATGTTCACTGAAGATATTGGCCTATAATTTTCTTTCTTTATTTTTATTTCCCTAGTTCATGTATTAAGAACATATCTGTGACATGAAAAGAACTTAGTAATAATCTTTTGTCTTTCTATTTTTATAGTTTTGTAATATTAGAATTAATTACTCTTTGAATATTTGATAGAATTCACTTATGAATACATGTAGTCCTCAAGGTTCCCCCCCCCCCCACTCCTTTTGGAAATTCATTTATGACTTGTTCAATTTCTTCCTCTGAAATTAGGTTGTTGAATCCTTGGGATGTAGGTGCTACTATTACCCCATTTTACAATTGAGAAAACTGAGGCAGTCAGAAGTTAAATGAGTTGTCCAGGTTTACACAGCTAGGAAGTGTCTAAGGTTTCCTGACTCCAGGCCCAGAACTCTCTTCATTAAATTAAATGACCAGTCACAAAATAATAAATGATGGAGATGTTGGAGTAGAAACAGGACTTGCTCAGGGCTCTACTCCCACCTCCGTCAATTTATGTAAAAAATTACTCTAAATGAACTTTGGAGCTACAGAACCCACAAAATGACACAGAGAAGCTAACCTGCTGAAGACAGCCCAGCAGGCCAGCAGGAAGCAGCCAGCACACATGTTGGGAGCTGAGCCCAGCCCCACACTAGCCTAAGGTTTTACCCTCAGGGAGGCTACAACCAGCAGCCAGCTGGAGGGACTTCAGATTGCCAGCAGCTCTGGTGGTTTCCAGAATTATCAACCCATAGACACTAAGGACAAAGTGAGAGGTCAGTACAGTGTGAACTTTGGGACCTGGGAATTCTGGAGCGTGGTCGGGCCTTTGCCCCTGCCACATGGATACTTCAGAGCTTGTGGCCTGCAGATTTGTAGGAGGACCGAGTAACCAGTCTGAGGGGTAATCACTCTTGCTTTAATATGCTTGGATCTGGATCACTGTCTGGGGTGGAGGTTCTGGGGTTCATGACCAGTGTGCCAGGACTCATGGAGGCTTCAGACAGGGCAGCCAACTAACAGCTCCAGCAGCTGAGAAAACCCCAGTCATTGGAACACAGCTTCCCCCACCCCCACAGCAGAGTTCTATTGTGGCAAAAAGCTCAAAAGACAAGTAATTGAGTGGCAACACGAGCAAATGATGGAAGCAAGGCAAGCACAGCAGTCCAATGTTGGATTCCTTTTTGTGGACAAAAAGGATCAAAGCATGGAAAAGGAAGAAGACAATAAAGTCAGAACTCCTGCACCAGAAGCTTTCAAGAAAAGAATAAGCTGCTTACAGGTCATAGAGGAGCTTAAGAAGGATTTTGAAAACTAAATAAGAAAAGTGGAGGAAAAATTGGGAAGAGAAATGAGAATGATGCAAGAAAATTATGAAATGAGAGTCAACAAACTGACTGAAGAAAATAACACCTTAAAAAATAGACTAACTCAAATGGCCAAAGAGGCTCAAAAATGCAATGAGGAGAAGAATGCCTTAAAAAGCCAAATTTTCAAGGCGGCTAGGTGGTAAAGTGAGTGGAGCACTGGCCCTGGAGTCAGGAGGACCTGAGTTCAGATCCAGCCTCAGACACTTAACACAAAAACTAGCCATGTGACCTTGGGCAAGTCATTTAACCCTAACTGCCCTCCAAAAAAACAAAGCTGAATTTGTCAGATGGAAAAATAATCTCAAATGTCACTAAAGAGAATCATTCCTTCAGAATTAGATTGGAGCAAATGGAAGCTAGTGACTTTATGAGAAATCAAGATACTGTTAAACAGATCCAATACAAATGAAAAAATAGAAGGCAATGTGAAAAATCTCGAAAAAACCACTGACCTGGAAAATAGATTCAGGAGAGATAATTTTAAAATTATTGGACTACCTGAAAGCCATGATCAAAAAAAGAACCTAGAAATCATCCTTCAAGAAATTCCCAAGGAAAATTGCCCTGATGTTTTAGAACCAGAAGGCGAAATAGAAATTCAAAGAATCCACCAATCACCTCCTGAAAAAGATCCTAAAAAGAAAACTCCTAGGAATATTATAGCCAGGTTCCAGAGTCCCCAGATCAAGGAGAAAATATTACAAGCAGCCAGGAAGAAACAATTTGAATACTGTGGAAATACAATCAGGATAACACAGGACCTGGCAGCTTCTACACTGAGGGATTAAAGCTTGGGATATGATATTCCAGAGGTCAAAGGAGCTGGGATTAAAACCAAGGATCACCTACCCAGCAAAACGGAATATCATGTTTCAGGGGAAAATATGGTCATTCAATGGAATAAAGGACTTTCAAGTATTCTTGATGAAAAAACCAGA
This sequence comes from Gymnobelideus leadbeateri, assembly GCA_011680675.1. NCBI lineage: Eukaryota > Metazoa > Chordata > Mammalia > Diprotodontia > Petauridae > Gymnobelideus > Gymnobelideus leadbeateri. The sequence goes on along the minus strand of WOXC01012364.1, from coordinate 1,278,970 downwards.
GTTGAATAGAAAATCTGACATTCAGATATAAGAAGCAAGAGAAGCATGAGAAGGTAAACAGGGAAAAGAAATCATAAGGAACTTATCAAAGATGAACTACTTATATTCCTACATGGAAAAATTATAATTGTAACTTATGAAACTTTTCTCAGTATGAGAATAGTTGAAGGGAATAAATAAATATATATATATTATATATGTGTGTGTGTGTGTGTGTGTGTGTGTATACATATATATGTCTATATAGGAGGGTATATGGGTGTATGAATACATATGTGAGTATGTGTATATATGTGTCCAGGTATACATAGACAGAGGGTACCAGTTGAATAGGAAGGGATGATACTTAAAAGGTAAAATTAAGAGGTGAGAAAGGAATATAATGAGAGGAGATGGGGAGAGATAGAATGGGGGTAAATTATCTCATATAAAAGAGGCAAGGAAAAACTGTTACAATGGAGGGGAAGAACAGGGAGGCAAAAGGGAATGAGTCAACCTTATTCTCATTGAATTTGACTTAGGGAGAGAATGACATACACATTAAATAGGGTGTCTCACCCTACAGGAGAGTAGGAGGGAAGGAGACTAGAGGGAGTATGATGGAAGGGAGGGCAGGTTGTGGGGGAGGGAAGTTGGAAGCACCCTCTTTTGAAAAGGAACAGGAGCAAGGTAGAGTGTAGAACAAGTGGCAGCGGGGCGGGGGGGGAGGGAGTGGGGGGGATAGGATGAAGGGAAATATAGTCAGTCTTTCAACATATATCCAATATAGAAATGTTTTGCATGGCTACACATGAACAACATATACTGAATTGCTTATCTTCCCAGTAAGGGTGGGTGACAAGGGTGGAAGGGAATGAATCTGGAATCCAAAGGTTTAAAATCAAATGTTTAAAAATATATTATTATTATTATTTTACATGTAACTGGGAAATAAGAAATAAAGGCACTGGGACATAGAGCTCTACCATGCCCTACTGAAAAGCCAGAGGGGAGATGGGAGAGAGCAGATTGGGGGAGGAGATACTCAGTGGAATCGCTGTTTGGGGGTGGTGAGTAGGGTGAAAATGGAAGAAAATTTGTAACTTAAAATCTTGTGGAAATAAATGATGTAAACTAAAAAAAATTTTTTAAGTTTAAAATAAATAAACAAATAAATGATAGAGCTGGGACGTCAGTCTTTTTACTTCCGATCTACCAAAAGATATCTTGAATGGTTAAATCTGTCACTCACTGACAAGATAGCATATAGCAAAGCCAAAGACTGAGAATTGAAAAACCTGATATTCTAAGAGCAGCTATTCCTCATGGGATTAGTCAATCCTGATGGGATAATAATAATCCATCATGGGATAGGTAGCTAGGTGGCATAATGTACATAAATAGCTAACTTGAAAAATATTCCCAGATGTGTAGTAGCTAGTTGTCTCCTGTCTTTTAAGATAGTCAGTTTCATTTTTTTTATGATGGTATTCATTGGGAAATAGCTGAGTAAATCAAGACAAGTAAAGTAAACAAGCATTTATTAAGTACCTATTGTGGATTTGCTGGTAAAGGTTTAACAACCAGTCCCTCAAAATGAAGTATTCTTATTTGAGTTCAAACTGCATTAACATTTTCTCCTCTACTTTCTTAAGTCTAAACAATCAACAAAACAAATCAAGTCCCATTTTTCAGCCTTTGGGGATTTCTGAGGTTTACATGCTCATACTGAAAATTTAACAGTTGGGGGTCCGGATGCCTCCAGCACACCCTTCATACCTATAATGGGATAGGCATCGAACTAGGTCCTGGAAACACAAAACAAGACAAATTCAATCCCTGTTCTCAAGGAGCTCAAATTCTAATGGGTGAGACATCATGCAAACAGCTATGGACAAACAAGATATATGCAGGATAAATTGGAGATAATCTCAGAGGAAGGGCACTAAGATTAAAGAGGATTGTGAAAGGCTTTTTGCAGAAGGTGGGACTTTAGCTGAGGCTTCAGGGAAGCCAGTAGATAGAGATCAGGAGGGAGAAAATTCCAGGCATGAGGAGACCATTGCTGAAAATACCCAGAAACAGGAGATTCAGTGTCTTGTACTAGGGACAGAAAGGAAGCTACTGTCACTGGACTGCAAAGGAGGGAAGCAAAGAAAGAGGCAGGAAAAGACCAGGTATGAAAGGCTTCATATTTGAACTGGGGAATAAAAGAGCTAGAGTTAAATGAATAGGGGACTGACATGGTTAGATTTGTATGCCTTAAGAAACATTTAACAGCTGAGTAGAGAATAGACTGGACTGAGGGTAGTCTTGAAGTAAACAGATCAATAAGCCGACTGTTGGAATAACCCAGTGGTGAGGTGATAAGGACCATATTCAGATGATGGGATATTATTGCACCATTACAAATTCCATATATGAAGAATACAAAGAAATTTGGAAAGACCACCTTAAAGATGAAGAAGAAGGAATACAGAATCAGGAAAAAAATGTAGTGACTGCAACTATAAAAATCTTCATAAAAACTTAGGAGAACACTTGCAGGCAGAAAAGATATGTAAACAAGACAGAACAAATAATATATCATTATTTTGTTCAAGTTCATTTTTTCATCTCTCTGAATATAAAAATCTAAGATTGGTATGTGGGACACTAGATAGAAGGCTGGTTGCAGAATGAAGGTCAGGATTCCAGTGCTGTCTCCGATTTCTGTTGGCTGTGTGACCATGAATGTCAGTCACATCTCTGTTGCCATAGGCACAGAAACTCTAAGACACTGGGGTGAAAATCTGCATAGATGGGGAATTCGTTCACACCAATGAAATCATGTATCTGGAGCAAAACAAAAGGTAAATAATTGTTGATCTTTTCTGAGGTTTTGTAATATTTTATCTTCAATCTTTTTATCCAGGTGTTCATTTTGTCCAGAGTATTATTAAGTTTATAGGGAAAGGCATCTTAAATATCAGTGTGTTTACTCAAAGGACAACAACAATAATAGCCAGAATTTAAAAAGCACCTCCTATGTAGTAGACACTATGCTAAGCATCTTCAAATATTATCTCATTCAATCCTCATGACAGCTCTCAGAGGTCAGTGTTATTATCACCCCCATTTTAAAGTTAAGGAAACTGAGATAAACAAAGGTTAAGTGACTTGCACGAGGTCACACAGCTAGTAAGAGTCTGAGGCTGGATTTGAACTGGAGTCTTCCAGACTCCTATGTACTTAGATGCTCAATTTATAAATATGTCATATTTCCAACCCATATTGTTTCAGAGCCAGTCAGTAGATAATTGTTTCTTAGGCTTCTACTATGTGTCAGAAACTGCTAAATTCTGGGTATATAAAGAGGAAAAGGACAGTTCCTGTCCTCAAGGAGTTTATAATCTAATGGGGGAGACAATATGCAAACAAATGTGTACAAACAGGATAAAAAGGAAATAACAGAGAAGACACTAGAATTAAGAGTGGTTGGAAAGGGCTTCCAGTAGAAGGTGGGATTTCAGATGGGACTTGAAGGAAGCCATGTATGACAGTCCATGAAGAAAAGGAGGAAGAGCATTCCAGGCATGGGAAAAAGCCAGAGAAAAAGCCTGGAGCTGAGTGATGGAGGGGCTTGTTCATAGAGCAGTCAGGAGGTCAGTGTCCTGGATGGAGGAGCATGTGATGGGGCGTGAAGTATAAGACCAGAAAGCTCGGAGTGGGCTGGGTGATGCAGGGCTTTGCATGCCAAGCAGAGCATTTCATGTTGAATCATCAATCCATTTAGTCTTCATGACCATTTCAGCCACTCAGGTGATTGCTTCTTACTCTAACCATTACTTTCTAAAGGGAAGAGGGAACTGACTGAAGCTGCTATCATCTGACCTGGGGCTTTTTTTTTTCCTTAGGGCAAAGCAGTCTTGTAGGAGCACTTTGTAATCTGAGAAGCACAGGCACAATTCATCAATCTCTTCCTTTATTTGTGTGTGAAGGAATTCATCCTCCTTTGCCCTTTAGGACAAAAAACATTTAGATAACCAACAATTAGAGTAGGCCAGGTGCAAACAGATAAGCAGAAAGTCAAGGTTGCTCCTCCCCCACTCTTCTCAAAGGCTCTTAACACCTTGACAACACTGGATCTCAAAACCCTTAATTACTCTCATCCAGATTCGCCAGTTTCTGGGACAGGAACAACTCGACCTGTCACTTCCAAAGATTTATCAGAGGTTCAGTTTCCCAGTTGACAAGATCATGGACCTGAAGGGGGCAGGTCTATGGGACAGGACAATTAACAGGATATTTTCCTGTATTTAATCTGTATGCATTCTGTATGTATTTAAATCATCTGTTTTTCCCTCTTTCTCCTCCCACCCCATTTCTTAATCCAACACTAGACCCTTAGTAAATATCAACAAACTTAATAAACAGTTGTTGATGGTTGATTAATTGTTTTAGGTTTTCAAAGAATCTTTGAGAAATGTGCTAAACTTGGAATAAAGATAATCTGAATTCAAATACTGACTCAGGGGGAAAGGGAAAGGAAAAGGAAAGGAAGGGAAGGGAAGGGAAGGGAAGGGAAGGGAAGGGAAGGGAAGGGAAGGGAAGGGAAGGGAAGGGAAGGGAAAGGGAAAGGGAAAAGGAAAGGGAAAGGAAAAGGAAAAGGAAAAGGAAAAGGAAAAGGAAAAGGAAAAGGAAAAGGAAAAGGAAAAGGAAAGTGATAAATATACCTGGAAAAAAGTAGAAGTTGGCCCAACCATTCTGGAAAACAGTCTATAACTACACCCCCAAATTTGCTGTGAATAAATACTACTAGGCCCATATGCCAACAAGATCCAGGAAAAAAGAAAGCATCCTTTACATAGGAAAATATTTATAGCAGCTCTGTTTGTTGTGGGGAAAAAAATCTGGAAACCAAGGGGGTGCCTGTCAACTGGGGAGTGGCTGAATAAATTATAGTATATGAATGTAATGGAATACTATTGTTGCGTAAGAAATAAAGACGTTTCTTCTAGGAAACCTTGGAAAACTTGTATGTCCCTATGGAGAATGAAGTAAGCACAACCAGGAGGATAATTTATACCATAATAACAACAATGGAAAATGAATAATATTGAGAAAATTAAGAATTCTGATCAACATAATTATCACCCTTGGTTTCAGTGGCTGGATGACAAAGAGTTCCGTCCACTGCCTTCTAGGGAGGCAAGGCACTAAATGTAAAAGGAAGCACTTGTTTTTTGGTGAAGACAATATGGGAATTTGTTTTGCTTGACTCTGCCTTTTTAGTACAAGAGTTTTATTTTTATTTTTCCACTGGGGTGGGGAAAAGGAGAAAAAAATAAATGCTTGATAATTTGAGAAAAGAACTTTTGAGCCTCTCAATGACAATCCTGTTCAATCATGAAATATACCACAAAGTTAGCCTCTTACAAGTTGGGAGCAATTACTGAGTTCTATTGCCATAGCTTTCATAGGATGAATTGTATGTAGACTACTTTAAAATAACAATGTCAAAAGAAAGGCTCATAAACAGAAAGGGAAATCGTGCCTCAGATACTAATATGCTATGTAAGCATGAGAAGTAACAACTTCTCTCAAGGCCACTATTTCATCTATAAAATGGGGATAATAATAGCACCTACCTCACAGTGGCTGTAAAATAAAATTTGATGACACTCATGAAGAACTTTCCAAATCTTAAAATGCTCTGTGAATGCAATATTATTAATAAAATGTTTGCAGCCCTGCTCCCTCCTGCAGTTTGACTGTTCCTTGTGGCTCCTTTGCTTGCTCTCCAGGTCAGACCTGCTGACCATGGGGGGTCCCTCAAGGCTCTGTCCTGCTTCTCTTCTCCTCTTCCTCCTCCCTATTTCTCATCATCATCTCCCATGGATTCAATTATCATTTCTATGTTAACAATAATAACACTGATAGTAAGAGTAGTGATAACTAGCATTTGTGTGATTTAAGGTTTGTAAAATGCTTTAGAAACATTATCTTATTTGAGCCTCACAATGATCCTTGGAGTTAGGTGCTATTATTTTATCTCCCACTTTACAATTCAGAAAACTAAGGCACAGAGTGGTTAAATACACTCAGGGTCACATGGCTATTAAGAGTCAGAATCTAAATTTGAACTCATATCTTCCTGACTCCAGAGCCAGTGCTCTATCCTTTCTGTCACCAGTTGCTGCTGATTCTCAGATTTATTCATCCAGTACTAATCTCTCACTTGACCTCCAGTCTCACATCAGCCACTGCCTTAAAACATCTTAAATTTGGGTGGTTAGGTGGCACAGTGAATAGAGCACCTTGGAGTCAGGAGGACCTGAGTTCAAATCTGACATCAGACACTTAACACAAAAACTAGCCTTGTGACTTTGGGCAAGTCACTTAGCCCCAATTGCCCTACCTCCCCCCCTCAAAAAAAAAAAAAAGAAATTAAAAACATCTTAAATTAAATGCCTCATTAATATCTTAAACTCAACACATCCAAAATGGAACTCCTTATGGTGACCACTATCATCCCAGTCACCATCTCACAATTTAGGTATCACCCCTCCTTCCACTCTTCCCTCTGTCTCACCACCCCCCTCCATGTCATCTCTGCCTTTGTAACAGCTCTCATATATGCCTCCCCTTTTTTCCTTTGATGTGTCTCTTACCACCCTGGTGCAGCACGCTATCATCTCATACAGAACTACTGCAATAGCCTTTTGCTGGTTGATCTCTCCCAAATTGACTTTACCCTTCACTCAGCTGTCAGATTGATTTTCTTAAAGCATAGGTCTGACCATGGTTACCCCCAATAAATTGTAATGGCTCCTTATTACCTTCAGGATTGAAAATTCTCTGTCTTTGAAAGTTCTTCTTAACTGGGTTCCTATCTTTCCAGTCTTTTGACACCTTACTCCCCAGCATGTATTCTTTAATCAACTGAAATTAGTTTCCTTGTTGCTCATTCCTGTCTGTCTGTCTGTCTCTGTCTCTGTCTGTCTCTGTCTCTGTCTCTGTCTTTCTGTCGTCTCTCTCTCTCTCTCTGTCGTGTCTCTCTGTCTCTCTCTCTGTCTCTGTCTCTCTCTCTCTCTCTGTCTGTCTCTCTCTCTCTCTCTCTCTCTCTCTCTCTCTCTCTCTGTCTCTCTCTCTGTCTCTCTATCTCTCTGTCTCTCTGTCTCTCTCTCTCTGTCTCTCTCTCTCCTCCCTTTCTATTACCCCTCTCCTTCTTCCCTCTCCCCCAGCCCTGGATTGTGAGCATTTTCCCTGTCTCCATGCCTACAATTCCTAACTCATTTCTGCCTCTCAGTTTCCTTGATTTCCTTCAAGTCTCAACTTCTACAAAGAACCTTTTCTTAAAACCTTCCTAATCTTAGTGCCTTACCTCTGAGATTATCTCCAATCTAACCAGAATGTATTGTTTATACATAGTTGCTTGCATGTTATCTCCCCTATTAGACTGTGAACTCCTTGAGAATAGAGACTGTTTTTTTTTTTAATTCTTCTTTGTCTCCCCAGCTTTTAGCACAGTGTCTGGCACATAGTAGGAGCTTAATAAATGCCTCTTGACTTGACTTACTATTATTAGTTTTCATAAACCCTGGCATATATATAAACCTCTGATTACAAGAAAAAGCAATCCATCAAGGTTTGCATTTTTTTATGGTTTTAATAAGAATTCAAACACCAAAGATAATAGATTTAGAGCTATAAAAAACTTTAGGGACCATATAATCCATCCACTTTGGTTTTACAGATGAGATAATTGAGGCCCAGAGAAATTTAGTGACTTGCCTACAGCCACAAAGACAGAGGAAGGAGTGAATCTTACCCAAATCCTCTGATTCCAAATTCAACCATGACTCTAACTGAAAAGCTTCCGTTATGGTTTTTCACTTTTTCCAAAGGCCAGCATTTGCCCAAAAGTAAATTGTGTTGCATTAATTCTGATTTTCAGAATCTAGTGTTTGGATTCTGAATCCAAACATTGGATCCAATTAATTCAAACATTTGCAGTACATCAGAGGGGAAAAAAAACCCTTCCACTCAACAACATTTATTAAGGGTCTCACATTTTGTGTTAGGTTCTGGGGATACAATCAATCAATAAGCAAACAGAAGAAAAAAAATTTAAATGATTTTAACCTCAAAGAGTTTACATTTTACTCAGATCAGCAAATCCTTTAAAAATTATACAGTTGTTTGCTCTTTGAAAAAGGTTTTTAAGAACAAAAAACAAACAAATCTGGCCACTAAGAGGTGAGAAAATGCTCTTCCCTTCTTTACAAAGGTGGGAAAAGAACTAAATAGAAGTGTGGAATATCATATATACTTCCTCTATGTTGATGTGTTGGTTGGTTTTGCTGAAATGATTTTTTTTTTTTGGTTCTTTTTTTATTCTTTGTTACTAGGGATGGCACACCAAGAAAGACAAATATGTTCAAATAGACACAAGGGAGATGCAAAACACAAAATAGTCATAAAATAACATTTCTTAAAATCACAATAGTAGCATTCATATGGTGCTATGTGTTATATGCTAGGCACTGTACTAATGTTGTCTCATTTGATATAAAAATTTCTTTAAAACTTACTACTATTGTCGTTAAAGGGTACAAGAGTTCTTCTGCACCCAACATCCTAGTAAATTGCTTTGTCCCCGTCCCCCCCACTAGCAAACCCAGGTCCTAGATTTCTGGGGACTCTTCAGTTTTCCAGCTTTCAATACTCTCCCAGCTTGGGGGGGGGGGGGGCGGGGGGGAAGGTAGTCAGGGGTTCCTAAGCTACAGATCTCATACAAGAGAAAATGGAAGAATTTTCTTTGCTTCACTCCTCAATTCAATTCAACAACAGTGTTTTTAAGTAAACAGGTAAACACTGTGCCAGGTACTAGAGATCAAGAGAGAATGTCCTTGAAGACATTTCATTTATTTCTATTCTAGAGAGGCAGGTAGCACAGTGGATAGAAGGCTAGACTTGGAGTCAGGAAGATCTGGGTTGATGTCACACTATCTGTGTGACCCTGGGCAAGTCACTTAACTTCATCTGTAAAACAGGGGTAATAATAGCATCTACCTGATAGTGTTGTAATGAGAATCAAATGAGATAACTTACATAACTTTGTATACTCCATGAATTGTTATTATAGCTAGCATGTATGTTGTCTCATCACAATCCTGAGAGGAAGGTGCTATTGTTATCCCCATTTTATAAAGAGTCAGCAATCGCAATTTCCTATGAAGGACAACTAATATTTCTCATAATGTATACATTTGTTATTCACCCAAACCCAATAAAAGACAAATATGTGTATTAGTAGGATCTTTTCAGCAAGTCTGGGGAACCTCGGAACTTGGGAACAAGGCATAGATAGTCCCAAAGATTTTATCCTTCTTTCCGTTCAATCTTTTCTCTGGTCAGTGCCTACAGCAATTTGTTCTCTAGAGGTTTAAAGGGTTATCTGATTCAGGAGCCTTTGTTTAAGAATTAAAGTGAATTGGACGGAGGGGAGCAGACAGTAAACAAGTAATCTCCATTTCAAAGTGCAGCAGCTGATAGTTGATTGCATTTTGTGTCTACCTCCCCCCCCACCCCCCACTCCTCCAAGCTATGAATGCTCTTCCTCCTCCTGTGACCTCTAAGAATCTTTGGCTTTCCTTAAGACTCAGTTCAAGCATCCCGTTCTGCTAGTGACCTTTCCCAGCAGCTAAACACCCCACCCCCCAATTCCCTGCTCCTTTACTTACTGTCCCTTCACTTTCACTCTCACGTCCTTTTCCATTTAGTATGAGAACTGAAGTGCCATTTTTTTTAAAAATCATTTGTTCCACTTATGGAAACGAATTGTTTGTTCTTAAATTTATGGAATCAAATTGTTTAGTCTTGATTTCATCAAATGAAGTGACTTTTTTTCAATCTTCAAAAAAAGAAAATAGCAAAACTATTTTTGTGTCTTCGATTGATTTCCACTCCTCCATTCCCCTGTAGATCAATGACCCAGTCACAGAAAAAACTCACCTTTGCTCTACAGTGACCTTTCCAAACCTCAGTTTCCTCATCTGTTAGCCCTAAATATTGATCTAACCCATTGGCCACAGTGAGGCTGAAATGAGGACTTTGGCAATACTAAAGTCCACAAATGTCAACTACTATTCTATTGGAGATATTGTAGGAGCAGATAGTGAAGAAAGTATTCAGGTGAGGTAAACACTGCAATCAGTGTGATGTCCTGACTGATGTCAGCATGGTCAGTTTCGGGTGGTATTCAACACACAATGCGTAAGAAGACAGTATAGGACTTAAATGCCAGAGAAGGCTCTGGGGCTCAGTGCATTCCAATATGGTGGTGCATAGCTTTTCTGTTACTACTCTGTGTGGACTGAATGCTCACCCTGTGGGGCATGCTTATGGAATAGGAAGCTGGGATTTTTTTTTAAGCTGGAAGAGTTAAGAAAGGTGAGTAGAGCGTCGGCCCTGGAGTCAGAAGGACCTGAGTTCAGATCAGACCTCAGACACTTAATGCACACACAAACAAAATCCTAGCTATGTGACCTTGGGCAAATTACTTAACTTACTTAACGCCAATTGCCCTCCAAAAAGCAAAAAAAAAAAAAAGGTCTTCTAGTTCAGAAAAATGAAATGATTTTTTGAAGGTCATGTAAATGTTTAGAGAAAAATTCAGAAAATCGGAACCCATCTCTCCTGACCATCTCTCAGTTCAATGCTCTTTCTGAATCTACTGATACCTTTTAAAAATAAACTCACGAGTTGTGAACTGATCCAACCATTCCGGAGAGTAACTTGGAACCATGCCCAAAGGGCAATCAGACTGTGTATACCCTTTGACCCAGCAATACCACTTCTAGGGCTGTATCCCAAAGAGATCATAAAAAAAGAAAAAGACCCACATGTACAAAACTATTTAGAGCAGCTCTTTTTGTGGTGACAAAGAATTGGACATTGAGGGAATGCCCATCAATTAGGGAATGACTGAAAAAGTTGTGGTATATGAATGTAATGGAATACTATTGTGCTATAAGAAATGATAAGCAGGTAGACTTCAGAAAAACCTGGAAAGACTTATATGAATTGAAGCTGAGAGAAGTGAGCAGAACCAGGAGGACATTGTACACAGGAGCAGCAACAGTGTGTGATGCTCAACTATGATTGACTTAGCTCTGTTCAGCAACACAATGATCTAAGACAATTCCAAAAGACACATTCAGAGAAAGAACTAGGGAGTCTGAATGCAAATAGAAGACGATTTTCATCTTTTTTGTTGTTTTTTTGTGACTTTCCCTTTTGTTCTATTTCTTCTTTCACAACATGACTAATGTGGAAATATGTTTAAAAAATAAATAAACTCGTGAAATACTGTTCTATTTTAAGACAGTTGTTTCATTTTTTTATTTGTTTTATGGTTAATTTTTTTCTGGTTACATGACTTGAGAATCAATAGTACCCCTTTCATAAAAAACAATAACAGGCCTTAGGATCATAGATTTAAGAGCTCAAAAGGACCTTAAGAGTGAACATTTCTAACCCTTTCATTTTATAGATGAGGAAGCAGAGACCAGAGAAGTCAAGAAACTGGCCAAAAGTCACACAGGATTCAAATGTAGGTCCTCTGATGTGGCATCCAGCACTTTCCACCCTGCCTCTCATTTTCTACCATCTTTGTTCAAAATGGGGGCACTGGAGTGAGAAAGGCCTAGGTTAAAATTCTACCCTTCTAGGATAACAAATTTAGAAGTAGAAGGGACCTTAGAGTTCATGAAGTCCTCTTCATTTTACTTATGAGGAAACTGGCATCCAAGACCAGAGAGTTTAAATGACTGGTGACGTGTCACACGGACATTAAGTGCCTAGGTGGTCAGAAAGACCTGGGTTCAAATTTGGCCTCAGACACTTCAGAGCCGTGTGACCCTGGGCAAGTCATTTAATCTTGTTTGCCTCCATTTCCTCATATGTAAAATGAACTGGAGAAGGAAACGGTAAACCACTACAGTGTATTTGCCAAGAAAACCCCACAGCAGGGTCAGGAAGAGTCAGACACAACTAATCAACAAAACAACAAGATGGGATGCCAGCTCAGATTTCAGGTTTCCCTGGCTCTACATCCAGCGTCACTACTCACTACAACCACACTGACTTTTTTTCTCTGCCATGCTGTTTCTCTTGCCAACTGTGTGACCCCAAGAAAGTAATTTTAATTCTTCATGTGTAATATAGGAATGTAATACCCATAGCATTCCCATGGGGCTGGGAAGAGCAAGTGAGATCATGTATATCTCAATATACTGTATAAATGTCAATTATTCTTATTTTATTGACTAAATCAATAATGGTGACAACCACCTGCAATGTACAGTTCAGAGATGGCTGAACTAATCCATGTAGTGACTTGGTCTTCTACTTCTCTAGGGCTCCTTCTGGCTCTGTATCTATGATCCATGGTCTCAGTGGGCCAGCTGAAAAGGAAGGGGGATCACCATGCACATGATGTTCAAAGTATCAGAGTAGAAAATAATAGGAAGGGGGAGAAAAATAACGGGGAAGATTTATTGACTAACTTACTCTCAAGATTTACTTAGAAAGTTCCTGCATATTTGTCAGGACCTTTGGAGAATCTTTTTTTTTTTAAAGGCAAATTAAAACTCTAGATTCAGAATTTGAAATTTAAGTGAAAATATACCTAGGCTTTGTAATAGCCTGTTAAGTTGTGATGGACTCATTGTTATTCAGTTGTTTTAGTTGTGCCCAAATCTTTGTGACCCCTTTTGGGGTCTTTTTGGCAAAGATACTGAAATGGTTTGCTATTTCCCTAGCCAGCTCATTTTTACAGATGAGGAAACTGAGGTAAACAGAGTTGTGACTTGCTCAGGGTCACACAACCAATAAGTGGCTTAAACCAGATTTGAACTCAAGAAGATGAGTCTTCCTGACTCCAGGCCCAGCTCTCTATCTACTGAGCCACCTAATTGCCCAATGACATCATACATGGCAAGAAAATAGGCTTGCCCACCTTGGCCATGTTCCCCCCTCACCCCTGCAATGACTGGATTTGTGCTTAGTTTCTCCTTGTTTGTTTTTTTTCATATCATCTCTCCTCAAAAAAGCACATTCACATCAAGTTGTCCAGTTAACCTGGAAATGCCTTGAAAATCTTCTTTTTTTCCTTTTTGGAGGGGGAAGGCAGAGCAATTGGGGTTAAGTGACTCACCCAAGATCACACAGCTAGTAAGTGTGTCAGATGTCTGAGGCTGGATTTAAACTCAGGTCCTCCTGACTCCAGGGCCAGTGCTCTGTTCACTGTGCCATCTAGCCTCCCCAAGCCTTGAAAATCTTGAAGCATTTGGACTCAGGATTGCTGTTCCAGCTGCAGCTTGGAACTAAGCTAGCAGGACATTCAACCAGAGGCAGTTCTGGCGAGAATGGAGAGCTTATTAGTGATCAGTGTTTGCCCTTGTTATCACTTTGTTTATCCTGTTGCCTATTAAGAGGAAGCTCTTAATGAACTATTGGACTGTTTCTCCCTCCCATAAATTGTGATTGAATTGAATATTTTTATTCCTAGATAAAATAATAAAAAGCAGAGCAAACTTGTTGTATGGGAAATGGAAGAAAGTTCTCTTTGTTCGAAGGTTTATAAACTGTGGTCTTTCCTCTTATTTCTTAAACTCAATGCATCTAAAACTGAACTCATTCTTTCCCCCCCTAAACTCTCCCTACTTCCGAATTTCCCTATTACTGTCAAGAAAACTGTCCTCCCAATCCCTGTCACTCCCAGCCTAGGTGGTGCTCTTCTACTCCTCGACATCTGCCAACCCCATCCCCCCCCCCCCCCCCCCATGTCCAATATCTTGCCAAGACCTGTTGATTCACTTTCCCAGTAGCTCGTGAATATGGCCTCTTCTCTCCTCTGACACTGCCACTGGGCCATTGAAACAGCCAGCTGGTGGATCTGCCTGCCTCAAGTCTCTCGCTACCTCAATCCACCCTCCATTCAGCCACCAAAGTGATTTTCCAAAAGTATGAGTCCAGCCATGGCACCCTCCTACTCAATAAACTTCAGTGGCTCCCTGTTGCCTTCAGGATCAAATACAAAATCCTCTGATTGGTGCTCAAAGTGCTTCATAACCTACCCACCCATCCTCCATCTTTCCCATCTTCTTACACTTGTAATTGTCATTACCTGCTCTTACATCCAGTGACAGCAACCTCCTTCCTGGCTGTTCCACAAACATGACCGTTCATCTCTATTCTGGCCATTCTCTCTGGCCATTCCCCATGCTTGGAATGTTCTCCCTCTTCATCTCTACCTGCTAGTTTCCCTTAAGTCTCAGATAAAATCTCATCCCCCCCCCCCCACTTAATAATATTTTTTCCAATTACATATATAGTTTTCAACATTCACTTTTATAAGATTTTGAGTTCTAAATTATTTTTCTCCCTCCCTACCTCCCTTCCCCACTCCCCAATACAGCAAGCAAGCAATCTGATATAGGCTATCCATGTACAATCATATTAAACATATTTCCAGTTTAGTCATGTTGTGAAAGAAGAATCTGAAGAAAAGGGGGAAACCACAAGAAAGAATGTTTAGATCTGCATAGTTCCAGAGACTCCATAGTTCCTTCTCTTTTTCCATTTTTCCATCGTGTCTTAGAATTGTGTTAGATCATTGTATTGCTGAAAAGAAACAAATCTACCAAAACTCATCATTGCACAATGCTGCTATTACTGTGTACAATGTTCTCCTGGTTTTGCTCACTTCACTCAGTTTTAGTTCATGTAAATCTTTCCAGATTTTTCTGAAATCCTTCTATTCACAATTTCTTATAGCACAATAGTATTCCATTACATTCATATGCCACAACCTGTTCAGTCATTCCCCAATTGATGGGCATTCCCTCACTGTCCCATTCTTTGCCACCACAAAAAAAAAAAAAAAACTGCTATAAATATTTTTGTACATGTGGGTCCTTTTACCATTTTTATGATCTCTTTGGCATATAGACCTAGTGGTGGTATTGTGGTATTGCTGGATCAAAGGGTTTGCACAGTTTTATACTCTTTAGACATAGTTCCAAATTGCTCTTCAGAGGTTCACAACTCTACCAACAATGCATTAGTGTTTTTCCCAACATTTATCACTTTTCTTTTTTGTCATGTTAGTCAATAGACAGGTGTAAGGTACTAACTCGGAGTTGTTCTGGCTTGCATTTCTCTAATCAACAGTGATTTAGAGCATTTTTTCATATGACTATAGATAGCTTTAGTTTCTTCATCTGAAAGCTTGCCTGTTCATATCCAACCATTTATCAATTGGGGAATGACTTGTATTCTTATAAATTTGACTCAGTTCTCTCCATATTTGAGAAATAAGACCTCTATCAGAAACATTAACAGTAAACATTGTTTCCCAGCTTTCTGCTTTTCTTCTAATTTTGGTTGCATTGCTTTTGTTTGTAAAATCCCATTTTTTATAGGAAACCTTTCCCAATCCTTCTTAATTTTAGTGCTTTTGATTTGGAAATTATTTCTTATTTATCCTCCCTGTAGCTTATTTGTACATATTGGTTTACTTGTTCATTAGATGGTGAGCTCCTTGAGGTCCAAAACCCTCAAGGTTCTTTTTTCTCTTTTTGTATCATTACTGCTTAGCACAGTCCCTGGCACATAGTAGGTATATTGACTGACTCTTGTCCCCCCTCTGGTCATGGAATCACATGTTAAAGCAGAAAAAGGGCTTAGACATCATTTGGTGAGATCTTCTTGTTTTTTTTTTAATTTCATCCATTTTAATTAATCTGAATTAATTGTGTCTTTTGTGTCTATGGTGCAGTAATCTTAATATTATACTCCTCTACCCCCCCCCCCCAAAAAGAGTGAGCCTTTCCTTGTAAGCAAAATCAAATTGACACAGGCTCATGGGGTCATAGTATCAAATGTAGATGTGACAGGACTTCAGACTTGAGCTAGTCTGATAACTAGATTTTGCTAAACAGAGTACTTCTGCCCAAGAATGTTAAGTGACTTATGCAAAGGCACACAGGAAATTACTAAAACAATCCAAATGGAAATTCAGGTTCCAAAGCAACCTTGAGGAAAACAAGCTCCTCCTCCCTCCCTCCTCCCCAAGGAAAGAAAGAAAGTTCATCTCCCGTCTTCATCTCTTTGCTTATACCAGTATCAGTCATTGTAATTACATAGCTCTGGACTTCATTCTTTCTTTTGTCATTGTCATTCAACCTCATTTGTTCATTTGTGTCTCCCTAGAGTTCTCTGAATTCTTCATATTTGTCTTTTCTTGAAGCATGATACCATATTTAGATCAGTCATTTTCCCCTCAGCTGACCGGCATTCATTTTGTTTCCATTTTTTTAATACTATAAAAAAAAGGGCCGCTAAGAATTATTTTGTATACATGGGAAATTTCCTTCTGTCTGATCTCTTTGGGAAATATTCCCAGCAACACTTTTAATTTATAGATAAGGAGACTTGTAAAGTGGCCTTCAGTGCCTGAAGTCAGGCAAGTAACTAATAGGAGAATTTCTGGCACCAGGACAGGCTAAAGGAAATAGCTTTCTGAGGGGAAGAGGGGGGCAATTCACTGTTCCTTTTTTCATGTTTAAAGATTCATTATTAATGACTCTTTCATATTAAAAGTAGAAACTTTTAAAACAGGAGAAAGTGTGGTTAAAACAAAACGTGTCAATACTTTGCAAGGAGATACAAAATCGTTACATTTCAAAGGCTTCTCTTCCCATTACAAGCTATTGGTGAGGATGGTATTGGCTTTAGAGAATGCCATCCTTTTAGCCATCACATTCCTACCCCGTCTATCTAGTCTGGTGCTTCTGATTCAACATGACTCATCCCTTCCTCCCATGTAGCCCCCAGCCTCCATATACTTTTTTTTTTTTTTAAGCAATTGGGGTTAAGTAACTTGCTCAAGGTTACAAGGCTAGTCATTATTTATGCGTGGGTGCTCATTTTCTGAGGCCGGATCTGATCTCGGGTCATCCCAGCTCCGAGGCCGGCGCTCTTACTCACTGCGCCACCTAGCCGCCCCTTTAGGGCAATTGGGGTTAAGTAACTTGCCCAAGGTTACACGGCTAGGTTTTTGTTTGTGTGGGTTAAGTGTCTGAGGCCGGATCGAACTCAGGTCCTTCTGACTCCAGGGCCAGCGCTCTACTCACTGCGCCACCTAGCCGCCCCCTCCATATACTTTTTAATCGAAGTTTTCGTATTTCATGCAAAAAGTCTTTAGGCAGTTTAAGAGAGAGCAACAAAGGGGCATGTCCCCCGGAATAATAGGAGCAGGGTTCCGAGTCCAGCTTCTATGACCTTAGACGGGTTAGCTCTCTGGAGACCCCTTCAGCATCTCCATCCTGCCACGCTTAGAGTTTCTTCATCTGTAAAATGGGGAGGTTGGGCTGGGCTCAACCCTGGCAGTGTCTTCCGGCTGTGTATCCGTGAGCCATGAGCTTTGGGCTCCTGTTCCAGGAGTGGGGCTGAATTTTGCTGTGCCACCTATATGCCCTTACTCTGTCTCCTTTCTGTTCCCTGTCATGGCTGTATTTGCATTCATAGTCCTGAGCTAAGGACAGAGTGTCTGGCACAGTGCACAGTAGGTGGGGGTGGGGAGGTGCTTGATTTTTTTCGTGCAGTCTCACATTGAGACAGAATCTAGAACCCAGGTCTTACTGAGCTAACTGGTCTGAAACCCGCTAACGAGCTGAGCTTCTATTTACTCAAGGGTGACCTACCCACAGCTCTTTAATCCAGAGGAATGAAGAAAAATATTTTATTAAACACTTATTAGTGCCAGTCATAGTTCTAAGGGCTCTCAAATATTGTCTCCTTTAGTCCTCCGAACTACCCTGGGAGGTAAGTGCTATTATCCTCTTTATTTGAAAGGTGAGAAAATGGAGGCAAACAACGAGTGACTAAGAGAATTAGTACCTGAGGCAGAATTTGAACTCAGGTCTTCCAGACTCCAGGCTCAACAGCTCTATCCTCTGAGTCATCCACCCGCCTCAGGTATCTTGGAGCCCAGTCCTATGCAGGATACAAGAAAAATAGATAAAACGCTGGAACTGAAACTCAGCGAGTGTATAATCCATGTGGGAAGACTAGACAAAAACAGGCGAAGTAATTAGGAAATAGCAGATTCCAAACTACAGTGGAAAAATATCAGACTTGTAGTTCTAGCTGTGTGACCTTGAACAGGTCATGTGTCCTCTGTTTGCTTCAATTTCTTCATCTGTAAAACGGGAATGATAACAGCACCTGCCTTCCAGGTTTATTGTGAGAATCAAAATAATCATTGTAAAGTGCTTAGGACAGCGCCGGGCACATAGGAGACATTAAAAAAAGTGTTAGTTATTATTATCAGGGCTGTAGTTCAGGAGACGAGGATTTAGATCCCGGCGCTGCCACTTATTAGTCATGTGATTTGGAAGGCAGGGCACCACCTCGCTGAAACTCGGTTTAATCATTTGTGAAAGAGGAATAATAAATCATACCAGCCCTACTTAATTCACAGGGCTTTTATGAGGATCAAATGAGATAATGTGTTTAAAAGTGGTTTTGTAAACTATACCACTTTGGAGAAAAGAACATTATTATTATAGTAGGCAGTCTATAATTAAGTGCTAAATCGTCGGATACTGATTGCAAAGGCCTTGGAGGCTGGAAACCTGTAGAGATGTTGTAAGCCAGTGTCTTAATGGGAGAGCACCCTACTACCAGACAGTAAGGCCAGAGACTCAGTGAGCTAAACACTGAGCCCCTTTCTGAGTACCCACTTTCTCCTATACCACCGCGACACACTGGCTTTCCCTCCGCCCCTTTTGATTTAAGGATTTGGAGTTGGGGGCGAGGGATCCCCATCTCTGCAGCAGGCATGCAGGCCAGCCTGACATGACTTCTACTACAGGCGCTAGAACTGGCACTGGGGCCAACCATCCTTTGTGCCACTCAACGCTCCCCCTTCCCCCAAATTTGCACTGACACAAGAATCCCTATTTATTACTTGGATAGTAGGTTTTATAATCCAATTCCATAAGCATCTACTATGGCACAGGGTACTAGGGAAACACAAAAACAACACACTGAAGTAGATCCTTCCCTTGAGGCTCTATTCTATAGAATGAAAGATTTAGTCATTGCCCTGGGGAAAGGACATCCCCTTTGAAAAGACTCCAGAGACAGGTAGGTACTCTATTGGCTCTCTAAAGCCTTGGGTTTCAGTGCAGTAATCCCATCTCTCCTCTCTCTAACTCACACTGCCACTACTTTAGTACAGGCCCTCAGCACCAGTGGCCTAGATTATGCTCTTAATTAGTCTCTCCTCATTCCAACCCATTCAATTGTGCTGTCAAAGTGATTCTTCTTAGGCACAGATCTGACCATGTGACTCCTCCACTCCACCAACTCCAGGGGCTTCCCATTGTCTCAGGGATAAAAGGACTTTTCTGTTTGTCTCAACCAACCTATCTTTCCAGCTTCCGGTCATGGCTCCCCTTCCCACATGCTTCCATCTAGTTAGATTGTCTTTCGTTCAGTGACTCACACTTGACAGTTTATCTCCTGTCTCTTGCCTCTGCGTTGGCCATTCCCCATGCACTCCCTCCTCATTGCGGCTTCCTAGAGTCCCTTTCTTCCTTTAAGAGGAAGCATCTCTTGCATTGAAACCTTTCTTATCCACCTGCTCCCCAACTTCCCTCCCAAATGACCTTGTACTTAACCTTTGTTTCAGTCACGTCTGATTCTTTAAGGTCCCATTTGGGGTTTACTTGGCAGAGATACTGGAGCAGTTTGCCAGTTCATTTTACAGATGAGAAAACTGAGGCAAACAAACTTAGGGTCACCCATCTAGTAAGTATCTGAGGTTGGAATTGAACTCAGGTCTTCGTGAGTTCCAGACATGGTGCTCTATCCACAGCTCCACCTAGCTATGGCGGCACTCATTTATTTTGCATGTATTTGTATTATTAGCTTTATGTTTATGTTGCATATATCTTATAGGTACTTGTTCCATCTCACACACACAGAGTTTCTAAATTTGGTAAGTCATCTTATTCTGTAGCAAGTCTTTGTAACTCATTCTGTTCTGTTTCATCGGTTTGTTTAGTCTCTCTTCTGAGGATGCAAAGACCAAGCCCTTCTTTCTGCAGGACCACACACCCCCTGCTGTGCTCTAAGTCCTTTGAGTGTTTAAATACATGCCACTGACTGTTCTCTTCCTATCTTTCCAGTCCCCTCCCGGACACTCTGTGGTCCAGGATACTCTAACCTGCTGTTCTTCAAATACAGTGTCCCATCTCCCATTTCTGCCACCCTCCCATGCCTGTCTCCCTTCTCAACTTCACTTCTCAGAATCCCTGGCTTCCTTCAAGCTTCTGCTCAAATTCCACCTTCTGCAGAATGCTTTTCCCCACTTGTCTCATATTCTAGGGCTGTTCACCTCCAAAGAAAGAATTGATGGAGTCTAAAAGTGGATTGAAGCACACTTTTTAAAATTTTATTTTTGGGGTTTTTTGGGGGGGAGGGTGTTTTCTTTCACAACATGGTTAATAAGGGAATATGTTTTGCATGACTGCATATGTATTACCTATCTCAAATTGCTTGCATTCTCAAGGAGGATGGGAGGAAGGGAGAGAATTTAGAGTCAAAATTTTTAAAATGTTTTAAATTGTTTTACATGTAACCTAAAAAAATAAAAAAAACATAATTAAAAAAAAGATATCCTTCCTGCTACTCTACATGTATTTTGTTTTCACCTATTTATGTACATATTGTACATTAGAATGTAAGCTTCTTGAAGGGAGGGACAATGTTTGCCTTTCTTTTTCTCCCCAGTGCTTAATACAACATCTAACACATAGTAAATGCTTGTTGAGTGACTGGTTAATTAATAGATTGTGACTTTTCCCCCTTAGGATACTAGGATCACAGATTTAGAGCTGGAAGGAATTTTATTTATTTATTTGTTTGTTTATTTGTTTATTCATCTATCTATCTACCTACCTACTTACCTATCTATCTGTCTGTCTGTCTGTCTGTCTGTCTGCCTGTCTGTCTATCTATCTATCAATCTATCTATTTATTTAGCTTTTTGGAGGGGGGAATGCAGGGCAATTGGGGTTAAGTGACTTGCCCAAGGTCACATGGCTAGTAAGTGTTAAGTGTCAGAGGCTGGATTTCAACTCAAGTCCTGATTCTAGAGCTGGTGCTCTATTCACTGCACCACCTAGCTGTGCCCCCCCTTCTCCCCCCTCCCCAAGGAAATTTAGAAGTTACTGAATCCCAACCCCTTGTTATACAATGACTCAAAGAGTGTCAGGGGATTTGCTCAAGGTCACATAAGTAGTAAGTAGCAAAACTGGAAATTCTGTTTTGCCCCCCTTCCCCCACCAAACCCAGATCCCAAGATTCTAGAACCAGGGTACTCTCCATTAAGCTATCTAGCATAGCCGCCCTAAAAAACATTCCAGAACCCAAGTGTATTGTGCTGTTGCTCTAATGGTGATCTGTGTACAGGGGAAGAAAACTTAGATTAGAATTCACCTAAAGTCTACTTAAGAGATTTTTTTAAAGCCTCAGGTATCCAAGTATATCTATTTATATGTATGTGTGTGCTCAAGCACATGCGTGTGTGTGTGTGTGTGTGTGTGTGTGTGTGTGTGTGTGTGTAGTATATTAGTACTATAAAAAGGCAGCTTGAAGAAATAGATTAAGAACTAGAAAGACCTGGGTTCAGATATTGCCTCTGACACCAACTGGTTTGGGTGGCCCAGGGCAACAAATGTTTTGAAACTGATTCAGATACCTGTATTCCTTAGAACAGAGACTGATGCTAAGCTAGGTAGTATTTATGGTATCACTTATGGGTAATCAATTATGGACTGTATTGAACCCAGTCTTTCTAATTGGATTCCAATGAAGCTTCTGCTTTCCATCAGCAGTCAACATGTGAATGGGTGTGCTCTACCCAAACCCATTTGGTATTGATTTTCAATGCTGCTTAATAGTTTACTCTGCTGAGTCAATTAAAATTAAAATCCATAATAACCAAATGCTGAAGTGTTTGCAAGTAAGCTGATTTGTATCAACTTTCTGTTCTGTGGCTGCCAGGGATCGAAATTCAGTGTTTAAAACCTTTTGTTTAAGAGCACAGTATTCCTTCTCAAATATATTCAGCTCCATCTTTCCTGAGTTTGACACTAGCCAACATCTTCTTGAATCTCAGCCTTGCCACTTTCTAGCCATGTGACCTTGGAAAAGTCACTTACTAGCTAACATTTTTGTAGTGCCTTTAGGCACTATAAAGTGCTTTACATATGCTCCAATCCTATGGGATGGGTGCTATTATTATTGTCCTCATCTGACAGATGAGGAAAAGAGCCAAATGACTTGTCTAGCTCGTGTCTACAGCTGGATTTGAACTCAAGTCTTTGTAACTCCAAGTCAAGGGCTTTATCCCCTATGCCACCCAGCTGAGCTTAACCTTCCTTGGTCACAGTTTCCCAGTCTACAAAAAGGTGGGGGCTGGACTAGATGGCCTCTGAAGACACATCCAGATGCAAATCTGGAATCATTGTTCTTTCCCGTCTTTTCCTTTTAGAGGAGAATGGAAAAGGGAAGTGTTGTCTTAGTATATAGTACATTTATTAGTGTAATTATATAATATTAATTGCTTGATGATTACAATGCTCATTTAATTTAGAACAATGAATCTGCTGTTCAGGGTTACTGGCTCTCTTCTCTGACTTTGCGCCATCACCAGGTGTAGGCTGATTCTGCTCAGTTGCTTCACTTCTCTCCACTTCCATCTCCAAAAATTGTTGTGACTGTAAGAGAATAGTTTGCTTCTTCTCCATTTAGGTCCACATCAGACCAAGCCATAACTAGGAATTCCATCACTTAGGGCAAATTCAGTTGGACAAAGTCAGGATCCAGGATTCACTGATAGTGACCTCAAAGCTGCTGCTGGGAATGTTGGCATCATTGTTGATCCTGTAGCTAACCTTGGGTATCTCACATACTGGAGGTCCCTAGACTAGGCAGTCTGCCTCACTCAAAGGCACAGAGATGGGCAATGGAGGGAGGAAGGTCCAAGGATAGAGTATGATAGAATCAGAGGTTGCAGCCATGGGCACAGTAGAGAAGAAAAAGGTGGAAATGGGTATGGGGAGTAAGTGTTTCTTTACATGCACCTCATCTGTTCTAAGGTTCAGAGAAAACCCCAGGTCAAACTGTGAAGTAGCCAAAATTAGGAAGAAGCTATGATCTCCAGGGTTGTTAGTGGATACTGATCAATAGGAGTCCACAATGTGACCCAGCAGCAAAAAAAGCTGCAATGATCTCAAGGTTCATTAAGGGAGGCATAGTGTCTGCAATTAGGGAGGGGATAATCAGGGTTTCTGCCACCTGGGTCAAACCATATCTGAGGCATTGGGTCTAGTTCTAGGGACCACATTGTAAGGAGCACTTTAACAAGCTAGAAATCACTGAGTACAAGGCAAAGAGGATATAAGGGGCCTCCAGATCATAGTGTCTAAAGACAGACTAAAGGAAAAAGGAAGACTAAACAAAAGAAATCAGTTGCAAATAACTTCATTTCTAAATAATACTAAGCAGTCAACTATTCCATATGGTATAAACCATGAAAATGAATTATTTGCATGACATAATTGACATGATATGTACAGCATACTATTTGAGGGAAAATAGAACTCTTGGCTATAGTTACAAGCAGATATTAATTTTGATCTGTTAGTTCAGTCCCTTTCAACACTGTTATTTTTACATGAATAGTCACCAATTTATTTCTGCCTTCAAAGTCTGAAATAGAATTTCAAAGGACATTTAGTCCTTCCTCTCTCCCTCCCCATGCCCAAGGGCAGGCTACTGCCACTTCCTTAAACACTCTAGAAGTCCCAAATTAGAAACTTATTTGCTGCTAGGTCACGTTCCCCAAAACAACCTGTTGAAAAGTGAATATTTCATGTAACCAACTAGCCTTGAGGTCTATGCAAAGCTAAGCCTGGGGTCTAACATTCATTTCTTTTTTTTATGAATTGACTACATTGACCAGTCTTGTAACCTGCATCTCTACTAATGAAATTTAAACTTCCTCTTTATTTCCTCTCTCTGCATCCTCAGTGGAAATTTAAACAAATTGTTACTCTTTTTAGTAAAGCATGGAGGAAACATTGGTTGAAAAAAATAGGAACTTCCTCTTACCCCATTCATTCTCATTTGCTAAGATGTCAGGTGCAGGGAAGAATCTTCTAACCTCTAGGTGCAAGTGACTTTTAGAAAAAATATTTTATTGGAGCTCATCCTCATTTCCCTAACCCTCTTTCCACTACCCTACCCACTTAGAAAATGCCATGTAACAGAGGACCACTAAACAAAACAAATCAACCCACTGGCCATGTCTAAGCCTGTATTCACCATTCTGTACCTATAGCCCACCTCTCTGACAAGAGGCATGCTTCAACATCAGACCTCTGAAGTCAAAATTAGTCACTGCATTGATGAGAGTTGGACTGTTTTCCTTTACATTACTGTGGTTAGAGTATACATTCTGTTCTGTTTTTTTTTTACAATCTCTGGATCTGCCTAAGTTCAACATCCTAGCTGGATTACTAGTGAATGTTTGGTTTGGAAGGAATTAGAAGTCAGCTATGACTACACACCTGTAGTCACATCATGAAAGAATCATTCCAGGTACCTTATTTGCATCACAAAGAATAAACAAATCCTGATCTTTAGGAAGATTTGTTACAGAACTAGAAATCATTAAGCCTTACAACTCCCAACTGAGGTTGATATTTGGTCCCTTGATATTGTTCCAAAGCACCCCTAACTCCAGAAAGGAAATACTCTGTTCAGTGTTGTTTCTCATTTCACAATGTAATTTCCTAAAGGGCAGGATCTGTCTCACTTTTGCCTTTGTATCCCCAGCCCCCAGCATAGCACTTGGCAAATAGTAGACACAATAAATGCTTGTGGATAGATGGATGGATGGATGGAAAGATGGATGGATAGATGGATGGCTGGATCCACCTGGAGGTCTTCAAGCAGACGTTGAATGGCCACTTCTCAGGGCTGCTATTGGTTGGACTTCTTAGCTTAGGGTCGATAAACTGGATTTTTTTTAATACTTTGATTTTTTTAATACTTTGATAATTTTATTTTGGTATAATTGGTTTTCTTTGCACTCTTATGTGTTTTATTTTATGCATTTAAAAATATCATTCTTGGGGGCAGGTAGGTGGCACAGTGAATAGAGAGCACTGGCCCTGGAGTCAGGAGGACCTGCGTTCAAATCCTCCCCCAGACACTTAACACAGAAACTAACCTTGTGACCTTGGGCAAGTCACTCAACCCCAATTGCCCTCCAAAAAGCAAATATATATATATATATATATATATATTATATATATATATATATATATATATATATATATATATATATACTACTAAGTGACTACTGAGTGAAGACACTGGGTTAGACACTTGAGATACAAAGCCAAAAGTGAGAGCCCCTACCAAGGAGGAGCTTACATTCTGCTGGAGGCAAACAATGTACCCAACAGTGGATCTCAAGCTTTTTTAGCCTCCAGCACAGTACTCTTTGCCATAAGGAATCATGGCATCCTGACCACTGTAAACTAGTGACAAGAAGGGTTCTCAGGCAGCCAAGCTTTCAGACTCGGCACCTGGGCTTTGGCATACCTGTCCTCCTTCCCCTCATCTCCCTCCTTCCCCTCTCTTTCCTTATTTCCTCAGGAGGAAGAGCTTTGTAGCTCTTAACAATACTGTTTCTTTTAAGACCTTCTGGATATCAAGCCAGGAAGGAGCAGCAGCAAACTCCAGCCAGGGGTATGGGCTGGGCAATATGTAAGTCTCTGGGTGGGGGGAAGAGTTTCACAGCATTTCCAGCAAACTTACAGGCACAGTGTGCCATAGGACAGCCTTGGAAATTTAGTGAAGTACACAGATAAATAAATACAAATCTGATGCAAGAGAATTCAAAGGTTTTCCCCCCTTTGTTTAATGTTTTATTTGTAACATTTATTTTTACATGACTTTTATTTTCAAATCTACCTCTAAGCTGAGAGGTAAGCTACAGATTCCAAAGGACACCAGGAGGTGGGAAGGGAGTGCATTCTGGATGTCAAATCCAAATCTCTTGAATTTTAATCCAGTGATCTCTCCACTACACCACACTATCTCTCAAACATAATCTTTGAGGAAGGTGATATTTTCTGCCTATTGTGTGTATCTTCCTTCCACGAGGATGATAAAGAATTGTGAAAGGAAGGAAGGAAGGAAGGAAGGGAGGGAGGGAGGGAGGGAGGGAAAGAGGGAGGGAGGACAAAGAACATTACACAGGAAGTTAAAAAATTTGAGTTCCAGTCCTGAATCTAGCATTAACTAGTTGACTTTACACTTCAATTTCCTCATATGTAAGAGAAAGAGCTGACCATCCATTCCAGTTCTAATAGTCTATGATTCTGTTGCCAGGGTGATCCAGGGAGCATGTGATTGGTTTTGTGAGTCCCCTGTCCACTTGATGACATTATAGGGCTTGGAGCTTTGTTATATGGGATCACCTCTCCTGGAACTGAACAGATAGAGACTTGGTGTTTTGTTGCAGGACATCTGACTTTCTGGGAGTGGCAAGATGGGTTTCTTGGATAAGTCTCCAGTGCCTTGAACTATACTCCCTGATGATTGCCTAGGACCCAGGAGGACATATTCTGGTGGAAATGACCTCTTCATTTTGTAGTTTTGAAGAGTCTTGCTTTCTGACTCATTTTCAGGCTTCTTCTCCCTTGGATTTGTGCAAGGGAGGAGAATCCAGGACAAAAGCCCCCTTTTTTCAAGTCTGAAAGTGCTTATGCATGCTCATATCTCTATGAAACATCCTTTGCCAGTCCAATAAGCAAATGAAAGTCTGGTTCTGAAAGAAGACAGTCAAATTCACTTTTCTCTTGGTCTGGGTCTGAGCTTTCATCCTCTCCTAGCAGGAAAATCCTGGGTAGTTTTTATAGTGTTAGTGGAGGTTTTGTGAATTAGGAGCAGGCTTCCTCATTCTGCCTTTGCTGCATTGATCTCCCTTTGAAGTCAACTGGAGCTCTGCACTGGGAGCCTAGAGACAAACCAGCTTCTAGCCTAAGTGAATTGTTAGAAAAATACATTACCCATGAAGTCAAGATTAAGTTACCCAGAGAAAATACACCTTGGCCAGAAGGTATTGCCATCAGAAGCTTCTGACTGGGTCCTATGCCCAAAGAAAGGAACTCCCCCCCCCCCGCCCGATTCTTTCCCAATCAATGCAAGCAATTGCTACCAAGGAAATAAAGAAGCATTGTCCTTAATGTGTATAAAACATGAATTACCAATTAAAGACGCTATTGGCAAATTGCTCTACAATAAAAAACACAGAAATGTTGTTTAAGGCAATTAGAATAATTGTTGTGTGTTAATTATAGTTTGATGGATCCTGCATACTGCCAGTAATTACCTTTGGAGGATGAGTTTTTCTGAACAGAATCCAAATCCATAAAGCCACTGATATAATAAGAAATGTCTTCCTCGTTGGCATACGTCCTGTCTTCTGAATGTCTCTTAAGGTTTGCAATTAGTTTTAATTAGGTTTCTAGAAGAAATGTTCTTCATAGTTTTTTTTTCATTAGCTCATCCTTAAAGAAGCTTACAACTGTTATTAAAAACAGAAACAATGGTTGGCTGAATCATAATGGTTTTCTCTAGAAAGATTACAGGTACCCTCTCATTTTAGAAGGTAAGTGGAGTCAGGGTAAGGTTGAAAACAGAACTATTCAGAGGATAAGTATTATAACTGGGACTAGAAATGTCAATTTTTTCCTCAAGCATGTCATAATGACAATTTACATTTATGGATGTGGTAGGGGCTCTCTGTCTTGAATTCAATTATGTTTATAAAGTCTATGTAGGTGGGAATTTCCAGAAAGCTGAGATGCTGCAAAAGGAAAACACTGTCCCCCTTCGGCCCGCCCCCAACAAAACAAAACACTATAGCTTAGCCAGGAAACGAAGCAAAGTAGCCAAAAGGAAGGTATTCCCCACAGGGTCAACTACTTAGAGTGACAAGGGAAGTAGTCGTCCAGTTTCTCTCCATCTCTGGCCTGTCCTTGTCCACTAATGATAAGTGAACTTTGGTGAGTACAGTTGGGAGTCCTGGAAGAGGCAGAGCAGGGAAGTTTTGGTTGACTCCAAGAGCTTCTGCCTCTCCTGAAGTCCCTGCCCTTTGCTTCAAGGACTATGAGACGGAGACCCAGATCCAGACTGACTGTACTGGATTCTGTGAGTCAATCATCATTTGAGAATTTGTATTGTACCTCATATGCCCCTCTGCCTATCACAAGAGATATAGTGGTGGGGAGCTAAGCAAGTCCAGGAATTCCTGGAGTCAAAGTTACCTATATATTGGTTATGAGAAGGAGTGATTTTTATTCTTTTGATGGAATCTATCCAAAAAAGAGTAAAATACTATATATAGTACCTAAACATACTCATTTATTCCCACTGAAGATCAATTCCACTATGCCAAGATCACATGACTAAGTAGTGAAACAGAGTATATTTTGTCAGGTGACATATTTTGTGGGGAGCCCAGAGCTAATCTGATGGGTAAATCCATATTAATCATACCCTTAGACTAATGAGACATCAAAACCACCTCATGGGAGGCAAAGCTGGGAAATGAAGATGTCACAAACTTTCTGGGAGCCATATAAAGTTTAGTGCTTCCCTAAGACTCCCCCTCCCCTTGGTAGGATAGGACAGAATGAATAACTGCAAGAGCTTTTCAGGGTCTGATGCTTTTTGGTGAATATGATCAAGTAAGTGGCTAGCAATGCTATGTGCAAGTTAGCTCACTTTCCTCACAATAACAGTGAGAAGTAGGTAGTGAAAGTAACCCTGACACCATTATACAGATGGGGAAACTGAGGGTTAGGGGAGTTATATAACTAGTAAAGATGTGTGGCAGGATCAGCAGTTGGGTCTTTTGACTCTGGGTCCATCATTTGATCCATTGAACCACATTACCTCTCATCTGGATTCATCTGGTCATTGTCTGGATTTGCTATTTCTACCCAACCATCCCGTGAAAATGCTCCTAACAGCTATATGTAATTTGGCAACTAATTCACTGATACATTGGTAAAAAATAATTCACATTTCTGTATTCTAGCTTTATAAAGGTTTACTTTTTTTTTACTCTTCTTGGGAGAATTTGCATTTGAATATGTGAATGATTGCAATCCAAAGAAATAACTTATCTAATGCTGGAACCGGAGGCACCAGGGAAGGTTTGTGAGGAAGACTTGGTTGGGGAAGGGAGGGAAAGGGAGGAAGGAGGAAGATAGCACTACTTTTACCACATACCTCCAGCTGTACCATATACATAGCTACCCACTATGCCAACATAGAATTAAAATGTCTTAGGTCATCTAATCTAACTTTCCGTCCCATGCAATAACTTTCTCTATAGCCTCCCTGACAAGTGGCCATCCAGGCTCTAATTGAACATTTCCAGTGATGGGGAGCTCACTGGCTTCTTCAGTGGCTCCTTCTCCATGAAGCTTCTCCTGATCCATCAATAGAAAGTAATATTTAGGAACACTGACTGCAGTCAGAGGACCTGGATTCAAATCCAATGTTTAACACTTAATACCTGTGTGAGCTTACAGGTGTCACCTGACTTCCCAGGCCTTTCTTTGTCTATAGAATGTGGTTGCTCACCAGGTAGTGGCCTCCAAGATTCTGTCCATGTCTAGAGCTATGATTCTCTGAACCCCTAAAGCTCATTATGCCTCTTTTATTGAACTTCCTATATTCTGTCAATTATTATAGGTATTGATATTGAGTGAAAGGAGTGAAAGCTTCTCAGACTATGCTCTAAAATCTAGTAAGGCTTTTCGTGGGAAACAGGCCCAAGTTCCCTTTCACTGGAAATCACATGATTTACAAGGGCTCAAAACTCAAGAGCGGTAGGGAGTCACACCTATCCTCAGTGCCACCTCAGCACAAGATATGTCAAATAAGGACAGAAGTGCTTTCTCAAATGTACATTGGGTGATCTACTGTTTCTTGTTCCTGTACTTGGGGTAGATTGCCGAGCTTAGATTGTGCACCTGACTTCCAGCCAATGGAAGAAAAGGGTCAGCAGGGGGTGGGGGAGAATTCTGCATTAGGGTTTATAGCTTTGCCATTTCCTTTTGTACATTGCTTCTCCTCCCTGACTATTTGTCAGAAGGAGGGGGTTGCCCTTTCTCGAGATTGTAATAAACCATTCTTCTCTGCTTCCTACCTTGAGAAGCCTCTGTGTATTATTTGGGTAAGGATCTCTGTTGCACACAGTTTTGTCTTATTTCTCCTTTTGTTTCCCATGGTTGAAGTGAGCATTAAATGAGATAATATTTGTACAGTTTTCAGCCTGGCACATAATATAAATTCTAGCTGTCATTATTATTTATTATATTATAAACTCCTTGAGAACAGAGAACATTTCTTACCAATCCTTACATCAGTCAATAAACATTTATTAAATACCTACTATGTGCTGGGCACTATGCTAAGTAATTGGGATACAAAACAGCCTACTAAACACCAAGAAAATATTTAAATAATGAATTCAGTTAGACAAGCAGCCATTGAGTGCCTCTTGTAAACACTTGGTGTGGTATATTAAGAAAATAAATAAAAGGTTCCCTGCCCTCAAGGACCTTGTTATCCTATGATTATAGGTAAATAAAAAGGGAACTTCTTATAGGAAACTCTCTCCACCAAGACCAATCAGCAATTGGTCTGTAATTTAGAGGTTTAGAGAGTAGCCTCAGGCCTTGAGAGATTATTGGATTTTCCCCTTGTAAATCAACGCCTCTCCCCCACCCCCATAGACTCAGTGAGTGTCAAGAGGCAAGACTCTTACAGACTGTAAATGCAGCCAGTGTTCTGAACTGCCCCTCCAGTGAAATAAGCTATACATACACATTAATAAACAATACTCTACTTCACAAAATAAATGTACATATCATACAAAGTGGGTGATGAGAAGCACAGGACAAATTATCCTGAGAGAGCCAAGCAGACAGAGCATATTCAACCATTCTCCCATTCATTTCACAATATCATAAATGTTGACTTTTGTGTCCATCTAGTCCATTTCATTCAGAAAAGGAGTCCCCCCTCAATCATACCTGGCAAGTAGGTGGTGATGCAGCCTCTGTTCAAAGACTTGGGATGAGAAAGAACCCTTTCTTCTCTGAGCCAATCCATTCCATTTAGGGGTAAGTATTAGGAAGTTCTTCCTGAAATCAAACCTAATTCTCCTCTTTATAGTATTTGCCCATCTGTCCTGGTTCTGCATTCTGGAGCCAAAGAGAACAAATCAAATTCTCTTTGATAAGACAATCCTCCAAATATTTGAAAACAGGAACCATTTTATGCGCTTCCTCCTCCCCCCCACCAAGTCTTCTCTAGGCTAACCATCCCTAGTTACACCAGTTTATCTCATGTGGGTGGGAGGGACTCCAGGCCTTTTACTAGTGTTCTTACCCTCTTCTAGACTGTCTCCAAATTTTTCCATGTCCTTCCTAAACTGTGGTGCCCAGAACTTTAAAAAAAGAAAGAAAAGAAAAAGAAAAATGTTCTGACCAGAGCAGAATAGCAGGATCATTACCTCCTTTCTTGTAGAAGCTATGCCTCTCTTACTGGAGCCCCAGATTTCACTAGTTTTTATGGAATCATAGAATCATGAGTCTAGAGTTAGAAAAAAAAAGCACTTCAGAGATCATCCTATCCTTTATTTTACATATAAGGAAATGAGGACCATGAAGTTGAGATGACTAGTTCATAGATAGATAGATAGATAGATAGATAGATAGATAGATAGATAAAGATAGATGGATGGATGGATGTATACAGAGACAGATAGATAATACACACACATATGTATACACACACATTAGAGGTAGGATTTGAACTCAACTCCTCTTATTCCAGAGGCATTTTTTCCCTTTGTCCCACACTAAAACTTCTTTTTATTAATGTATTTATTCCTATTCATCCATTTACTCAACAGTCATTTATTAAGTGCCTAATACAAACAGAGTACTCTATCAGTCACTGTGGGGAGATACAGAAAGAATTAAGAATAATGCTTGAGAAGAGTTGAGAAAATATACCTCATTCCTTTCTTTTCAGAGATAGGGGGCTATGGGCATGGAATATTGTACATACTGTTAGACTCAGTTGATGAGTTGGTTGATTTTCATGAACATTTTTTCCTCTATTTTAAAATTCTTTGTTTTAAGAAATGACTCTCTGGGTAGGGTGGGTGTGGGAAGGATATATACAGAAATATATTATGTAAAAACAAAAGATATCTATATCTTCTTTTTAAAGACATAGTACCTAGCATGGGAGGAGTAACAAGAATAATAAATCAGATTTATATCGCATATTAAGGTTTACAAAGCACTTTCTTCATAGTGACCCTGTCAAGTAGGTAATACAATTATATCATCTTCCCCTTTACAGATATGGAAACTGAGGTGCAAAAATGTTAAATGGCTAGCCCGGGTTGCCACAGCCAATGAATGTGGGACCTGGCATTAGAGCCCACATCTTTCCTGATTCCAAGTATAGAGCTCTTTTCACCACCTCACAACAGGAGAAGGTGATGCTGGGCCAAAAGATGAACTTAGCTCAGCTTCCTTTATAACGTTGTTGTTGCTATATAGAAATTGTTCCAGGGATTCTGCTCATTTCACTCTATGTCAGTTCATACAAGTCTTCAAAGGTTTCTCTAGAATGGTCCTTTTTCTCATTTTTTACAGTGCCATAATATCTCATTACATATACATATATATATAAATATATAAAATAATAAGTTACTCAACCATTCACCTGAGTTTCCAGTTATTTAAGAGCTGACTAAAAGAACTACTAAAATATTTTTCAATTTTATTTTAGTTTTTCAATTGAGCATTTTTTCTTTTTCACTTTACCCACTTAAAAATAAAGAAAAAAAACTCATGTAACAAATATGCTCACTCAAGCAAAACATTTTGACCATTGCCAAAAATATATACCTCATTCTGCATTCTGAGTTCATCGTCAGGAGTGGGGTATCAGTCCTCTGGAATCATTGCTGGATAGAGTTTCGAAGTCCTTCAAAATTATTTGTCTTTACAATGCTGCTGTTATAACAATTTTCTCCTGGTTCTACTTGCCTCACTCTGCATCAGTTCATATAAGTATTCTGGATTTTTCTGAAATCATCCCTTTTGTCATTTCTAACAGCACAATAGTATTCTAATAAATTAATAAACCATAAATTGTCTAGTCATTTTCCAAATGATGAGTACCCCCTTGGTTTCCAGTCCTTTGCCACCACAAAAAAAAAAAACCTGATATAAATAATTTTTGTACATTTAGCACCTTTCTCTTTCTTTTATCTCTTATGGGATGCAGACTTGGTGGTGTTATCACCAGACAAAAGGGTATGCACAATCTAGTAATTTGGGGGGCTCCAAATAGTTTTCTAGAATGACTGGTTCAATTCATAGCATCTCTAGGAGTACACCCATGTTTAGACTACTTTCTAATAATAATAACCGACATTCATAAGAGAGCCTTAAAGTTTGCAAAACACTTTACATATGTGATCTCATCATTCCAAGGTCAAATCAATATTGGAGTTGAAATAAGGAAGAAATCTCCATGGAAGTTTCATGAGGGAGGTCAGGCTGTAAGACTGGGTAGGATTTGGGAAGATAGCGAGGAATTTGGAATGTTAGATGTCTTTGGTGTTGGAATCTCTTTGCACCCCATTTCTCAGGAGTAAGCCATATATATATAGAGTGGAAATATTTCATAGCTAACAAGATCCCTGTTTCTATACTTGAGTCAGGAAAAAAATTTCCAAACCCTTAGAGCTGTCCAAAAGTGCAACAAGGCTGCTCTAGGAGAGAGTGAGCTCTCCCTCCCTCCCTTCTTTCTTCCTTTAGTTGGCCTTCAAGTAAGGGCAGGAAGGACCACTTGTTAATTATGTTGTAGTCAGACTTCTTTGGGGGCATGAGTTGGACTAAAAGGATGCTAAGGACCTGGCCAATTCTGAATTCCGTGGTTCTATGATACTTTCTTTCCCAAGAGCCCCTAGAGATTGCCTCATGAAGTGTCCTGGAACATGGCTTGGAAAGCACTGGCTAGGTGAATGCATACAGTGTGTGAAATGTGTGAGCTGTGCCAAATCTCTTCCCCTTTTTCCATGGTTAGTCAGTTCTCTTGCAAGAGACAGGTTTTGAAGAATAACAATAGCTGACATTTACCTAGGGCTTTAAGATTTTCCATGTGTTTTCTTTGCAATAACTCTGGGAAGTCACGAATTTGAGTGTTTTCACTTCTGCTTTATAGAAAGAGAAACTGAGATTCAGTTTGTGACTTGCCTCTGGTCAGTCACACAGCAAGTAGGTGGGGGAGGTCCAAGATTTGAACCCTAGTCTCAAGACTTTGGTGCAGTATTGTCACCACTACACCATACTGCCTTTATGTTTGGGAGACTTTGATTTCATATGAGTACAATCTTCTTTATCCTACCCCCTTTTCTTCTCCCACACTTTCTTCTCCTTGCCCCTCTCTGTTCTTCATGCCAGCTGGACAGCGCCCCCCTCCCCTTCTCTCTCTCTCTCTCTCTCTCTCTCTCTCTCTCTCTCTCTCTCTCTCTTTCTCTCTCTCTCTCTCTGGCAAGGGGAAATACTAAACCTTACCTATTGATCCAGAAGGTATCAGTATTTCCTCTCTACTCCTTGCAATCACGTTTTTGTCCCCCACCTTAGATGTAATTGTCACAGCATGAGTATCTCTCCAAACCTTTCTCCATCTTCTCTTTGATAAGACACTTTCATGCTTTATCGCATCAGTCTAGAGAAGACAAAATTCAAATGGGGCAGATGATCTGTTGACATTCCTTATTATAACAGGGGTATATGTGCCTAAAGCCTAATTGTCCATTTTTTTCAGTCTATTTCACTTTCGTGGTTTACTGTATTAGTTTCTCATGCTGTTAACAGAGGCCATGGAACCTACCTCTTCTCCTAGTTGATTGATGTATATTTTCTCATGCAACTGTACAAATGAACACTGAGGTTCTTAACATCTTGCAAGCTATATATGAAAAAAGATGACAAATAGATAAAGGGTTTCCCAAAAGTCCTAGTGTAGCTTAAACTGCTCTAAGCCTTTTGGGGTACTAAAGTATCTAAGGCGTTACAGTTTAAAAGGACATTCAGACTGTGGGGACTGATTATTTGAGGGAAGAAAATGGGTATTTTTAGCTTACATTTCCCCAACATGCTCATGCACAACTTTCAATAATTATGCCAAGTGGCCTTATTTGGGTCCATGGTGTATGCAAGACTTGGGCGGAGGAGGATCTCGGTTCAAATCCCGCTTCTGATGTTTCCTGCCTTTGTGACCTCTGATGTTTCCTGCCTTTGTGACCTAAGCAGATCATTTCCCTCTCTTTTTAGCCTTTCTTTCCCTATCTGTAAAGTGGGATAATAATCCCCTGAGGACATCTCTCAAAGGGTCAAAAGAGAGAATGACTGGAAAGCACTTTGTAAATGGTCTATTCCATCAATGCCCGTTTTCATTACTATCACGACCCACAGATTCGTGGAGAGGAGAGGGTCACTGCAGAAGCTACACACGTCTCACAACCTTCACTCCCAAAGAACTTCCAAGGCAGCCCTGGGATTCCACGGACTGCACCAAATCAAAGCCCCTGGCTAATCGATGTCAAGAGGGTCAAACGATAGGGCTAATTCCTTACACTCCCAATGACAGGTTTGCTTTATTTTATGTTGGCAAGAAATTCCCTCCCATGTTTTATCACGTAGTCTCCTGACCCTGTTTGCTTCCTTGTAATCCAATCCATTGAGCTAACTTCAAAAAGAAACTGCAGACCACTGAGGATTTGTCTTTCTTTTGGGGGGAGGGAAAGGTGAGAGTGGCAGGGTGTGCAAAGGCATAAAATTTTCTTGAATTGTTCCAAAATTCCAAAAGGAGAGCTAGGAATTTCAGGGGGTGATGAGGCGCATGGAATCTTTTATCCTGGGAGGGACCTTTTTAAGGTCTATGGATGGTTTATGGCAATGACATCAAGTGGCTGGGAAGGGTGTAGATAGCTATGGCATGGATTATCATCTTAACTGTTATTTTGGAAACAAATATAACTCTCCAGAAAATACTCAGATGCTTCTGATTAGGACTGACTGCCCCGCAAAGAAGGAGAGAGTTCAAATCTTGAGATGCTTTAGCAAACCACTGCTTCTAGGCAACATATGTTTCAAATGCTTCTTGAGTTAGGGTTAATAACGCCGACCACATGCTTCCCTTTATTTTAGAAATTATTTTATTAAGGGCTTATGAAAATATAAAAAAGGAAAAAAAACCCACACATACATTTAAAAAGGACACAGGGCAGATCTTGTGCACGTGGCATCAATGGAAACAGCATCTCCACGTGTGAAGGGTGGGTGGGAGACACATAGTGAGGTGGCTGAAAAATATGTAAAACTGCCTCCATCTCCCCTTTTTAGAAAGGTGGTGCTTATCTGTCAAGGTAAATGCAGATGTGGTCTGTGTCAGCTTTGAATAACTGACCTGGAGTCAGGTGATTTATCCAAACTCCTGTCTCAGGTATGTATGAGGAATGCAAGCCTGTGGCCCTCTGAGCCTCAGTTTCCTCCTCTGTCCCATGGGGAGGATAATCAAGACTTCACAGAGTTCTGTGAAGGACAAATAAGATAATGGATGGTGCTTTGTAAACTTGATAAAAGTGCTGTTCAAATCTGAAATGTTACTATTGCAATTAGTTGATTAACCACAGAAGAAATTAGGGAAATGCTGACATTTGGAGCTTATATAGTATAGTGTATTGTATGGTATAGTATAGTGTTCTTCATTTGGAATTAGAAGGACCTAAGTTGAATCCTGCCTCAGACACTTAAGAGCTGTGTGACCCTGAGTAAACCATTTATATTTTCTCGGCCTCAGTTTCCTCCTTTGTAAAATGAAGGGTCGGGGGTCAGATCTGATGACATAAAGCCTCCTCCAGGCAAATCTAAATCTATAATTCTATGAGTGCTATATTCAGTTTAGAGCACCACATTTTAGGTCCTGATAAGTTGGAGTGGGCACAGGGGAAGGCAAGCCTTCCCAGAGTAGCAAGGTTTTATTCTTTTGGTTGTTGTTGTTTTTTTTTTAAATCAATAAACACCTAATAAGAATCTCCTATGTGCCAGGCACCAGGCTAAGTACCAAGGGCACAAACATAAGAGTGGGATAAGGCCTGCTTACATTCTACAGGGGCAACACGCACACAAACACCAAAACAAACGAAAGGTTATTCATGGGGTACTAACAGCCTGGGGGTCGGGCTTCAACAATAGGAGCTGCCTTTTACTTGGGTAGAGCTTTGTCACTTCCTTCACATTTGTCACATCTGTCCCCTTCTCCCCACTCACAAGGCAGGAGTCTGAGTGTTGTGGATTTGGAGTAAAGGAACTTGGGTTCACATTCAAATTCTCCTCCCTGCTCTCCTGGTCTTCTTGGGCAAGTTCTTTGGATCTCAGCTTCATCACTGGTAAAATTATGGGGGTGGGCGATAGATCATGCCCAGAGCTCCTTCTCGTTCTCCTTTTTCGGAAGAAAAGCCTCACTATCAGAGATGATCTTTGGCCATTAAACTAGCCAACCTTCCCATTGTGTTCTCACTAATCAATACCTGCAGATTCCTGGAATGAAAACGAACACTTCTTTTTCCGATGAGGAAAATGTAGAATGGGGGCCAGAACACCTAATACTGTTTCTTTATCCCCCTTGCCCATGCCCTCATTAAAAAAGTCTTGGCTCAGCTGCCTCCCTCTGCCATGCCAATCGTTGTGACAAGATTGTTAGGAGGAGCTAATGAATACACCCCATTTTATTTGTCTTGATTGAAGACCCAACACAAACACAAAGTAGGGTGATCATCAGAACACAAATCTTAAGGAGATAGATGTGTAGGCAATTATTAGCCATTGGAGAGCACCAGGAAGCAAACCCAACTTTTGGGCATCATCCATGTGTACTAAGGGTTGAACTCTCAATCAATTAATCAAACATTTATTAATCACCTGCCCTGTGCCAAGGGAGGATGGAACTGATTAATTCAATGATCTGTTGAGTTGTTTATTCCCTGCCTCTCTCCCATTTTCGGCTTCCTTCTGTGTGTTATCTTCTCTTATGATATTTTAATTTCTTGGAGGGCTGCCATTGTCTTTTTTTTATTTGTATCAGTGTCTGCCACATAGTAGGTACTTAGTGTTTATTGACTATTGACTAAATGTCCCTACACACCAAACATAGATAAATTTTCAAAGAATTCAAATACAATAAAATAGAAGCAACATTTAAAAAATATGGTGTCCCAAAAGTAGTTGGGCACTTTCAAATTGTAAAAACTATAGCTTGAAACTGTCCAATGAATAAGCTACAGTTTTTATAGCTTAAAGCTGCCCAACAACTTTTGGGACACCCTACATATCAAACAGAGTTTAATCAGTGGAAAGAGCTAGAGTATAGAGGAAAGAGTGTTAGATCTAAAATCAGAAGATCTGGCTTAAAATCTTATAGTATCCCACTTACATGTTTTGTGACCTTTGACAAGGCTCTTTGGGCTCGGTTTCTCCATTTATAAAACAAAAGAGTTGAACTAAAGTCTCTTCCAGTTCTAAATCTATGATCCTAAGATTCTGAAAACATCTCAGAAAAAATGTGTGATCTATGCTGATTGATCAATAAGTATTTATTAAGTAATTTATCAGACACTGTGCTAGGGCATTGGGGGATTCAAATAGGAAGAATACAATAATGCATGTCCACGTATCATATGATAGATATGTATGAATGTATATGTATGTAATATATACAAATAAATACAACGGAATGGAATAAATACAAGCAGTCAAATGTGAGGTGGTTGGGGATGGAGGTCACTGGCAGCTGGGAGAGAGGGAATCAACAATGGCTTTCTGTAGAAGGGGATGCTTGACTTCCATTTTGAAGGAAGAGAAGGATCCCATGAAGTGGAGGGAGATGTATTCCAAGTATGGGTAATGGCTAATTCAAAGTCAGGGAGGTGGGGGATAAAGAGTTGTGTGTAAGGTTTGGATAGATCATAGAGTGAAAGGAGAGTCATGAACAATGAAGCCAGAAATACAGGCTGGGGCCAGTCTGTGAAGGGTTTTAATCTAAATAATTGTTGTTGTTGTTCAGTTGAGTTGGGCTCTTCATGTCCCCATTTGGTATCTTCTTGGAAATACCAGCTCATTTTACAGATGAGGAAACGGAGGCAAACAGGGTTAAGTGACTTGCCCAGGGTCACACAGCCAGTGTCTGAGGCCAAATTTGAACTCAGAAAGATAAGTCTTCCTGACTCCAGGCCCAGCCCTCTATCCACTATACCACCTAGCTGCACATGATAGCTAAACAGTGGAATTTATATTTGATCCTAGGGGCAACAGTGAACTATTGAAGATGATTGAGTAGGGGAGTGATGTGGATGGATCTGAGCTTAAGAAAGATAGCTTTGACAGCTGTGTGTGACCAGACTGGGGAGTCTTGAGTCAGGCAGGCCAATTAGGAGGCTTTTGAAATGGTCTAGGCATAAAGTGATGAGCACCTGTCCTTAGGTGGCAGCTGTTTTGGGATTCAAAAGATGTCAAGGATGAAATAGCAACACAGTGATTTATTGGAAAGATGGGATGAAGGAGAGTGAGGCATTGTGGGGAACGTTAATGTTATTCTGGGAGAAAGGTGGTGCAAAAGAAATGGGGAAATTGGGAACATGATCAGGGTGTGGGAAAGATATCGATCTCTGTTTTAGACATGTTGACTTGGAGATGTCTTTGGGAAATGCAGTGTGAAATACCTAATAGCCACTCAGTGACATAGGACTGAAGTTCAAGGGTTAGACAGAGTTGGGAGTCATCTGCAGAAATATTCAGCCAATAATGTGCCAAGTGCCACACTAAGCATTTCGGATGCAAAGGAAGGTGAAAGACAGCTCCTGCCCTCAAGGAAGTCATCGTCTAATAAGGGAGACAAGAAGCCAACACTGATGTATGGACAAGACATACATATATATGTATATAGAATATACAGAAATATATGCATCAACACACACCCATATACATACATATATGGCAAATTGGAGCTACCTGACGAAACAGCACTAGATTTAAGGGGGATCAGCAAAGGCTTCCTGGAAGTGGCTAGGTGGCACAGTGAATAGAACACAGGCCCTGGAGTCAGGAGGACCTGAGTTCAAATCTGGCCTCAGACACTTACCAGTTACTGGCCATGTGACCTTGGGCAAGTCACTTAACCCCAACTGCCTTGCCTTCTCCCCTCCAAAAAAAAAAGAAAAGCAAAGAGAGAGAGAGAGAGAGAGGGAGAGAGAGAGAGAGAGAGAGAGAGAGAGAGAGAGAGAGAGAGAGAAAGAAAGAAAGGATGGAAGGAAGGAAGGAAGAAAGAAAAGGCTTCCTGTAGGAGCTACGATTTTAGCTGGGACTTGAAGGAAGGCGGGGAAGTCAGGGGAGAGAGGTGAGGAGGGAGAAAATTCCAGGTGTGGGAGATAGCCAGTGTGCATGGAATTGAAGGATAGAGTGTCTTGTGTGAGGAACAGCAGGGAGGCTGGTGTCTCTAGAATGCCCATGATGGGGAGAAAGCACATGGGGAGAAAGGAAGCAGAAGCCTAGAAAGGTAAGAGGAGGCCAAGGCTATGAAGGGCTTTGAATGCCAGACACAGGAGTGTATATTTGATCCTGTAGGTAATAGGGAGCCATTAGAGTCCATTAAATAGGTTAGAGATAAATAAGAAGCCCAAGGTATCTGATGAGGTCACCAAGAGCGATTCTATAGAAGGAGGAGGGTCTAGGACAGAGCCTTTGGGAATAACCACAATTAGGGACATTCTGATCTCATGAAGGCCCTTTGTCAACCATAGAATCCTAGATAACTGGCCATTTATATATGACTAGTGCTATTATTGTTAATAATAAATGAGCACTGAAACATGTCCAGTACTTCAAAGTTTACCCATTACTTTACATACACTATCTCTTTGGATCTGCCCAGCCAGCTCCAACCCCTCTAGGTTAGTACCTATTGTTATTCCTGTTTCACAGATGAGCAAATGGAAATTGACGGAGGAAAACTTAGATGGTCACATAAGTAGGGACTATTGAATCCCATACCTCTGCCCACAAGCCCAGCAGCCTTTCCCCATTGCTTCTTCACTACATTCAGGGTCATCTCCAGTCATCTTGATCTCTATCTGGTCACTGGACCCAGAGGGCTCTGGAGGAGAAAGTGAGGCCCGTGACTTTGCACAGCCCTGCCTCACTTAAATCTAATTCACTTGTAGGTGATGGCATCACCTCCCTGATGTCATGGCCTCTTCAAGAATGAAGGACAAACAACAATCCTAGAAATTAATAAATAAATAAACCCCTACATCAGAAGAAAGGGAACAAGAATTTATTAAGAGCCTACTATCCACCAGGCACTGTGCTAAACTCTTTACAAACAGCATCTTATTTGATCTTCACATCAATCCTGGGAGGTCAGTGTTGTTTTTATCCCTATTTTAAAGTTCAGGAAACTGAGGCAGACAGAAATTGAGTGGCTCCCTCAGGATCACATAGTGACCAAATGTCAGAGGCTGGACTTGAACTCAGGTCTTCCTGACGCCAGGCCTGGCACTCTCTCCACTTGGACGCCTTTGATTTATTTTTAAAAGGAAAGGCCAGTGGGGCAACGGGAAAGAGTTCTGGTTCTTTGTGTATTCCAGTTGTCATTTGTTCATTCATTCATTCAATTTTTGAAATCATAATTTTTACAGTTGATTGGATTTTAGATAGCTGGGAGTTGATTGTGATGGTGTCAGAATGGTTAGCTGCTGCAATGATTTTTCCTGATGCAGAATTAGATTTCCTTCTATGGTCAGGAAGATGGACCTCAAGCATTCCATTTCCTTCAAAGACTAGGTCCTGATTAATGGGAAGAATGAATCTCCTGAAGTAGTCACGTTTATTCTAATTCACATTTCATATTTCCACCAGCCA
The DNA here is from genome assembly GCA_011680675.1 of Gymnobelideus leadbeateri. Classification (NCBI taxonomy): domain Eukaryota; kingdom Metazoa; phylum Chordata; class Mammalia; order Diprotodontia; family Petauridae; genus Gymnobelideus; species Gymnobelideus leadbeateri. The sequence goes on along the minus strand of WOXC01012364.1, from coordinate 1,236,758 downwards.
GGCACCAATAACCATATTTTACATCATCATAAGTTTGAGTAGTGCGAATTTGAATATTGGAGACCACTTTTGTGGCACTGATCAGGACCTAGTTGTACCTTGGACTAATGATGGTCCTGCTATAGACTTAGCTGAAATAACTTGTTACCAATTAAAGTTGTTAAAACATTGTTTAAGAGGAGAGAGGTTGTAGATAGCTCAGCAATTCAACTGTGTTGATCCAGGGAGGGCTTTTCTCCTGAGTGGCCCATAGAATTCGAGGCTCCGGCACTTAAACCTGGCCTGTAGACCCCTAAACCCTATCATTTCCAAGCCTTTGGTTCTTAAGGTCTTGCCATTTAGGCTCAATTACAGGTCATTTTCCCCTATGCAGCAACATGACTACTCTCTCAGCACACACTTAAATCAGTTTGAAGGAGGCAGTTAGTGGGTGGGCAAACTTCCACAGATGGTACAAGCAGCAGACATGACTTCATTGCTATACCATAGACCAGGGGAACTGCCAAAGCCTCACTCCTCCCCCACCCCCGGTGCTATGGGAGAGATCTCAGCTTTTCAATAGCACACCCCTGCTTTACCATAATAAGAACACAGAAGTCACTTAAACTTCAGTATTTGGGCATGTCTTCAAGTTTGGGATTTCTGCTGCTTAGAGGTTTTCATACATTTGGGTTCTTTGACTTCTGGGTGCCTAGTATTTTTGTTGAAAAGTACAAAACAAAAGACCTGTATTTCTGGTGCTAGAAACTGGGTCAGTTCAATACAATCCAACAAGTAGGGGGAACTGGGCTCAAATTCTGGCTCTGCTACTCCTCCCTTACCGAAGAAGGACCTTGGTAAACATGCTTTTCTGTCTGGGCCTCAGTTTCCTTATTTGCAAAAGAGGAGGCTGGACTGGATGATCTCTGAGATTCTCCCAGTTCTAAATTTATGATCCTATGATTTTATGAGCAAGCACATTAAAGCATTATAGGCAAGGCACTGATAATGGTCTCTGGGGATAACAACATGAAAGACAGGTCCCTGTGGTCAAGAAACTCACAATCTAACGGGATACAGAGTATAGATACAGAGGCAAGGTGACAAGTATAATGACAGGCAGAAACTGCAAAGGCAAAGGAGACAGAGGTTCATAGACATATTCTAGTTAACCATTGTTTATTAAGCACCCTACTATGTGGACGAAAAAGGACTGGGAATACAAAGAAGGGCAAAAAACAATCTCACCCTGGAGGAACTCACTGTCTAATGAGGGAGACACATGCAAACCACTATGTACAAATACTATATATGTTTGTGTCTGTATCTCCGATGTATCTATTTTATATATATGTGTATATATGAATAGACACGTATGTGTGTAGATAGATGATAGAGAAATAGATAGATAATCAATTGAGAGAAAGAACTGGCATTAAGGAGGCTGGGGGGGGGGGGGTCAGGTTTCTTGTAGAAGGCAAGACCTTACCCAATTTAAGAAGGAAGAAAGGGAACGAACCTGTGAGGTGGAGGTGAAGAGGGAGAATTCCAGGCACCGATAAACAGCATTTTTAGAAGGGAATTCAATTCAAGTGGTCGGAGAAATTCTCAATCACAAAATTGCAAAGACACAAACAATTCTGATAAGGAGGAAAAGAAGGATTGTCAGAGTAGATCATTGTGGACGTATAACTCATCAGCCAACTGAGATTTTTAAAAGACATATGAGAAAAGAGATTTCATGGGGGTAGAGAGGGACGGTCCATGAGAAATCAGGAAATAACTGTATAAAAGACAAAAGACCCCAGGGAAATGTTTTTAAAACGCCAATTTCTTTCTTTTTTTTTTTTAGATTAAATTGGTTTGTTTATTTACTTTAATTAGTTTACAATATTCAGTCCCTCAGTCCCTTGAGTTTCAAATTTTCTCCCCCTTCTTCTCCTCCCCGCCCCCAATCATGGCAGCCTGCACTTGAATATAGAATCTACAAATATCTTCACATTAATCATTAGTCAGGTTGTAAAGAAGGATTATTACTGATGGAATGATCAGTGAAAAGAGGAAACAAAACAAGACAAGAAAAAGAAACACAGCAAGTAGTTTGTTTCAGTTTGCATTCAGACTCTGCAGCTCTTTCTCTGGATATGGGTCTCTCTTTCAATCATGAGTCTTTTGGAGTTGTCTTATAACCTTACATTGCTGAGAAGAGCCCAGTCTGTTGAGGTTAGTCGTCACACATACATTGTGTCTGTGATTCTGTACAGACTTCTCCTGATTCGCTCTTCTCGCTCAGCATCAGTTTATATAAATCTCTCCAGGTTGTTATGAAGTCTGTCTGCTCCTCATTTCTTACGGCACAATAGTATTCCATTATATTCATATACCACAACTTGGTTAGCCATTCCGCAATTGATGGGCATCCCTTTGATTTCCAATTCTTTGCCACCACAAAAAGAGCTGCTACAAATATTTTTGTACATACAGGTCCTCCTTCCACTTCTCTGATCTCTTTGGGATACAGCCCTAGAAGTGGTATTGCTGGGTCAAAGGGTATGCACTTATTTATAGCCCTTTGGGCATAGTTCCAGATTGCTCTCCAGAATGCCTAGATCAGTTCACAACTCTACCAACAATGGATTAGTGTTCCAATTTTTCCACATCCTCTCCAGCATTTATCATTTTCCTGTTTTGTCATCTTAGGCAATCTGGCCAGTGAGATGTGGTACCTCAGAGTTGTTTTGATTTGCATTTCTCTAATCACTGGTGATTTAGAACATTTTTTCATATGCTTATAGATATCTTTAATTTCATCCTCTGAGAACTACCTGTTCATATCCTTTGACCATTTATCAATTGGGGAGTGGCTTGTGTTCTTATAGATTTGACTTAATTCTTTGTATATTTTAGAAATGAGGCCTTTATCAGAGACACTGGTTGTAAAAATTCTTTTCCAATTTTCCACTTCCCTCTTAATCTTGGTGACATTGGCTAAAAAGCCAATTTCTTGAAAAAGAAAATAGGAGATGGAAATAAGAGTAGATAATAGAGAATGAATGCAGACAGAAGGCTCTGTCCTATAAGAATTGTAAACAGAGAGTAACAGCTCAAAATGAACCAATTGGCTGAGAATTTAAAAAAAAAATTTTTTAAAAGCTATATTGGTGAAAAGAGGAAAATTTGAGGAGGAGATGACCCTGCTCTTGTGAATGGCACAGGGTCAACAAGATGACAGAAACAAGGCTAAATATTCAACCATAACTTTGTTTCTGCCTCTTTTGCTGAATGGAATGACCTTTGGATAGGAAAGGACAGAGTAAAAATGGCTAATATAGAGTAGAAACTGAAGATAAATAGGAAGTAATAAGAGAACACTTAACTGAGCTTGATGAATTCAAGTAACTAGTCCTAGAAGAAACACATCCAAGGACTTTGAAAAAATGGACATATGTGATGGTTGAGCCAGGGTCAGTGGTCTCTAAGAGTTCATGGAGAATGGGAGAAAGGGATTACACAATTTGAAAAGGACAAATATTCTTACTATTTTTAGGAAAAGTGTGGAATCTGAAAACTGCAAGTCAGTGAACTCAACTTGAATTTCTGGCCTAATTTTAGAACCAATTATTAACGGGATAATTTGTGAATAGCCAGAAAAGAAAGTAGTAATCAGAAAATGCTAGCATATCTTCAACAAGGAGAGAGTAGAGTATTAGACTAATCGCACTTTTGTGTGTATATATATATATATATATATATATATATATATATATATATATAAAGTTATTCAACAGAGGGACTGGCTTTGGTATTAGAAAACCTTGCTCAGATTCAGCCTCACATTTACTGTCTGGTCAGGGATAAGTCACATTACCTGGTAGTGGCAACAGGTATCTCTCCCCAACTATAACATAAATGAGTTGCTGACCTGTATCAGTGGGAGGAAGCTCCTGACACTGATTAAATGATGGGTTTAATCTCTCCTCCCCCTCCAAAGGTAGTGCTATAGAGATAATACCTAGATTCAGGAAAGCAACTGACAGTCTCTCATGCTGTCCTTGAACTCTCTCTCTCTCTTTTTTTTTTTTTTTTTTGCCTTTTGGAGGGCAATTGGGGTTAAGTAACTTGCCCAAGGTCACATGGCTAGGTTATTTATTTGTGTGTGAGTTAAGTGTCTGAGGCCAGATCCGAACCCAGGTCCTTCTGACTCTAGGGCCGACGCTCTACTCACTGCGCCACCTAACCACCCCTGAACTCTCTTAAGGTCACTCATTCCTCGACCTTCTCTGGAATTCTCACCTGGCGCATCTCCTTTGCTGGTTCCCCTTTATGGACTGTATTTTCCCCTTTAGAATGTAAGCTCCTTGAGGTCAGGGACTGTCCTACTTGCTTGTATGTGTATCCTTAGCATTAACCAGTATCTGGCATATTATTTCTGTTTAGTCATTTCAGTGATATTCAACTCTTTGTGACCCCATTCAGGGTTTTCTTTGCAAAGATACTGGAATGGTTTGCTATTTCCTTCTCTGGATCAGTTTACAGATGAGGAAATTGAGGCAAACAGGGTTAAATGACTTGCCCAGGGTCACAGACTGATAAGTGTCTGAGACCAGATTTGAACTTATGAAGATGAATCTTCCTGACTTCAGACTGGGCACTTTATCCACTGTACCACCTAGCTGCCCTACTTCTGGTATGTAGTAAGTACTTAATACTTTTCTCTCTCTTTCCTTTTCTCTCTCACTCTCTCTCTCTCTCACCCTCTTTCTCTCTCTCACCTCCCTACCTATCTACTTGACCATCTATCTATCTATCTATCTATCTATCTATCTATCTATCTATCTATCTATCTGTCTGTCTGTCTGTCTGTCATCCATCTATCCTGGTGTGTAAGATGGGGAGATGTGGGCTACGCAATAGTTCCGTGTGCTTGGGAGTGACTGGCCCCCAAAAGAAGTCATTAAAGAATTGATGTCAGCTTGGAGGAAGGTCTCTTGCAGAACCCTCCAGGAATCTTTCCTTGTCCTCTTGCTTATCAATACCTTAGTGGAAAGCATAGATAGCCTGCTTATCAAATGTCCATGTGACACAGGACTGGGAGGGATTGCATGGAGGAGGAGAGACTCAGACCCAAGCAAGATTTCAAAAGGTCAAATCTAATTAATCAGGACAAGTGTAAATGCCTGCATTGGTGGATTTAAAAGAAAAATCAACTTCAAAAGACAAGAAGGTAGAGGTGTGACTTGGTAGTAGCTGGTTTAATAGGCCGCAAACTCAACAGGAACCAATAGTAAAATCCAGCAGTCCAGGGGGAACGGTGATCCTTTGAAGGCTTTAGAGGAGGCTCAGGTGTCCAGAGCAGAGGCTCTAATGAGGGAGGTGTGGGTGCCCCTGAGCTCTCTTTGCTCCCATCAGACTACAACCAGAATACTGTGCTCTGGTCTGGGTACGGAATTTTAAGAAGGACATTGATAAGGACCAAATTAGAAAATATATGAAAAGCTCTTGGCAGCTTTACGGCTCAAGGGATACAGAAACGCCAGCTATTAACTTTTAAAAATAAGATTGAGAGCATCCAGGGGGAGCAACCAGGAGAGATATCAATAGAAGCAAGAGGGTGATCTTAAACATCCTCCAGTCCAACCTCCTTATTTCACAGAGGAGGAAACTGAGGACTAGGGAGGTCAGAAGATCACAGATGAAGAAACAGAGACCCAAGGGCATTAAGTGACTTGTGCAAGGTCACCAAGGTATTAAATGCCAGAGGTCAGATTTGAAGTCTAGTCTTGTTCCTCCATCATTTCCCCCCACTGTATCATACTGGTGAGAGGCTGCACCAGTATGAGGAATTGGGAACATTTATCCTGCAGAAGAGGGGGCTTGTCACATATGACAACTTTATATGTGTTTTTTATATGTTCTGTTTGGTCCCAAAGAATAAGGAACAGTGAGCAGAAGCTGCAAAAGGGGCAGATTTAGGTTTGACCTAAGGAAAAACTTTCTTACTCCTGTATTTATCAAGGGTTAGGTTAAGCTGAACAGAGTGAGAGGCTGTGGGTTCCCCCTCTCTCAGAGGCCATCCAGTGAAGGTGGGATTGCCCCTTGCTGGGCATGTGGCAGAGGAGATCTTTGTTCAAGTAGGGAAGGCTTACAGGATGCACAAACTCTTGTCTCATCTCATTCTGAGATTCTGTAAGGTGTTTATCTGTGTATCTAGTTACTTACATGTTGTCTTTCCCAGTAGAAAACTGAGCTCCTCAAGGGCAGAGATTGGCTTTTGTTTGTATGCTCAAACCTTAGCACAGTTCCTGGCACATAGAGTAACTGGGCCTGGAGTCAAGAAGCCCCCAGTTCAAATCTCACCTCAGATATTTAATAGCTTTGAGACTCTGGACAAGTCACTTAGCCTCTCTTTGCCATTTTTGCATGCCAGTAACAATAGCACCTACCTCTCAGGGTTTGCTGATGACTTTGCACAGCCTTGCCTCACTTAAATCCAATTCACTTGCAAGTCAAGACATCACCCTCCTGATGTCTTTGGTCCTCTCCTCAAAAGAAGGGTGAACAGCAGTCTGTGAGGATCAAATGTTCATAGGGCCCAGAACATAGTAAGTGCTGTATAAATGTTAGCTGTTGTTAACTATTATTATTGTACATGCTAATTGACTGACTGCAGGGTAGTAGTGCTGGGAATACAAGGACAAAAGCAAACAGTCCCTGTCCTCAAGGACCTTGCAGTTTATTACGGGTGTTACTATATGTATTCCCTTAAAAAAAAGAGCAATTTCAAGAACAAGTGATCGTATCGCAGACAGAAATGCTTTTGCTTGGGTTACCAAGAGCAGGCTGTGTGTGTGTGTGTGTGTGTTAAACTTGAGAGACAAGCCTATGACAGTGGGGAATTCCATGTATTTTCTAAGTTCCCTTAAAGCAGACTCTGGGGGTAAAGCTAGAAAATTAACCACAGAAGGACTGCTTTTTTTTTTTTTACTTCCAGAGGAGCTGAGTTTTCTAAGATTTAATCTGCAGAAACAAATATTTTTCAACAGACACAACCTGCTTATTTTCCATATTTATATGTAAACAGCAAATTATGACAAGGTGTGCAGTTATGCTGGAAACGTGCATCCTGGGGGGGGGGGGGCGGGGAATGGGAGACACCAGACAAAGCCGAACGTCTGGAGGCGGAGATGGTATTTACACATTGCCATAACAGCGTGTGTGTGTTTTAATTTGCTATTGTAGCACATGGCTACTTTATCCAGATCTGTACCAAAGTTAGAAAGCGCTTTCTTTTTTGACATCTTCGCTATTACAAGCACTGTTATCTAGTCTTCTCGAGAGCTGGTGAAGAGGACTGGATTTTTTTTTTTTCACACCCCCCCCCCGCCTTTTTTTTTACTAGGGTTCGCAGAAATACCCTACAGCTAAGACTTGGAAGGGGGAGGGGGTTAACCACGGTCTAGACTTGGTTTCTGCAGCACACGCTGATTATGCAAATCCAGTCCCCTAGTAAATCATGGAAATAGGATTGCGTTTCAAGCGCCTAGTAAGTTGGAAACAAAGCCAGCCTCTGGGACCATCCACAATTTATGTGGCACTTCCCACCCTCCTTCCCCCCAGGCACAAACAAAGAAACAAACAGAACCGGACTGACGCCCTCAACCAGGGCCCAGGGGCCATAAACACGTGGCCTCGACACCCCTGCCCCAGGGTGGGCACCTGGAAGGTGGGGAGGGGGTAGTTCAGTGCATATTTCGGGAGCTGCTCCTCAGGGAAGGAGGAAGAGGCGAGGGTCGCTGGCCTTCACAGATTGCATCCGCCGCGAGAGTTTTGCATACTTTCCCAACTTTGCAAGTCTCCCCCGGGCCCCAGTCCTCCTCCTACTCTCTCGGGGCCGAGCCTGCGATTCTCCTTTAAGAAGCAGGGGGTGGGATGGGGGAGAGTCCCTCCCCATTCCCCAGTCTTTCACACCTTGGGTGGGAAAAAAGAGTGGGGGCTCTGAGCCCCAGGGCGGGGAAGGGAGGGGGTGGGGCTCAGGAAAGACGGGGCGGGATCGGCACCCTCGCCTGAGCCAATCGGGCGGCCCTGGGACGCGGCGGCCCCAGGACCCTCTGCCCGGGGCCAATGGGGAGCGAGCTGGGGGGCGGAGCCGGGGCAAGTTGCAATGTATCCAACGTGGGCCCGGCCCGGGCGCGCGGCGGCGGCTGCGTTTGCGGCAGGGGGGCGGGGCTGCGGTGACCTGGGAGAGTTGGGAGTGCGATTGTTTGGGCGCGCTGGGCTCGCGCAGCGGTGCAAGAGTTGAGCGGTGAAAGGAGCTGAGCCTTGCAGAAGCGAGTGAAGCGGGGCAGAGCCGTGCACCCAGCGGAGCTCAGCCGTGCACAGCTGAGGCGAGCGGTGAGCCGTGAGCGCTGCGAAGTCGAGCAGTGCCCCGAGCGGGGCCGAGCTCAGCGGTGCCCCGAGCGGATCGGAGCTGAGTTGAGCAGCACAGAGCGAAGCCGAAGCCGGCCCGGGGCTCTGCTGCTGAGAGGCGAGGCGTGCGTGCCGGCCGGCCGGGCGGGAGCTTCGCGCGGAGCGGGACGATGCCCGCGGCAGCTGGGCAGCTGCGGGACTGAGCCACTTGTGGGGGGGGCCCTGCCCGCCGCAGGAAGAGGACGAGGATCGGCGTTCTCTCGCTCCGTGTGCAGCAGCTTGTACTGGGGACGACCCTGCCCGAATGGGCGCAGACTCCCCTCCTTGCCTGGGCCGGTGGGCTAATTGAGCGGCGGGGCCCCTGAAGCAGCCCGGGGAGGAAAAGGAGGTGGAGGAGGGCGCGGATCCCGCCCCCGCATCCAGCCTCGCTTGCTATCTCCGGCCGGGCCACAGAACTTGCGTCCGGAGGCGATGCTGGACGCCTAGCGCCGAGGGGCTGAGCCGCCGATCCCCCCAGCCTCCCTCCCGTTCACCCCAGACCTGTGGCTGCGCTCCCCCGCGAGTCCTCCGAAGTTCCCACCGGCCGCCCCAACCCCGCCGGGCCGGACCGGACCGCGCCGAGGCCAAGATGGCGGGGCGCAGTTGGGGAGGCCCCGGGGCTCCACGGTGGCCGTTCCCCCGCCTGCTGCTGGCCCTCAGCTTGCGGCTGCTGTTGGCCGTGGCCGCCCCGGGGCCCGACGCGCCCTGCGCCTCCAACTGCACTTGCACCGGGGCGCTGCTGGACTGCAGCGGGCTGGGGCTGGTCGCGCTGCCTGAAGAGCTCCCCTCCTGGACCGTCACACTGTAAGTGCCCCCCTGTCCCCGGCCGCGGCCGTGAGGGTGGGGCCCACGGGGGTGCAAACCTGTGTGCATGCAAGTATGAGGGCGTGAGTGTGTTTGTTCGCCTGTCTGTGGCTCCTGTAACTCGACCTCGCATGTGTGGAGAATGGGTAATGAATCAGGGTCAGCCTACTCGTCCTCACCCCACTCCATTTGTACATTATTTATTAGAGTTGGATTAGTGGAAGTGGGCGCCTTGATTTGGGGTTGGGGGCTGCACACCCCCAGGGACAGAGAGTTTTCCCCTGCCCAGGCCTGCGCCCCCGCCTCAGTTATTCTCATGGTGATGACGGGATTACTCCTCTTTAGGGTCCTCCATCCTAAGGTGGGTCTCCCCCTTTCAGCGTCCTGCTGGTTAGTTTCATGCTCTGTCCTGGACAGCTGTGACTCTGCTAATTTAAGTCTGTTGTCCCGCAAAGAAAGTTGTCTCTACTCCTTTCTGGATGGTACGCTTACGCCGCGGGGAGCTTATAGATAGACTGCTGGCAGATTCGTGACCCCTGTTAATGATCTCCCTCAAGGCCGATTGAAACTTAAGGGGGTATAGCTGTAAAATGAAAAAAAAAAATCCATATGAATGGGAGCAAATGCTTGCTTTAGCTTTACGAAAAAAAAAATCTTCCATCATCTGGGGTTGAATGCTGATGCCCTAATCACCAGTACTTGGCATTTCTATAGTTACCTCTATTCTCTGAATGATTCAGCCCTTGGGTAAACTGGTGCTATTAGCTTCCCTTTGCTTCATCAATGCTAGCTTGTCATGTACCCATTCTTCTCTGGAATAGATTGAAACTTTCTTGAATATAAAAAGAGGTGCTAATAGAAATTCCTATCCACTCAGCATTCATTTATTGAGCAGCTTTAGACTGAGGGAAAGAATTCGATGCCAGAAATTAAAAAACAACCCTTCCCACCCTCCAAAAAAAAAAAACCCAAACCCAAACCAACAAATGATTTTTTTTTTTTTACTGGAAGGAGAGTTTTAACACCTGTAGATCTGTCTGAGAAAAAAGTCTTGGTATCTGGTACTTGATTGTTGTGGTGGGGAATAAAAAGTGTGTTTCTAGACGTAACCTGAAATGGTGGAACACCCAGTTAAGTCTGGAGAAGTTAGAGTCAGTAGGGGAGTACTCTCCTGGTAGTCCCTGTAGTACTTGAACTTTTGACTCACTGAATTCTACCGAGGAGATGATTATGTAAATTCTCTCATACACATATACACATAAACATATATAAATGATAGCCAACACTTAAGAGTTTACAAAAACCCTGTGAGGTGTATAGGGCAAATCTTAATCTCATTTCACAGATAAGAGACTGAGGCACAGAATAAATGTCCAGTTAATTGTTAGAATCAGGACTTCAATCCAGGTCCTTCTTGGAGTCTGTTAAAAATAATGTTTTTAAAGAGACAGGGAGTGCAGGGGAATAGATGAAACCCTACAAAGGCTGAACTTAACTAATAGGTCTTCCCCAGTCCTGCAGAAGTGACCAGTACAGTGCACTGTGCAGCCCTCCCCTTTGGTTCTTGATCCACTACCCCTTTACAGTATGCCAAACTAACTCTCAAATTGGGTCTGTGTTTAAATAAGATAAAGTAGAATGAGCCTTTATTTCTTCCAAACGGATGTCCACGTCTAGGCCATTTCAATAAGTATTGCATATCTTTTGTTGTTTACTTGGGTCTTGCTTTCAACACACAGGTAGTAAGTGGTCAGTGAGACTTCTGGAGCAGGCAGGCATCCATTCATCCAGCAAATGACTTTAAGCATTGGTTCAGTTTGCTGTTTTTGGCCAGATGCTGGTCAGCCTAACAAGCATGGATTAAATGGTGCTGAGGACTCAAGCACCTGCTGAGGGAGGAAGTGCCCTGCTGAGGGAGGAAGTGCGGGGTTAGGGGGGAATACCCCCAGCCTGAAGTAAAGATGAGTCATAATTAAGGACATCGGAGGTCAAAGAGTAAGGGATCACTTATAGCTGAGAGCTGGAAGGGACAGATCAGGAAACTGAGGTCAGAGACCTTGCCTAAGATGACACAGGTTACAACTAAAGCCAAGATCTGGGGGGCAGCTAAGTGATGCAGTGAATAGAGCACCAGCTCTGTAGTCAGGAGGACCTGAGTTCAAATCCAGTTTCAGACACTTAACACTTACTAGCTGAGTGACCTTGGGCAAGTCACTTAACCCCAATTGCCCTGCCCTCCCCCCTCCAAAAAAAAAAATAAAGCCAAGATCTGAACTCAGGTCCAAATATTGGCTACTACCTGGGGGAACAGGGCATGCCATAGTTGTTAGGTTTTTAAAAATAGCTTTTAAAAAAATGAAACAAAGAGTTTGCAGAATTGATAGCAGTTTACTTAGTTTGACAGCTGGTATAGTGCAAAATACTTGTTTGATCTTGGGTTAGGAGGACAGCTAAAAAAAAAATCATGTGATCATAAAACTTAGTATGGTCACGCCTTGTGTCCAGTTAATTTTAGGATAAACCACAGTTATGTCCACTAGCTCAGGGGTGTCATTTGTGTCACAAATACTTGTTAACATTATTTTTTTTTAAGTCTCAGTTTTCAGTGCTTGGTGGTGTGCAGTAAGGATAGAGGATTGGCCACGAGTCCTATCTGTGATACTGACTGGCTATGTCCAGTCTTATTAATGCCCCATGACGTTCTCTTGGCTATACATTTCTGAGCATTTGCTGACCTTCCTCCTTGAGGACGAAGACTCACCCTAAGTTAGCTACAGATGGTGTGGCCCCGTGGAAGCCACAGTTCTGAACTTGAGAGTAGGGCATAAAAGGTCTGGGTTCAGAATATACGTTTGTGACTTTTAATAGCTGTGTGTTCATGGGCCAGCCTGGAGCAGAGCAAACTAAATTTGGAGGGCCCCTGGCTTCAAACCTGACTCAGTCTCATACTACCTGTGTGACCTTGGGCAACCTTTCTGGTTCAACCAAAGGTTCAACCTTTCTGGCCTAAGTTTCCTCATCTATAAAAATGCAGAATCAATTAACTGGCACTTGAGAGTTCCCTTTCAACTCTAAATTTTATTTTCCTCCAACTTCAGACCACTGACAGCCAGCCCTTCTCTACTAAATTATAAATGATTACTATCATTCTTGGTGAAGGGAGTTGCCCACACATTAACTATCAGTAATAGCTCCTATTTATATGGTGCTTGGTACAAGTCTACTATCTTTATTTCACACGTGAAGAAATTGAGGGCCAATTAAGTTATATGTTCCCATAGTTACCCACTTAGTAAGGAATTTATTTAGACCTTTAAACCACAGCTTTCTGGCTCCAAGACTGGTACTGGGCTTTCTGACCTGAAGTTTTGGTTTTAAATGTTTTTTGTTTTTTGAGGGGCAAAAAAAAGTAGGTGGGTTTTGCCATATGTCTTTTGATTAGACTGTAAATTCTAGTAGTTTTTTTTTTAAGCTACTTTCTGGAGCTTTCAGTGTATACTCTAACATCAGCACCCTCCCACAGTGGGCTATACGTATGGAAACTTTCAAAGATCATTTTTTTTTAATAGAGCAGCATTTCAAATCCCAGATTGGTGCAACGTTTAGGTCTTGGAATCCTTTGCTTGGTTTAAAAATCTTGCTCTTTAGGCTGGCTTATGACAGCACCCGATTTAGGAAGGGATTATAACAGTAGAATTGCCTATGGTGAGTTATTCTGGTCAAGTTAATAGTAGTTATCTGTAATGTCATAAAGTATCTTCTACGATGGTACGACTTTACACCCTTGAAAGCCTTGTATCCCAAGAGACTTGGAGCTTGTTAGAAGCTTGGAATTCCTTTGATAGCCGCTCAGGCAAACAGTCCCAGGGCTATGGGTTAGAAATAGCAGGGACCTCATGGATCCTTAGGGCTTTGGCAAAGACTGCATTTCATATTAGGAGAGAAGATTGGGCCCATGGAAAGAACTGAAAGCTTGGGAGTCAGAGGGACCCAGTTCAGGTCTGAATGTGTGGCATTTAATGCCCATCTGACTTCAGGCAAGTAATTTGAACCTCTCTGGGTCTCAGTTTCCAAATATGTAATTAAACTCCAAGGTCTCTCAGTGATCTTATTAAGAAAAGTAAAACTTGCCTTACTAATAGAAAAATGAGATATTGGAAAGGGTGTGTGTGTGTATGAATTGGCATAATTAAAATTATATAAGTCTATATTTTGGATTTCCTGAGGATTGACTGTGACCTTTGTAATCATGCTGGATTCTTAGGGGTCAGGGAGACCTGTTTAAAATTTGAGCCTCAGTTTCCTCATCTGTCCCATGGATAGCAGTGGTTTTTTTTTTGCCTTTCTTTGTATCCCTAGTGTTTATCAGTGCCTGGCACATAGTAGGGGCATGTTAACTGAGTGAATAAGAGAGCTGGTCTTGAGACCTCAGTTCCAGACCCACCTGTGACATATTTTGTGTCAGAGTAAATAGCTCTTGTGAGGATCAGATGTGATGTATTTACAGGGTTTTGCCAGACTCAAAGAGTTAAATAAATGTCAGCTGTTAGTAGTAATCATTTTGTGGTTTTTCTTATAATTTCTAAACATGTTGATACGTTTTCTCTTATCCCAGTCATTTCAGAGAAGTCTACCTTTCCTCTCCAGAGGGAACTTGGGATAAATGAGATAAATAAAAAAAAGCATTTATTATAAGTCCTGAGGTCTGAGAAAGAAAAGCAAATAGATAGAAATAATCTACATACTGTATTTCTCTGCATCTTGTGATTTTCCTCTCTGAAAACTCTTCTCACTGGCTTGATTTGACCTGGGTCTTTCTGACTTGGGCTAGCTCTGTAGATATTACTGTAGGCTGCCTCTGATGATATAATAATAGCAAATACTAGTAATAGTAGTGTTATAATAGTGTTATAATAGCAAATACTAGCAATAGTAGTGTTATAATAGGAACAAGTGCCTGGCACATATGATTAAAAATGTTTTTTGTTGTTTAGTCATTTTTCAGTTGTTGGGGTTTTCTTGGCAAAGATACTGGAGTGGTTTGCCATTTCCTTCCCCAGCTCATTTTACAGATGAAGAAACTGATGAGGCAGAGAGGATGAAGTGACTTTCCCAGGGTCACCCAACTACTAAGTGTCTGAGGCCAAAGGCCAGATGCTGGATTTGAACTCAAGAAGATGAGTCTTCCTGACTCAGGTCTGGCACTTAACTCTACTGCCTACGGTGCCACCTCAGTGCTCCTAATAAATGCTGATTGATTGATTTTTAATTGGAGGATACTAAATCTGTGGAAGTCATCAGAATCATGTGGGAGTGTGGTGACTGTATATATATGATCTCTGACTTTCTACCTGCTGTGGAAGTTGTCCTGATGTGGTACTTTCAATGAACCTGTGATAATTCCCAGCCACTTACAAGTTTTCTTGTCCACCTGTGTTCACAGCACATCAAATATAAAAACAGAGCCAGGTAGCAACTTGTGCCCCAGGAGATCTGAATTGTATGGTAAAAGATGGGAACTAGATGAGTAGCAGTAATGGTGAGGATGAGAACTTGTAGAGAATGAGTGAACACACATACCCATACTGTTCCTGCAAGCAGGTTGCCAGACCCAAGCAGCCAAGTGAATCAGTGACCCTGGGCAGGAAGCCAGTGGCCATACTTCTCAGAACTTGGGAAGCAGCTGAACTGCTCAGCCTGTGGAATAATTGGACTTAAAGCTCTTCTTTCTAGCACTCACTTTGAAGCTGCTTGATAGGACGACTTCAAAAGCTGTTTAATAACTCGTAAGTCTGATTCACATTAGAACATTATCTGTGGCTGTAAGCCTCAGTGCTGAGCTCTGAGTAGCAAAGGCTTTTTTACTTAAATATGCCAGGTGCAGATGTGATGGGCTCTCTGAACCTGTGCGGGGGCTGGAGTCCTGAGCAAAGCCCACTTTCTGTTTCTGATTAAAGGCAGAGCTTAAGGACATGATTTCTATACAAGTTCACTTTGGGGAGATGACATTGAAAGTAAACATTTGTATATTTCATCAGCACTGCATGAGTTTCTGCTATAATTGCATTCAAATGCAGGAAAAGACATGAATGTCTGTATTTAAAAAGGATTTAGGGGTGGCTAGCAGGGGCCCTGGAGTCAGGAGGACCTGAGTTCAAATTTGAGCTCAGACATGGAACACTTACTAGCCATGTGACCTTGGGCAAGTCACTTAACCCCACTTGTCCTGCCTTACCCCCTCCAAAAAGCAACAAAAAAGGGGGGGATTTAAATGTCTTTCGGCAGCAAGGTGGCCCAGTGGATAGAGTTCCTGGCCTTATCTTCCTGGGTTTAAATCTGGCTTCAGACATTTACTAGCTAGATGACCCTGGGCAAATCACTTAACCCTGCTTGCCTCAGTTTCCTCATCTGTCTGAAATTGGTTGAGGCATCACTTTTGAAATATAGTTTATCACTTTGGTCTGGAAAATAAGTTAGGGGAAAAAATCAACTGCTTGACTCTAACCTACCTTTCCAAACTTAATTATATGGACTTCCCTTTCTTGTTTTAGAGGTGAATGGGAAGGCATTCTTGGGTATGGGGGAACATACTGAGTTGACACAGCTCCTGTGTCTGTTGGGGGCTGTTAGGCTCACCTCCCCTGCATCTTTCCATCACACCTTCATCAAATGCCACCTCTTACTTGAAGCTGCCTTTCCCCAGCCCCCTCCTGTAATTCATTTATTTTGTATTTTCCATGTATGAAATTCCTTATATAAGCTGTCTTATGATAGAATGTGAGCATCTTGAGGGTAGGGATTGTTTCATTTTTGTCTTTGTATTCCTAAGCCCCTAGTGCACTACCTGGGGCAAAGTAGGAGCCTCTTTGGCATAAATAGAGCCTGTCTCAGTTTTCAAGGTGTCTCTGCTTGGGGATTGAGCAGGTCTCTCTGGGGTCACCCTGCTGTGTGTGACCTATGACATGTATTCTGATGAAATGCCCCAAGGCTTGGGACACAGTACAAATTGGCTGACTTTCCTTTGGCAGACAAAATTGCTTCTTTCCCCAATTATTGCCACCTCCCTTCTACTCCCTACTCAGTTTTTGTTATTGTTTTCCTGCTTATAAAAAACCAAAAGCCCCAGTCTGGCTCCTATGAATCCACAGCAGTCTGGAGACCTGGGAGTCCCAGCAGTGAAACTTTGGGCAGATCCCTTGGCTTCCGGGAGCCTCATCTGTCCTCCCAGTGGTGTTGGCTAGCTAGATGACCCCTCCCAGCTCGGGGCCCTAGGATTCTGAATTTGGTGCAGCCAGCTCCTGCAGTGCTGAAGGGTCAAGGTCTGAAATGTAAATGTTGGTTGCAATCCACTAAAACCCTTTGGATTTTAGCTGATAAAAATAATAATGTGACATTTACTAGTAAGGTTTGTAAAATCTGTACCTTTTGTAGCTCCTTCTCTTTCAATGAATCTCAGCCCAACTTCCAGAGGTAGGCCCCACAGTTCTAATTAACCCCTTCTAACAGATAAGCAAACTAATTGAGGCTTAATTAAAGTGGTTAAGTGCTTGCCGAGGCGATCCCTTAACGTTTGTTGCAAAATGGTGGTAGTTTTGGTTTCTGTTGGTTTGTTTTTGGCCTCTTTGTGTCCCTAGTTCAGTGGTATATAGTATGTGTATAATAAATGCATGTGGAGTGGCTGACCAGCTGGTAAGCATGGGAGCAGGATTCGAACACAGGCCCTGCTGACTTCAATGCTGTCTCTACTCTGCAGGCCAGTAGGTGACCTAGGAGTCAGGAAGACTCAAGTTTCAGATACTTCGTTAGACATTTGTTAGCTGTGTGACCCTCTAGCCTCAGTTTCCTTATGTGTAAAATGGGGATGACAGGGTTCTTGTGAGGATCCAAAAAGGTAACGTGCATGCAACGTGCTTTGCAAACCCTAAACTCTAGTTGAAGAAGAGCTGGCTTTGTTTTTAGCCCTTAGTTGCTTGTGTGTCTCTGCCTCAGTGTCCTCATCTGTAAAATGCAGGGGTCAGACTAGTTCAGTGAGCTGCTTATCCTTCTCTTGCTCTAGTGCTGATCCTTGTGATGGAGATAAAATGAGATATTTACAGTGCTCTCTGCAGACCTTGAAGTGCTATGACAGTGCTAGCCATTATTATAGAGAAGGGAAAAATCACTTTTAGAGGCTACAGCCAGTGCTGAGCAGGACTGAGAACGCCTCCTGATTTCAGTTCTTAGGGCTAGGAGCTTGCGGGGTTAACTTTTCCCCACTTTGCATGATTGTTAGAAACAAATTTTAAGTCCTGGTGCTTACCCCATTCTCTCCTAGAAATAAACATGGAACACTGAAAGCATTAGGAATGCTAGGAACTAGGAAGATGGGAGGGGGAAATGTTGGGAAAGTAAGGATATCAGGTTTTTAGAGGTGGGATTTGGAGGGGAGAGGACATGGCCTGGCAGGGGGGAGGAGGTCCAGCATGTGGCTGGCCTCAGGGATGACCTGAATAGTAATAGTGACCAGCTAGGTGCTTGGTTGTGTGATGGGGACCGTGGGGGAGGGCCAGGGCAGCTTTGGTACCTAGCTGTTCTATTGGGAAATAGTGAGAAGTGACTTTGCGGATGGTGTTGACTGAGATGCTAATTTGTATGGAGGACATCTATTTTTTTTCCATCTCCATTCAGTGTTCTTTCTCCACTACTTTGTTTTCCTCTCCTGTAACAGAAGGAGTGAAAAGCTCGAGTTTACTTTAACTGCAGCATGCATGTGTGTATTGAGGCAGTTGGGAATTCACAAAGCCCTCCACTTAGGGCCACATGAAGTAGATAGTGTCAGTTATTCTTCTCATAAATAAAAGATGAGGAAGTTAACTAGCAGTCAGGAAGGTTAATCGGCTTGGCCAAAGTCAGGCAGCTTTTGAGTGGTCGAATGGGGAGGGGGGAGGGATCTCTTAGGATCAGAGATTTAGAGTTGGAACCCATTTAGTCATCTCAACAGAGGGAAACTGAGGCCCAGGTCTACAGAGGTAGACAGCAGCTGCCCAAGCCCTGTTCCCTCAGGCAGCAGGTTGCCTCTCTGGCAAAGTCGTTATGCTCTGAGGTGTTCTGTTCTCTCTATCCCTGCCTTTCATGGCCATATCTCTTTTATGTTTTCCCTCCCATGTCTGCTTTCCTTCTGCTTATTTCATCAGTTGGGCCTCATAGGGTAGCTTTCAAGTCTGGTGTGATGGAGTAGGAACCAGAACCTGGGTTCAGATTTGGGCCTGGCCAGTTTAGGGGGACTCCTCGGGCAAGGCCTCCTTGGGGCCACATTTCCTCTGTGATCTTGGAGATGTTGCTTCCAGCTGAGAATTTTCTGACTACATCTTTGTTAAATCCATTTGGGGAATGAATAAAGGGGGCGACTTTTGTTTGTACTTTGTACATAAATGGGAAAGTCTCTGAGCCCTGCTTCCTGTTGGTGTCAGGGTAGCCCCTGCTCTTGGGCTGGGGGGGGGCAGTACCTCATATCTGTGGCCAATAAACAGATGGTGTTTCACACCCGAGTCCAAGCTAGATCGAGTGACTCCAATATGTCACACAGTCTTTCTCTGTGGCCTGCCTCCTATAGGCAGTTTCAACTTGTTGACAAAGGGTAAGTTTAGTCTTTAGAAGACTGAGGACTTGTTTCTCCTGGGACATTCTGGGCTGGAAAAACCCAGGCAGGCTTTTTCCATAAGTGATTTACTATCTAAAGAGGGGAAGAAATAACCCCAGACAAAAGTACTTGGTGCCCTTTGCTGGAAGTCTGGCAAAGAGCAGAGAAGGTAAGGAGGGTCGGAGTAGAGCTATCATTTGTACGGTGCAGGAAGGCTTGCAAAGCTCTTTGAAGACTTTCTCTCTCTGGTTTACTCTTCAACAGCCCTGGGAGGTGTTCTCAGTTAAATGGAAACTCTTGGACAAGAAGGGTTGCTCCTTTGCTTGTCTTTGAATCCCCAGAACCTAGCACGATGCCTGGCACATGGTAGAGCCTTACTCAATCCTCTTGGCTAATTGATTATCCTTATTTAACAGATGGGGAAAGTGAGGCTCTGACAGGTTACAACCCATCAGTTGTAAGGGAGGGCCTTAGAGGAGATGGGAATTCAGGGTTTTCTGATTCCCACTGTCCCTTGACGTTAGGTTCTGGGTGAACGACTGACAGCAGTACTAATGTTTGGGCAGCATTCCTGTCTTGTACATCTGTCCCCGACCTAAAGCAGGAGGATGAAAGAAGCAGACTTGTCAACTGTTGTTTGTTCCAGAGTTTCATTGACTGTTATTACTAAGCTGTGGAAAAACTTTAGGTGATCTTTACTCTGCCTATTTACTAATTCCAGACATTATAGGAACATAGATCTGTGCAAGCAAATACTGGACCACTTAGTAGTAAGGAAGGTCAAGTGAGGTGATTAACAGTGTGTACACTTGGGCTCCTTATAATCAGTTGCTTGTGGTGGTAGGATTGGGGAGAGCACCTTTTTGACGATCTAATATTCCGGGGTAGGGGAATCATATGTCTCTGGCTCCCTCTTTCCACTGCTTGGGGCAGTAGGGGTATTTTAGTTTGTTTTTTTCTTGGTAGATGGCCATGGTAAGGGTATTCTGCTTCATGTGATGGGGTAGTATTCTGAGTCTCTGCCCTGTTTTTAAACCTGGCATCACTGGTACAAAGCCCAGGATATAAAACTGATTGGTACATTACAATAAACAGTTGTCTTCTTGTGGGCCAGGATGCGGATGCTAATCACTGCTCTCTGCTAGCTTGTTTTGGCAAGAACGGGAACTCAGGAGATTGAAGGAAACTGTGATATCTCTTAATAGTAAATATCTGTTGTTTATCACTTTTTAAAGTGGACTTTTGTGGTCTTCTGGTCTAATCTTTTACAATCTCTGAATGTTTTCTAAAGGTCTCAAAATGCTGGGGGGAAATGAAGTAAGTGAATTTATATCATGTAAGCAGAATTAGTTGAACTCAAAGAAGCTTTATCCCTAAGATAAGCTTTTTAAACTCCCATTTAAAAAGCACCTGTTCTAAAGCATTCAACCCTGAGCGTTTGGAAATGATTCCTGGTGCACTCTTGAATTCCTCAATAGCCTCTTAGGGACTATGTCTGTTTCCTCAGTTTCAGAGTAAATTCACTGGCATCTCTCAGCTACTTCAGTGGGGAAAGCACAGGACTTAGAATCAGAGATCCCAGGTTTGAATCTTGCCATTGTCATGAGCTCCCTGCTCGAAGCTGGCCAAGGTTTTATCTTTCCGGGTAGACTGTTCATGGAGAATGATCTAGATTTAGAGCTAGAACAGGCTCCAGAAGCCACAACGTCAACAGGTCTCTTTTAAGTTCTGTGTTGCATTGCTTTTTTAAAAAATAAACTTGCTATCTGCCTACCTCTGAATCCTGAATGGATTCTACCTCCCTTAGTAGAATAGATGTTCCTTGAGGGCAGGGACTGTTTGTCATTTTTCTTTTGTACCTCCAAGGCCTAGCACTGTGCCTTTTGATCTTAATAAATGGATCATCTAATAAATATTTAAATTGAACTTAGATGACAGATTTTCCCCCCTCTTGGTATTGAAGAAGTGAAGATTTATTGTCCTGGGATACATACCTACTGCATAGTATTCTGCAAAAAAAAAATCCCAGTTTATCTCTTCTTGTTTGAGAAATTGCAGTTAGCATGTTGTTTCTCTCCTGAGAAATAAGGAAATTTTTTCTCAAATAAGGAAAACCTCTATTTTCTCTCTCCTATCCCACCCCCCACCTTAGAAAGAGAAAAGCAAAAACAGAACCCATGTAACAAATCCACAGATAAAACAAATTCCTTAATTGATGATGTCTAAAAAAGTGTCATTTTATGTACCTTGAGTCTCACCTCTCCTAGCAAGAAGTCCTTGGGAGCCTGTAATGACAGCAGCACACATTTTGAGCCTCTTAATTGTGGGGATGACAGTTCCATGTGAGCAGAAGATCTGAAAGCCTATTTTTCATTTCTAAATGGTTCCTTAAGGTAACAGTGGCCTTATTTCTAGCTGGTTAGGCTTAGATGACCAAGTAGATGAACAGCTGCCGTTTCCTTGGGCATGGTGTTAAGTGTCTGTCTTCTGCCATAGCACGGTAAATGAATGATCTGCGTTTTCAGTACACATTTTTAATGAAGTACTTACTGGCCAGGGTAGCTTTGATAAGCTGGGGATTCATTAAGCCCACCTAACCAAGTAGGAAAAACAGCATGCTTTTGTTTCAGTTCTCTGCCCCAGAAAACTAGGAATTTTTCCTTGGGTACTGCTACACATTTGAGTCCCACATAAACTTTCCTGGCTCTCTGGACAGCTGTTAGTGGGTTTTTCTGTTGCTTTATTAATTGTTTGAAATCCATTAGCAAATAATAAATGCAATTAGGGTTTTAAAAAATGAAACCTTAAAAATGAAGCTTCAAGAAATGCCTGATTAAATAAATCTTAGTTTAAGTATGTACTACTAGTCTTTTGTCAGAGTGGGGTTTGAGGGGAATTAAATGTGGTTGACCATCCAACCTGGGGATGCCTGGAGTTGAGATATAACTGAGAAAATCGATAAAAGGCACAGACTAGCATTATAGGGTTAGAGCTGGCAAGGACTTTAGAGACTGCTGAGTCTACTCCCCTTATTTCCAAGATGGGGAAGCTGAGGCTCACATAAGGAAAGTGACATGACCAAGTCCTCTAAGTGACGGGGGCAGGATTTGAATCTGGGTCTTCACCATGCAGATGGGGACTACTGGAATTTGACAGGGTTTTCATCATGTTAGAGTTTTGAAAATACTTTTCTTTAAGTGATGAACTGATCTTATTGTTCTGTTTATTTCTCTGTCTCTGTCTTTCAGTCTTTCTCTTTGTCTCTGCCTAGCTCTTTTTGTCTGTCTTTCTCTCCATCTGTCTCTGCCTCTCCGTCTATCTCTCTCCATCCCTTCCTCTATTTCTCTCTGCCTCCCCATTTGTCTGTCTGTCTGACTCTGTCCATTTATCTCTGTGTGTCTCTGCCTCTCCATCTCGCTGTCTCTGTCCTTCCCTCTGTTTGTCTCTGTTTCTGTCTCCGTCTCTTCCTGTCTCTTTCCATCTCTGACTCTCTTTCTCTTAGTTTATCCCAGTCTGCAGATTGCTTTAATTTGGTGTAGCCCTGTTAGAAATAGGGCGGGAGTTTGCGAGTCCAAGTCTCAGTTGCTTCCACTCTGGTTTCCTGCGTAATTCTGACGAGTTGGTTTTGAAAGCCGTCTCTTTAACAAAACACATGAAGCCCCGGCCCTTGTATCGGGAGGCTTGGATTTTCCCGATTGTTTTGGACTCTTTTGCCATTTCCTCCACCTGGGGTAGGTTGTGCTTCTGGCCTGTGGGGGAGCCTTCCAGCACAAACTCTTCCCAAAGCTTGAGGAGCTTGTAAACAACCAAAGGAGGAGAGAGACTGTTCCTTCCAGGAACCGGCTTGTTGATGCTGGGCTGCAATCGACATCAGACGCCCAGTCTTGAGTTGGCCTGACCAGTGTTTCATTAGGTCTTTGAAGAGTGGAGAGAGGCAGACAAGTGGAGAGAGGCAGACAAATGGAGAGGCAGAGAGTGAAAGTGCACCCAAAATACTGAGCAAATGTTCTGGGCCAGCCACCTCCCAAATCCTTTTCTCTGTGAGCCCTGCCTTGGTTCCTGCATTCCATTATCTTTGAAGTACCCAAAGAAAACTTGTTTTAGGAAAGGAATCTTCCCAGGGAAAAAGCAGGACTTGCGGAGGTTTGGGGATTCTTGCAGGAGTCCAGTTGAGAATGCAAACTCAAACTTGATTTAATTAACTTGGGATAAATCCCTGTCAGCCACAATTCCTTTTTTCCCTTGTCTTTCACAGGATGACAAAGCCTGAAGGGACTTTGGAGATCATTAATACAGAGGGTCTCAAAGTGGGATCCTTGAGACCCTTTTGGGGACACCTGTGGCATCCAAACTATTTTCATAATAATACTAACGTGTAATTTGCCAATTAAAATATTGCCTTTTCCAACTATCTCTCTGTGATGCAGAAGGAGATAAGAGAATTTAGCTGTTTTTAAAGTCAGACAGTAAAGGTATTTGCAAAAAGTATGTAATTTTTGTCCAGGAAAATATTTTTCCATATGGATTTATTTATTTTATTTATTATTTTTTATATTAACATGTAGTGGGTTTATTATTATCTTTAACTGAATTAGTATTTTTAAAGTTATCCGTTTTAATTTATAACCCACATAAACAAAAGCTCTTTTGGGTCCTCAATTTTTAAGAGTGTAAAGGGGCCCAGATACCAAAATGTTTGAGAATTGCCGCCTATTTTTACTTTTATCCCTGAAAGTAATAATGACTAACATTTATGTATGTATGCCATACTAAATACTATTTATATATGCATATTATAACATTTATATATGTTTACCATATGCCATTTATGTATGTTATAACATTTATATGCATATATGATATGCTATCTATGTATATTATAATAATTACATATGTATACTACATACTATTTATATATGTATAACATTATATATACGCACTGTATATACTATTTATATATGTATAACATTTACATATGTGTACTATCATTGATATTATTAAATGGGATAACACATAAAAGTGCTTTGCAAAGCTTGAAGCAGTATATGAAATTTAGACATTCTTACATTTAAAAAAAATCATGAACTTGATTGTCACTAACAAAAAAGAACAGTTCTGTATACAGTAGTCTGTCATCGAGTGCACTCAGATCCTGCCCAAGACATTTACTAGATGTATGACTGGTAAAATCACTGAATTTCCTTGGGCCTCGGTGTTCTCATTCCCCCCTCCCCCCCTTTTGTTTTGGAGGGCAGTTGGGCTTAAGTGACTTGCCCAAGGTCACATGGCTGGTTTTTTTGTGTTAAGTGTCTGAGGCAGGATTTGAACTTGGGTCCTCCTGACTCCAGGGCTAGTGTCTATTCACTGTACCACCTAGCTGCCCCTGTTCTCATCTTTTAAGTGGAGATAATGACATCCCCTTTCTCTCAGGGCTGTTGTGAGAGTCAAGTGAGATAACAGTTGTAAAACACACTGTATAAATTCTAGCTATTATGTAGTATCTTCTATAAGACATGGAGCTCTCCCAGGGCTCTAATTACAGTGTTAGTACTAGGAAGTTACCAAGTAGCTTTCATTTGTGACCACCATAATAATTACTGTAACAGCCCTTGTTTCTCTAGTGCTTTGTTTACAAACTTAGTCATGAGTGTGTAGCATGAACCAAGTTTGGAAAAAGGCCTCCGAGTGCCTGGGCAGTGGCCACTCTAGAATGGCAACCTGACCCCACTGTTTTTTTTAGGTCCCTCTAGGAGTTGGTTGACATTCTTGACTCTTCATTTGGACACCTCTGAGAACCAGTCCTCCCATGGAATATTTTCAGAGAAAGTTAAGTGAACAGAGGATAGGAAGATTTACTGCTCACTCTGTCAAGATTGGTTGTTCCAGTGAGTGAAGAAACATTTTACATGCCAAGGGCTGGTCTGAGGGGATACAGAGAAAAAATGAAAGTTTCTTCCCCAAACCCAAAGCTTTCTTTTCTTTTGCCATGATTACTGTCATTGTATGTATTTTGTGTTTATTTTATTGTGTATCAGTTCATAGAAATCTTTTTTTTCTCTGAATCTCAGCCATTTGCCATTACTTATATCATGATAATCTTCCATTACATTCATGTACCACAATTTATTCAGACAATGTGTTTCCCATTCTTTGTTAGCACAAAAAGTGTGGCTTTGAGTAGCTTGGCACAGATATGGATGGGACCTTTCTATTTTTTCTTGGGCATATATGCCTGACACAAAATAGGACCTTTCCCCTTTTCTGGGGCAACTTCCCTTGGCATTAGATCTATGGAGACAGCTGGGGCACATGGAGTCTTGACATTAGACCCTTGGTTCTAACTTTTTATGAATCTAGGTCAAGGAAGGAAAAGTAAATGAGAATTGCTGCCCTTCCTTATCCAATTAAATGTAAAAGTCTACTCCGGGTTCAGCTCGGCATGCGCCAAGTCTGCCATTATTACAGGATTTCCTGTTGGCTGTGAGAGTTCTGGAAAAGCCAAGTCATCCTCATGATGCTGTTTCTGAAGAGATGCCTGTTTAACAGTCATTGGTTCATGGCTCTCGGAGTTGCTGTAGCATTTGGGGGGAAATCTTGGGCATCTACCCCTACCCCCGGCTTATAGACCTTTGCAAAATAGGGTCATTGGATTTATTTTTTTGAGTTTTGAAGCTGGAATGCAGAGAGGCTATGGTAATGTTTCAGAGCTCTGAGGATTTGGGAATTGTAACAATTAGGAACTGGTTTAGGAAAACCCAGAATTTGGATTTAGCAACTTGTTCTCTTGCTACCCTCAAATCAAACCTTTAGGTTTGGAATAAAGGGTTATTTAAGAGATCTAGGCCTTAAAATAATCTTGGAATGCCATTTTTTTTTCAGGCTGAAGAAGAGTATGACTCAATATAAAGTTAAAGAACACTTCATTTGGCATCTGAGGACCTTAATTAAAATCTTGGCCATTACTGTATGATACCTGTGTGACCTTGGACAAGTCTTTTTACCTCCTCTGGGTTATAGTTGCCTCATCTGTAAATTGCGGAGTTTGGGTTATATGATTTCTGAGGTTTATTCTAGTATTTAGTCACTGAACCTAGGAACCTCTAAGGTTCTTTCTAACTCCTAGAGAAGTGATCCTAAAACTGGAAAAAAAACCAAAACATTATAACATTAGCAGGGTTGAGGAGGCAGAGGGTCGGAGGTTAGGTAATGAGTGAAGAATGAGGGGAGAGATGGATTTGAAATGATAGATTTAGAAAGGGAAGCCTTGGGAGCTGGGGGAACTGCTTCCCCTCCCTGCCTTGGGGACGCGGAGGGAATTCAGTTTGCTCTATGGTTCTTTCTGGCTTTCATTCCATGATCCTGCAAAAACTTTTTTTAAGGACGTCATTTATGTCTCCAATCCTGTTCTTTCTTTTAAATCATTGATGACAATTTTAATATCATTCTTACTTTTTGATGACTCCTGTTTCAAATCACAAACCCTCCCTTTGAGAAGTTTTGTCATGCAAAAGAACACAACACTTTGACTACATCTAACAAGTATGTGTGGCCTCTCCGAGGTCTAGGGCATTAGGAGACCAGGGGAGGAATGACAGAGGACTCTTTGGTTTCCTAGGTACCAGTCAGTTCAATTCAATAAACAGTTATTAAATGTCTCCTATGTGCCAGGTATTAGGCCTAAGTGCTGGGGATACAGAAAGAGGCAAAAGACAATTCTTGCCCTCAGAGTTTACAGTCTAACTAGGAGTCCTTCCAGGAACTGGAGGAGAAGGCACTTTGGCTGAAGAATTTACCTGGTAACCAACTTGGGGATGAGCTGCTTTCACTTTATGTGGGTTGGTCCTTAGTTGTCAGACGTGTAATCTTGTCATTGGGCAGACTTGCACTTACTGGCATGGAATCCAGGGTCAGCCCCATGACACCAGGAGGCATCTATAGTACTTTAGTGGAGGAATCAGTTCAAAAATGAACAAAACCCAGAAAATTCACCTTGGGGTCTGTATGTTGTTCCAAATTATTGGGACTTTGGCATTTTGGTCAGATGTCCATTTTGATATGTTGATTTTCTCTCTTGCCCTTCGTTTTTGTCCAATATGTGCAGGGTACTGTGTAATAAAGCATTGACCCATAGAAACCCTTAACCTGTTTTACTGGAGAGAGAAGAGGAGGTACTTGTGATTTCCCATGCTCCTGGCCTTTGGCCTTAGAATTTCTTCTCTCTATTCTGCCTGAAGCCTCGTCCCATTAGCCTATTCAGAAATCTTCTCTTTTAAGGCCCTAGGTCAGAGGGATCCTTTCTGGATCACTGGTTCATAGGGAGTTCTTCCCTGACTTCAGACATCTAGAAGAGTTCTATCCAGTCCATATTCCCCCTTCATCTTTAGTAAGGGAATCCAGAGTGGTTAAGTGCCTTGCTGCAAGGTCATGTACCTTACCCCAGGTTCAAGTCCAGTCCAGATTTGAATTGAAGAGCTTGACTACCAAGTGTCCTACATCACTGCCATCCCGTGACTTAATGTCACACTCCTTTGGAATTGATCATACTGTTCTGTGGCATCTGGTATCATTTTTCTCTGATATTTATTCTCCATCTTAAAGCAGGAACACATGAAAAGTATTTCTCCAAGCTCAGGGTCCTCTAATCCTTGATTACCAATTTTTAGTGTAATTGATTTCCTTTGTAATCCTATGCATTTTCTTATATTATTCTGAGGAAGGGTCCATAGGCTTCACCAGGACTGCCAAAGGTGGGAGGGGTCCAGGTCACAAGGAAAAATGAAGGAAGAACCCTGAAGTAAATCCTAAGTCACTGAGGATACTTCTTTGTATAACTTCTCCCCATTCCTTTCCCCTCCCCCTCCAGAAAAAGAGGATGGGGCCTTATAGTAGTAAACACTCAATAAATATTTGTAAGTATGTGGCTACTTTACCAGAAGTCTTTTGGGATCCAGATGTTTCAAGGCAACCAGGAAGCCGTGGGGCTGGCCTCTTGGAAGGAGCCTGTGTCGTGGGGGCCGTTCCTTGCTTGCCCTGGACCTTGGACCAAGAGAGCCTCGAGGCTGTGTGGGGACTCTGTCCAGCTTTAAATCCATGATCCTGTGAACCCTGTTGACAGCAGAGTCAGCTGATTATGGGGGTTGGATGTGGCTAGAATTCAGTAGATTCATCTGTAGCCAGGCCTCTCCTATTGAGGAGCTAGATTTAGAGTTGGAAGAGGGACCTCATAGATGATTAATTCCCAATCTTTTTGGTTTTACTGATGAGGAAACTGAGTCCCAGAGAGGTCATCAGACTCCAAATCCTGTGTACTTTTTACCACAGTAGGACCACAGAAATAATGGTCTATTTAGACATCATTGCCTAGTTTTCCATATGTCATAATCCTGGATTTGAAGCTGAAAAAATATTAGTCTTTATAGAAAGATTTGACTTAGAATAAAAATTGCTGATTGTTCCTGGTCCCACAGTCCCATAGTCCTATTCCTTCCTCCCCTCTCCCCCCCCCACTCTCTGTTTAAGTTGAGAACCACTTCAAAGTGTCGGATGTGTTGGTGCCAGACGCCATGCAGTTATTGTTAAAAGAATTTGGAAATCTAATTGAAAACAAACTTTTTTTTTTTTGTTGAGCAAAGCAGATCAGGTTGAGCTTTTGCTCTGGAGGGAGAATGGGATTCCAAGTTTGTTCTCCACTTGGAGCTGATGTCTACACACTTGTCTTGAGAGATGAATCATCCCTACATTCTCCTACATCTGGTAACTGTTTGCAGAGTTCAGAAATGCAAGCTAAAGAGACAGACTGGGCTTAAAGGGGCCGGGTGTTTGCAAGGTTCTTCGCAGGCTTTGATTTAAAAAAAAATGGACTGAACCAAAATCGGCCAGATTGGTCAGGAGCTTCCTTCTAGATGTCCTTTTTTTGGTAAAGCACGTATTAACAACAGAAAATGGGGTAGCCCCACTTATTTTTTGAGACCCCCCCCCCTTCTCTATTCTTAGGCAATACTTATCCATTAAAAGTAAATGTCATTTTTAGGTTTTGAATTCATTTAAATTTTTGTTATAAGTCTTTTATAAGTTGCAGTAAGACCCTAGGCAGATACTGATGAACAGAGAAATCATGGAACTATATATAACATAATAAGAACAACTGCAGTAATAACATTTAGAATTGACCTTTTTTCATATGATATTTAAAAGCTTGCCCAGAGTGTTACATCCATCTTCTTACAACCCTATGAGAGGTACTGTGCAGATATTATTCACATAGGAACCAGAAATAAAGTGAGTTGCTTTAAATCCCACAGCCAGGAGCAATTATATATGATTTAGTTTTCCTTGTTAGAGAACATCAACAAACTTCATGGAAGAGTTATTTCATGCCTATCGTTCCCTTCCAGCTAATCCAGTGTAAAACTTCTTGAGGGCAGGGCTTGTGTCTTTTTGGACTTTTATATCCCATAGTTCCCTGGCTAGGGTTGAGTTCATAGCAAGAGCTAAAGAAATACTTAATGCATGGAACTCTTATCTTGAAGTGCGGCTTTCTTCCCCAGCAGCTATGTGTCAGAATCCCTCTCGGCTCTGCCTTGTTGCTGTGGGGTACTGGAACTATAAAAGCATATGGTTTACCATCTGCTGTTTATTGTTTCTGTTAGGTTGTGGTTTGCATTCACATACGGTATTTCTTTGGTTTCTGCAGTAACTGAGAATATTATATGCTTGGGGATCAAAAAAATGTAAACTATTTATAAATGGTAAAGTATTCTTGGGGTTGGGAAGTGTTGTTTTTCTCAAATGTGTGTATATTTGGCGGCTTTATGCTAATCTCCCTGATGTAGCTTTTGCAGATCATGGCACTGTTGGGATGGACCAGTCATGTGATGACCTTGTGTAATAAGGAGAGCAAACAGCCTTGGTCCTCAAACACTGGGGGTTAACTTTGCCCTGCTTCGTGTGTGGGTTGTGAATTAAAGAAGATTTATTTGGGCAGGTTAGTCCCTTGGTACAGTTCATTCTTGCTCAATTTTTGGAGGATATCATCACAATTCTTAGTCAGATGACCTTGTGAAGTTTCTCTTATCAGTTTGCAACTCATTTTAAAAACAGGGGGCTGGCAAACCAGTGCTTGAAACTCAATTGGGGAAAGCTTTTTTGTGGGCAGGGGTGGGGTGGGGGCATGGAGGCTTATCTGGTTGTTGATAATTTGCTTATCTATTGGGAACAGCTCTTGGTCTTACATTTTTTTTTTTAAAGCAATTGGGGTTAAGTAACTTGCTCAAGGTTACACGGCTAGTCATTATTTATGCGTGGGTTGCTCATTTTCTGAGGCCGGATTTGATCTCGGGTCATCCCAACTCCGAGGCTGGCTCTCTTACTCACTGAGCCACCTAGCCGCCCCTGGTCTTACATTTTCACTTCCCTATGTACCTTGAATGAACGAAAAACAATTCTTCAGTGCTTATTGTATACCTTTAATTGAATGTAAAGGGTTTTTTGTTTCCTGCTCATCACTTTCTTTTTCTAGTTATATTGGTTTTTTGTTCATTCCATGTGGAATTTTGGAACCACCAAAAAACTCGAGTGCATCTAATTCAGTCCCTTAAACTTAATGGAAAAATGAGACTTAAGAGAGAGTCTAGGGCTGGTGGAGCTGGGATTAGGGACTGTGTCTTTAAATGCTCTTTCCTTCCATGGCCTTCTGCTTTCTCCATTTGTATAGGATCAAGTTTTGTAAAATTGAAATCTTCTAGGCCACTTAATTATATTGAAGTAACAAATCCTTCTGTCAGGCAAATACTTCTCTCCCTCTCCCATTATCTCTTTTCAGTTTAGATTTTTATGTAGAAGAGTTGCTTAAAGTGAAATCTTCGGAGTTCATAGCATGGCATGGTGGAGACAGTGTTGGATTTGGAGTTGAAAGACATTGAGTTCTAATCCTAGCTCTGCTCTTGGCTGCCTACATGACTGTAAATTGCCTTCTCTGGGCCTGATCTGTAAAAGGATTTTATTTACTTTTATTTACTAGCTCTAAAATCAGGATCCCATGATGGCAAAACTAAGGTTTTCTACACCTGGACCTGCCACAGAGTTGTATGTCCTTGGGTAAGTGATTTCATTGAGATTCAAATGAGATTTGGCTCCATGACTCTCCAGCGCCTCTCTTTTGCCTTCACACTTAGCTCTTGTGTGTGCAGATGGAGCTCAGTTACTATTTTTGGATGATCTTGTAGGATCTTTCTTTACCCATTTTTTTTTCAGACGTGTCTTACTCTCTGTGACTCTATTTAGGATTTTCTTGGCAAAGATACTGGAGCAGTTTGCCATTTCCTTCTCTAGCTCATTTTACAGATGAGGAAACTTAAGGCAAACATAGTTAGGCGACTTTCCTAGGGTCCCACAGCTAGTAAGTGTCTGAAGCCAGATTTGATCTCAGGAACATGAGTCTTCCTGATTCCAGTTCCAGTACTGTATCTACTGTGTTACCTTGCCTGCCCACATGGGCCCTTTTATACATACATGTAAGTGGAGTTTCCTTTATGGAGACAGTTGGTGTTAGCAACCCCCAACTCCCAATATTGTTGACCTCTTTCTTTTCCATCAGACATTTGTGGTAGCCCCATGGTCAAGATCTCCTTCTTGGCTTGTCTTTGGCCGTCTTTGGCATGAGGGAGTAGAGAGAACTCCATTCTTCAGAGTTGCATTTGGCTGGCGAGCCTTTTCTGCCCCCCCCCCCTGCCCCCCCCAGCCATTGACACACATTCTCAGCCTCTGCTTATGTCTGAAGGAGGGATCACATTTTACTGAAGGAGGTTCAGCTTTAAGTTTGTCTAGACACTTTTCCTCTCTGAGGTTAAGATGCTAAGTCATTGCCTGATGGGGGTTTCAGGTTGGTTGGTGCTCTTAGTTATTTTTCTTAACACCTCAGCAGAATAACTTTCTTGTCCCCTTCTGTAGTCTTAGAAAAGGGCAAATTTGTTCTAAGGCAGGTCCCCCCAAACTCCCCATCCAAGACTGATGTACTGGAAGAGAAGGGATGGGTATAAGGACTGGACAAGAAATTTTATCAGTACAGGGAACTCCCAGAGGAGCAAACTCTTCTGGGTGGTTTGCAGATTGCCACCTCTGAAAATTTCTGGTCTTCCACAGTTGGCTAGAATTAAGTGACTTGTCCAGAATCACACCAACCCAGTTCTTCCTTGGCACCACGACCATCACTCTACCCACTTTGCCAAACCCCCCTGTTTGTGGGGTTTTGTTGATAAAGCTCTTGAAATCCTAAACCCTAGCTTAATCTGCCATCTACATTTCCAGTGGAAAGGCTCTCCATCTCCCCCCCTCCATTGTGTGTCAGAGCCCTAGAATTTTGGAATATATCTCTAGTCCTTTCTCAGCCTACTGAGGTGTTGTAGTAACGCTACTCGTACTTCTTCCTTTTTCAGCTTCATGAAGACCGTGTGTCTTCCCTAAGGCTCACAGAGCTACTTTCTTGGATTTTTAGGGATTAAGAATTTAATAATTTAAGACCCCTCTAGCACTGACTGTTGCGGAGCTGAGACAATTAAGCCAGGGGTGGGGTGGTTTGTGTGACTGACTGTCTGTTTTGTGGTCTCCACCAACATTGTTCACTCAATGGCATGCTCATAAAATTTCTTGGCCATTGGTGGAAAACTTTTTAATCTGGGTGTGGGAAAACTGCAAAAGGTCTTTATGTTCAGTGCTAGTCCTGGGTTTCCCATTATTTGTAGCTTCTCCCTTAGAAAGGCTTAGGACTATTCCAAAAGCTATGTGTGAAGGGCTGGAGTTGAAATTAAAGATGTCTATTTCAGAGGTGATATTGACTTTGAAGAGGTTTCCCCTCCCACTTTCCACTCCTTCCATAGCTTTAGAATGCTAGCAGCTGGTAGGAATCAGGTCAGATTAGTGTGGGATAGAACCCTTCAGAAACTGCTCCCAGCAAATGGAAATTATTTTAAAACAAATTGATGTGGTTTTTTCCCCCATCAAACCTAGTTGGAGGGTAAACAAGGCTGGATTTTGTGTGCCTCTTCCCCTGTATGCAAGACTTACTAAGAGTGTGGCTTAAAAATACTGAGCAAAACATCTTAGTGAATTATGATTATGTTTTAAGCAAAAGCAATTAAACTAAGTTGAAACATTCATTCAACAAACCCCCAGCTTTGTCCGTCACTGCAAGGTGTCTGGGATGAAGCTACAAAACATTCACCAAAACATTGTTTAGTTTTCCTCTTGACAGATAAAAGCTTTCACTATTTTTACAAATGAGGTAGGTGGGGTAGAGTGAAAGAACTGTCTTATACTTTATATTTTATTCACAGAAATCTGCAGAGTGCCCAGCATATAGTAGGTGCTTAATAAATGCTGAAAGACTGAATGACTTGCCTTTGTGACCTTGGGGAGTTACAATATTTTGGAGCCTCAGTTTCCCTCTGTGTAAAATAAGAGGGGTTTGGGAGGAGGTTGGACCTCTGAGGATCCATCTAACTCTAACTCTTAACTTTGCTTAAGAGATTGGTGAAATGAATTGAGAATAATTTGGTATTGTAGGGGTTAAAATACCCTATTACTATCTGTAACTGAATGCAAGCCGTATTTTTCTTTTGCTTCTTGGGAATATAGTATATAATGTATTAAAATTATGTATGATATAATTACACATTATATATATACATACATACTGCACATTTGACTTGTTAGTTTTAAGGTAATGTTGACTAGTCCCTCTCCCCCTCCCCCCAATACCCTTCTCTGCCTTCTGCCCCCCTTCCTTCCCCCTCCATTACCTGCTAGGACAATTCAGGCTTTATCCTAGCCTCCCTGAAAGGTGAAACAAAGCTTTTAATGTTCTGATTGTATATTAATGAACAACCAGGCCAAGGGGCAGCTGCCAAAAAGCAGCAAAGTGAGAGAGCCACCAATATCAGTGTGAACTTTGCACTCTGGAAGTGTGAAACGATGTTGGGTGAAAGGAGTTTATTGCACACGTAAAGCCCTGGAATCTCTTTGATGCTTGAATCCCAGCTCTAGTGGAGGAATAAAAATCCATTGACCGATGATTAGAATCTTGGACATTCCAATTAACCACATCCCTACTGGAAAGGGTACAGACCTGCTGTATAATGCCTGCCCGGCATCCAGCTGGTGCATGGCTCTTTGTATGGAGCAAATACCCTTTCCTTAGTTCACCAGCTGGTCTGGAGAGCAACCCTGTACCTGGGGAGCAGGAGAATTTAGCATGAACGTCTGGTTTTGATCACCTTTAGCAACTCTTAATGAAAAACTGAAGTGTGCAGACTGCCTCCTTTTCCTTCTTTGTCTTTTTCTCCTTAGGTCTTTTCTCAAATCTTAACTTTTCAGAATTCTTCCTGGTGGAGCTAAACAGATGGTGTTGGTGCCACGTCTGTCGTTTCACATGACTGCCTTTAAAAGAAAAAAAAAACACCCTTAAAGAATGCGCTGTCGTTTTGTGGAAAGAGTATACTGAATTTGTGGTCAGAGGATGTGGGTTTGAATCCAGTCATTAATTTAGAGATGAACTAGAACCGTCCAGATCATTCAGTCCAGTCCTCTTATTTTCTAGTTGCAGAACCTGAGGCCAAGGATCCTGTTGTGTGATTCTGGGCAATTCACTTAACTGCTTTCTGATTTGGTTTCCTTATCTGTAATAGGAAGGTTATAATACTTGTACCACCTACCTCAAGAAACAGAAACAATTGAGATATTGTATAAAAAAACATTTAAAAAAACTGCCTAGTTCTACATTATATAATAATAGTTAGCATTTACATAGTGCTTTGGGATTTACAAAATATTTCTCTCACTTGTCACTGTTGATAGCAGTGTTTGAACTGAAAAGAAATTATATGTGCATATGGAATGGGGATCTTAAAGGCCATTTTGGCTAACTTTCATTTTTTACAAAATGAAGAAACTAAGGCTCAGGGAGGCTTAGTTAGTGATTTGTTCAAGGTTACCTAAATCATAAATACAATAATCAAGACTTAAATCCAGATCCTTTCTAAATCTTGAACTCTTTCTTTTACACTAATCTTTTCTGTAGGCTACAAGCCAGCACTGATGGGGGCTTTTTACTAGTAGGTGGGAACTGACAAATTGAGTTATGTATCTTTTCTAGTATGAGAAGCAGCGTGGCCTAGAGGATAGAAAGACCCGGGTTCAGATTCTGACTGATACATAATAGCAGTGTGACCCTAGAACATCCATGCACTCTAAGTTGCATTGGTGGAGGGATTTTCCTTACCTGGGCTCTCTATATATCAATAAAACTACAAATGCTGTTTCAAATCTCCAAATTCCTCCTAGTATCTAGTTGGTAAACTTTGCCTTTAATAGGCATTTTCCTTTATGTCAGAACCAGCGAGTTTATGGGAAGGCAAAATCACCATCTTTCCTTTCTGAGCCTGCAAAGGAAAGAAAGTCTTGAGTTGACTGAATATCCATGGTGGGTCATAGCCTCCATAGATTTCTTGTTAACTTTTATGACCCACTGTTCACTATTAGTAGGGAAATAACAAAATCTGCCGTGTTGTAGCATGGGCAGCTTCCAGTATTGGAGTATTTATAGTTTGGGGTCTGTTGTTTCAGCAGGTCTCTGCATTTTCTTTGCTTTAGGGCCAGCTTGCTGTTGGCTGTTACTGCTCTGGGGCCATAAATTAGACAGGAATTCTCTTCTTGGATCCTCCAAGCCTGGGCAGGGTCTGGCTCTGGACAGGTTTATAACAGGGAGGTGTGAAGAGCCTGTGGTCTGTATGAGTCTTTTGGAGCTGGAAGAAAAGAAGGTGGGGGAGGGGAGGAGAAGAGACTGTTGAACTTGAACCACTGGAGGGTCTGCTGAGATATCTAATTGAAAACAACCTTGTGGGTCTTAGTGGAAATGAAGTCAGGGAGGTGGTGGGTCCGAAGCTTGGAGAATAGATTTGCTCATTCACTAACTTGGTGCTTCATACACCGCCCCCCCCTCCCCAAGTACCTCAAACTAAAAAGAGGGGAAAAAAAAGCCTTTCTGTTGACATAAGTGTTCATTTTGTGGCTTGGAATTCAGTTGGGAAGTTTTAAGAAAAATTGAAATGGAACCATCTACTTTTATCACCTGCCTGCAGATTCTCACCATAGTAAGACTCCTCCTCTAGTGGAATTAAAACATTTTATTGATGAAGTTTTCCTTTTTTACAATATCACTTCAGAATGACACCCCCTTTCTTACTCACACCACACCTGTAATTAATTCTCTTACACAGTTCAACATCTTAGCTAGGTCTGACATTGTGTGCTCCATTAAGAAACCATAGCCCACCACTTCTGAATCTAAAAATAATTTTTTTAAAAAGGGAGGCTTGTTTTAGCCCCTGCATTGACCAGAGTCCTGTTTTCACTGTTTTCCTAGGTACTTTTTGCAGTCAATATGTGACTTTTCTCTTGGGTCTGCTTATGTGAGTACACATCAGCCTCTTTGGGTCTTCTAGGTTTCTCTGAATTCTGTCTTTTGGTGATGGTGTTGTCATAGCCCATGAAGTGCAGACTTTTTCTGGTATGGCCACCCCTGAGTTCCCCTTCCCAATTCTGATCTATCACTTCTTTTTAAAGAGTGATTTTTTTTTTTTAGTTAGTCAGTTACCTGGGAGCACTCAGACTTGCCTAGTGTCTCACACACAGATTTTTCAGAAATCTACCTGGCAGATCTAAACATATGGGGTTGGCTCCACACTTATTATTTCACCTGACTGCTTTAAAAAAAAAAGCCTTATAATAAGGGTGATCGGTTTATAGGAAGTAGCATGGGACTGTGTAAAGGAAAGAACTTCCTTTACCTGGATGAGGAAGGTCCTACTCTGCTCTCCTCAGGTTAGATCATATCCAGATCCTTAGTCTCTTAATAGGG